>CM075485.1:667500-1359375 GCA_037950665.1 Hypophthalmichthys nobilis
CGATGGCTGGGTGATGAGTAAACACAGACAGAGCTCCACAAGCACGGCCCGGCTTGCTGCCTCATTACAATCACAAAGAGCTGCCACACTTTTGGGTGGAGCCTGTGGCCGCGGGAGGCTCTGGGGCCTTTAAGTGAGTGGCATACTTAATAGGCTTTGTGTAGGAGAAGAAAAGAGAGTGAAAGGGGAGAGAAAGAGAGCAGGCCCAGCTGTCACGGCACACTAGATATCAGTCTGCCACAGAACCACTCTTCCACTTTTTACCCCTCCCTTTTTTTCTTCTTTTGCTGAGGTAAGGTTTTAGACGCGCAGGAAACGGAGCTTCTGAAGGGGAAAAAAGAAAAGACGTGAACACATATGTGCTCCCTCACACACACACACTCACACACACACACAAAAGAGCTGTGTGGGCAGTATATGGATCAAATAATGCCTTTCTGGCTGAATGTTCTACATTCTGTTGCGTTACACATCAGAGAACTGAACTCTCTGACAGAAAATGCTGAACAAAACATCTCCCTGAAGAACAACTTTCTCATTTAGTCATGACAATAAAGGAATAAAACAGCTTTAAAAAGCTCAAACATGAAGTTTTGTATTCAGAGACATCAATCTTTAGACATAAAACTGGATATCAAATCAAAGTTTCTGAAAGTGAGGAGCTGACATGAAATCCTTCTGGGAAGTTGATGTTTTGTGATGTGACAAGCTCTACTCCATCAAAAACTAGTTTAAACGGCATTTTCTCTATTTTTGCTAATTATTTTGCATGCAGCCTTATTACATTATATACATAGAAATATTATATTACATAGAAAATTTGTATTTTAAAACATTTTCGCACACAAGACCAATTAAAATTAACTAATGAAAGCCAAAAAGTGATAAAAATAGACAAATACTTATTAAAAAAGGTCACCAGTTACAGGAATACATATGATTTATATGATTTTTATTATATATTCATATACATTTTAAACTAAAATCTTGATGTTGATTAAAAAAGTTATTGGAATGACTTAATTTTGTTTTAATTAAAGCAATTTAATTTTAAATAGTTTAATGTTATATATTTAATACTTGTATATCTAATGATTTAATATTTTTATTTTGTTGATTTATTACTCAAAAGTTTACTCTACACAGTAAAAAAGAATTGTTTAACTTAAAAAAGTAAGTAACCTCATTGCCTTAAAATTTTGAGTTCATTGAAATTAAAAATTTAAGTTAATACAATGAAGGCGATTGGTTTAATCAACAGAAACTCAGAATATTATGTTATCTGAACCACATTAATTATTGAAGTTGATTTGACAAAAGAAAAAATGTTGTGATAACAAATCATGATTTTTTTTTTACAGTGTACAGTTTTTTGTTTTTTTTACATTTTTAAAATTTATTTTTAAAAAAAATATATATTTATGTATTTATCAATATCATTATTATTATTTTTAAAAGTCATTACCTAATCAAGTATTTAATAATAAAAAAGTTCACATAGCCTAAAAATGACACACAAACATCACAACAAAGATCACGGGATACAAAGTTCATTTTTAATTCCCAAAACGACAGACACTCAGACAGAGTGAACCCATATTTAGGTGTACATATGCTGGGACACAATAGTCTGTGTTTGCGAGCTGCTGCTCAAAGCAGGTGGTGAAACCCAGAAATGTGTGCTGTTGTTTGTATAATCTGTGTGATTGTGGTGGGCTGCTGCTAAGCCCTGCTAAATCAGCTTAGCACATGTCCTGCCGTGGAGGAGGCTTGTTTTAAAGACCCCCCTCCCGAACCACCCGTCCTCTAGGAGCGCGAGAGAGGAGTCCAGACACTGAATCAAAGATTATTCTCTGTGGATGACACTCCTCACATCTCAGAGGACTCCCAAGCTGCACATACGGCCAGACAGAGTCACACACAAATTAGGTGGATGTGCGTTTTTTTGTGTACATACATGTAATTATAAAGATATAAAGACAATCTTTCTTTCTTGTTTAAGTAAATTTACTTTCTATAAGCAACATGAAAATTGTTAATTATTATTTTTTTATTTTACAAGTAGAGTTGATCTTTTGAGATTTATGAAGAGCAAGAATGCCACTAAAGTCATAAAACATAAGACTTGGGATGGTCTAATATTGTTTTAATTAAAGCAATTTAGTTAAAATGTATATTATTTAATGTAATGTAATGTTGTTTTGGTTATTTAACAAAAACATTTTACTCTACAAAGATTTTAAAGATTTAAAAACTTTTTTTTTATTGTTTATTTATTTATTTATTTTATTTTACAGTTTGTTTTGTTGTAATTTACTTTGATTATTTAAAAATTATTTATAATTTTATTATAAATAAAATAATAAAAAGTTTTATTTTTACTTCCATAATAATGATTTAATATTTTCTTTTGTTGTTTTTGTTATTCAACAAAAACAGTTTACTCTATTTTTTATATTATATTCATTTTTGTATTTTTATTATATTTTATTTTACTTATTTTACTTCGTTGATAATTTATTATTTTATAAGTAGGGTTGATCAGGGGATTCATGAAGAGCAAAAATGTCACTAAACTTTCACTACCTAATTTTTACCTAAATTTGTTTAAATTAAAACAATTTAATTTCTTTTAATAATACTATTTATACTTTTCTTTTGTTGTTTTTGTCATTCAAGTGTACGTTACTTTTTTACATAAAATATGATTTTTAAAATTTTGATTTATATTATATATAAATCAAAATAATTTACAAGCATGACAAAAATGATCATTTTTGTTTTGCGAAGGGATTAAAATACAATAAAAATACAAACTGTAAAATAAAAATGTAAAAAAATTATATATATATATATATATATATATATATATAACAATTTTTTATGTACAGTTTACATTTTTTAAAAACTTTTTTTAATTTTATTTGGCAATACAAATGTACATTTTTTGTCACGCCCGTAAAGCATAGCAAATTGAAATAGAGAGAGACATAGAAAGAGATATGAGGGGTTATAAAAACCCTTCTAAAACTCTAAAGTTGTAAATCCCTGAAACTCAACTCACTCCGCATCACCGAGACCCCTTCAACCCCCCGTCACTCTGCTGCACTACTCCAGACAGAACAGAGGAAGAATTAAGACAAGAGTGAGTGAACGTGTGAATGAAAGGGGGACACCTGGAGCAGGACCCTGTAGTGCTCGACACTGAGGGGTATTGTAGACTAATAACAGGGCCGGAGTGTGCGTGTGTAAGTGTGTGGTTGCCTAGGTAACGGGACTCAGCTGATTGTGAGGTTATGGGGTGTGGAGGGGGTGCTTGTTTGGAAAGCATCTGTATGCAAATGTCATTATGGTATAGAGATGTTTGGAGAGGCCACAGAGACAAGAAAGGGGGATAGAGAGATGAATAAATGGATGGAAGGACGGATGGATAGTATCTACAGAAACTCTCCACTGACGGATGCTGCTGGTTGCAATCTAAATCCATCAAGAAAATAAGACACTTCACTTAAAAGGCCTCATACAACATCATATTAGCAGACTTCTGAAAAGATTCTGCAACAATATCCGTTCATAATGAACCTGCATTACAAAACGCCATTCATCTTTGAGGGACTGCCTCATAAAAATAGATATTGAACTTTATATTAGATTAGGCATAAGACCTAGTGTTGGGTCTGAGTCCACCTTGTCGAGTCCAAATCCTTAACAACAGATTCGACTGTACTTGAATCTGTTCGAGTACAAGACCACCCGAGTGCATCCAAGTTCATTCATAATTGCAGTCCGAGTCCAAGTACCCTAACTTTAATAAGACCATAAACACCTGAAATAAAATGTATTTTGCATGTTGTTTTGTGACACATTCGCTTTAGTTTGTTTCCTATTAATACTAAAACTAAATGGGCAGGAACCAAAAACAAGTTCCAGTTTTTAAACCTGCACCACTTATTCAGTGATGACGCAACACAGACGGTTCTTTTGAATGATTCTAAAACATAAAGCATGATCAGTGTAGTCGAATCCTTAACAAATTAATCTAATGAATCAATTCTTTTTAGTGAATCAAACACATATAATGTGATCAGTGTAATAAAATGGAATCCTGAAGAAATGAATCAAATCTTTTTAGTGATTCAAAAACTTAAAGCATGATCAGTGTAGTCGAATCGTGAATAATGAATCTAATGAATCACTTCTTTTTAATGAATCAAAATCATACAACGTGATCAGTGTAGTGGAATCCTGAAGAAATTAATATAACAAATCAGTTATTTTTAGTGAATCAGAAACATACAGTGTGATCAGTGTAGTCGAATCCTGAAGAAATGAATCTAACGAATCAGTTATTTTTAGTGAATCAGAAACATACAGTGTGATCAGAATAGTCAAATCCTGAATAAATGAATCTAATGAATCAGTTCTTTTTAGTGAATCAGAAACATACAGCATGATCAGTGAAGTCGAATCCTGAAGAAATGAATCTAATGAATCAGTTATTTTTAGTGAATCAGAAACATACAGTGTGATCAGAATAGTCAAATCCTGAATAAATGAATCTAATGAATCAGTTCTTTTTAATGAATCAAAATCATACAACGTGATCAGTGTAGTGGAGTCCTGAAGAAATGAATCAGATCTTTTTAGTGATTCAAAAACTTAAAGCATGATCAGTGTAGTCGAATCGTGAATAATGAATCTAATGAATCACTTCTTTTTAATGAATCAAAATCATACAACGTGATCAGTGTAGTGGAATCCTGAAGAAATTAATATAACAAATCAGTTATTTTTAGTGAATCAGAAACATACAGTGTGATCAGAATAGTCAAATCCTGAATAAATGAATCTAATGAATCAGTTCTTTTTAGTGAATCAGAAACATACAGCATGATCAGTGAAGTCGAATCCTGAAGAAATGAATCTAATGAATCAGTTATTTTTAGTGAATCAGAAACATACAGTGTGATCAGAATAGTCGAATCCTGAATAAATGAATCTAATGAATCAGTTCTTTTTAATGAATCAAAATCATACAACGTGATCAGTGTAGTGGAGTCCTGAAGAAATGAATCAGATCTTTTTAGTGATTCAAAAACATAAAGCATGATCAGTGTAGTCGAATCGTGAATAATGAATCTAATGAATCAGTTATTTCTAATGAATTAAAATCATACAGCGTTATTAGTGAAGTCGAATCCTGAAGAAATTAATCGAACGAATCAGTTATTTTTAGTGAATCAGAAACATACAGCGTGATCAGTGTAGTCGAATCCTGAAGAAATGAATCTAATGAATCAGTTCATTTTAATGAATCAAAATCATACAACATGATCAGTGTAGTGGAATCCTGAAGAAATTAATATAATGAATCAGTTATTTTTAGAGAATCAGAAACATACAGTGAGATCAGAATAGTCGAATCAGCGTTATCAATATAATGAATCAGTTATTTCTAATGAATTAAAATCATACAGTGTGATCAGTGAAGTTGAATCCTGTAGAAATTAATCTAACGAATCAGTTATTTTTAGTGAATCAGAAACATACAGCGTGATCAGTGTAGTCGAATCCTGAAGAAATGAATCTAATGAATCAGTTCATTTTAATGAATCAAAATCATACAACATGATCAGTGTAGTGGAATCCTGAAGAAATTAATATAATGAATCAGTTATTTTTAGAGAATCAGAAACATACAGTGAGATCAGAATAGTCGAATCAGCGTTATCAATATAATGAATCAGTTATTTCTAATGAATTAAAATCATACAGTGTGATCAGTGAAGTTGAATCCTGTAGAAATTAATCTAACGAATCAGTTATTTTTAGTGAATCAGAAACATACAGCGTGATCAGTGTAGTCGAATCCTGAAGAAATGAATCTAATGAATCAGTTCATTTTAATGAATCAAAATCATACAACATGATCAGTGTAGTGGAATCCTGAAGAAATTAATATAATGAATCAGTTATTTTTAGAGAATCAGAAACATACAGTGAGATCAGAATAGTCGAATCAGCGTTATCAATATAATGAATCAGTTATTTCTAATGAATTAAAATCATACAGTGTGATCAGTGAAGTTGAATCCTGTAGAAATTAATCTAACGAATCAGTTATTTTTAGTGAATCAGAAACATACAATGTGGTCAGTGTAATCGAATCCTGAAGAAATTAATCTAATGAATCAGTTATTTTTAGTGAATCAGAAACATACAGCGTGATCAGTGTAGTCCACAAAGGATCTTGTTCTTAACTGTGAGACTTAAATCTTCATTTATTTAGGATTCGACTATTCTGATCACACTGTATGTTTCTGATTCTCTAAAAAATAACCTATTTGTTATATTAATTTCTTCAGGATTCCACTACACTGATCATGTTGTATGATTTTGATTCATTAAAAAGATCTGATTCATTTCTTCAGGTCTCCACTACACTGATCACGTTGTATGATTTTGATTCATTAAAAAGAACTGATTCATTAAATTCATTTATTCAGGATTCGACTACACTGATCACACTGTATGTTTCTGATTCTCTAAAAATAACCGATTTGTTATATTCATTTCTTCAGGGCTCCACTACACTGATCATGTTGTATGATTTTGATTCATTAAAAAGAACTGATAACAATTATTTATTTGTTTAATTAATTTTTGTTAAGGCCAATTATGACTTGCTTCTAAAAAGAAATTAAAAAGGCATTAGTTTTGCGAGAATTGTTTTAATCTGTGTAACCTTAATAACAGTGGCTTTTAATTCAATGCAACAGTTAATGTAAGCACAGATTTATGAAGGATTCACATAGAAATTCATTCTGCTTGTGTTTCATGAATGAGGCCTGTTTTTCTGCTATTGTGTAATTTTGTTTAATTTGTCCCACCTACGGAAGTAAACTCCGAAATCAAATCAACAGTGTTCCTTTAAGGCTCCGCTAATCTCTGCCAAAGTAATTTGATTTTCCTACGCACAATAAAAAAAACATGATGCAACCAATACCTTTGGCACTAATTCAAGCAATGATATTTTTACCAGTGCAGCTACAAATGCTAATAATGTGCAGCAGCTTTTAACTCTTCATACAAGGAAGATTTGTATGGAGTGAGTCATTACCTAACAGCTTTTTTCATCCGCAATAGCTATTAAATGACAGGTAGCCGAAAGAGGATTTTTCGTTCCTTACAAGGAAAAGAAAGTAGCTGTATGCAATAAAAGCGCTGACGTAAATAGTTTTACACACACTTCTAATGAAATCCTTTAGTGAGATGTATCTTCACAAAGAAAGAGGGAGAAAGAAAGACAGCAGCAGGTTTTTTTATGTGCTGCTCTCACTTAATGTACTCAGTAGCAGTGCCTGATGGGTAATTACAATAGTCACAACACAGATGGAGGGCAGTGTCACCATAGCCTTAAGCACGGCGGCCAGATGAATAAGCGATGACACACTCCTGAATGCCTATTTCCCTGTAACAAACGGCAACATCATTAAAATCTACACTTGGAAAACACATCTCGTCCTGTTTCTGCCCTCCATTAACATAGTCTGACTCTTTATATTTGTATTTCTCCTCACATTTACCCTTTGTTCAGTTTCTCACTCAAAACTTCTTTTGACACAATCTCTATCGGACAACGGATGCAGGTACTGCACAGACGGATTTGCCCTCTCTCTCTTTTTGTATCCCTCTCATCAAAGCTTTTGTCCAGGTTAAGGTCTTAAGATATAGACGTAAAAAGAGTCAGAAAGAGAGAGAGAGAGACTTTTGAATAATTCATGGTGGCCTATAATGAAGCAGAGTCCACTCTTTAAAGTGTTTGGTGTGTAATGGAGTTTCAGACACACAGCTATCATTTTCTCTTAATGGCGCTTTCTGGGCTGCTTGCTGTGACCCTCTCCGCACACACACACACGTGCGCACACACACACACACACACCAGCAAAGGCGATTACCGACAGCTGCTGGAGTTTCGAAGTGGCCAAAGTGGGCAATTTTCTCAATGCCATTTAAACAACAAACACAGCAGCGTGTTTAAAGAGAAGAGCGGATGGTGGGGGGTGAGAAACGAGGAGGAGTTTAAGAGAAAGAGAAGGTGATGTTGGCCATTGTAATTCAGGACGAGTGAGAAAGCGTGCGCAGCGGGGTGTTCATTAGGAGAACTCCAGGTTGAGTGTGTACATGTTCACATCTGGCCTGAAGTTGACTGCATCCTGTGCACAAGCTGCTCGGTGTTCATATCCACGTATGCGCTTGTGCCGTGTGACAGCAACACTGAATATTTACACATCCCGCTCCTTTACAGTCAACATGAAATGCTGTTCGCAACCCATTTTACTTCTGTGCCGTGACATTTCTGAATGCGAGAGGATATTCAAAAACATTTGAAAAACAATTTCTGAATTAATTTTTTTTTTTTTTTTAAAACAAAGTCAAAAATGTCAGGGTGATACTGTCCTGATATGATAATGAAGAAAAGAATGAGAAAAGAAGAGGGGAGGAAATTAAATTAAATTCATATTTGAGATTTTTTTTTTTTTGTACATCAAAACAAAGTCATGTGGTGCAGAAAAAACAGGAACATAAAACAGGATATGATATCATTGAGAGGACCCCTGCAGGCCCTCATGACCAGTGCATTACAAGTAACTTGAGTTATGTAATCAGATTACTTTTTCAAGTAACTAGTGAAGTAATGCATTACTTTTTCAATTTACTACAAAATATCTAAGTTACTTTTTCAAATAGCACAAGTTTTTCACATTTGACTGACAGCTCTCCTGTCCTCACGTTGAGAGAAATGCAGAGGTGTTGTGTGCGCTGTGTGAATGTGACGGTTATTGCACGAAAACATTCAGTATTCCTCAATTACACAAATATACTTTTTTATATTTAATCTCAATTAATTAACTTGATGTCTTTATTGCTGACCTTCAATGATCTAATTCATCCATACTAATAAGCACAAATTACTTTAGATTAGATTTAGAAATAAGAGTGTTGAACTTCCTCCTCCTGTATCTTATTCTTCTTTGATCCAGAATGGCAGCACAGCTGAAAGGTTTGTTTGAGCTGCGCCCTCTACTGTACAGGCGTGAATGTGCATTTCCTTCAGCCTGAGGCTTATTCATTTCACTTGTGGTGTGAAAGGGCCTTAACATTTGCCAAAAATAGAACTTTTTTTGTGGTTATTAAAAAACAAACAAGCAAGCCCAGCCCAGGTGAGAAAAAATTGAGGTGAGAAAAAAAGTAATGCAACTGCTTACTTGAAGGTTACAGCACATTACATTTTTAGAATGATTAAACTGAAACTTTTCTTGAAAAATGTACGAGTTTTTCAAAACCTTATAAAACTAACATGAATACAAAGAATACTTTTCTAAGAATTTGACACGTAAGTTTTAAACCAGATGTTTAGTCACACTTTATTTGGTAACACTTAAAGTGTCATTGTTACACGTTATGTAAGCAATAAGGTACTCGAGGCTGTGCTGTATTGTGAATAAGTCGCGGCTGAAGGGCGTTGTTAGGCACGACACGAAGCGGAGTAACCCCTTCAGCTGTGACTTATTCATGATACAGCACTAACCTGGAGTACCTTATTGCTTTTAAAAAACGGTTACCGCACAATACAAATATTAAAGCCAAAAATATGTAACAATGCAACTTTCATGAAGTAAACTTTCAATAAAAGCCTTCCTTCCGCCGGAAAAAATAGTCCCTGACCGTGAACAGCAACAGAAATTACATTATTACACCATTAGATGGCGGCAAAGATTGTCTTTATGAGTGTGATAGTCAGTAGCGAAGACTTTTACATTGAAAAGACTGAATTGTTGTGAACACGGAACAAGACGCAACTGACAAATGCTTTGACTAGCGCTGTCAGTCACGGAAAAACCCCTTAACTGTTAAAAGGACAAGATAATACACCGGACATTTAAACAGATGTTTTATTATGAACATAGGACTGACCTGAAGGGAAATGCTAAATCTGAATGCAGGTAATAAACTCGCTCACTCGATCTTTCTCACAATACTCTTCTACATAATATAGTAAGCTTCAATGAACAATATAAATTGAGAACATACAATTTATGTTGCTAAGAGTGGTTGCTAAGGCTGTTGTGAAGTGATACACAGAACCGTTGGGTGAAGCGGTCACAGCCGTGTTTTATCGTGAATAAAACACAGCTATTGACCAATCAGAATCAAGGAAAGGAACTAACAATACTTAAATGAGTAATTACACTGTAACACAGACACCTTAAAATAAACTGTAACCCTTGTTACAGTTTAATTCCACAAGTACGTATTGACTGATATTAACATGTACTTAATATAGGTTTAGGGTTGGTTTTGTTGTAGTTTATAATTATCCATGTTTTATCTTTCTTATTATAGTAAATGCATGTAACATGTAACAAGGACACATTAAAATAAAGTGTTACCAGTTTTTTTTTTAAAAAGGAAAACCTTTTTATTTATTTATTTTTTTTATCATGGACACTTATATGTCACTGACCCAGATGCAAACCTTTAAAAAAAATCATGCACCGTTGATTAATGCACAACAAGACAAGGAATGTGCATTAGCAAAGTAAATATGGTCAATTTTGATTTCATGTTGACTTTAAACTACAGGTCTTTGGTATCTAAAAATCAGCATCAGGGAAATACAGGCTGTAAATCCCCCAGCATGACCCTCCCGGTGGAAATAACAGCTTTGTTTGGTCAGTGAAGGGGCAGCAGATTGTGTGGAGACTTCCAAACTAAACTAATCCCTCCCTAGAACACCGAACAGCTGTTCTAGTGCTGTGGTCAACACCAAACCACACACACACACCTCCGAAGGCTAATATTTGCTCTATTGATGCTGCTGCTGTGACCACAGCAAAGTACAAAAACAAAGGATCATTAAAATGCCCCACCGCGCTCATCCCTCTAAAAGGCCAGTTATAAATTTTAAATCAGCAATGAGGGAATTTAGCTGTATTTTTCATTTCTTTTAGGAATTCAAGACTTCCATTATAGTACAGAAGAATGATCAAAGTATTTTCCCTTCATCTCTCTCACTTTTCTCTCTATTTTATTGACAAGTCAGGTTGTTTTTCATCTTTTGCTGCCTATTTGTTCCTCCTGTATAGTTCCACATGACTGCCTCTGATTGAACAGAGACTATCAAACCATCATGGATCTCTCTTCCTGTCTTTTCACACACATACACAGTTTTGAAGCTATTTAATGATTGCTCACAGACACAATAGTTTTCACTAAGATAATTATATTTGCTATACCTTATTAAACCAATACCTCACAAAAACCATTAAAATCAGTAGATTTAAAGCTGAATATGATTCAACGAGGAACACTTTAAATATCCACTCAAATCAGTTTTCAACATGTCTAAACTACATTTGTGAGCACGTTTTTTTTTTTTTTTTTTTTTTTTTAAATGGCCCTTACAAAGTAAACCTGCACGCACACACACTTGTTTTTAGTTTGCTGTATGAGAAGAAAAAGTGAACTTTACCCCCCGATTCAATTTGCCAGGTGAGCGTGTAAGGTTTGAGTGCTGTGTGCATGTGTGTGTAAGCGTGGAGCACCTGTAATTTGAGGCTATAACTTCCTTTTGTGTGCTGGAAAGTTTGTGTTCTCTCTCTGGTCTTTTGTGCCGATGAGTTGAGTGTAAGTAAATAGTGCTCGCGTGGAGGAGACAAAGACTTCAACCTGCACCTGCCGCATTGAGTTTACAGAAGAGAATTCAGTCCTCTTTTAAAAACCATTAACCCATGCTCACCTCTTTGTACCTCTTTTCTCTTTTTCACTTTCTGCACACTGCAGGACTCCAAGTCGAACAGTAGTACAATTAAATGTGAGCTTTCCATTCCTTTTCCATTAAGTCTGAGAATTTTCAATTTCGCTTCAAAACCTTAAAAGATGGTTGCCCCTTAAGTCACCATGACTTTTCCAAGTAAGACATGTTTCTGTCTCACCTGGCAACATATTTTGTTGACCCTGGAACAACATTCCTGTCCAAAATTTAGTCCTAGAACTATCCCTACCCCTAAACTTAACCCTACCCATAAGTTAAATCAGAGAGAAATGATAGGTGAATAACACTGATGTAGAAACACCTATCCCTGGTTGTAAGCCTAAACTTGACATAAACTGTAAACTTGTCCCTCAAATCTGATTGGTTGATCGGAATGTTGTATCAGGATCAACAAAGATGTTGATCCAGGATGATCCAGAATCATGTTGTACTTGTCTTAGAATACAAATTCTAAGACTTTATGATCAGTTGCTGAATAAATTAATCAAATTATGCAAAATTTTTGCTTTACTGCCAAGATCATTGTTGCATGGAAGCTCAATTGTACTTGCTTGAGGTGCGAGAACAAACCTTATTGGCATCAAGTAAGCACATTTGAGGTTTCTTTGACCATATTTGATATGTGTTGATCAATGTTTACATGTGAATTTAAGCTTAAATTAAATCTCTTCATCATATAAAGCGATCACGTGTCTTCGTCTTTATTTGAAGCTTGACATTTTTGGTGACGTTGTCTTTCAGTGGAGGGACAGAATCTCTCAGGATAAAACTGTCTTTAATTTGTGTGTCAAAGATGAACGAAAGTTATACAGGTTTAGAACAACATTAGAGTGAGCAAATGATGACAGAATTTTCATTTTTGGGGTGAATTATCCCTTTTAAGGGTAAATATACATTCATACTTTTTTTGCCAATTTTTATTGATAGGGACGGAACTGAACCTACAGCCAGACTCAAACTCATATCGCCTACATGAGCAGCACAGCTCAATGTGTCAGAACACATGCACCAACCACTACACTACAGCTCTGACACTTCTAATTTACTCCTAGAAGCCTCTGTAAAGACATACTATAAACAGCATGGTGTTGCACTGTGACCGAACATTTATATTATGGATATCTTTAAATAACCCATAACAGTACGGCTCCTTATCATGTGTGATTCCAAGGATGAAATTACCAAGTCAAAAGAAGTGCTGTCAAACGATGCTGAATATCACTACACCTTAGGCTACTCATATAAATATTATAGTCATAATAATAACTGTTAGTGTGATTGCCCCTATTGCTTTATATGAAAACACATTATTATGGTTTAGTCACTGGTGTTGTTGGCAATGTTTCTGCTCAAAGCACGATTCATCTTACTTTATTTTTAAAGTGGACCTATAATGCCCCTTTCACAAGATGTAATATAAGTCTCTGGTGTCCCCAGAATGTGTCTGTGAAGTTTCAGCTCAAAATACCCCACAGATCATTTATTATAGCTTGTCAAATTTGCCCCTATTTGGGTGTGAGCAAAAACACGCCGTTTTTGTGCGTGTCCCTTTAAATGCAAATGAGCCGCTGCTCCCGGCCCCCTTTCCAGAAGAGGGCGGAGCTTTAACAGCTCAACAACAACAAAGCTGGAGAATCTCACGCAGCCAAAATGAGGATTGTCAGTAACGGTGTTCAGCCTTACATTGTTCAAACCGGAGTCGACACTGATGGAGAGACTCAGGAAGAAGTTACAACTTTTAGAATGAAACTGGACATTTCTGAATGGTTAGTGGATAAATTTATGTAGTTGCTGTGGAGTTGATTCAACTCATCCACTAGCATGTGCCGTCATGTTAATCTTTTGTGTTGAATTGACCCTCGTTTGTGAAGCAGTCCGGCGTAAAATGACGGCATGTCAACAACACTCTACTACAACAACTCTTCCTCTTCTCTAAAGCAGCCCAACATGGCCCCGCCCCCTTTGTTGTGTGTTCTCGGGGGCGGGGTTTATGTAAATTTTAGGGTTAGTGATGTCACTAACCCAGGAAGAAGCTTGTTGTAGTCCCTACTGGCTGTTTGTTGTAGTCCTTAAAAAGCGATTTCTGTAAAAGAAAATATCTCCCTTTGCAACTTTTACAGCATCCCTAGGTGTATTTATGAGTGTCCAGCTGAGACATGTGTTTTACACACACAGTGTAAGGAGAAAAAGGTGTGGCCATGAATAATGGAGTTTCAATTTAAATTTGTACTCCTAACCTCTGAGACGTCTATATAATTCATGAAATAGATACAGGAAGGTGTGATTTACATGTGTGTGAGTGTGTATGTGAGCCTGCCCTATGTGTGCATGGATGAATCATTCATATGATATTTTTCCCATGGACCTCCAGCAAGTAGATTTTGAATGTGAATTGGATTTTAAATGCTAAATTGTTCTCTATAGCCATTTATGTATGCTGAGCCGCAGCTTGTGTTTACATGCGTTTGTGAGTGTTTTTGTATTTGGTGTGATTATGTTCATAAGGACGTTTGAGTGCTGATTTGTTGTTGTTGGTGTGTGTGCGTGATTATGTGTGTGCCGAAGTGGGATTGAGGCGATGAATCTATATGAATACTAATGTAAAACTATGGGAATGCTACAGGGAATGCTGGGATATGGAGAGAGGGTCCATGCATGTATTGGGGAGTATATGTGTAAGCTTGGGCTGAGTTATATTTATAAATGTTTAATATGTAAATTTGTGAGTGCCTGTGTGAGTGTGTGCAATGTAAACATGCGTGTGTGTGGTCAGTGTTGGTCAGGTACACACTCCGGGATCTGAACAGCATTCAGATTCAGGTGTGGAATGAAAATGCAGCAAGTGACATTATCTTTTTCATTCCGTTCCTCTTTCTATGGCTTTTTCCATTTCACGGTGACATATACACATCTATGCGCATTGTCCACATTGTGCTGTAGTGCTCATTAAGGTGACAGAAGTCTGAATTTGGCCTGCGCTATGTCTCTACTAAAAAGGTGACAGAAAGCCCAACATCCAAAAAACAAAACAAAAATAACTTGTTTCAAGTCTAGTTTAAAAAAAAAAAAAAAAATCTAGTGAGATACCTTGCTGTCTACTACCTAAGAAAATACATTTCAAGGCAGCATCCTGACTAAAATAAAATACTATAAGCAACTGATTTGGGACACTCTACAGCAGAAAATGTGTGCACCTCAAAAATAAACCAACTCAAAAGACCAGCGCTGTGTCTGAATATGCATACTTTCATACTATAGAAGGGGAAAAACAGTATGTGAGCTGAGTATTATGTTTGAATAGTATTCATAGAACAGTAGGCTAAAAGTACCTGGATGACACTTTACTATCCCATGAGGCCACAGGAGAGGATTTGTAAATGGTAGTGAAGCGACGCAACTAGTACTGTAGGTCATATGACAGTGACAACATGACCAATGTAGTATGTCCGAATTTCATTCATGCTACACACATTCATACTATATAGAACGTCATTTTTAATGGTCACAAAGTAACTTTCAAACCAAATGTACACTGTAAAAAAAATAAATAAATAAAAATCCCCATCAAATTTACGGTAAAAAAACCCCAGCTGCGGTTGCCAGAACAGAGTGTCATTCACGCAAACACTGAACACCATCATGGTAACTGTAATGTAGGATGGGAGCGGGACAACGGAGTTGGAGATCCACGTGCAGGCTTTATTTACAGGAGAGCGTATAGTCGTACAGGCAGAGGTCAAACACCAGCAAACAGTAACAAGAAGACAAGGCAAAAGAGTAATCCAAACACAGGCAATGGTCAAGGCAGGCAGCAAACGATCATCAACAAGGAATCAGTCCAGGGTCAAAAACACAGGCAAGGCTAGGCAGAACAAGGAACAGACGGAAATACACGGAAACAAAGCAGAAACAATACTCAGCAAAGAGTGTGTGTGTGAGTGCAGCTTATAAAGGGTCACTGATGGGAAACAGGTGTGAGTGCAATATTGGTTCCTAGGTGGGGAATTGTGGGAAATGGAGTCCACGTGAACAAACAGAACACAGATCCAGGACACATGTGACAGTAACACAAAATTTTAAAAATGCAATAAGCATTAATTTAACAACATTAGATGTAACATAAAACCCTAATATACATAACTGATTAGAAAAAAACTAAGAAGAAACGGTTATTTTTTATTTCACTTCCAAAAACTGTAAATTTAACAGTATTTTACAGTAAAATTACATTAAATGTATCGTTAGATCTATTACAGTTATTCACCGTATATAGTACGGAACCTTTCTGTAAACCAAGTAACTGTTTTTCACCGTAGCATTTTTACAGTCTTTTACCGTTAAAATCACAATCATTTTCAGTACCTACAATACAGTACGTGTTTTCGGGTGCAACTAATTATTGTTTCCAGTAGAGTTTTCCATTAGCATGTTGCTAAGCTAACAACAACAGCAAACATAAAATACGTAGCACACGCATACTGGGTAAAATACTAATTTTTACTCCAATGACATTGAATTCTTTGATTAGCAATTAAAATGACATATTCTAAATTAAAAATAAATAATGAAAAACTAAATAAAAACTAACCCTAACCCTTCCCACTTCATGCTGTCAGCAATGGCACCACATGGAAGAGAAAAGACCTGAGAAAGAAAATAATTTCTTTACACCAGAAAGGTGAAGGCTACAAGAAGATCAGCAAAGCTTTACTTATCAGTCAGAATACTGTAGCAAAAGTGGTACAAAAATTTAAAAAAGATGGAACTGCAACCATCTCACAGAGACGTCCAGGTCGTCCACGGAAGTTAACACCTCGACAGGAGCGTCTTCTGATGAGAAGGGTTGAAGAAAATCGGCATGCAAGTTCACTGCAGTTGTCTAAAAAAGTAGAAAGCCAAACTGGGGTGGCTATTTCCCGTGACACAATACGGCGTACACTGCAGAGGAATGGCATCATGGGTGCCGTCCACGAAAGAAGCCTCTCCTAAAGCCCAGGCACAAAAAAGCCCGCCTAGAGTTTGCCAGGTCCCATGAAGACTACTGGGACTCTATACCCTGGAGTGATGAGACCAAGATAAATGTTTTTGGAACTGATGGCTTCAAAACTGTATGGCGTCGCAAAGGTGAGGAACACAAAGAAAAATGCATGGTGCCTACAGTGAAACATGGTGGTGGAGTGTCCTTATGTGGGGCTGCATGAGTGCTGCTGGTGTGAATTCACAGATGTACTGCTCTATACTGAAAGAGAAGATGCTACCATCACTCCGTGCCCTTGGTCGTCGTGCACTTTTCCAACATGACAATGATCCTAAACACATTTCTGAAGAAGAACAGGGTGAAAGAGATTCAGTGGCTCCTGATCTGAACCCAATCGAACATTCTGAAGAGACAAGTTGAGCATCACTCTCCATCCAGCATCCAGTCTCTAAAAGAGGTCATTCTTGAAGAATGGAAAGAGATAGATGTTGCAAAATGTCGCCAACTTGTTCATTGCCTAGAAGACTTGGTGCTGTCATTAAAAATCATGGAGGCCATACAAAGTACTAGATGTAGTAGTTTTTGTTGTGGGGTGTACTCATGTTTGCATCACCCTAATTTGAGTAAAACTGAAAATTTTGTTCTCTAAGTTATATTATTAACCTTACTTTCATAACAGATGTTATATTAAACTTAGTCTTGTCAACATTTTGGAAATTGTTTTTGTGTTCATTGAAATTTGTTTAAAATTTAAAATTACCTTTCAAAGGGGATGTACTCATTTACGCTGAACACTGTATATATATAAAATAATATATCAAAATATATATAAGATCATATTTAACAGTATTGTGAGATTTTTAGTGTTTAAGTGAGCATTTGCTGTGTTTAAGTTTGGGTCATTAAGATCTTAGATACATGTTTAAACCTTCATACCTTTTAGAAGTTTGAGGTTTTCTAATTTTTTTTGATAATGTTTTTGAAATAAATCTCTTATTTTCACCAAAGCTGCATTTATCTAATCATAAAAACAGTGTTATTATAACAATAAAACTATATATATACAGTATATGCTGTACATGATTTTGATCTCGATCTCTCTCTCTGTATATAAATACACATACACACACGCGCTATTCAGATTTGACGCTGGAAGAACATATAGTGTCTTATAAAATGCTATCTATTTTGGGTTGCTCTAGGTTTTATCACAAATATTAAATGTGTGTGTGGTTATGTGTGTAACTGTTGAAGGAAAGCTAAAATGAAACTGACAAAAATGGAAAAAGAAGCTAATATGAAAAGCTAAATAAACCACATACCCATTTAGAGTCAAGGCAGTCCATTTACATGAGCTCTTTAGACCCATTTTAAGCTGAAAGGAGATCTCTCATACTGTTTTTCTCCTTTAAAGAAAAACTGTCAGAGGATGTTCCATACAAACAGAAAGATACATGAACACTGTTCAAACAAGCTGAAGCTATCAGCTTTGAACAAGAGAAAGATATTATTGACAAGGCAGCAGAGTGGGCAATGTGTCGATGCAATGGTGCACCAATGTAAAATCAATGTGTTGTAAATTTGTGCACAGTTGTGTCAATTTAGCCCAATGAGAATCTTTTATTCTGCCCCACAATCCTCCCTCACGCTAGTCACATATCAAAACCACTGAGTCAGACACGCGCACACGCTAATATGACATCACACCCCTGCTGAGTGTGTAGGGCAAACATGCTCCTCCAGATGGAAAACAGACTCATCTCTGCACAAACGCTGTTCATCGACCACACGAGCTCGCTAGCTAACAAACAAACAAACAAGCAGGGCCTTCCAATATCCCTAAAAGAAACAGGAACAGAGAAGGACTCTGCTGGGAATTCAGGGAAAATGTCACTAGCTGTATGCTCTCATCGGCTGCTCTCTTGTTACAGTTCTGCTGAGCGGAGTTACACAAGGGAGCAGGTTAAAAGGGAGACATCCTCTGTTATCCGTCTGAGGTAAAACTGAGAAGGGAATGTGAGGAGAAATGAAAGGGGGTTCCCTCTATGAGTAGACGACTAGGGGCTTTGAAAGATTTTCCCCCTGGCGTCTCCAGGAGGCATTAAATAAGATAATGCATGCACAAACACGCACACACACACAGCACAAACAGTTAAGTAGATGTTTAAAATGGAGAATGCAGAAAGAAAAGTGGCCATCTGACAGGTCACAATCTGATGGGTAAAGAGGGGTCGCCCCCCTTCATCCTGACCTCTGACCTCTAAAAGGTCACCAACCGTGACAACTCACCTTTCATTTCACTTCAAATGAAAAAAGAGACATGGCAAGAGTGAACAGAACACAAGGGTTTGTTTTACTGACTAAAACTATTTGTCATAAGTTCACATTAAATCTGACTTTTTCGTGGCATCCACATCCTTTATTTGGTAACACTTTACAATAAGGTTTCATTAGTTAACTACTTTAGTTAACATGAACTAAGAATGAACAATACTTCTACAGCATTTATTAATCTTAGTCAGTGTTGCGGGTAACACAATAAGTAGGCTAACTCGAGTTATGTAATCAGATTACTTTTTCAAGTAACTAGTAAAGTAACGCATTACTTTTTCAATTTACGACTAAATATCTAAGTTACTTTTTCAAATAAGTCACACAAGTTACTTTTTGACATTTACTTTTTCACCCTCTACTATACAGGCGTAAATATGCATTTTCTTCAGTCTGAGGCTTATTTATTTCACTTTCGGTGTGAAAGGGCCTTAACATTTGCCAAAAATAGAACTTTTTTTTTTTGTTGTTGTTATTAAAAAACAAACAAACAAGCCCAGGTGAAATGCAAAAGTAATAATGCATTACTTTTCATAAAAAGTAACTAAGTAACACAATTAGTTACTTTTTTAAGGAGTAACGCAATATTGTGATGCATTACTTTTAAAAGTAACTTTCCCAAACACTGGTCTTAGTTAATGTAAATTTCAACATTTACCAATACATTATTAAAATCAAAAGTTGTATTTGTTAACATTAGTTAATGCACTGCGAAAAAACACAAACATTGAACAACTGGATTTTTATTAACTAACATTAATAAATACAGTAACAAATGTATTGCTCATTGTTAGTTCATGTTAGTTAATACATTAACTAATGTCAACAAATTAACCTTATTGTAAAATGTTACCATTTATTTTTGCTACTTTTCAAATGCCTTTCATGTTTAGATTTGATAGTTTTACATTTGTCCCGAGTTTTCAGTACACTGTAAACCCTAATGCTCAAAATACTTAAATTTAAGTTTGTCCTACTCAAAACAATTAACAAATTAGTTCAGTTAAATTAACTTTTAAGAGTATTTAGAACTTTCTTTTTCTTTTGAGTTCACAGAACTGATATATTTTAAGTAAACTGAACTGTTTCATTGTTTTGAGTTGTATGAACTCATTTCTTTTAATTTAGACTAACTTAAGTTTAACTGAAACTGGGCTGGGATTTCTATTTCCCAGCATGCTTTGCCCATGACACTTGAAAGGGAGAGTAAATGCTAAAATTAAGTGTTGTATAATGTTTTTTTTTTGTGCAAAATTAATGGATAAGGGAGATTTAGTAGTAATTAATGTTTTGTTATGCTAATTTAGAAGAGTTTCTGTTAATGTGGGTTTTTGGAGAGTTACCATCATGGTGACAAGTAGCGCATGTGGCTTGGTCTGAGAGCAGGTAAGTTATATGTTCAAGTTAGGAGGAACTAACACACATGAATACTACAAACTCAAAACTTGATAGTTCTGCTTACTTAAAATTGGGAACATCATAACTCAAAAAATGTTATGTAACTGATTACCTCAAATTTTTTGAGATAGCCCAACTTTTTCGGGTTTACAGTGTAATAATTATGAAAATCCATTATAAAAAATATGAAATATTACATTTTGAAAACTATGATGGTCTAAGCTAGGGGTTTTGCAACCTTTTAGATGCCATTGATCCGCAAATGTGATCATCAAATGTGATCCATATATAAGTTATAATAAATGTTATAAATTATATAATTTAATAATACATTAAAGGATTAGTTCACTAATCCAAGTTTTACTCACCCTCAAGCCATCCTAGGTGTATATGACTTTCTTCTTTCTGATGAACATAATCAAAGAAATATTAATAATTATCCTGACACATCCGAACTTTTTAATTACTAATGAGACCAACGAGTATTAGCTGAAGAAAGTGCTTACATCAACATCCAATCAATTATAAACGTGTGATCCACACGGCTCCGGGGGGTTAATAAAGGCCTTCTGAAGTGAAGCGATGCATTTGTGTAAAAAAAAAAAAAAAAACATACAAAAATTATCCATATTTAACAAGTGAAGTAAAATATGAAGTAAAATATCTAGCCTCCACCAGACCACTTTCCGTATTCAACGTATGAAGAAAGTGTAAAACTCTTGCAGTCCTACGCCTTCCCTATTCAACGTACGGAAAAAATGTAACTGAAGTGAACTTTTCCACGGACCTCCTAACGCTACTTTGCAGCCCCTTAGCAGTCAACGGACCCAAATTTGAAAACCCCAGCTCTAAGCAAAGAGTGAAATAAACTAATTCAGTATATGAATAAAAATGGTTTAAATCCATTTTTTTTCAAAAATTCCACAAAAGTCATTTCCACAAAAATGTATTTTTGCCCATTATAAAGCTTTTCCAAAAGTTAGTGCATTTGTTTACCAAGGACACAACAGTGTCAGTAAAGAGTAATCAATGTCAGTGAATTAAATATAAGATGTGGTATGTAAAGAAAACAAAGAAAAATCAAGGTGTATTTAGGATATGAAATGCCATGAAATTACCCATAACAAGACAAAGGAGATGATAATTTAAAATATTATTAAATACCTAATTTGGGATGTGCTAAAAATGACCATGACAGAAAAAATACACTAAATAAACTAGATAGAGGGTGAAAAGTGTGATTTTTTTTTGAGAGTTTGTTTTCTGAAAGCCCACAGGGTCAAAAAGTGCCCACTGAAGAAACAGCCATAAACTAAAATAACAGAAAGAAAAACAAAATGAAAACATCAGAATAAAATGAAACCTATCTCCATTGTACACAGCTCAGTTGGAGTGGATGATTTCATAGCTGTGCTTTTATTATAACACAAACATAAACCACAGGCACACACTCTTCAGCAAATAAATGTAAGACATTAAATAACAGCCATCTCGCAGCGAATGGACTGAAAAACATTCAAATTCCATGAATATCCCCCACTCAGATAAAAGTATGCATAAATAAAACACACACTTATAAATCCCATGTACGCAATACAAACATCTGCATTCTGAATATTATGAATAAAACACACTGTCTTTATCAGAGTGAGTGGCAGGTTAGAGCTTGCCCAAGTAAGTGCGAGCCTTTGAGTCTTATCTTTACCATCTTCCCCGCGTGGCACCGTGAGGGGAAGAGGCTGTCGCTCGTGTCTGTGCTCTATACTTAGTCGTCATGGAGACAACAAACACCCCGCAAAGAAAATTCCACACTGAATAATAACTGGCCAATTGCGCGTGTTTGCTCCCTAACAAACCACAGGATTAGAAGCATTTTCTTGTCAGAAGCATAAACTATTTCTATGTATAAGTGGAGAGAGAGAGAGTGCATGAGGGGGCAAATATGAGATCAGAATACTGATGTTCTCGGCTGACAGGTCTCTGGGAGGAAAGACGACAAGAAAGAAAACAACAAAAAAGTTATATACTGTAAACTGAGAGAGGTTGTTCAATACACAAAAAAGATAAGACTGTCTATACTACTTTAACACACTACCATACTGTCTGTAAGAGATGATGCACAGACACAGGCATTTCATATATGAGTTATTCCACGAAACTGGTATGATTTGGACTCACACATTTTTAGATTTTTTACCAAAATGTAAAACTTTTCTGAACACCCCACAACATTAATGACATATTTAACTTCCAGAAAAACATATTTTCCCATCTCAGGCATCAAATCCCTATTATTATTGGTCATGTTATGGACACCATGGGAGCTCTCTGAATATTATTATAAAATGTATTTGTGCATTTTTTACATAAAATCTCACACTTTTGCTACTAAAGCCTGAAATGGGCACTTTTTGTGACAGTAACCTCATCATTTTTGATCAAAGGCTGAACTTCAGAATTTGAACTAAAATCAGTATTCTTATGATTGCTCTGAACATATCAGACAGAGTTCAACTAAATTTAAATTACTTTTTCATAAACTTAACCAAAAATAATAAATAAAAATGTAGGTGTGACGGGGTTGTGATTTTTTGCCCAAATTGGCCACTGCTCTAAATCTAGTGAATAAATGGAGAGCGCATGGCATGCATGATATTAAGAAATCATGAATAATGTTGAAATAACAAAGATAATTTTCACAAGTAATAGTTTTCTATCTCTAATTGATGTAACGGGGTTGAGTCGTTAAGCTTGACAAACACAATTTCACAACATGATTTAGTTATAATTATTAAAGAAGGTGTGTCTGCTCACATTGTTGTTCAGAAGACTTCTATGATGTCACTTCCTATTAATGATGTCACATAAGTATCAGTTCATTATTTTTATAGGGGAAGAATGGTTTGTGTAACGGGGTTGAGGGGTTACTGAGGTACGGAACTAAATTATGTGATTTTAATGAATAATCATGAATTTACTTAGAAGAAAAACAGCAGCAAAAAAGCACAGATGGATATTTATGGGAATGGCAAAATAAATGGACTTTTTTCTCATTTTATTATTCATATCCCAAGTACACTTTCATAGAAGGCCTTGAGGGACATGACAAAACAGGTGGTGTCAACTGAAAAAAACTAAATAATTTCTAATATAAAGATAAAATGTATGTCATGTTTTTAAACATTATTAAAGGAGACATTTCAATTAATACAAAAAGCTTTTAAAATATATATTTTGCTGACCCAATAGATAAATTACACTGAAAAAGGTCAGAGGGACTCAAATCGTACCGGTTTCGTGGAATGACTCACTCTCAATAAGCTAATTAATTCAAATAAATGTTAGAAACTTTTAATGCACAGCTAGCCATGGATTATCCTTTACATATGTCATTTGAAAAATATCCAGAAGTTTGTTTGAGGAAGGCAATTGCAAGAAAACAAGGTATCCTCAAGGACAACAGTGTATCACTTAATTTACAGAGATATGTCCTTGAAATATTGTACTCATTACTTTCAAATAAATGGAAACCTTTATTGTGACAAATCACTAATCTAATTCCTTCAGTTAGGTGTTTGTACAGCCTTCAATGAAAAAAAGCTTCTTTACCATTATTTGAATAATAATAACCCTATAGCTCACTTCCATAATGCCTGATCAAAAACAGTGTGTCATTGAGATTTCTTATTCTACATTATTTGAGAATTCATTTGTTTGATGCTATCAGTAGCAAGTAAACAAGATATCCTCAAGGGCAACAGTGTATCCTGCTGTATGTAACTGTTCTTTAGGCTTAGCACTATACTAAGCTAGTAGGCTAAGCTATTTGCTTGCGAAGTAAAAAAACACAGAGAATGGGTTTAATTGTGGTGATATGTTGTTCTAGCTAAACAAAAGAGCTTTTTAAAGCTGATAGCACTATGCTAGGCTAGTGGGGTAAACTTTTTGCTTGCTAACTGTAGGCTAACTGAAAACACAAAGAAAGGGAAAAGGCTAATTTTAGTGATGGGGAGAACCGGGACAAAAGTAACGCGGGACGAAAGTAACAAAGCAATTTTTTTTTGTCCCGCTGCAGTGACAACAAGTGTTTCTTTTGTCCCACTGCTAATGTGGTGGCTTTCTCTGCGTTGCAGCATTTATTAAAACATGTTTATGTCATATTATACTAGCAGAACATGCCAGGAGTGAGGGTCAGAAAGACAGACAGAGGTCTGATTCAGCCAGACGTTTCTGGACATATCTGTTGCTGATTTCTGTATGTCACCATTTATTCACTCAATCTGTTTACATTTACCATAGTCACATTTAGTTTTTAGCCATACCTTAGTGTTTCCACATCCACCTATGAATTTGCAGTTTTTCCATTCAGATGATTTTATGCATATTTTTAATCTATGCATAAAAACAGCTGGATTGGAAACATGACTACTGTTACATTATGTTGAGAATTTATATTATGCTAATTTATTTAATTTTCATATTTTTCATACACTGTAAAAAGTAATACGCTCTATCTACTCAATAAAATAGTGGCAACAGATTACAAGCAATACTATTAATTAAATTCAACATATAAGAATTGAGTTAGAATGAATCAAATTAATTCCTTAAAAGTCAACCATTTAAAATGAGTAAAATTAACAAACACCATTACAAAAACCACAAACTGACATAAAAAGCAAAGAGTCACACTGCCAGAGTAAATGCTTACTGTATTCCTCACTTGTAAGTCGCTTTGGATAAAAGCGTCTGCCAAATGAATAAATGTAAATGTAATGTAAATGTAATGTAAATGTAAATGAAACACTGATCACCATAATGGTGACCAAACAATGAATTAATTTGATTAATTTTAACTTAATTTTAATTTTAATTTAATTAATAATATTTTATGGAGTAGATATGGTGTATTACTATTGAAAAACTGTTTTATAAAATAAATTGACTGCCAAAAAAAAAATAAATAAATAAAAATAAAAAATAAAAAATAAATAAATAAATAAATAAAAATCTAAACAATTTAAGTTACTGTCGGGTTACTTTTAAAACATTTGATGAAACTGAAATTCTCAATTTAAAATGAAAATGCAATTTAATATTTTTTTTGCAAAAATAAAGGACAAAATCTGTTTGCAGTTACATATCAACAAGGTCATAGTCAGGTATATTCAATAAAAACAAGACTAAAATTTTTTAGCTTGTATTGTTGTGTTACTTTTGACCCAACTGACCGGGTCGAAAGTAACAATGTGCAACTTATGTTCAAAGTGAAATTATACTGAAGCCATTGTACATTTGTACAAAATACCACCTGGTATTTATAGACCACACTTGTGAGTTATTGACCACAGCAAAAATATATCACTGTCTAAAACATTATCTTTTAAAATTACATTTTTGTGAAAAATGGTACTTTTGTCCCTGCTCTCCCCTATCTACTAGCTAATCAAAAGAGTCTTGCTAAGCTAGTAGGCTAAGCTGTTCACTAGGTAACTGTAGGCTAATTGAAAACAGAGAATGAGAAATGTTTAATATAATATATTCTACATAATCAAAATAGCCTTTCTTACCTAGTTAATGGGTAAACACAAAGAAAGAGAAATGTTTAATTTGACCCCTTTAGCTTCAATAATGTAATGGATATGTAATTTCAATGAACATATTTTCATGATTAAGAGTAAATACACTGTAAAGCGATTTATTATCATTTCATTTCAGGCACAGAATAGATTACTCAGTTGTCGTAGTCAATGTAATGGCTTTGTTGTTTGGATCTTGTATGACACCAGCCTACTATTGTGGCAGACTCAATTTCAGATTTCCCTGACCTAAAAGGTCACGCCAAAACACAACTGTAGTTGATGACTTTACATGTTAGCCAGATGTCCCCTTGCAGTCTGATACATTTCTTACAAGTGTGCGCTGCAGTTGTGACGTCTGTCGCTTTAAATACTCTAGCTCATTAACGTCAGGTTGATTCTGATTGGCTGTCAATGTTTTTATCATTTATCAGCTGGACAAAATAGTTCTGAAAGTGATTCCTGTGATTCCTCTGTGTTGCTATTGTTATAGCTCTGGTCTGGACTTCCCTATTGTCATAGAAATAGAATTATTATTAAAACTGTACATAGTTATCGTCAATGGTGTGGAGCTTAATTGGGCAGTTCTTGACCAAACTACACTATACCAGGTGCACCAGGGTTTATGCCAATAGTCAAAAGTTTGTCCCCTGCAAGACAAGACAAAGACCAAACACCCCAGCTCTCTACAGAAATGTGGTGAGAGCTGCACTAAAAGATTCTGTCCACACCCGAGATGCAGACGTCCTCGTTACACTCTCAAAGCGCCATGTCACGTCCCATCAGCCTCTTTGTCAAAAAGACAGAGTAAATAAGACTTTAATATGACCGTTCCCTCCTTTCCTTCGTCCTTCCCTCCTCCACACCCCCAACCACACGAATTCTCTCTCATTCTCATTTCTCCCGTAACCACCGAATCAATCATTAAGCTGACCGGCCCGCCCGTCAGAGAGGCACGTAACTCTAAACAAGTCTAATACGTGCTGATTGGTGACTTATTTGGATTAGTATGAAAAAGAAGAAAGCACACAGAGGAAAAGGCTACTAGCTGTCAGCTTGCATTAGTGCTGACGTGAATCTCGCACCAGCTCTATTCTTCTGTCCCTTCTTCCGTTACCACTTTAGTATTAAAAATCCATCCACCTCTCCATCAATAACATGACAACCATGTCTAAAAGCCTACTCATATTTAAGAAAACTATTAGGCCTTCATCAATTCATGACTCTTCTCTTGTTGTCAGTTTCGGGTGATTTCAGCTCAGAGACTTTCACATATCAATGGCTGTTTAAAAGCATCTTTTATAACATCTAAAATGTACATAAAGCATGACGTGTTTTCAAATTTAGATAGCAACTGACGACAAATTTGCCTCAAACCTTGGACGTCTCAGCGTGTGTGCAGATGCAAGAGCGTTCGATAGCAGTGAGTGGGCAGGTCAGCATGCGCCATATGCATTAGCAAGGCAGAATCAACCTTGCAAATTAATTTGGGGAGGCGTAATAGGAGCCGGTGCAGGGCGCGGGCCTGATTTCACAGAGTTATCATTACGTTAACTCAACACTGAGACAATGTTCACTCCCCTCCAGCCCTAATGCAGGGGGAGACGGCCCAAGGTCACTCGCTGCACACTCTAATGGGAGATGACAGGTGAAAAGAGCCACAGCGAACCACGCAGATTTAACTTTCATTTGTGTGTTACCGTGAACGAGGTAGACAGCGAGTACTTTCCTTCCACAAAAAACACTCTTCTGACCTTCACATTTAAGAGGGAACACTAAACTGGAAGAGCAAAGATATAATTAAAAACTCCTCATGTACTCAATGTACTCAAAAGGAGAACTTTTAACAATAGTGTTTTTAGTGCTTTACAGCAATTTTGAACCCTGGTCCCCATGCACTCTCTACACTGTAAAACCGAACAGTGAAATTAATTAAATGAACTTTCACTCTAGTCTCACGTAGCCAGACCTTCTGACAGCAGTTCATTGTACTTAATAGAAAAAAGTTGCGTGAATTCAAAATTTGATTGTAGTAAGCTGAAATTAATATGATTGAGTTGCAGCAGATTTCTAATTGCCAGCATGCATTGCAGAACATTTATTTTTAAGGAAAATAAATGCTGAAATTAAGTGTTATTTTGTGTGTTTTTGCACAAGGTTAACATACGGAAACATAAGTTAGTGTTTAATGTTGTGCTATGTTGGGATCTTTTCTGGTGACGTGATTGTTATTTAGAGACACCTGTGTACCACACTGGCTTGCTCCGCTTCCACGGCTCTTGGCCCCGCCCCACTTGTCACAAAAATGTTAAGTTCTACTAACTTAAAAAAATTAGTTAGTTTACTAAAATGTTTTGAGTATTCTGAACTTATCGAATTTTACAGTGCTCCTGTTCATCATTGCTTTGTACCAAAGTTAGTTTTTGCTTAGTCTTATGTAACTTTATTACTTTGAGTTTGATGAACTTAAACCATTTAAGGCAATTGGTTTCCTCAAACCATTTAAGTAGCTATATTGTTAAAGTCCCCCTGAAATCCAAATTTACGTTTTTTAGCTTTTAGTCTGAATATGTTAGCCTTAAGGTTATGAATAAGCTGGTGTGTTCCAAAACAATTACAAAATTCGCATTTAGGAGATATAAGCATTCAAAACTTACAGTCTCTCACTTCCGCTAAAATGGATCATGGATTTTCATGACATCACATTGCACTTTAGCTCATCAGATTTTCTGTCCAATCAAATGCTCTCTAGAATCTGAAGTCCCGCCCCGTCCTACACTATCAACATACGCTGAAGCTGCTGCTGAAATCGGTTATTTGTTCACACATTTACTAGTTTCATGGTGAATGGTATAGTGCACTATATAGGGGATAGGGAACGATTCAGACAGTGTAAATATGCTTTCCATGCGAATGAAGCCCGTTTGTCACGTGAATCGCCGCAGCACAAGCAGTCTGCTCTGGTTCAGAGACATGAGAGCACAGAGCAGATCATATTCTCGAGTCGGCTCAGACCACAAAAGGTATTGGACCCATTTAAATTCTGCACAGAATGCTGTATTTTAAAGTGATATAGAGGAGATTAGGAGGATAAACGGTTAGAAATTAGAAGGAAACCAACGCTTTACCGAGCTCAGCAGCTCTGGCTGAGCTGTAATATAAACAAAATGCTTTTGGCTATTTTAAAATAGGGGCTGTTCGATATATCCCTCCCTGTCTTCCTGTTTCATTTGAAATTATGTCAACACATTGAATAATGCTGTCACGATCACCAGTGAGAGTGCCCGTCATTGCCACCAGAGGGCACTCCACCCTGGATTACACACATCATTTGGCATATACCCACATACCTTGGACTGATCACCCTGCACCTGCTACCCATTATACAATCACTCACTCACACATAAAAGACACTTGCACCGACACCTCCATGCGAAGTCTTGTTTAGCCTCGTCTGACATTTCTAAGCGGTTCCCCTGGATTCCATATTCTTGTGTTTGACCTTGGACTGTTACTTGTTTCTGATTCTCTACTGCCTGCCTTGACCCTTGCCTGTTCCTGGATTGTGTATGTTTGCTGCCTGCCCTGATCTCTGCCTGCCTTGGGATGCTGATTGTTTGCTGCCTACCCTGATCACTGCCTGTCATTGTTTCTGCCACTGGCTCATCCTTGCTATTATTGTGTCTGTGAACTTAAAGTCAATAAAAGCTGCAGATGTATCCTCACTCCGTTGACACAATCCTTACAAAAGACCTCACCAAACAAGGATCCAGCGGCTTCTCCAAGGAACATTGGCCAGGTATGAATGCAGCGATTCTGCTGCTAGCGCTCAAGCAGGGCACACGATCACTCGAGGGTTACATTAGGGAATATTTGGCTTTGGCTAATGGCTCAGAATTACCGGACTGTATATTAATAGACTTTTTCTGTGATGGCCTTAATCAACCTTTAAAATCAAGAGTGATTCATGAGGGTCCTCATTCGTCATTGGGTAGTTTTTTGGATTATGTTCTGTGGACTGTTGGTTCAGCGTTCACTGTGGGTGTAGCGGAGGAACGCGATCCTGCACTCACTCGTATGATAGCAGCCGCGTTAGAACACGCTCACAAAATGGCGGCCACAACAACACCAAATCAAATCACAGTTGATCTTTGTGAGTCAAGTCACAGTTGATCTTCACGAGTCCAGTCAAGTCACCATTGATCTTCATGAGCCAAGTCAAGTTACAGTTGACCTTCGTGAGCCAAGTCAAATCACTGCTGATCTTCGTGAATCCAGTCAAATCACTGCTGATCTTTGTGAATCCAGTCAAGTCACAGCTGATCTTCATAAGTCAAGTCATCATTGATCTTCATGAATCCAGTCAAGTCTCAGCTGATCTTCTAGAGTCACGTCACGTCTCAGCGGATCTTTCAGAGCCTCACCACATTATGTCTGACACCCCAGAGTCACATCTTGTTGCGGTTGTCGTACCACAACCCTCCTCTGTTCTGTCAGGGGAACCCGTCATCAAGCGTCAGAGGTTGGCATCCAGTGTGGAGGATCCACCGCTGGTGTCAGTATATACAGCTGGTTTTCCCCAAACCAATTAATTTTAGCCCTCCTGCTCCTGAACTGATTCCCCTGTCTGCAGCACTCCCCATAATGGGGGTCGCCTTATGGTGTATTTGGGCCGAGAACATCTCCGCTGAATCCCCAGAAGTGGTGGCTTATGCTGCAGAACTTCTGGAGGTAGTTACTCCCACTGCAATTTCCCTAGAGGTGGTGGCATATGCTGCAGAACCTCACGAAGCGGCGGTGCTTGCTTCAGCTACTTGCACGGTGGTGGCGTCCAGCAACACACTCTCATCCTGTCCTGAATCAGCTATGGAGTCTGTTGATGAACTCTTGTCCTGTCTCGACCCAGCCGCAGAGGCTATCTGTGAACTTTTGTCTTGCCCAGAACCAGCCACAGAGGCCATTTATGATTCCTCCCTGTTTTCCGATTGTACCACTGTAGAACCTACAGAGGTAGCGGCATCCACTGCAGACCCTCTAGAGGTGTCAGTGGTACCCAGCTATGAACTTTCGCCTCGTCCTGTCATGGCTAAGGAGGCCGTCTATGAACTTTCGCCCTGTCTTGTCACGGCTAAGGTGACTGTCTGTGAGCCCTCAGCTGAGATGGCTGCCACGCCTGAGGCCTCAGAGATTGCAGCGTTGGCCATTATGGCCACCGCCATTTGGTGTGTGTGGGCTGTGCACACATCAACTCCAGTCCCAGAGCCCGCTCCAGTCCATGAGTCCGCTCCAGAGCCCGCTCCAGTCCATGAGTCCGCTCCAGAGCCCGCTCCAGTCCATGAGTCCGCTCCAGAGCCCGCTCCAGTCCTAGAATCTAGCCTCGTGATCGTCCCTGAGTTTGCTGTCTGCCTTGACACGACCACGGAGGTCGTCCCTGAGTTTCCCGTTTGTTCCGACGCAACCGCAGAGATTGTTCCTGAACTGTCTGCCCGCTGCAACATGACCAGAGAGGACGTTTCAATCAAAGCCCTGGAGGGCTTTTCTGAGTTCCCTGCCTGTACTGTCATGGCCCTAGTGGCCAATGCTAACCTCTCTGTGCTTCATGTTTCAGTTTCTCCTGTTCAGCCGGCACAATGTCATGATCACCAGTGAGAGTGCCCGTCATTGCCACCAGAGGGCACTCTACCCTGGACTACACACATCATTTGGACTCCATTTCCCATCTACCCTCATACCTTGGACTGATCACCCTGCACCTGCTACCCATTATACAATCACTCACTCACACATAAAAGACACTTGCACCCACACCTCCATGCGAAGTCTTGTTTAGCCTCGTCTGACATTTCTGAGAGTTTCCCCTGGATTCCGTATTCTTGTTTGACCTTGGACTGTTACTCGTTTCTGATTCTCTACTGCCTGCCTTGACCCTTGTCTGTTCCTGGATTGTGTATGTTTGCTGCCTGCCCTGATCTCTGCCTGTCACTGTTTCTGCCACTGGCTCATCCTTGCTATTACTGTGTCTGTGAACTTAACTTCAATAAAAGCTGCAGATGGATCCTCACTCTGTTGACCCAATCCTTACAAATTCTGTGCGTTCCAAGACATTTTAGTGGGCCTGTAAGACAAACTGAATGAGTGGAATAAACTTAAAATCTTTAAGTTGAGTTTACTTTAATGATTGACTAAACCAACACTAATATATAAGTGAATTTAACTTAATGTATATGAGTTTATAGTACTCATACTTAATGGTTCTAAAACTCAAATGGTTTAAGGCAATCGGTTTCCTCAAATGGTTTGAGTCACCGTAACTTATTGGGTTTTACAGTGTACAAAAAACAGCACCATTAAACTAACATGCCTTTCATTTGACAAGTTGCCTAGTTGGGGAAAAAAAAACATTAAAAAAAAACAAAAAAAAACAGGTGCATGATACCCATATATGACACTATACTATACATAATTGGGCAAGCTTAGAACGCAAAGTCCAGCACTCAAGGTATGTTTTCGAAATCCAATTTTCAAAATTCAAATAAATTTCAACCCCTTTAAATTGAGGGTGATCCATAAGTGATTTTAAAATTTGTCATTGACCCTTGGTCACTAAAATGTTTTGCAGAGATGTAAGGGCAAGCAGCTGTTCAGTAAACACTGCTGTCATCTTTGAAGCCATTTATTGGCGAGTACCACATAGCTATGGATTAAAGCATAAGTCTCTGTGACATAAAAAAATCCCCTGCTGCTCCACAGATGTGCAATTTCTTTTTTATTTTTTCTGTCTCGCTCATTTCTACGTCCGGTAGTGACAGGGGAAGCCAGTGACATTTTTTTTGTGACAGACTCGACGCTAAGAGGAGGTGGCAGCGGTCAATAACGGCAACACTGACACCATTAAGATGTTGTTTGGGCTGTTTCTTGTGACATATATCTAGCAAAGGGAAGGGGAAAGGAAAAAGGAGAAAGGGAGGGACAGAAATAGAGAGTGAGTGAAGTGGGGGTGCATTTTGGCTTGAAATGACATCTCTTTTCATCATTTTTTTAAGCTGTCATTTTAGTTAACTTCTGGATGGGTGACAGAAAGCAACATGCCATCCATCGAACCCTCCTCCTCCTCCTCCTCCTTCTCCTTCTCCTTCTCCTCCTCAATGGCCATGAATTATTTATGCACAGATAGATTGAGTGTTTGGCTCTGTTACATGGTAATATTGTTAGAATCCAAAACACAAAATCATAGGGCCATAGGTTCAGCACAATAATTGGTTTCACATCAAAACAAACTCTGAAACAAAGCCAAGCTTGAATAATATGATGGTCTTTTGAAAAGTAAAAAATAAGACAACTTTTATAGATGCACTTTTACTAATACCTGAAATATATATATATATATATATATATATAGAATCCCAAGCAAAACAATGCTTAGAAAAAATGACATTTGAAACAAATTCGCATTAATTATCAGAACAACAATGCCAGTCTATGGTTCACAGGAGACGCTATGCTGGCTGATTTATACTTCTACGTCCCTGAGTTAGTTTATGTTTAGGTGCAGCACCACTGAACAATTTCACTTTTCAATTATTTGCTTATTTTGTTCATATTAACGTATGAAAAGCTTATGAATTGAATTAAGCAAGTATCCAAATGATAAAATGCATTCTGCATGGTTGCTCGCCGATCGGCTCTCCTGTATTAGTGTTCCTTTTGCTCTGCTTTATGACTTTACTTTCACAGTGTACTACATTAATAACTTATTAAATCATATAATCATGTTATAGCGTGTTATGTGTATTGGTTTGTATATGCTCCTGTCCCTTTTGATGGATTTGCTCTGCAAATCAACTTAATCACGCCATTGGAAAACATAATGAGTGTGGCATGCTTTTCGACAGACTAACAATCTTATTAGGGAGCCAATGTTCTCAAAAACCAAGCCATAAATTCATTAAGTGATAATTTAGAGCATAAAATGAGATTGAAATCCATGATGCAAAACAACCAACTCAGAAAGCAACATGATGACTAAAAAGAAAAGTATGAGTACAGATTTGTATGTTGTTAATCATTTTGGGAGGTTTTATGGAGGAATAATAATTAAAAATTACTAAAAGTATTTAAAAAACCTTTAGTCATATTCACTCTGTGATAGTAAAATATGTCATTTTGACATTGCTTATTTGTCTAATAACTTGTGTTTATGTACTTTATGCGTCAAATGCATTTTTCAATTTTCCTGAAAGTCATGACCATTTTCAGCACATTTCAAATAATGTATTATGTTTAATAATATTCTGACAGTGATAGAAATGACATTTTAACATTTTGAAATAAAATTCTCTTTTGTCTTTTCAAGGCAATTTTATATCCAGAATTCTGTTTCATATAAATATACACAATTTAATAATATTTGCACAATTCTTTTTATATAATTTGACAAAATTACAGCTTGATTGCAAATGACAAACAATAAAAATATTCCATTCACAATTGATGAATGATTTCTTCACACATAACATTTCTCAGTCTGGAAAAGACTGTAGTATCTGATGCATATTTATGTGTTCTTTCACATTTTCCCTATCTTTGCTTACATTTAATAAAAGACAACTGCATTTTGTAGTTCAGTGTTTGCAGCTCTTATTTCTCATACTTACTGTGTAAATCTGATCTTGTCTTTCGTGAGTAATTGAGGCTTGTCAGTCTTAGTCTATAGTTAACTTAACCCTCTGTTACCCCAGTAAATCATCCTTCTCCTCTCCTCTGATGGTGCTGGTCGATTTTCACATCCTATCAAGCTATAATGACTTTAATGACACTCTGCTTATGGTAATTTTTTAATTAATCCAAATAAGTGGATCTGACACAGGGCTCGTTTAAGTGCACATACATGACATGGTCCATCATTAGGCTATGCTTAACCAAGAATCTCATACCGTAGATCACGACTGTGATCACAACCTCCTTTATCATCTAGATCGAAGTTGCCACAACAACTACACCCACTGTATTATGGTTCCTAATAGCACTGTCGTGACCACCTTGTTTATTACAGAATAAACATCTACTTTTGTCAGTGACTCATTGGTTTCTATCAGTACTCTTAAAGGAATAGTTCACCCCGAAATTAAAATTTAGACTTACTTTTAGTGCTTAAATAACAACTTACATTGATAAAAAGAATGATTACTAAATCATGTAACACTGAAGACTGGAGTAATGATGCTGAAACCTGGTTACCTTTCACATCTTTGGTTACCCTTTACATCTTTCTATTTTTTTTTTTTTTTTTTTTTTTTTTTGCAAATATTTAACCAATGAAAAGTATTGAAAAGAGCTTGTGACTAAACCTTGTATCTCCATTGGATCCTCAAACTGTCGGCAAAACCCTAATAACTCCACCCAGTCTCTATTGCGAATGAAGTGCCGCACACAGTTTGGACCGTCTTTTCTTGTTTGGAGTGCAAGGGTAAATAAAGAAATAGTTCTTTAAATAAGTACAGTTTTTTTTTTTTAACTCGTAGAGTAACTGCCAATACAGCATGTTTACATAACAACAATGTACTAAAAACTGAAAAGTTTTTTCCTTCGCGTTTTTCACGTACAGATGACAATGTTGTCAAAACGATCCTCATTCACATAGATCCACGAAAACTATTAAAAACACTGTATTATTCATGCCAGGCCAGTAGTTCACAATGTTACTTTGTAAAGAAATACTAACGCACATAGCCTGAACACGTAATATGCATGTGCATGATTCCACCGTTTTCACAAATTCACGTTTTTGTAGTTTACACAGAGACTATAACGCTCTAGTTTTCAAAAAATTGCACTTTGAAACCAGTTTTCAAACATTTGCGTTTTCAGGCCCCCAAATCGCTGTTGAGTAAATGAACAGCTAAAATGCATAAAAAGTTTCCTGTTTTAGTGAAAAATGGTGTCATGTAACTGGCGCTTTAAATAGCTAGGATGTAGCACTTCATCTTTAATAACATGGGATTTTGTCCAAATGACAGAAAAAAACTGAGCGCCCACATAGCTAAAGTAAACTTTATAACTCTGTGGCAAGCAAGGCGGGAGCAAGAGCCATGGGAACAGAGCGAGGCTGGTGATGTGATTGCCAATGAGCGTCACCTGCATGCCACACCGGTCTAGAGTCTCACGGAGGAGCTCCAGAAGGATAAAAAGAGAAGTGATGACAGCGAAGGACGAGTGAGGACCAGGCCTGGATTATTTATTCCAAATCATTGAATTCAGTCACTTCCATGGCCACAGGTGTATAAAATTGAGCAATTTGTGAAAGAATGGGTCGCTCTCAGGAGGTCAGTGAATTCTAGTGTGGTACCATGATAGGTTGCCACCCGTGCAATAAGTCCATTTGTGAAATTTTCTCACTACTAAATATTCCACAGTCAACTGTTAGTGGTATTATACAAAGTGGAAGCAATTGGGAACAACAGCAACTCAGCCACAAAGTAGTAGGCCACGTCGGAGTGGTGTAAAACACACCGCCACTGGACTCTAGAGCAGTGGAGACGTGTTCTCTGGAGTGACGAATCACGCTTCTCTGTCTGGCAATCCCATGGATGAGTCTGGGTTTGGCAGTTGCCAGGAGAACAGTACTTGCCTGACTGTATTGTGCCAAGTGTAAAGTTTGGTGGAGGGGGGATTATGGTGTGGGGTTGGTTTTCAGGGGTTAGGCTTGGCCCCTTAGTTCCAGTGAAAGGAGTTCTTAATGCTTCAGCATACCAAGACATTTTGGACAATTTCATGCTCCCAACTTTGTGGGAACAGTTTGGGGATGGCCCCTTCCTGTTCCAACATGACTGCGCACCAGTGCACATGAAAGGTTTATAAAGACATGGATGAGCGAGTTTGGTGTGGAGGAACTTGACTGGCCTGCACAGAGTCCTGACCTCAACCCGATAGAACACCTTTGGGATGAATTAGAGTGGAGACTGTGAACCAGGCCTTCTCGTCCAACATCACTGCCTGACCTCACAAATGCGCTTCTAGAAGAATGGTCAAAAATTCCCATAAATACACTCCTAAACCTTGTGGAAAGCCTTCCCAGAAGAGTTGAAGCTTTTATAGCTGCAAAGGGTGGGCCAACTCCATATTAAACCCTACGGATTAAGAATGGAATGTCATTAAAGTTCATATGCATGGAAAGGCAGGCGTCCCAAAACTTGTGGCAATATAGTGTAACTTTAATCACAAAATAAACCAATAACAAAATGAAAGTAAAGCGGCAGCCCCTCATGGACAACTGCTGCATAAAAATGTCTCGGGTTATGAATATAACCCTTGTTCCCTGAGAGGAAATGAGATGCTGCGTCTCGCTTCCTACTGTGTCTTACTTCAGAAAACTTGAAGCTGATGACGCATTGTATGGGTGCCCCTTTTATAGTGCATGCCTGTGCGCCAAGTGACGTCATCCTATACCGTGGCCAATATATGTTTGCACACGTGCTTCTGGCACCTGTCACACTGGGGGCATTCCCACAGTGTCATAACTTCATCATGCAGAGTCTTGTTCCCTGTCAGGGAACAAGAGTTATATTCATAACCTGAGACATTTTTATGCGGCAGTCGTCCATGAGGGGCTGCCGCTTACTTTCATTTTGTTATTTGTTTATTTCGTGATTAAAGTTAACGTTTGCCGGTTTAAGTTTTAATAAAAAAATAAATAAAAAAAAAACTGCATATGCGATAGACATTGGTTATGTTCATCTTTGTTCGCTCCTTTATCTTGAGTAAAATGGCTCTATATTTAACAAATCACATGCAAATTTCCTGAACAGGAAGCAATGCAAAGTTTGTTGTACATAACATTGTTGTGAACTATTCCTTTAACCCCCTCGAGTCGGCGGTCGCGCCGGCGATACCACCTTGCTTATTTTCTTATCAGTATGAAAGAGACTCAAAATACTCCATCAGTTTTGCACATACAATTAAGAGTTATACACCATTTTAATCTGTGAAATATCCTCTTTAAAAACAAAATGTTGTGCTTTTTGCAAAGTAAAGAAAACTAACATGATGCGTGATCAGTCTCCCTCAGAACGAAGTCCAATCTGATAGTTCTCAGAAAATGAACTGTAACTTAGTGAATACTAATCACAAAAAAATGAGACTTATGTCTAAAGAAACGTTGAAATGTCAGATTTTAAATCGTGTAAGTCATATCGAAAACAAATATTCTCTGTTTATGTAATCTGAATGAAAAGAGAGCCATGTCAGACGTCCGTGGGTCACATGTATACATCGTCACAATCGTGTATTTATTATCTTCAAAAGTGTCTATCTGCATGTTATAGCCATGGTTAGCGATCTCTGGAAGCCCCTGTTATTTCCTGGAATGTCACATGGTATGCCTGTTCTTCTAACGAGACATTTGTGGACTAAATATGCACAGAGCGCCCTCCGGCTGCAAGTATGAATTGAAAACAGTTTCCAGCGCTCATAGTGATGACAATAAATATTGAATAAATATTACTCCTGTGTATAAAAAATTTACATAAACATATGAGAATCCATCAATATTTCTCCAAATGTGCATGCTTTTAAGCTAAAAGCCCTGATGGATGTTGTTTTGTCAAAGGTAACAACTCCGTTTTTCATATTCATAACTCCTGACACATAGGCTATTAACAAATTACGGTCACTATAAGAGTAAAACAGAGGTCAAAATGTGAAGCTTGAATCTTAGATCTTTTTAATGATGTATAGTTTGTCAACTGCACATTAACATTTAGGCTATATAATATAACAAATATAATAGCCTATATGAAATGCCATAGAGGTAACATGAATGTTCAGACGCTTTGCATCACAGAAATACATTATATTTTAAAGTGTATTAAAATAGAAAACCATTATTTGGTTTGAGACTTGAAACTTCTTTTAAAAACATTACAATAGCAATGCGTCCAATCTTTTGACTGGTACTGTAATTTAAACTAGGCCTATACAAAATTTTCTTCACATGGTGTGCAATAATACATGCATGCATGAGATCACAAAAATCATGTTTTTTTTGTTAAGAGTGGACATTAATACTGTTATCAGCATGATCACAGAGGGTTTTTTCACATAGCCCACCTGACTGAAAGGGCTCATTATGCGGGTCATTATGCAGGTCATTATGCGGGTCTTTGTCTTCTCAGGTGTGAATCACAGCATTATTCATGAAGATTCACGCCTCCATGCATACTGTGTTTCTTGACAAAAAGTGTCTTACAAAATTTTAAATATATTGTTTTATATGAACGAGTATGCAGGATAATTTTTTACATCATTTTGAAGCAAAAACTCTAGTCTACAACCTCCAATACCCAGAAGTCTTGTGAACACATATTTAATATTTATTTTTTGGCCTTATTTTTTTTTTTTTTTGGCCTAAGTTTTTTGTTTTTTCAATAACCATGCATGAACGTTATTCCTTCAAAAATACAAACATGTACATACATGTTCCTCACATATTATGGAAGCCTAGTTCGAGCTGAATACAGTGTAATGACACCTTTTCCATTAATATGTTTATGAACAACTGAAAAAAGCACAAATGTCAGGGCATGTCAAAACTTCTCCAGGGCCCCAAAAATCCTCAGAGCCCAGAGGGTTAAAGAAAAAGAGAGGAAAATGAAGAACGCAAAGGGGAATTCTCTCATTCTCACACTCCACAGATGTCCATCACTCTTCCGTTCCGCCTGCATATTGACATTCAGGTAGCATAGCAACATGACAACATGCCTACCAGGCTGCGGAAAGAGTCTGTTGCCGTTTGAAAAGGTTGACATGATAGGTGCGCGTGTGTGCGCATGGGAGCGCAGCATCAGTGCTTTTCACTCTTTCACTTGCCTTCAGAGTGTCTCATTTCAATTTTAAAAACGTCTTTCCAGGAATCTGTAAATACCTTTACAAGCGCATCATAAATAGAGGACAGATCAGAGGAGCCAAGGAAAGTGCATGTGCGCGAGCACCTCATCCCCTTTAGTGATTTAATGAGGATAGCGTGACACCTGCGGATCAATACAACGCCATTAAATTCAGCAGCAAAATGTAAATGACCTTGTTTAATATTATAACGATGGTTTTGATTGTCAAAGTGGGAGAGAAAGAGAAGGGGAAAATAAAGCCTGATCTTTTTTAAAAAAACATGAGCTGGTCAGCGGGGTTATGTAAATTTTGGCGTTTTTGGCCACAGAGCAAAATTCATAATTCATAAAGATTAAAGTTGAATACTATATTAGGCGGCTCACAATAAAAAGCTTTGCCTGGGCTTATTATATTTCATCAGTGATGAGGAAGGAGTTACATCTCCAACAACTAAATCAATATTAATACATATTCAGCCTTCAGCTGGTCTGCTTGCCATTTATTTACCGGATAAAACACACTTACAAGACCACAATACTCCCTGAAGGAAGAGGGGAAAATGAGACGGTTCGGATTATGTTAGGTTATGGAGATGAGAGACGAAGCACAGGATGTGCTCATATGTGTGGATGCAGGTCATAGTTCAGTTGCTGTGGTGACCAGACCTGTATTGAACACACAAGACTGGAGAAGAATATAAATGTGAAGAAATGACAGAATGATATGGAGGGAAATCCTCCGCGAGACAACAGACTCAACAGATTGAGACAAAGATACAAACTTGTGCTTTTGTCTCTTTGTATGAGCATGGCGTTAAGCTCAAATACAATTAATGCAGCATTGAAAGGACAATCGTCATTGCTTTTGTCAAAAATGAGACACAGCTTGGCTTGGAGAAATGTGGCCCCTTGGGTGAAGTGACTTTTGACATGTGCGCTCACATATCTTCCCCCGGGCTCAGAGTTTGAATCCAGAGGGGAAAGGAAGAGGACAGACTGCCGACACAACAACTGCTGCTCTTCTATTCTTCTGTTGGGCCGGTTTCTCTCTTCCTCTGAGTGAAATCTGAGGAGTGGGCCATTATTATGAAAAATAAAAAGAAATCATTCTTAATCTTGTTCTTTACACACACCATTTGCTTATTTATAGGAATGACAACTGCATTCTAAAACCAAATTCATTCCTGCAAAAAATCAGGTATTAAAAATTGTCAGACGCTATTATAAGGGGTTCAGAATTCTGAATTTAATTAAGAGGTTTTTTTTTTTAATTTAAATTGAGGTAGCAAGTAGAATTAATATACATTTACTATAAATATTGTGTTTATAAACTCTCAGGGCCGTAACCAGCATAAACACTGAAGGGGTCAGGTCAACCCAAATAATTAGAAATGGCCAAATTGTCCCCCCCAATATTTGAAATTCTTGCAATGCTCTGTTGCACTCCATTACGCAACACTCTGTATGTTGTTAGGATGACCAAAAAAGTTCAATTTTTTAGTCTGGTCTGCTCCAACGGTCTAACAGTGCTTGTCAATGTCAAAATGATTGAGATGGCCAATCAAATCAAAGTAGGCGGGGTTTACTGTTCACAGAAGCAGAGCATGAATTCCAGCGCAAAGCATCAGAATAACGATGAAAGAGTGAGGTAAGACGTAAATAGCAACAAATTTTGTCAACTTTTTTATGATAGAAATGTTAAATGACCAACTATAACATCCAGTGATGCAAACTACTCGACTTTTTTTCTAAAATATGGCCATTTTGAATTGAAAGTTTACGTGAGATTCATGTAATTCCTTGCTTTTCTTACATTTTCGACTCATTAGGCATACAAACAAATGTGCATGTGTGCACATTTTAATGCAAATTAATGCAAATATTATTTGCAAATAGTTCAAAATGATTATTTTTCAACTAGAATTAGACCTAGAATTTCCTTCACTGTTCTATTTCTTTACGCTTAATAAAAAATTGACATGGTTACAGTCTTGTAAAAGTCTAAAAAGGTGTCAAAGCCTCGAAGGTTTAAAGGCCTTATGCACTAATGGACTAGGGTGGAAGAGCACTTCATTTCCCAGAATGCATTACAATTGTTAAATGTCATTTCAGTAAATTAATCTTCCTGTCTTTCTAATTTCAAGTTCCTGTAAGTGATAAAGGGAGGCGATTCTCTACTCTGAATTTTGCACAACCCTGGATATTTTGTCTCTGTAGTCACATCAGTGTCAACCATCATATTTTTCAAATGTCACTTCTTTATTCTATTCTTTCACACACAACAATATTTTAACTGCTGTTGTCACTCCCAAAACTTTGTACAGTAGCTAAGGATATAGTACTGATTTTTTCAGGTAATTTATTCTGAATGTATGTCAACGGAAGCGAGTGAAGACTGTCTGAGGTGTGGATGGGGGTAGTACGGTAGATTTGATGAATGAAAGAGAGAGAGATAGAGGGGTAAACCCCATTAAGAGCAATGAAAGACCTCCTGCTGCAGACAACAGAACCCACAGTCAGGCCGAACAGCAGTGGAAGACTAATACAATACAAGTCACTAATTAGCTCCGCTGTTCCCCTGACATATGCTCCAGAGAGAGACAGACAGAGAGAGAAAGAGAGAGGCAGGCATTTACAAAAGTAAAATGAGAAATATAAAGAATTTGGTCATAACATTACATTCTTGGCCAACTTTACATTTTACACTATAGGCCCTCTAAAAAGTGCAGTCCTCTAATTTTGCATCATTTACCCCCACAATCAATGCACAAAAAAATCCATATGGGCCTAGCAACGTGCACATCCATAATTCAAATACATACATTTAACCAATTAAATTCATTACTCATAATTTTTGTGTAAAATATGTAACATGGTCATTGCAAGTCAACCCGTGTCAAATGTTACCTATACTTATATAGTGTAAATGCTTAAGCAATTTACTCTGCAGGACAGTATCCACTATATAATGCAATGGCCCAAATCATGACCCCCTGTCCTCTACCTTTGGATTGACCAGGCGGGGTCGAATTCCATGTCAGAAGGAGGTAGTCACCTACTTGCCGTGGCTGCAGATCAGCAGATGTAGGCTATATTATCATTTGTTCTTTAAAGTAAGAGAAGGTGTTTATTATTTAGTTAATTAGTTCCAGTAGTCAATAAAAATCAAAGGCAAAACCCCCCATCCCTCTTCTAATCTAATCTAATTACAGAAGTCACTCTTTTGTTCAATCAGCAGGGAGAGAGAGATTACTTTCCCACCATATGGCGAGTCGGTGAGATCATATCCCTTATATATCATATACTGAGAAATGTAATCATGCACAGATTGGAAGTGTGGGAAGTGACCTTATCTAGTACACATCCTGTTCAGAGATCAAATGCAAATAAACTCTTCTGAGAGTTACAAGGAAGCATACATAGAAAAACAAATGATAACTCCTGAATTTCTTTTGTGAAATGATTATTTATATTATTAAATAGCTCGCTTTGGCCTTTTTACCACCTCAATAATATACAGTTCAGTCAGGAATGTCTAGCAATCTGCAAACAATGACATCATCTGACATGCTAATTCTGCAGCCAATGAGCTTGCTGCTTAAATTTGGTTCTGTGTTTGCTGTAGGCAGTTTTGCAGCATGCTATCAGAAATCCTCCACCTCCCCCAGCTCCACCTGTATAGATCTGCTATGGGTATTTTTTGTGTATGTTATATGTGCAGCAGCAGCATGTCTTATTTGCTCACAGCAACATGTCTGTGGATATTTTGGCAGTAGCAAGTCCTGTACTTGCTCTGCAGCATAAGCAATTATAAACAGCAGCAGCGTAGCAGATCTATTCAAATACATTATAATATTGTCATATCCATCACCTTGCTAAACCCTCCAAGAGTTGTCATGACTGAACTAGTTCTAAAGTTGAGTAGAAAGAAAACAGGAAAGAATAACATAACAAATCAGGAAATGACAAGACTCAAACCCTAATTGTCCAAATGAGCACCAGAGCACATATGTGTCAGAAATATGTATGCTAAACACAAGATTATGACTCCTACATCCTATGTCTTTTCTTCTCTTTTGAGTTTTAAATCTTCAAATTATATAAGTTCTTTTGTCTTGTCCAGAAGCCCATTTTATAGGGGACCTATAATGCCCCTTTCACATGATGTAATATAAGTCTCTGGTGTCCCCAGAATGTGTCTGTGAAGTTTCAGCTCAAAATACCCCACAGATCATTTATTATAGCTTGTCAAATTTGCCCTTATTTGGGTGTGAGCAAAAACACAATGTTTTTGTGTGTGTCCCTTTAAATGCAAATGAGCTGCTGCTCCCGGCCCCCTTTCCAGAAGAGGGCAGAGCTTTAACAGCTCAACAACAACAAAGCTGGAGAATCTCACGCAGCCAAAATGAGGATTGTCAGTAAAGGTGTTCAGCCTTACATTGTTCAAACCGGAGTCGACACTGATGGAGAGACTCAGGAAGAAGTTACAACTTTTAGAATGAAACTGGAAGTTTCTGAATGGTTAGTGGATAAATTTATGTAGTTGCTGTGGAGTTGATTCAACTCATCCACTAGCATGTGCCATCATGTTCATCTTTTGTGTTGAATTGACCCTCGTTTGTGAAGCAGTCCGGCGTAAAATGACGGCATGTCAACAACACTCTACTACAACAACTCTTCCTCTTCTCTAAAGCAGCCCAACATGGCCCCGCCCCCTTTGTTGTGTGTTCTCGGGGGCGGGGTTTATGTAAATTTTAGGGTTAGTGATGTCACTAACCCAGGAAGAAGCTCATTGTAGTCCCTACCAGCCATTTGTTGTAGTCCTTAAGCAGCGAATTCTTTATCTCCCTTTGCATTGAACTTTGAGCGTCGTAACTTTGCAGATGTTGTTTATGCTCAAACAGCAACATTACACACTAACTAAAGTTAAAAAAGTGACATCGTAATCAACCACCCCTTTAACTATTTTGTACACGTCATAGTAACACCACAAATGACATCCTGTTCAAGATAACGGTGGGTATAACACAAGGGTTAAGAGGTTGCACAGTGGTTATTTTGCTCTTCAGAAAAATGAACCAGTGTTCGGTAACAGTATATTTGTAAATCTAAGCTTTTGGATCGTTCAGAGGAAGTATTAGTGTCACTAAGACAGAAGGGCCATATAGACTCCAGAACAACGAAACAAGCAGGAAGCTTGAGAGAAAGAGAATACATTTCCCAAATCAATAATTATGATGGCCAAGAGAAATAGGACTGAAATCAAAGAAAGCAGCCATTCTGTGATGATGGCGAGGAGAATGCCTCTCTACCAGTCTTCATCATTTTGAGAGTCTGTTTTTATTTTCATTTTTAAAAATTATTTTTACTTATTAACAAACAAAAAAATAAATACCAGAACCACCCTTAAATAGAGTAAAAAAATATAAATACAATAATTAAATAATAAAAACAAAAGCACAACACAATAATAATGATAATAATACAAAAAAAAAAAAAAAGGTTCTGGTTATTGATGAGGTCTAGTTGAGTGAAACTGGGAAGAAGATACGATCCCGATCAATACTGAGCAGGTCAGCATCTCAAAGTAACTCTTAGTCATAATGCCGAACAAGCCACAGAGGAACAGGGGAGGGGAGGAAGAGAAAAAAAAATGACGTAAAGATACTATCAGAGAAAATAAGGACCACCCGGACACCCATCAGAAGAAAAGAACAGATCAGTGGCACTTTTTCATGCTGTAAAACAGACAAGCTTTGTTTCGACAAAGCACAAAAAAGGGCTACTGTCCTCCTGAAATGTCCAAAAACACACAGCTGGGGACAGAAGCAAAGGAAAAGCTTCATCACAGCGAGACCCTCAGGCACAACACTCCAGTTATCTTTCTAGTGCAGCACTTTGCAGAAAGGTTTTGGCCCTCATGCAACACACACACAGGTGCCACTGCGGGCCGAGAGGGCCGTACGTTTCTAATCTCCCAGCCAATCCCTGCTCTGAGCGGCCCCGCTGATGTTCGCCCTCTGATGCTCTGTGCATTTTGATGTCGAGTCTTTTTCGTTCCGCAATAAAGTTCTGCCGTGGAGTGAAATTGCAAGAAAAACGCCCAAACGAAACAAAACGGGACACAAATTGCTCTCTTTGTGCTGCTTTATATAGGTCTGCTTAGCATTCAAGGGCAGGGCTGTTAGTGTGCATTGTGTTTGAAGCCCTCTGCACTCTGGTTTTAGATGCTGTGTGATAATGTAAGCCAATTCCCATTCCACCCTCCCCATTTCATTCGCCTTATTGTTCTGCTATCCTCTCCCCCATCATAGAGGCAAAGTGCCTCCCGCTAACGCGGAGCTCCGTATTTAAATTACACTAGCAGTTTAAGAGCACACTGGGGAAATCGACAAGAAGGAGAATGAGAGGGTGTGTGGATGAGAGAGATACTACTGTATATTAAAGCACGAGAGAGTAAAAGAAAAAAATGAAGGGCGGGAGAGAGATCCATGATAGTTTGACAGTTTTCTTCCCTTCTGTTCAATCAGAGGCAGTGATGTGGAACTGTAGAGGGAACAAATAGCAGCTCACAACAAAGATGAAAAACAACTTGACTCTTCAATGATATTCTATAATTCAGAGCCTGGGATCACGCAAAAACCATCAAATCATAACCACAGGCCTGCCTGAGTTAAATAGCTATATAAATATGGCGACGGAGGTTAAATAGGAGAATTGGCCATTTTCTCCCCTCAGTTTGTTCACAGTGTGGACAGATGAGTAAAATCTCTTTGGGTCTTGCTGGGAGGAGAAAGAACTGAGCGCAATTTAATGTGTTTTAATGTGACAAATAAGCACAATAACTTCTGCTTGACCTGTACGGGCCAGAGGAAACTGACAATCCCAGAATGCATTGCTGTGGTGGAAAGTGGATGTATTTTGATTTGCATGTAAATTGCAGACAGGGGACTTTTTCATTCCAGAGCAGGTGTACTTTCTAACACTCACGCACTTGTATGCACACACACACGCACACGCACATACATGCACAGTGGTGGTGTGACATGAAAAATGTCATAAACACAGCTGTTGTCGGCGAAAACCTTTCCTTGAGGAGTCTTGCATGTAGCTATAAAGGGTGCAGATGGGTTTTACGGTCTTTACCAGAGTCACTTGGAACCTTGAAGTACTAATATCATTTCCAGTGAATTGATGGGATGGGAACACATTATTTAAATGATGCGACAATTCGGTCTTCTTCACGCTATGGAAATGTACACTATAGGGCCAAAAGTATGTGGACACCTGAACACCACATCAATATGTGCCTTCTGGGAAGGTTTTTCACTAGATGTTGGAACACAGATTCGCTCTCATTCAGACACAAGAGGGTCCAAAGGACAGGGTGATACAACTGCCCTGATATATAATGAAAAGACTGAAATGCTTGCAAAGAAAAAATTTTATTCAATTTTTTTCTTTTAATTACCTATTATTATTTCTTACAATTGTTTTAACAAAACTGATTCACTTCTTATTACTATTTGATATACTTTTGTCCACCAAAGTCATATGTTGTGACAGGCATGTAAGAAGTATAAATAAATAAATACATATCATAGAGAAGACATGTAGACTCTCAAAACTGTGTCAAGATCAGTCGTTTTCCTACAATATCAGGCAACATGACATTTTTATGACAAGGCAAGGTTTAGGCAGGTTTAAAATTTAAAGCCATGCAACTTCCCAGGATTAATTATATATTTAAAGACTTTCTGAAAATATTATAAAATATTAGATATACCATTTTTTTTTTTTTTTTTTTTTTTAGAAAAGTTTCAGTTTAATAGCTTTAATGAAAAATGTCATGTTGTGTAACAATCAAGTATTATAATATAATATAACAGTTTATTTTACAGTGTCCTTGTTACATGTAGAAATTATGCATAATTACATGCAATTAACAATAAACCAAACCCTAGACCTATAGTAAGTACGTGTTGTTAATTAATATTACTCAGTACTAAAACGTATAATTAGGACACCTTAAAATAAAGTGTAACCTAATTATAAAATACTTGATTGTTACACTTTAAGTTGCAAACATTATTTTGTAGAGTTCTCTTGACATAATAATGTTGATCATTACATCAACTTAATATCTGTAATTTAAACTCAAATTTCTGCATTAATTGGCTTAAAAAAAAAAAAAAAGTCGTAGTAACTTAATGAAATTATCTTGACAACTTTGGAAATTAGGCAGTGGATTTCTAGTTCCCAGCATGCTTTGCATAGGACTGGACAAGGAGAATATATGTTGAAATGAAGTGTTAATTTATTTGTCTTTAGTGAATGAAAGACCCGTGAGTGTTTAATGCTGTTATGTTTAAAAGAGTTTCTGTAATGTTGACGTTTTTGTGGTTACCATTGTGCTGAAGAGTAGATACATGAAGGTAAACACTGTTGACTCTATAAGCAATGACTGTGCGAATGCCAGTAACAAGTAATATATTACTTAAGTTAAGTTATGTTAGCATGTGCTATGATAGCTGATTCAAACTGAAATAGATCAGATAAATTGGTTCCAGGGCTACAACTCTGGTAATTGGAGCAACTTAATTTTTTGAGTAATCAACTTAAAAATTTGTTTATGATACAAATTATTAAGTTCCTTTAACTCAATGTAGCTTGCTGGTTGAACATAAATTCACTCAAAGTTGTCATAACTCAAAAAATTGATGCAAACTGTTGCCTTATTTTTTATTTTTTATTTTTTTTGAGCCAAAACATTATGTTTTAGAGTGTACACAACATTACATTTTATGTATATACAAACCTTTCTTAATTTTTTTTTTTTTTTCACAAATATGTGCTGTTTTCAAATTCCATGTTTTCATTTTTCAAATTGCACCAAACCTGTCATCCATGCTGTAAATACTTGAAAATGTTCCCTGAGTGGACTACAAACAGATAAAGGTATATACAAGGAGTTTGATTATGTTTACCATATGAAGTAAACCTGCGCTCCATGCGGAGCCACATAATGTGTACCATGTGAAGTGAAGCACTTTGTTTACTCTCAAGAGCCCATTTGAAGCAGCACGGTAGCACAAAACACGCCGTGCGGCCCACAAAATGACATGCACGGCATACTGTATAACTGCAGTATCATAACGTAATGGACTGAGTTGCACATACACAGCACATGTGCGTTTGCAAGGAGGAGGAGAAATGTGTGTGGAAGGCAAGCTCTTGAATGGGTTGTTAGTGTCTGATCATCCAAAAGCTCCAAGGGGCTTTTAGCACAGTGCTTTTAGGAGACTTGGGAAGGGAAAAAGACTTACACAAGTGAGCTGCCATTAACACATACATACAAACCCTACTCTCAAGTCTTCAGTGGAACACACAGGTCGGCATGTATATCAACAGGGAGGCAAAACAGCGTGTTCTTTCCTTTCATCTTTGCAAGGTAATTATGGAGAGATAATCTGAGTGCCGGACCCCTTAGTCGGGGCCAATCTGGCCTTTATCGGGAGCCAGGACTGAAAGGTCAAGAGTGAGTTTCAGTGCCGGTTCTGCAATACATGATTTGTCCTGTGGTGGTAGTGATAAAAAGAGTAATTTATTGTACCCTAATCTTTTAAACATTCACACAATGTTTCTCATAAACGTGTACTACAATTATAAATGATGAAATAGTACCAAATACATACAATCATCTTTTGCCTAAATGCTATGAACAGCATTTGGGTCATTCCTACAGTCTGGTGGATTGTGAACTGAGCAGGGCTGTGTTTCCAAAAGCATTGTGAGCTAAGCTGATCATAGAGAATATAGGTGGCAGCCCAGGTTTGTTGAAAAAAAATAAAATAAAATAAATTCAATTCAATAGTCAGAGAGAGAAAATGTCTGTCTATCATAAAAACACACTGGTCAAGCTCTGGCTAGCATAACCTAATAATCTTGGCCAAATATTTCACACATCACATTCTAGGATATTTGTCCACCCTGTTACATGACATTTTTACAATGCAAAGTGTAACAGGGTGGACCTTAAAAAGCAATTTCTGTAAAAGAAAATATCTCCCTTTGCATTGAACTTTGAGCATTGTAACTTTGCAGATGTTGTTTATGATCAAACAGCAACATTACACACTAACTAAAGTTAAAAAAGTCAAATCATAATCAACCACCCCTTTAAAACGTCCAGCCTTTTAAGGACCACCCTGTTAAGGACTACAACAAACAGCTTGTAGGGACTACAACAAGCTTCTTCCTGGGTTGGTGACATCACTAACCCTAAAATTTACATAAACCCCGCCCCTGAGAACACACAACAAAGGGGGCGGGGCCATGTTGGGCTGCTTTAGAGAAGAGGAAGAGTTGTTGTAGTAGAGTGTTGTTGTCATGCCGTCATTTTACGCCGGACTGCTTCACAAACGAGGGTCAATTCAACACTGACGGCACATGCTAGTGGATGAGTTGAATCAACTCCACAGCAACTACATAAATTTATCCACTAACCATTCAGAAACGTCCAGTTTCATTCTAAAAGTTGTAACTTCTTCCTGAGTCTCTCCATCAGTGTCGACTCCGGTTTGAACAATGTAAGGCTGAACACCGTTACTGACAATCCTCATTTTGGCTGCGTGAGATTCTCCAGCTTTGTTGTTGTTGAGCTGTTAAAGCTCCGCCCTCTTCTGGAAAGGGGGCGGGAGCAGCAGCTCATTTGCATTTAAAGGAACACATACAAAAACGGTATTTTTTGCTCATACCCAAATAGGGGCAAATTTGACAAGCTATAATAAATGATCTGTGGGGTATTTTGAGCTGAAACTTCACAGACACATTCTGGAGACACCAGAGACTTATATTACATCTTGTGAAAGGGGAATTATAGGTCCCCTTTAAGCTAATGAAGCCGATTACTATGTATATTGTGAAAAGTACAAATACAAATAAACTTTGAATTGATCATTTGAATTTCGTTCAACAAAATGAAATAATCTTTATTTAGTTTGAATAGAGATCAAATGTTATCATGTTATCTGTTTTTTAATAGTTAAGTTATATGAACATGTCCACATATGAAATTTTTAATCATATTCCAAATTAGGAAAACACTATAATGCAGCCAAAAATACATTATAAGAAATATGAACAATTTTCCCTCACTTGTCCTCAGTGTGAAAGATGGATCTCAAAATCATACAGTCACTGTTTGAAAGAGATTTTTCTGAAGAACACTGGGTTGCTCAGAACAAGGGACTTCTGAACATCTATTAGAAAACAAAAAAACATCCAGGTAACAACACGCACTATTACGAATCAAGTGTAGGTAGTATGTACCGTTGAAATATCATGTGTATCATTGAAGTTCACAGATGCAGAAAAGTGCCTAAATATTAAAAGTGTGTTATGTAATCACTGCTGGTTGTCACACTACAGTACAAGATTACTTGTCAAACAAACAAATTAACTTGAAACCATTTTAACTTATGTGTAGAGATTGCAGAGTGATACTTGACTTTGTAAAATTGCTTCAATAATCATAAAAATGGGTTAAGATGTGTGTTATGTTAATGTGTGTGTCCTTAAAGCACAAGTGGCTCCTAGAGTTACTGTGGTCCAGAACCGGCATTGACGGGTTTCTGAAGGAGGGATGCTGTGGAAGCAACAGGCCTTGCAATGGGCTTATTTGATGTGGTCAACTTGACAAGCTCATTTATTCAATAGTTGTTAAATTGCGGACCACCCGCATGTGTACTTACAGACTACTGGGATTTATTTTTTGCTCTGCAAAGTTGATTAGTATAATTTTTGCTTTCACTGTTGCAACACTCCAGAGCGAATTTGAATTGCATAGTTTCTTTTTTCGCCCACACATCAAATATTTCTTTTCAAAAACAGCTGAGGGAAAATGAATAAAATGGGAAAGGAAAGAAATGAGAGTAGATGTTGAGTGGAATGGGCAGATACGTGTAACACTTCATCTATTTACTTTTCTCTTCAGCAAACCATTCTGATTCACCTTTCAGATTCCACCTTTCAGTCCATTACCTGTGTCCAAAGATGCAGGAAACGAAACTCACACTTCTTTCACACCTTGCAGCCTTCAATTTATCTTTTTAAACCTTAAACATTCATCCATCAGTCCTTAGAGCTGTACGGTCCTATAATCAGCAGATAAGACTGAGGCTCTCAGACTATAAAGACATGCTATGTTCCACACAGCAGAAAACGGTGCAGTACTGCTTAGCTGCCAAGCCAAGAATGGGTGGAAAATGAAGACATAACAACAAGTAGGGTTAGAAGAGCTTTTAAAACAGCCAAGCTATTATTAGGAATTTCCTGAATTCAATACAGTAGATGCTTTTAAAATATATATTTACGAATTAATTTTTTAAAAAATTTTTATATTGAGTTTAGATATATCTTCTAAACTGGCTGAACTGAAGTGGAACTTCATGGACCATCAGCAGTTTTTATTCAGTTCTCGCTCATCGAAAGCGAGAGACGAAATGGTTTATGGCCATTTCTAGGCTTTGCCAAATTGGTTTTTAATAAACGTTTTCAGAGCTAGTGAAGCTCTCCAAGTTCAAGAAAGTGCAACTGGGCTCCTCAGTTCTGTTGTAACAGACTTTTTAAGTCGATATGAAAAAAATAAATAAAAATAATAATAGACATTCTTGGTATTATTGTGAACAAAACACTAGTGTACATTACTCCAAAGAAAAAAAAATGTTTTAATGATCCTTAATCAAAACAAAACAACTTTCCTTTTCGGCTGACATCATCAAGTCCTCTTATTTTAACTCCTCCCCTCCAACCACCTGTCATATAAAGACCACGGCTGCATCCGAAATCACATACTTCCCTACTATATAGTAGGCAAAAAATAGTATGTGACAAAAGAAGTATGTTCAAATTCACAGTACTCATAAAAGAGCAGCCAAAATGTACACACTACTACTTTCGGTGAGATTCTGAAGTGTGCATACGATGGACACTTTACTATCCCATGAGGCAACAGGAGAGGATTTGTGAATGGCAGTGAAGCGACGCAGCAACTGATGCTGGTAGGTCACATGATAATGACAACATGGCAAATGTAATACATCCAGATTACATTCATACTACACACACTCATACTATATAGAACATATTTTCTAGCGGTCATGAATACTTATTCGAAATAAGTAACTACTCAAGACAGTATGTGATTTCGGACGCAACCAGTGACCAGCTATAATAGTGCACACTGGTATGCCAAGCCCACTTGCCACAACCCAATTAATTCCAGATGGATAAAGTCAAGGACTACATTTTTACTTGCTGAATATCAATTCACTCTGAAATCACATTATGCAAGTAAATAATTTGCTAAGTCTGTGTCACAACTTAAAAACTATGTGCATTCATTAAATCCCACAATGCAGTGGGGTTAATGTGTTTGATAGTCTGCCTCACACTGAAAAATAATAATAATTAAAAAAAAGTAAAATTAACTCAATTTTTCTTTCAGAAGTACATTTCAAACAAGCAATCAAGTAAAAATTTACTTAATAAAATTACCAAATTAGATTTTACAAAGTTTTTAAGGTGTTTACAAAAAAAATTATTGACCTTAATTTCAGACATACATTTTAGTATGTTACTGCTTGTAAGTGTATATATATATATATATATATATATATATATAGTCAAACCAACCAAAATGTATTCAGACACCTTGAACATTTCATTCATTAATACAGTTTATTCACTATAGTTTTTAAAAAAATGCTAATAAAATATGACAAGATTAAACTGTGTCAGAAAAAATTAATCTTAATAATGTCAGATAAGACTTAAGCAAAACATGGTCAGGTCAAAGTGTCTGAATGATTTTTGGTTCCAAATTTTTATGAATTTTACTGGTAGTCCACTGTATGTACAATTTTTGGTTATAATATGCTCACTATAAATGAACTATAGTGTCCTGCACCCACTAGTACAAATATATATAAAAAATGTCTGAATAATTTTTGATTTGACTGTATATATATGTATATATTTATTAACTGTGATTACAGTGTGACTTAATTTCATAATTTCTAAACTTTACCTCGCAATTATCTCTTTATTTTTTACTCTGAGATGGAAAACGGCTTCCATAAATGAGCATGAAATAGAAAACTCATTATTGTATAAGGGAGCACAACGCAGATAATGTAAAAATACATATGGACTTGTACGTGTGCATGCATGCCTGTGTAAACACATACATATTTCACACAGATGTGGTTTTTAATAACGGTTGTCTCATTTGGCAATAAATATTGCATTTGAATCTCACAGATGGAGGTCCCTTTGGAACCGTCATGGAGAGTGCAGAAGTCTGCTTTAGGGCATGATTCTTATTTCACACTTGCAGTGTATGCGTGTGTGTATATGCATGCTTTCCAGGGCAAGGCCATGCGACTGTGTGTGAATGATCCGTACATGTGTGTTCATGCGGTCGTGTTATGTAGCGTGTGACTGTAACAGATGAATCACGCATGAGTGGTCAAGTGTATTTCTATCTGAGAACTACAGAAGAGTGTTCAAGCAATGTGTCTATGTGCATACAGTATGTGTGTGAGTGTGTGTGTGTGAAAGAGAGGTGATAATCCCTGTCTGTAATGTCATTCATAGGAATAGGTTGATAAGTTCAGGCACAAGTAGCAATACAGCCAGTGTGGTGGAAGATTTGTGTCTGTATGGGGTGAAAAGAAGGGGATTCTTAGAAAAATAGAAAGTAGACATTCAAAGACTCATGAGGGATTATACACTCACACTTGCCCTTTTGTTGCTAAGGCTTAAACCAAACTTCACATTAAACCAAAAGTGAAGGGGCACAGACTCATTGCATATGAGATACTGTTGCCCAGATCTTGCCTGTCTGTCAGTTTTTTAATGAACCAATTAAAAGTGTGCATAACAGAGCGCCTGGAAGCTGCATGCAGGGCCAGATAACGTAATATTCACTTCGTTAACATTTTTAACTGCTGGTAAGGGCAGCACTACCACTGGAACAATAAATGCATAAAACATTTTGAATGGGCCAGGCTAAGAAATAATAACCCCTTGCAGTCTTAAGGCACGCCAACAGTCTTAAGTCCACAACACAGGTATAACGATAACAACTCAGAGGAACGATATCATTGGACTCACTTTCAGAACGATGTTTTGTTGCTGATTAACAATAAAAACATTGACAACCAATCAAACTCTATCCTGCTTTTAAGATCTTGAGCATTTAAAGCGGCAGACAACTTAAACGGTTAGTTCACCCAAAAATGAAATTTCTGTCATGAATTACTCACCCTCATGTCGTTCCACACCTGTGAGACCTTCCTTCATCTTCAGAACACAAATTAAGATATTTTTGATGAAATCCGAAGGTTTCTGATCCACACATAGGCAGCAATGCCTTTTGACATCAAGCAGGTAGTTAAAAACGTGGTTAAAACAGTCATGTGACTACAGTGGTTCAACCTTAATGTTATGGAGCGACGAGAATACTTTTTGTGTGCAAAAACAAAACAAAAATAACGACTTTATTCAACAAGGCGTTGAATAAAAAAAACCGAACCCTATAAAAACGCCGGCGTTCGGACATAAACAAGGAAGCCTGCACTGAGTTCACTACGTATGACAACGGTTCAAATTGTTGAATAAAGTCATTATTTTTTTTTTTGTTTGTTTTTTTTAAAATCAAAAATATCTTAATTTGTGTTCTGAAGATGAAAGAATTTCTTACAGGTGTGGAACGACATGAGGGTAAGTAATTAATAACAAAATTTTCATTTTTGGGTGAACTAACCCTTTAACTGCAGGGTGCGATTATAATACAAAACATTATCATCTGTTGGTGTGCATGCTAATATCGTTGCAGTTATCTTTATAGTAATTGTTGTTAGTGTGAACAAGCTTTTAGTTAGCTAATACAAAAGTAAGCCATCAGAATTAGTGCCTCTCACTAAAAGACAACTACAAGACTTTGTGAATATAACCGTGTCTGATAAACAAAAGCATTTGGGCAGGTAATGAATGGATAAATAAGTAATAGCTCACATAAGATAACGGTCAAAATATCACTTTAAATACAGTGGAACGCTGCATTCGGGGCATATCAGGTTTTACCAGGTATAATGTATGTATTACCAAAATGATAAAATATAGCCTGGGAACAGTTCATTGATGATTGTGTGACAATTGTATATTGATCACATACAGTATACAGTGTGTGTGTGTATCTGTAGATATGCACATTTGACATACACATTTACACTATAAAAATTATTTTCATGATTTGTTATAACATTTTTTCTGTTGTCAAATAAACTTGGATAATTAATGTAGTTCAGATAACATAATATTTTGAGTTTCTGTTGATTAAACCAATCGCTTTCATTGACTCAAAATTTTAAGGCAACCAACTTACTTTTTTAAGTTAAACCAACAATTCTTTTTTACAGTGTATAATGATTTGGCACATTTATTCACTACAGTCTTCTTTTAGCTTCTTTCATTCAAATGGTTGGAGGAAAAAAAACTGAATTAAATAAATAAACAAATAACTTTAAGTCGTGTTTTTCTTAAAATCCTAAATCTATTCTTTAATTTCCACACAGGAAGATATATATATATATATACACAGTCAAACCAAAAATGATTCATACATTTTTGATATATATTTTTACTAGTGGGTGCAGGACACTATAGTTCATTTCTGTAAGTGAGGATAGCAAAATAAAGTAAACTGTGACATATTATACCCAAAAATTCTTCATACTGTGGACTGCCAGTAAAACTGATAAAATTGCACTGTTGACAATATCAGCTGTTTGCGTCAAACGACTTTACTAGCCAATCGATCAACAGAAAGCAGGCAGTCTACCATACTGTATTATCTGGTTAGATTGAGTGGCAGAACAGGATCAACAGGGCAAAAATATTATGGATAGTAGTGATTTTGGTAACATTTTATTTTAAGGTGACATAGTTACATGTTAGTACATGCACTTACCACAGTAATAACAGTAAATTATGCATAATCACAAGTAACCCTATACCAAACCCAGTAACACTTTATTTTACAGTGTCCTTGTTACATATGTTACATGTACTTACATAGTAATTATGCATAATTACATGCAACTAACCCTTAACCAAACCCTAATCCTACCCTAACCCTATAGTAAGTACATGTTGTTAATTAATATTACTTAGTACTTAAATATATAATTACACTGTAACAATGACACCTTAAAATAAAGTGTAACCCCAAACCCTAACTCTATAGTAAGTACATGAAGTTAATTAATATTACTCAGTATTTATTTAAATAAGTACAATGTAACTATGTCACCTTAAAATGAAGTGTAACCGTGATTTTTTCACGACAACTGATATTTGATGCATACCAAAGTAGGGCTTCAGTTCCGCAGCCTATGCTAACTAATATAATTTAAAGAAGCCACTGTTTCCAGTAAATGTGAGGAGAGATCACTTCATCCTATGCCTTAGTACACTAAACTCCAGCAGGTCTACAGATATAGATAAACTGCCGTTCCCATTAGAGCACACATTACACTTCGATGACAACAATTAACACCAAGCAAACTGCCTCGCTCAGACGCATGCATAACATGCACCCAATGGAAAAAAAAAGCCCTCAGCAGAAGATGACATATGGCGTGAGCAATTTCCCTCTCAATTTCAGCTCCAACTCCAACTGATGTTTTCATGTGCCAGAAAATAGCCGTTCCCCCTTTACTCCCCCCTTTCTGAAAGTCATCTGCTCCGTGAGCAGTAAGCACCATCGCGGCTTGTAGACCCAAATGAGAGCGTACAAATGATTTGTGGCACCATCGTCCCGCAAAGGCACCGGAGAACGGAAACGGGGAAGGAGAGGAGGAGGGGAAAGAGGAGAGAGGGAGGAGACGTGGAGGGGGAGATAATGTCACTTTCACCTTGTATTCCTCCGCCAGCCCATAATGCTCATTTTTCCCCATTTTCACAGCAAATTCGTTTCAGTAGCGGCGGCCAACCCCCCAACTAAAGCAAATGAGAGAGAAATGAGAGAGCGAATGCAAACGAGAGGGAGGGCGAGAGCGAGGGGTGCTGTTGGGGGGTGAGTGGGCCGAATTTGCACAGTGACCTTTTTCTGATCCAATCTCACTGATGAATCCTAATGAAGGATTTAATAAAATCACACTTTACAATCTGTCTCTGCATCAAAGCGTGGAATCACATTCATATCAGACCAACTGCGTACACAAGCTCGATGAAATAAATATCAGATCTAAACCTGTGTGTGTGCTGGCCCTGTCGGCGGGTGGAGGGGGGTTGTGGGTTGGTACAGGCCTCCAAAATTGGCCAGACTGAACAGGGAACGCCTGGGCCATTTGTTCCAGATGCGGTCTAAAATCACATCTCATCACTTTCATTTAGGCCTTAATGAGTTAGCCGTCAACACGCCACACAATTCCACACTGACGTTCACACAGTTGTAAGTTTGTTCAAAGGTTACTTCGGTTGGTAATGGTGGTGAGAAAAGTTTTGAAAAATAAATTTGTCGTCATCTTGCAGCAATATAACAAGACTATTTGAATGCTATTTGAAAAATGTAGGCATTTTCTTCATTTTAGACACTATACCGCTAAAACATTCACTGACAATGAGAGAAAGACATCGAATGTGCACTTTGACAGAGGCTGGAAGACATCTGGGTATTTTTCTACTACTTTCGCCTTTCATTTCAGGAATATATAGTGAAGTTACGTGTAGCCAAGTATGGTATCCCATACTCGGAATTTGTGGAATACTCGGAATTTGTGCTCTGCACGAAAGGGCACCTCAATTGTGGGTAATGAGTGGAAGAGAGCGCTGTTCATTCACTCAGTACTGAGACTCGAACCCGCAACCTTCAGGTTACAAGTCTGACTCTCTAACCACTAGGCCACAACTGCCCCCAATTCAGACAGTTACACTTTATTTTAAGGTGTCCTGTTACAGTGTAATTAATATACAATTAAGTACTGTGTAATATTAATTACAACATGTAATTAACAGTGGAGTTAGGGTTTGGCTAGGGGTTAGTTGCTATATTTGTAATTTACTATTAATAATACCACTATACTAAATACATGTGTAACAAGGACACTATAAAATAAAGTGTGACAGAAGGTTTACCCGAAAATGTCATAATTTACTCTTCCTCATGTCATTCCAAACCTGCATGACTTTCTTTCTTCTGTGGAACTCAAACAAAGACATTTTGAAGAATGTTGGGAACCACTGACTTTCATTGTATGGACAAAACACTTTCTCGAATCTTGAATCTTCTTTTATGTTCCACAGAAGAAAGAAAGTCATGCAGGTTTGGAACGACATGAGGATGAGTAAACAATGACAGAATTTTCATTTTTTGAATGAACTATCCCTTTAACACTTTTGTCATCACAACAGATCCCCTTTTGTGCTCTATGCAAGAAAGTAAGGTAACACTTTATTTTAGGGTCTTTTAACTAGTTGCTTATTAGCATGCATATTACTAGAATATTGGCTGTTTATTAGTACTTATAAAGCAAATATTAATGCCTTATTCTGCATGACCTTATTCTACATTCTTAATCCTACCCAATACCTAAACTTAACAACTACCTTACTAACTATTAATAAGAAGTAAATTAGGAGTTTATTGAGGGAAAAGTTGTAGTTAATAGTGAATACATGTTCCCTATAATAAAGTGTTACCAAAAGTAATCATACAAGTTTGGAAAGATGTGCGGGTCAAATGAGAGTAAATGATTACAGAATATTTGGGTAAATGCTTCCTTTAAGAACTTTGTGTTTAAAATGAATCACATTGCTTTTCAGATAGCATGCTGTTCTAAGAAGATATGAAATGGCATTGTATTCTTTGCAATGCTGACATCTGGTGGACAAAGAAAGTCACAACGCCAGACTGTGAGAACGAGCAGAGAGATTGTATGAGATGATCTGATTAATATAAAACACAAAAGCATAAAAGCTGTTAAACTGGTATTGTGTTTCGAATTCCACATACATAGGGGCACGGAAAGAGGTGGTGAGGTCACTGCATAATGTCACTGAATATGTGTGCAATCTGTGTGACCAGTGCAGATCGAAATACCAGGACTCATTGATTCCATATGAAATATCGGTAACACTTTCTATGAAGACTATGCTTATAATGAATTATAGCACCATTTATGCTTATAAGTATAAAAAATAAGTATTACTATTTTATAAACATAATTATAAACACTCATTAAGACCTATAATGCTTTATGAGAACAGTTATAGATACATTTATATTATTTTTATAATTACTTATAAGTCATGCATTTTCTTTTTTAATGCACATGTTCATAATCCATTATATAGAGATTTATAAGTATTAATAAGTCAGTAGTATGGTTCCATGAATGTATTTATAAAGATGCAACCTGCATCGCTATAATGTTATTATGTTATAGTTACAATGACTTTTTAGTAATTCAGAGTTATTTCTGTCAATTAATTGAATATATTGTTATTAATATCCATGTTGTGTTCTTATCAATACTTATTATGAGTAATAATACAGTTACTAATGTCTATAAATGCATCATTGATGGCTTTAAGTAAACTGAAAACACAGGATGCAATTTTCCTAAAGAAAAGTTAAGAAATCATGAAGATGTGCTCAATATACATTTTAAGTTGTTTACTTTTAAGTGTAACTAATGAACAATAATTTCTGTAATAAAATAATGAAGAAAAAAAAAGACAATTACTTCGACTCAAAAAGGAGAGAGACTGATAGAGACATTGAGAAAGGGAGATCTACTGTATCTGTCTATCCATCCATCCATCCACCTGTCTGTAAACCACAAGGCTTCATTGGTGTACAGAAGAGTGGCATGTCCATCATGAAGGTCTAATCTCTGTTGTAAACATGCACTGAAAAGGAGGTCTATTCTGCATCTTTATCCTGAGAGCACTCACCACAGTAAATACTACATGCCTTTACAAACTGCACCTCAGCAGCCTGGTTTTCAACGGTACTGATATGCTCCTATTGAAAACAGAACACTTAAGAGTTTCCCCATACATGTCCAATAGGCTCTATTCTGCACACTTTCTTCTCAGCAAAGGCTAAAACATTTACTAAAAGCTTCTCTTCTAGGTCTTTTGTCCATCAGTACAATTCCAACCTCAGGCTGCTCCTATAGTGACCAAAGCATAATGAATTATTCACTCCTCTTCTTTGTAATTAATGGTCTGTGCTTTCAAGTGCAGCTCTAATTTGGTATGTTTTATGGGGTCCTGTGAAACTGTTGTGCAAATCAGTCCAGCATCTCACTGAAGGCCATACACAGTGGTTTCTTCATGCAGAAAATCTAATTCATAAATGCCAAGTGGGAGCAATTGCAAGGAAAATGTATTTTCTCATAGAACACACATACTGTTATGGCAAGGTTTGGCATTGTTAAAGTGGGAAACTGACTTGATACAATCAATACGGCACAAGCGGCAAAAGAAAAACTCCAATCAATTATCAGTTTTTTTGAAAATAAGCATAAGAATACATGCACTATAAGCACTTATTTCTTTAAGTAAATGCATGAATCTCATAAAAACTGTCAAGAAATTTCTTGGTCATATTTCACACAAAAACCAAAGTAAGCCATTTTTAGGACCTTGTGTGACCGATTCTAAATATACACCAAAAAGTATCTTACTGTAAATATACACATACTCTTCAAAAGTCAGTAAGATTTTTAAATGTTTTTGAAAAAAGTCACCAAGGCTGCATTTATTTGATCAAAAATACAGTAAAAAGTGTAATATTGTGAAATATGATTACAATTTAAAATAACCATTTTCTATTTTAATAAAACATAATTTATTCCTGTGTTCAAAGCTGAATTTTCAGCATCATTACTCCAGTCTTCAGTGTCACATGATCCTTCAGAAATCATTCTAATATGATGATCTGCTGCTCAAGAAACTTTTCTTATTATTATCAATATTGAAAACAGTTGTGCTGCTTAATATTTTTGTGGAAACAGTGGCTTTTTCAGTTTTTTTGTTTTTTTTTATAGAAAGTTCAAAGAATGGCATTTATTTGAAATAGAAATCTTTTCTGTTATTTTTAATTGATCAATTGAATGCATCCTTGCTGAATAAAACCATTAATTTTTTAAACCATTAACAATTTAATTTATTAAAAAATAATAATCTTACTGACCCCATACTTTTGAACAGTGCTGTATATTGTTTAAACTGTAAAATTGTAGTAATTTATTTTTGAAAAAAAAAAAAAAGACAAAATTCATCAGAAAATTCATCATTTTCATAACTTTTTTTCGCATCACAGTAATATAAAAATTGGATGAAAAATGTGTTTATCATAAATAATTCATGAATAATTATTAGTAGAGTTTTACCTTTCTCTGATATCTCAGTGTCTTCCATGTCAGTGCTCAGCTCTTTGGATTGACCGTCTGCTCTTTGACTCTGATTGGCCTCTCATGCATCACTGGTCACTCTGCAGAAAGACAAGAGACATTAAGTCACTCATTTTTCAAAAAAACCTGAAGGGTTAGAGTGATGTGGTGTGTGTGTGTGTGTGTGTGTGTGTGTGGTGTTGGGGGGTTTAGAGAGAAGAAGGCATCTCAGTGCTATAAAGAAGATTGCTGGATCAAAGCCCACTCAAGGCCTCTCATCTGACCAGTACCGTTGTGCCTTCAAGCAAATAAATTGACCTTTGTGTGCACTTCAAGCTTCCTATAGCTTGATGTCCTTTTCTGCCTCTCTTTCAATTCATGTCAAGTTACAGCACAGTGTTTTCAACTAATATTTTCTCAGCACTTGCTGTGAATGAGAAAAGTGCACCTGGTATCTATTGTTTGCATGGATCTTTAGTCTACAGCATGCATCAGCACACATTATCTCATCCTCTGTTCTGTTTGTTACCACCTGGACTATCATGACTCACGCTGAACACATTCTCCCATTCACTTTACGGGACAAAAAACATTTTTATAAAATCTCTCCAAGGCATGTCACTATAAATCCCGCCATCTCATCCTTCGCACATTGCACAAACTTACTAAAACTGGGCAAAAAATTAAGCTCTGTGGTGACTTTGCTTTTGTGATCTACTGCATCGATATTTAGTGTTAGTGTCTTTTTTTTTTATTAAACATAAAAAAAAAACATTAAATCATTACTATCAATTCAACAAGACTATTTGTTTTGTTATCCCACAAAAAACTTTTTAGATAAAAAAAAGAGGAAATCCAAACCTACCTTGACTGAATGTTTTATAGCAGTATTCGTACGTGTACTTCCTTAAGAGATGGTCTGAAAATGACACATTGAGCACAAGCTTTACTTTTATCATAAACTCTGAAAAGATTCAGACACTCTGAATCGTTTCTGAGGAACTAAGACACCACGGCACACAGTGACAGCGGAAATAGAAAAAGTTCTGCTTTTGAAAAAAATAATAATAACGCTCTCTGGGTGGTTTTGGTGGTACAGAAGTGTAGAGGAAGAATAGAAAAAAAAGCCACAATGCTATCCTTTTAGAAGTGTAAAAAAAGAAAATATAGCCCAAAGCTCTAGGACTGTGCAGCGTACTTCCCCTAATGATGCATAGTATCCCAGTCCTCAAGCAGGTCCCAAATAACTTAGTTAAGTGTGTAAACTTTACTTAACATCACACTGTGAAAAGTTAAGCAAAGTGGAACCACAGATTTCATATATTAGCTACTTTGTAGTCTAAACTTCTGTGATGTCTATTTGTATTAGATCTCAGAGTATGTTTCTATATTTGTATTTCAGTTCAGATTAAAGAGAATTAGTACAGCTCTGAAAGACGTTGAAACAACTTGTTTTCAAAACCTTTCTCCAGATCAGTCTCAGGTCAAACTAAGTTTAAGTAAATAAACACCGCCAAACAAGCTCAACTGCTTTGTCCCAGACATAATTCCAGAGAAGTATGATGTCTCACCAGGCAGTTAAAAGTGAAAAGTATGTAACTTCAGAAAGTTCAAAGTGACTTCAGCTGCAGCAGCCAAGCGCCTCGGGCAACACTGACACACAGAGGCTCAGTTCAGCACTGCCGGCCGTTACAGCTGCACGTCTTGTGACTTTCTTTAAACAGCTTCTTTCCTATTATCAAATACTTTGGATTTAACAGGAAAAATCAAACAAGCCCCAAACAGCAAAAAAGAGGCTGTGTGGAAAACACAAGGCTAAAAGCAAGTTAAAGATCTGTTTAAGTCTAAACATACTTTCTAACTCTCTTTTTCTTTTGGGGAATCTAGCATAAAAATGGTTTAATAGCCATATCTAATCAAAAGTAACTCAGGCAATATGAATCTCAGATACTAATCAAGTAAAACACAACAAATATAAACTCACCTTCACTTGTAGCATGACATCTGATGTTGTCTGTTAAAAACTGTGAGATTCTGGGACAAAGTAAAAGCCTTGCTGTGATTTCCATATGCAAACACTAAGGGGAGTTCACCTGAAATTCAAATCGAACACATGCAAGAACCAATGTTTATTTATGTTGTGTCCAACATAATTTGAATGTATTTGCATATTTTTAGCACATGCTTCTAGAGAAACTACAGACTGCTTTCTCTTACCTTACTATAAATACTTACTATAGACAGGTACATTCTGTGATTATTGCTGGGAAAAAATGTCCAAATCATTTTGAACGACATTACAAAAGAATGTTAAAGAGGACTTTGTCACAAAATAACTTTTTTGTTGTTGTTTATTTTGCACTAATGTTTTGGCAGTTGCCATGGACTAACACTTCTTAGGGAGAACACAGCAAAGGTTTCCAGTTAATGGACTGTGACATATTCACAGTCAATCAGGTTTAATTTATTTTGTGAAAAAAAGTGTCTGTTAATGAGAACTACCTGTTGTATTCAGTTTGTCATGTGATCTTTATGTCCATATAAGATAAAACAACTTTTATTACTTTAGGCTACTGATATGACTTGAATGTGACATGTGTACATGACTTTGAACATATTATAAATGTATGACCGAAAAAGAGCAATAATAATAATACTAATAATAATGCATTACTTCACATTAAATTGGTCATCAAAAAACAAAAAAACAAAAAAACAAAAACAAATTACAGATAGTTTACTGTCTGCTGGATACAGAAAGTAATTCAACATAACACTGAGATTATCCACCTTATTTTGCAACATGCAAGTAAGCTATTTTCTGTGAAAGCACAAGACTTCTGATTTTAATTAGCCACTATAAGTAAATAAGCGGTAAAACTATTTGTGCTACAAACCAGTGTTTATAATTATGACAATGCATTAAAATTATATAACAAGAAATACTAGTTTGCAATATCAAGCAGTATAACTAGCTGTTTTGATTTACAACCCTACTATTCTGGCATACTTTTTAAAATACTTTATTTAATTTTATTTATTTTTAAATGTTATACATTTAATTTGAATGCTTATCTAAAGTTTGCTGCAATAAAAAGTATAAAAATACATTTTAATGTGTAAAAACACATTTAATTGTATTTAGACATACCTCAATTTGTTTTTAATATATATATATATATATATATTTTTTTTTTTTTAATAAATTGAATATATAATAAAACAGCTCATTTAGTTTGACCTCTTGAGGGTGGCATTCAGGGTTATTATAGTTAACTAAAACTAAAAACATTACAAAATATATATTAACTGAAATAAAATACAATAAAATATTAAAAAAACCTTAAACTTATTTGTTTTCAGCAAGTTGCCAAGGCAACATTTCTCATTTTCATTTAGTTTAACTTGATTCACTAAAATAACTAAAAGATAAAACTAAAATAAAAATCAATAAAACTATGTAGACATTTAAAAAAAAAAAAAAAAAAAAAAACCTTTACAAAAGCGCAACAAAATGGCTAAAACTTTAACTAAAATTAAAATGGAACCAAGAAAATATAAAACCTATTGCAAAATATGAATACAAACTATAATAGTATCTCAATGATACCAAAATAACACTGGTGACATTTAACATATTCTGAAGGTTAATACATGTCCTAATCTGAAGTGTCTTGATCAGGACCCCCCCTGCAGGGGACACTGTTGCTCAACGGATGAGGTTGCTTGGAGCTTCACCATTGCATAGATGCAACATGTGTTTCTGTGTGCCATGTCCTTAAAGGTAGACTTGGTCTTAAAGGGATAATTGACCCAAAAATGAACCTGTCATGTATTTTTAATGAAACTTGAGAGGTTTTTGTCCCTCTAAACTCCAGGTAACCAAAAGTTTTGAAGATCCAAAAAGGTCATAAATATAATCAAAATATAATCTATATGATTTTTATATGATGAACAGATTTGATTTAGGCTTTTATTTACACATAAACATACATCAATATACTGTAAATATAGCATCACATACAGTAAACATATGGAAGTTAAAATGTGCGAGTGTGATGCGTGAGAGAACCAATGAGGTTTGTTCCAGCATGTGACGCACGCACAATCTGGCATGTTTACCATATGTGAACCACTATGTAGCGTATGTTTTTATGTGAACAAAAGCCTAAATTAAATCTGTTCATCATATAAACCCACTGTATCTTCAAAAGCCTTGGATTAATCTGCTGGATTAAAAATATCTTGTGTTTTGAACCTTAAAGACTTATGGGTGTGGAACGACATGAGGGTGAGTGAATGATGACAGAATTTTCATTTTTGGGTGAATTAACCCTTTAAAGGTTGGCTGCAACACTGATGTCAGCTTCCCAAGACTTGTTAAAGGGTTAGTTCGAAAATTTCTGTCATTAATTCCTCACCCTCATGTCGTTTCACACCCGTAAGACCTTCGTTCATCTTCAGAACACAAATTAAGATATTTTTCATAAAATCCGATGGCTCAGTGAGGCCTGCATTGACAGCAAGATAATTTACACTTTCAAATGCACAGAAAGCTACTAAAGACATATTTAAAACAGTTCATGTGACTACAGTGGTTCAACCTTAATGTTATGAAGAGACGAGAATACTTTTTGTGAGCCAAAAAAACAAAATAACGACTTTATTCAACAATATCTAGTGATGGGTGATTTCAAAACACTGCTTCATGAAGCTTCGAAGCTTTACGAATCTTTTGTTTCGAATCAGTGGTTCGGAGCGTGTTTCAAACTGCCAAAGTCACGTGATTTCAGTAAACGAGACTTTGTTGCGTCATAAGTGTTTCGAAATTTCAATGGTTCACGTGACTTTGGCAGTTTGATACACGCTCTGAACCACTGATTCGAAACAAAAGATTTGTAAAGCTTTGAAGCTTCATGAAGCAGTGTTTTGAAATCACCCATCACTAGATATTGTTAAATAAAGTCACTATTTTTTTATTTTTTTTTGTGTTCTGAAGATGAACGAAGGTCTTACGGGTGTGAAACGACATGAGGGTGAGTAATTAATGACAGAATTTTCATTTTTGGGTGAACTAACCCTTTAATTTGTGCATGTGATATCTTCTCCTTTTCATCTTCCATCTAATAAAGCTGTAATTTAAAATGTAAACTATGGAAAAGGAACACACTTTAATTAGGATATACTTAAGTAAACATTCACGGTAACATTTTATTTTAGGGTATTTTAACTAGTTGCTTATTAGCATGCATATTACTAGAATATTGGCTGTTTATTAGTAATTATTAAGCACATATTAATGCCTTATTCTGCATGACCTTATTCTACATTATTAATCCTACCCACAACAACTACCCAACAACTACCTTACTAACTATTAATAAGCAGTAAATTAGGAGTTTATTGAGGGAAAAGTCGTAGTTAATAGTGAATACATGTTTCCTATTCTGAAGTGTTACCACATTCACTAATGTCATAATATCTTGCAGACTGCAATATAATATACAATATAATACAATAGAATATATAATATAATATTAGTATATAATTATACTCTGTAACTGTAACATTTTGACTGGTGAGGAAAAAAAGACAAGTCATCATTTAACTCCTCAGAACATTGTACTCTCTTAGAAGAAAAGGTTCTATATAGAACCTTAAAGGGTTCTTTCAGGCACGTCATAAATAGAACCGTTTCCCATTATGGCATCATTTTATGTATTTAGTTTTAATTAAATAATTTTGTTTTAATTCATTACATTTTACGAATTAAACAGCTCGTAAACATTTTTTTATCACTAGACAAAAAATTAAATAACCGTTAAACATGAACGTTTTATGCAATCATTTAAGACATTTCTCCTTATATAGAACCTTTTTGACATAAAGCGTTCTTTAAAATTGAGTCAAGAACCCTAAGGTTCTATATACTGCAGAACCCAATTGAACCTTTTTTTTTTTTCTAGGAATAACATTTTTTGTCCTCTCTAAAGTGAATATTTCACCTCAAAACATTCTATCATCATTGACTCACCTTCACGTTGTTCCAAACCCAGATTTTTTTTTTTTTTTTTTTTTTTTTGTGGAACACAAAAGGAGACGTTAAACAGAATGTTCATGCTGCTCTTCAAACTTGCCACAAACACGCAAATACGAATGAATTTTCGAATCTACAGCAAAAGGTAAGATTTTCAGTGATTAATGACATTTATGGTATTCTCTTTTTTTGAGCTTGACAGACCCAGTCTCCATTTACTTTCATTATATGGAATAATTTAGGAAAATTATCCCTTTAAATATTTGCATTTGGTTTCTTTATTCTCAGCCAATTACAAAGTTATTTATCAGGTGGACAATCAAGTCTAGGATTACTTGCTGCTTACAGAAGTGGAAAAGCCTAAAAAGATGTGTGATAAAGGATCTGTTCATTTGCGTCAGGGACAGTTGTGTACCACTGGTATGATTGGATTTCATATCCCAGTCTCCCCTCAGCCTCCCTGCTGAGGCCACATTAGCAGCCAATTAAATAGAGTGTTAAAACCCATTCCCTGTGCTGAACGGACATTAATGAATGTCAATGACTTTACACAGGATGTATTCATTCCCTTTTGCTTGGTTATTCAACTGATTAAGTTATAATGAGGTTTATGCCACAACCTCATAGCCAGCGCAATGAGAATTGAAACCTGCATTATGAAACCCAGGCTTGCATAGCAGCACAGGCCTAATCATAGATTATTACAATTTCCAATGAACATCATATCCAGTTCACCTCACCGAAGGTGTCATTTGGTCAAACAATGAAGATTAGTGTACCTTGAAGTAACATTAAAGGAAAGATGAACAATCTTTAATAGTGAATGTGATGACATGATGTTAAATTACACCATCAAATGCCTACATTACTTTATCACTTTCATTATAAGGTCTGAAACAGCTACTTTTGTTACAATTTGAGAGTGAATGAGCTTTATCTTTTATGAAGCAGAAGTAAGGATCGACAAAATAATTCGAAGAACTTGTGCTGTGTAGCTCAGGTAAAAAGTGAAGGATGATTAACTGGTGCTATTGCTGAGTTAATTACTTATTGATCTTGTCTGGCAGCTTGGGTGACTGTGACCTTTGAGGTTCAGTATTTTATTTTTTTATACTTGTCGACTATGTAGAGGAGGTGAATTTAGATAATGGCTTCTGACAAGTAGAGCGCTGTAACCGCTTTCACAGCCTGGCTTCCTGCTGCCATGTCTGAGAAACATTCTTCAATAGCTCTTGTCTGTCAACGAAGAGAACAGTTTGGAGTCAAGGTGCCTTCACATGAAAAACCCTTAAAACCCTTAGAATATATGCACTTATTATGACACTGACAAGGCTATAAAAGTGTCCGCTCTGTCACGGGTCAGGCTGTATCATCGGTTCTTCTCTGTTATTTGTTATGGTCCTGTAATTTTCTGCAGCCAATGATTTGGGCAATCAGGGTTGCCTTGCTGCACTGTGTGCACGATCACGAGCTGATCTCCCACACCTGTCGCTCGTTGCTTTTATGCTTTATATTCCCAGCTTTGTGTACCCCTTGTTGTCAGCTGATCACTATTCATGTCAGGTGGATGTTTAATATTCTCTGCTCTCATTCATGTGAGTTTGCTTCTGTTACTTACCTGCTTGTGATTATGCTCAGGAGCCAAAGACGAGGAGTTTGTAGCAAGACTGCTCTCACTTGCTGGACTCGGGCTCGTCCTTCGTTTCCTCTCGGTGGTCTCCTTTCCTTGTGTTTGCTGATGTGTGTGTGTGTGGAGTACACGGGAGCCACCACACAGAGAGTTAGCAATTTTCACTGTGTCACATGGACTGTTTCAAATGGTTCCTAAAGTTTTCTAATAAACTTTACTCGTGTTTTATCACTGCAGTTTGGTCCTCCATTCATTTTGATGCTCTCATTGACAAGACATAAATCATAACAGTGTTTCCTCCAGGATTTTTTCCAGCTGTGGTGGCAGGCCTATTTCCACAGGGGGAGGGGTGTCATCCATGGGTGATTTCCCATTGATCACGCCCCCTTCCCCACCCAATCATGCGCACTCACACACACAAGCCACTTTCTGGGGAATTGAAAAATTAAAACAACCAACCATCTCTGTCCAAAGATATTTATTTGCAAAGATTTATACAGCCACAGTAAGAGAAGGCTATATTCATAATCTATGGCAAAAATACTATTATAAATTAGGTAATAGCGGATAATTCAGCAGCAAAAGTTATTTTTGCACAATAGAGTGCACAATAATTGGGAACATAGGAACTAAAAATAATATATATATATATATATATATATACAATTTTATACATGCTAGTAAAAGTCTAAAATAAATCTGTTCATCATAAGCAATTGATTCTCTTCAGAAATTTTGGACTAAACCGCTTGATTCTTATGGATTAGTTTTCCGATCTCTTTATGAAGTTTTTAAAAGTGGTAGTCAAAGTCGTAGTTACAACGGCAGTCTATGGAAGGAAAAAATATCTTAATTTGTGTTCTGAAAATGAACGAAAGTCTTACAGGTGTGGAATGACACGAGGGTGAGTAATTAATGACAGAATTCTCATTTTGGGGTGAACTAACCTTTTAACGACTTAAATATTCATTTGTACCTCACATTGAAGGATTAGTTCACTTTCAAATGAAAATTACCCCAAGCTTTACTCACCCTCAATCCATCCTAGGTGTATATGACTTTCTTCTTTCTGATGAACACAATTGGAGAAATATTAATAAATATCCTGATACATCCGAGCTTTATAATGGCAGTAAGCGTTACCAAACGAGTATGAGCTGAAGAAAGAGTCTCCATCTACATCCATCCATCATAAATATATGTAACTGGGGGGAAAATGACCTGAAATGTAAATGTCTAATTAAGATCAACATCATACATTATGAGGAATACATTTACAATATATACACTGATAACCTGTTCCAGCGCCTAGCTGAGTGTGCGATATTGCTTGTGTGTGTGAGAGATATAAGTGATGTAACCTCGATAAAAAAGGCGGTAAATATTCACTTCAAAATAAATGGCAAGAATATTGGGAGTTAAATGAAACTATAATATATTCTATATTATATTCTATATACTATAATATATTATAGTATATTCTCTATAATATACAAAAAAAATGTTGGTTTGAGGAAAAAGTTGGGCAGGAGCCGAAAGACAGAGACAGTCATTACCCGTCTAAGAATAGGACATACGGGGCTTAATTATTCACTTCACAAAATAGGTAAACACCCAACGGGACAATGTACAAGATGTATATATATATATTTTTTTTTTTTTTTTTTTTTTTAATTATTTTTATTTATTTGTTTTTATTTTAGCAATCTGCCAATCATCTGATCCACACTCCAGTCTAGTAGGTGGCAGTAATGCTCCTAAAAGCTGGTTGCCAACCGCCAATCAAATCAAAAGAAGAAGAAGAAGAAATATTCACCTGTATTGGAGTAATATTGCATCAGGGAGTCGTATACAGAGGCGGTTGTTTTGTGATTTGCAACAATTGATGAGGATTGATTGTGAGCTCACGTGGAGAGTTTGTTTGTGCCTCAAGGTCATTGGTGAATCGTGAATCAAAAGCGTAAGTGTTGTATTTGCCTATTTCATAATATAATATGTTATGGATTGTGCATAAAGTGGGGAAACTGTTTATTGTGTAATAGTTCAGTACTGCTTTTCTTGTCAAATTCAGAGGGGAGAAATAACACTGAATAGGATTGTGTTCAATAATCCAGGGTGAGTTATTTATGTTTTATATTGAAGCATAAATGTGTATTTTGTATATTCTGTGCAAATATTTTGAAACTTGTGTAACCTTGATTTGTGTTGAATTATTTGTTTCAAATTCAAGACTAATCTATGATAAAGCTAATACTGTGACAATACTGTGACCTCACGTTGTGTCAATCACGTTTACACACTGCCTTCGGAAACTTTCGTCTGTCATAAAAAAATTCGGATCAAGTTCGATTTTCTGCGTTTTTCGCATCTGTGGCACGCATTTTGAGAGATGTTTTGACAATTCAGAGCCACCGTACTAGCGAACGCCAAAATCCCAAATGGCATCTGACAAGTTGATCCACGTCGTATACAGCACAAAGCAGCAGCACTGTATGACAAACAAAGTACGGAATACAAAGAGACAGAATATAAAGACAGATTGTAGCAAAGCATCAAACTGGGCCACTGACATCCTGAAGTAAACGCTCGGGATAATCACGCAGCTCCTTGAAGAGGTGGAACTCTCCTTTCTCTCTATGCAATCTTGGGATTGGATGGACCCAATATTTCCTCTTTCTTCTTCTGTTTTTAAGAAGAGAGAGGACAACTAAATCATGCTCACTGCTTGAAGACTTCATTTTGTATTGTTTTGCGATTTTTTTTCGCAACGGATTCAGTAATACGCATCGGACTCAGTGTGCAAGGTCTCTGAGCGTGACGAATTTTTAGGATCATGAATACGAAAAAACGCATACGAAAATTTCGGACTCAGTGTGCAAAGGCCTTAAGTGTTTTGAACTGGTAGAGTTTTACACTTAATTCGTAAGTTGAATACAGAAGGCGGTCTGGCGGAAGCTAGATATTTTACTTCTTAACTTGTTAAATATGGATATTTTTTTACACAAACGCATCGCTTCGCTTCAGAAGGCCTTTATTAACCCCCTGGAGCCGTGTGGAATATGTTTATGATGGATGTATGTGGATGGATGCACTTTCTTCAGCTCATACTCATTTGGTAATGTGCGTCAGGATATTTATTAATATTTCTCCGATTGTGTTCATCAGAAAAAAGAAAGTCATATACACCTAGGGTGGCTTGAGGGTGAGTAAAGCTTGGGGTAATTTTCATTTGAAAGTGAACTAATCCCTTAAGCTATCGAATGGCTTCAGAAGTTTTGGAATATGGTGTTCGAAAACGTCTCAGGTTACGCATGTAACCATGGTTCCCTGAGAAGGGATCGAGACGCTGCGTCGTCATAACAACACTTTGGGAAATCCATTCATCGTAAGCTCTCCTGAAGGCATGTGGAACTATTCCAGTTCTGATTGGTGCAACGTTATCTGAAGCAAGCCGCTCCCATGCAGGAAGTATGGCAAGGGGATGCAGCGTCTCGTTCCCTTCTCAGGGAACCATGGTTACATGCGTAACTTGAGATGTGCGGGAACTTGCGCTGCGTCGTCATAACGACACTTTGGGGAACGATATACCCATGTCGCCATGCTGATGGAATGCCTGTCCTGGTGTGAAGCAATTATGGCACAGCTCAGGACGTGAGCACCTGGGATCCCGGCGTGGCCTCTGGGTCCAGGCTATAGAACCTGATGAAGGTGCTGTAGAAGATGCCATACTTCATGTGGAATGTGCTTTGAGAGGCAGAGGTGAAGGCAGCCCACGCCACCTCGTATACCATAGAAATAGGTTCAACAATCCACATACTTATAGTAGGTTTGGTAGCCGGGCAGCCCTTATTGGGGGCCCGAAGCATACCAACAGTTGATCAACAGCATACATCAGTTGTACACTCATTATTGGGGTACAATGCATTATGGGATTGAATGAGTCTACTCGATAATGTCCACTATTGTTTTGGACACCGCTACAAATGGCTTTCCCACCAAATAGTGTCCTGTTCAAGATTTCGAACACAGCACAGTCTTTTAGGTATATAATGTTAGTATATAGTAGTTTATGTCATCTCAAATAAATTGTGACCAAAATAACTATTTTCTATTAAAATGTAATTTATTCCTGTGATGGCAAAGCTCTCCAGTCTTCAGTGTCACATGATCCTTCAGTAATCATAATTATTATGAATGTTGAAAACAGTTGTGCAGCTTAATAATTTTAGTAGAAACTATGGTACTTTTTTTCAAGTACATCATTTATTTGAAAGATAAATCTCTTGTAGCTTTATTAATGTATCATTATTACTGTTACATGGTAGTGTATTTTCAAATGAAATGAGATATTACACACAAAAATAAAATACAGGGCTGAACTTTATCTATTTATTTGAATGTGGGGTGTTACATACCAGAATGTAAAACTGAATGTGAGTTGAGACGTTGGAGGAAAAAAAAAAAAAAAGAAGTTTCCTTTGAAATAATATTCACTGATAAATCATTCACAAAAACACCAGGAATGTGCATGAAGAAAGTAAAAGAGGCCTATTTTGTTTTCATGATGACTTCCAGAATCAATAGTTTATTGGCAAATAAAATGAATGAGGGTTGTTTCTTTTAGGGCTGCACAATTAATTAAATTTATATAACAATATGGCCTTCAGTGAATATTAAACTGCAAAAAGCTGTGATTTAAGTAAACAACGGTCTGCGTGTGCTGGGTGCTTCAAGCTGATGCCATGTTTAATCAAATTACTAATATCACTTGTGGAGCTTGTGATAGTGATTTTAACTGTGTTTCAGAGCGGCCTGCATTATATGAATAATTAGAGGCCTAAAATTAGCTCTTTTAAAGAAGACTCAAGTACAAACAACCTTCAAGAGCAACTCCTTCTATTGGCAGCGAGGCCAATGTCTTTTGTTCTTCTAACCTTGATATCAGAAGCAGCAATATCTTACATTTCAAATCCTGCATCATCATCTGAAAAAAAATATTGTTGACCCAATCGTACAGTCTCATCAAGGAAAAACAAAACCTCGGTCTACACAAAGTGTCTTGTTTAGCTTGTCCATCAGTTAAGATTAATGAATGAATGTAAAGAGTGAAACATGAACTGGCTGTAGAGAAAAAAGACACTCTTTATCTCTTTATCACATCTGTCAGCTCTGGTCTTAGTTTAAGGTAATCTTGTGCTGCCCTTGTAATGCCTGTCGAAGAGGTTGGGAGCGATAACCCACCATCAAAGACTGAAAATACCCTCAAAAAGACAGATAACACCACTGACTTCTAGGCACTGGACAAGAGTGACAATGGCAGCCTCACTGCCATGGCAACATGATGTTTCTGAACTGCTTGTGTTAAAGTGAGAGAGATTTAGCAGTAGAGTAGGAATTGTTCAGAACAGCATACTACCACACTGCTCTTAATATTTTTGCAGTACTAGCATATACTATGCTATATATGCATGATGATCAACTGCATTTGCCAAAATAAGCAGTATAGAACAGAGCTTACTGCATAAGGGAGGAGTATCCTATTCAATTTTTAGTCTGATGAATGATTTCATCAGATTTCTCATTATTTGATGGTCAAAAGATCAGTTATTCTTAGGTATGTTCATGTTATTTCTTTCTTTTTTTTTTAAATCAAGACTTTACACAAAATTTAGTAATCAGTGCAAATATAAAAGTTTAAAGGAATTCTGTGCACTGATTAATGTAGATTAAACAGAATTGTAAACACTGTTATACTGCTATATTATGTACACTTTTACACACTAAATTTATTATGAACTTTAGAGATTACTGATTCATACATAAATCACATTGTCACTTTTTTATGAAATTAGTCTTAAAGCAGTCGCCAGTCATCTGAAACTAGATTTGATGCCTTTTACATGCACATAACAGCATTTGTGTCAGTATTCACAGTGGTTCATTCCTACAAATAAGAGTGGATTTCTTTCACACTAATTCCCTGCTGCACACAGAAAACCACTTTCAGACCAACCAAATGAACAAACTCTGATATCTAATGGTTTACCAAGTACAATTTTATTTACACTATAACATATCTGTTAGATGATTTATGTGACAGTCACATTCCTAAGACATATTTATATATGCAAAACAGTGCAAACCGGCAAAATAAAAATAAAGACTAAGTGCAAATAGCGATAGATGCTTTTTACACTGTTACACTTTTTTTTTGCACTAAGTGTAAATAGTTGTTAGATGTTTGCACCTCACTGTATTGTAGTATATTTTAACAGAATGCAGAATGCAACAGAATTTAACAGAATGCAATAATAACATATTCAGTGTATATAATTATATTTATTAAAATCATAAATGAATGTTGCCTTATTGGAACCCCTTAAAGCTCTCCTCTACACCTACCGCTAATGAGAGTCTTATTTAAAACATATAATGATTTAAGTTTGGGTTCAACTTGAGGTAGAAGTGACTCAGAATCTGTAGAGCTACTTCACCATCGTACTCCAGGGGAACTGTTGTTAAATTAGTGAATCACTTTGAATCAGAAGGATCTTCTAAATGCCAAGCAACTAACATACACACCATGGGGTTGGTTTGATCACTTTAACAGCACTACCTGTGAGACGCTGACCTTTTCTCAGGTCCTCCTGCAGATGCACAGTAAGTAAAACAGGCACATATTAGCGTTTTTCACGTTTTCTACATGTTTTACAATACAAATATTAAAAAATGTGCCATTAAAAAGTGAATAAATCATTTTTTTAAGTGACAATGTCGAACACCAGCAGTTACAGTTACTGCGGGAGGCTGCGTCTTTCTTGCCTCCTCTGAGCCCATTGAGTTTTAATAGAACCACTGTTTACCATGGGTTTGGAGGGGGTAACTGAGAATGAATTAGGAAAAGTCATGTGAGAGAAGGTAAAGCCTCTATCATTGGCCTAAACTGTAATAAAGCCATCTCTTGGTTTTGTGCATGTTCCACATTTGCAAGAGTGAGGGGAAGTTATTTTGAAGTAAAAACAACATCCTTGTTTCAGTCCATTTCAATATAAAAGTCTTTGCAACTGACTGAATCATGAAGCCGCCATCTCATGGCATATTAATGTAACTTTCACTGAAGTCGAAATCACTAACGGACTCTTTCTTAATATCAAAAAATACGGAATGTTATGTATATAAAATATTATTTATTGAACAATAATATTTAAATGAACAACAATAGCCATTATAACAGTATAAGAAGTGAAATAGGAAATAAACAAGCAAACAATTCAGTCAAAAGTACAAAAGCAGCGCTGTAGTTAGTACAGGATTTAATTTCAATGTAAATATAAAGTTATGAAATTTAATATAGCCCTTAAGCCAAATCTATTAGCTCTGGAACAAGTAATATATTAATAAGACCAAAGATTGCCCGTTTGATACCCAAAATGAATTATACCTCATGTTTAAACACTATCTGCATAAGAGCCAGTGGCAAATTCCCGAAGGACTGGCAGAGATGAAGCTGTTCTCTGCGGGTACATGAGCGCTGAACGGTCACTGACTGAGCTCACATCTCCAAAACCATCTAAACAAACTTTCAAATAGGTGCTATGTTTACATATAAATCACATATCTGAGGTCTAAACAACTATATTCTCGCTTAAAAAACAAAACAAAAAAAACTCTTAACTACATTTCATTAAAAAAAAATAACAGTAGTATCTATAAAAATATATGGTGGGTTTGCTCATATTTACTAAATCAGTATTCAGTGTGACCTCCTGGACTTCTTCCAGTTTGTCAAAGAAGAAACTCTGAGAAACTTTTCTTGGCCTACCAGTCCTTTTCCATTCCATTTAGGTTTAAGAGATCCAGGTTCCTGCTATTGCTCAAGTGTAAGGGGAGGTCACTAAATACTTGCCACTTTAGCCTATAGAAGCTGTTTTTTGTTTTTTCCCTGATTTTAATACTGCATACAAATTTCCTGTATTTTCTGGTTATAAAGATACGGAGAAATAATTACATATGGTCATTATACCATTGCTAAAACAACATCTAATGGTGGCCTAAGACTTTTTCACAGTACTGTGTGTATATTATATATACACCACAACCACACAGTGAATATCTGTCTTATAGTCTCTACATTTTAAAATCAACATGAACCCCATAAAGTTACATATTTCTGTGTGAAACAATTTTCAAACAGAAAAAAGTAGCCTTTATCTCAACAGTTTTAATCTTTGCTGTGAAGGACATGCTAATATGACAGTCCTCTCCCTATAGAAACATTCCAAACATTCCTTTGTGTGTGTAGAAATTTTACGTACTTTCATTCATGCACAAAATCGCTCCAGCTTACAAATAAAGACCCAGAAGGTCTTTGCCAGGTTTCAGATAAAAAAACAAAAACAAACTGATTCTAAAGTCTTTATCTGTCAAACTTGCCTGAAGGTAAACACAAGCATGCTTTTGAAATGAAAACACTACGAAATAGATTTGATATTCAAATTTTCCTTTAGTACGTTACACAGACAAATAAACAGAGGCTCTGTAGAGCATTAAATTAGAGGGGATTTTTTAAAAAGCTAACTACCCAGGAAAGGCAACAGTTTTCCCTGCTAATTAAAAGAATGCTCCAAGGATCCTCACACACAGCTTGACGGGTGTTTGACAGTAGTATGCTAAAAGACAATAGTAATGGATTTGACATAATCTGAGCTCCAGGCATTCCTGCACTTGTTAAGTACAGTATTTAAGCAAGAGTCGCTGGAAAAACCTAAAGGTGCACATGTCGTACACAGGGTACAGAGATAGGCCTCTTCAGGATTTAGCCATTAGCTATGGTGCCGTTTAGTTCCTTTCTGAGAGGCTGAAACACAGACACTGTTTGAACATTGATCCAAGTCAAAGCCTGCAAAAGTGTGCCAGAAGAGTAACTTCTTACGTCTTTTTCCATGCATGCTTCCTTACTCCCTGCATGTGTCAGTGGGATGCATGAAAAAACATACTGAAGTGATGCGGCAGCATGCGGTTGATGTGTGTTTACAAATGAGTAGAACCAAATCAGTGAATAATCAAAAAGTTAACAATTTTAAACTCTTCATTAAAATGAATTACTAGGTGAAGATATAAATGGAAAATAAATAAGAAATCTAGAGAAATAGAACCAATCATCCTAAGACTGCAAGTACTGTACATAGAAAGAAATATACTGAAACCAAATGTTAAAAATAGAATGAAATATCAGAGCTAAGAATAAAAATGATCAAAATGTAAAACCCACTCAAGTCTTTCATTTTGAATTTCTCATTCAAAATGAAAAAAATGTATTCATGTAATAAAATATTGATGACTTGCACCAATGGTTAGCTAATGTAATGTGCCATATTCCTACTGTCAGCATTGTATGAAGTTTCACATGCCAGCTTACAGGGCTAAGAATCACTCATTAAGACAGGAAGAAGAGAATGGTTATCGGTATGTAAGTGACTGCTTTGTTTTTTTGTCAGAGCTCATGCTGTTGTTAGGAGCACCATGTGTTACAGCTTGCTTCATTCATCTTATACACGCTTTGCTTATATAAAGATTTAAGTAGTTCAAGTGTGTAGGGAAACTGACGAGCATTAAAGAGTTTGTTTGGTGTGATCTGAGAATGGACTTCTGACAAAAGCATTTACCATTGATTAACAACCACATACACTGCAAAAAATGCTGTTCTTACTTAGAATTTTTTCTTGTTTCCAGTCCAAATATCTAAAACTTCTTAGATCAAGAAGCATTTTCTTGACAAGTAAAATTTATTTTCTTGTTTTTAGGAAAAATAAGTCAAAATTAAGTGAGTTTTTCCTTAAAACAAGCAAAATAATCTGCCAGTGGGGTAAGCAAAATAATCTTAATGAAAACTGAAAACAAGATTATATATCTTATTTTTGGTTTGATATAAGATTATTTTGCTTACCCCGCTGGCAGATTATTTTGCTTGTATTAAGGAAAAACTCACTTAATTTTTACTTATTTTTTCTGAAAACAAGAAAATAATTTTTAGTTGTCAAGAAAATGCTTCTTTATTTAAGAACTTTAAGATATTTTGACTAGAAACAAGACAAAAAATCTAAGTAAGAACAGCATTTTTTGCAGTGTAACGGGTTGGTAGATCTGTCTTTAAAGCTTTCTTTGTTATTGTTCAAAGTCAATTACCCTATAGGAAAAAATGAATGGGATTTTTATTTCCGGTTGTACTCTATGGCTGCATCTGAAAACTGGAAAATGCTGCCTTCGGAGAACACATTTCAAGGTAGGAAGGCATCAAGGCACGTCCGAATCCAATGTTCCCTTTCAAGGGAACTCGCTGCGTCAAGCGCTTTGGGAACGCCTCTGCGTGATGTCGTCTTGAAGCACGTATGCAATCAGTCCAACAGAGTGACGGAACGTCATAGGCGGGTGACGTCACCGACCAGGAAACTATAAAGCCTACCCGAAAACACATTCATTCAGCTTCTGTGTCTTCAGCAAGCGCTACGTGTGATCTTGTCTGTCCTATTTATTGTTGTCTGTCCAAGTTACAAAGCATATATATATATATATATATATTATGGCGAGCGAACAGCACTTCAGAAAGTGTGTTCATCCCTGCCCTCGTTACATCACGGGTGGGGATACACACCAGATGTGTGTTGTTTGTTTGGGAGTGCAGCATGCTCAGGCAGCTCTCGAGGGGGCTGCCTGTGAGCATTGCGAGCAGCTACCGTTGAGAACGCTGCGCTCCCGCCGAGCCCTCTTTGAGGAGGGTGGCTCGGCTCGCGTTCCCCACGGCTCGGGTCCCGCTGTTGCCGAGGCAGAGCGGCGCCTTATGTCGTGGGGTTCGCAAATGGATGTGGCAGAGGGGTTAGAGACGGGCCCGCCTATCTCAGCCTTCACCTGCCGCATCAATGTATCTTTTCGAGTCAGGAAGCACGCATTGCGGTTTCTTCCGCTCCGATTGATACAGTCACATTGATGGCGTCCAGTTCTGAGGAATTGGACGTCGTCAGTGTGGCAACGGGAGAGATTGAAGACTCGCCACTTCACTCTCCCGCTAGTGAAGAGCTTGTGGAGGTGTTGACTCGTGCTGTGGCCAAATTAAACATCGATTGGCCGGCCGAGAAACAAGAGCAACAAATAAAGAGTAAATTAGATGAACGTTTTCTACCATCTAGATCAGCTCAACCTCCACGTCGGGGCTTACCATTTTTCCCCGACCTCCACACTGAGGTGTCGAGGTCGTGGAAGAAGCCGGTGTCATATCGTATTTATACACCTCAGACCTCCACCTACAGTAACGTGGTTGGGATGAGGAAATATGGTTATGGGGCGATGCCGAAGGCGGAAGAGACGCTCGCGAGCCATCTCTCTCCCCAAGCGGCATCGTCTCTGAAAGCCCCGACACTGCCCACCAAGCCCCTAAAAACTACATCTGCTTTGGTGGGCAAAGCGTACTCGGCTGCAGGTCAGGCTGCTAAGAGACTTGGGTGAGAGTGATGAAGTGGGTGCGGAAGTGATTCAGGAGCTACGTCAGTCTGCCGATCTTGCCCTCCGTGCCACCAAGGAGACGGCCAAATCCATCGGCCGCTCTATGGCAGCCCTGGTGGCCACGGAGAGGCATCTTTGGCTCAATCTTACAGATATTAAAGACCGTGACAAGACGTTTCTCCTTGACGCCCCACTAAATCCCTCCGGCCTCTTCGGTGATGCTATTTCTTCCGTCACCGAGAGGTTTTTGGAGTCGAAGAAGCAGGCTGCAGCTTTGCAGCAGTTTCTTCCCCGCCGTCCCCAAGTCTCTGCGGCTGCTGGGCGGGAGCAGCCCAAGCAGTACAAGCTCTTCACACAGACAACAACAGAAGCAGAGCGTTGCCACCCGTACTCCCCCTCCTAGGAGCTGGGAGTCGGGGCATCGCTCTCAGACGAAGTCCTCGAAGGGCAAAGTCGATCTGAGGACCGTCATTGCCGCTAAGAGGGCTTCGTCTAAGAAATCCTGATGCCAGAAGCGTCAGGATCCTGAGGGTGGTCCCCTCCGAAGTCAGACGGCGTTCACCTCTTCCATCGGTGCCCGTCTGCCTTCGGTGCCCTCAGGGGCGCTCTGCCAACCCCGCCACCATGCCGGGCGCAGAAGTTCCCAGCGAGTCATCCGAGGGTGGCTCGCGCCGGGGCAGCCCAGCCAGTCGTTCCCTGCCGGGTGCCGCTTCAGGGCACTGCGCTGGCTGCCCTTATTACACCAGAGGCCAGCCTCGAGAGGCTGGTTCCCTTAGTAGATTTTCTAACAGAATGGAAGTCTCTGTCAAACATATCTCAGTGGGTCCTGCACACGATAGAAAAGGGGTACGCCATTCAGTTCAGATCACGCCCACCCCGTTTCAGCGGGGTCCTGCCCACAGTGGTGGGCCCCGAGCAGGCTCTGGTGTTGGCGCAGGAAGTAGAGACTCTGCTGCGAAAGGAGACTATAGAAAGGGTCCCTCCTCCCAGCAGGGAGTCAGGATTTTACAGCCGCTACTTCATTGTTCCAAAAAAGGATGGGGGATTACGTCCGATATTAGATCTACGTCAGCTAAATCGAACAGTAGCCAAGCTCAAGTTCAAGATGCTCACCATCAAACACATCGTGTCACAAATCAGGTCCGAGGACTGGTTTGTCACGATAGATCTAAAGGACGCATACTTCCATGTATCCATCCTCCCTCAACACAGGAAGTTCCTGAGGTTTGCTTTCGGGGGCGAAGCATACCAATATCGGGTTCTTCCCTTCGGCCTAGCTTTGTCACCCTGCACCTTCACCAAATGTGTAGACGCGGCACTGACGCCCTTGCGTATGCAGGGCATCCGCATCCTGAACTACATAGACGATTGGTTGATTCTGGCTCAATCAGATGGCGGTTCAACATCGAGATGTTGTTCTCGCTCACATGAGAAGGTTGGGGTTGAGACTAAATGCGAAGAAAAGTGTGCTTTCTCCAGCTCAGAGGACCACTTATCTAGGCGTGGTGTGGGATTCGACTGTCATGTGTGCTCGTCTATCTCCTGCTCGCATAACATCGATTCTCTCGACCGTCTCGAACATAAGGCTAGGCCAGTCACTCACTGTGAAACAGTTCCAGAGTCTGTTAGGTCTCATGGCAGCAGCGTCCAACGTGATCCCCTTTGGCCTGCTGAACATGAGGCCATTGCAGTGGTGGCTCAAAACCAAGGGGTTCTCACCGAGGGGGAATCCTTTTCGTGTGATCAGGGTCACGCGGCGCTGCCTCCGTGCCCTAGTCATATGGAAACAGCCTTGGTTTCTGTCCCAGGGACTGGTGTTGGGAGCTCCTGGTCGTCGCCTCACGCTAACGACAGATGCATCCCTCACCGGCTGGGGGCGATCATGAGTGGTCGCTCTGCTTGAGGTCTGTGGCAGGACCATCATCTCTCCTGGCACATAAATTGCCTGGAGATGCTGGCGGTGTTTCAGGCCCTGAAGCACTTCCTTCCAGACCTCAGGGACCATCATGTGCTAGTTCGCTCAGACAATACGTCGGTGGTCTCGTATATCAATCACCAGGGGGGTCTGAGGTCGCGCCCGCTCTACAAGCTGGCTCATCAGATCCTCCTGTGGTCCCAGGGGAAGCTGCTCTCTCTCAAGGCAGTTTATATCCCGGGGTACCTCAATGTGGGAGCAGACATCCTGTCGAGGCAGGGGCCGAGGCCCGGGGAATGGAGACTTCACCCCGAGGTGGTGAAGCTCCTTTGGGAGAATTTCGGCAGAGCCGAGGTGGATTTGTTTGCGTCTCAAGAGACGACTCACTGCCCCCTTTGGTTCTCCATGACAAACCCAGCACCTCTTGGGCTGGATGCTATGGTGCAGCCGTGGCCGAGGCTGCGGCTGTACGCATTTCCCCCGATTGCGCTGCTCCTGGGAGTTCTGGCGAGAGTTCGCCGGGACGGGGTCCGTCTGTTGTTAGTAGCCCCGTTCTGGCCGGCCCGAGTATGGTTTTCGGACCTGATATCTCTGTTGGACGGCTCTCCGATGGAGATTCCGGTCAGGAAGGACCTTCTCTCTCAGGCGGGCGGTCTGATACTGCACCCCGCCGGAGTTGTGGAAACTGTGGGCTTGGCCTCTGAGGGGGCCCAGCTCATAAGTTCAGGTCTCTCAACTGAGGTTGTTGAGACCATCCTCCAATCCAGAGCTCCCTCCACGAGGAAACTCTACGCTTTGAAGTGGAAGTTATTCACTTCTTGGTGTGAAAATCACCAGTGGGACCCAGTTAACTGCCCTGTTGGCATGGTGCTGGACTTCCTGCAGGAAAGGTTTTCTACAGGGCTATCCCCCTCCACAATAAAGGTTTACGTGGCGGCCTTAGCTGCTTACCACGCTCCTTTGAGTGGGGTATCTTTGGGGAGACACCCACTTATCACTCGTTTCCTCCGTGGCACTTTGAGACTCAGACCTGTGGTTCGCACGAGGGTACCGGCTTGGGATCTGGCCGTTGTGTTACAAGGCCTCTCTCTGGCTCCCTTCGAGCCCATCGAAGAAGTTCCCGAGAAGTTTCTCACGCTTAAAACTATCTTCCTTCTTGCTATCTCGTCTCTCAAGAGAATTGGAGACATTCAATCCCTTTCGGTTTCTCCTTCGTGCTTGGAATTTGCTCCTGGCATGGTCAAAGCTTTTCTGCATCCCAGGCCAGGGTATATTCCTAAGGTCCTCACTAATCCTGTGAGGCCCATCGTTCTGCAGGCCTTTTGTCCTCCTCCCTTTCAGACGTCAGACCAGGAAAAGCTTAATCTGCTGTGCCCCGTTAGGGCTCTTGATGCCTATGTCCACAGAGCTGCCCTGTGGAGAAAATCTGACCAACTGTTTGTCTGTTTCGGGTCTCCTAGGAAAGGTCACCCTGCATCAAAGCAGAGAATGAGCAAGTGGGTGGTTGAGGCTATCTCACTTGCCTACGAGTCGGCCGGTCAGCCTTCACCTTTGGCTGTCCGGGCCCATTCTACTAGGAGTATGGCTGCCTCTAAAGCTTTGCTATCAGGAGTATCTCTTCAGGAAGTTTGTGATGTGGCGGGCTGGTCCTCACCGCACACTTTCGTTAGGTTCTACGAGCTAGACCTAGGCTCCACTCCAGGGGCGCAGGTGCTTTCGTCCTAGCGTGTTTCTTTCACACGGACGGTCACTTGCTCGCATGGCGACGTGGGCATTTCGTTCCCAAAGCACTTGACGCAGCGCGAGTTCCCTTTAAAGGGAACGTCTCGGATTACGTATGTAACCTTAGTTCCCTGAATAGGGAGCGAGACGCCGCGTCGCCTTGCCATACTCGGCATGCCCGTGGCGACTTGCTTCAGTATTCAGAAGCTGAATGAATGTGTTTTCGGGTAGGCTTTATAGTTTCCTGGTCGGTGACGTCACCCGCCTATGACGTTCCGTCACTCTATTGGACTGATTGCATACGTGCTTCAAGACGACATCACGCAGAGGCGTTCCCAAAGCGCTTGACGCAGCGTCTCGTTCCCTATTCAGGGAACTAAGGTTACATACGTAACCGAGAGGTTAGCTTCACTTCCTGTTTCCTGAGATACCTTCATCTGATTGATTTTTGAAGGCAGCATAGATGTATCCTTCGCTGCCTTTGATATCCCATAATCCTGTGCTTTCCATTCTGTGACAGTTGAGCTAGAAAAATAAAGATGGCATCCGAAAGTTGCGTTTGCTGTTCAGTTTGTGTGTAAATATACGTTTTTGATGTCATTAAACTGTTACGCTGTCATTAAATGTCATTAAATCAGTTTCGTGAGGTGCCTTCATGCACAAACGCTGCCTTACAAGTCATTGCCTGATAAGGCAGCGAGGCAGCAAGTCAGCTACCTAGGTTTTCGGATGCAGCCTATAGAGGGTATGCACTGACGTCACTTTCCTACCAGAACACACTCCCTCAGCAGAACTGAGTGGCAAAAGAGCTGCTGCATGATTTAATAGGGGAAACTGCGAAAAACGCGAGTAAAGCAAACGATTACACTAAAAGTTGGGCTTGATAGTGTTTCTTACAACTTACCAAAGAATTCTAATCCATGGATATTGACATGCAGCCAGGAATCGTGTTTCCTGACATTTATATGTGCCTGATTTTGATGCCAGAGAAATACATAAATCAAATCTGCCTGTGAATGCTTTTTATGAATACAAGGTATATCTAAATCCCAGTGATCACTTATATCAGTGTTATATATATCGTCCAGCCCTAAAACTTGTATAGTTTTTGTCAGTGATGATTTAAAAACACCCAATTCTGCAAAACACAAGATGGTAAATACTGCACTCTCTATATATCGACACTCTTGGAACGCTGCTCAGCCAATCAAATTCAAAACTGTTGTAGATTATACTGTTGGTAACACTTTACAATAAGGGTTCATTTGTTAACATGAACTAACGATGAACAATACATCTGCAGCATTTATTAATCTTAGGTCATGTTAATCTGAACATTTACTAATACTTTTTTAAGATCAAAAGCTGTATCTGTTAATATTAGTTAATGCACTGTGAACTAAAATGAACAAGGACTAACATTAACAAAGGTTAATAAATGCTGTAAAATATAGTGTATATTGTTCATTGTTAGTTAATGTTAGTTAATACATGAACTAGTGTTAACAAATGAGACCTTACTGTAAATTGTTATGGTAACACTTTAGTATAGGGAACACATATTCACTATTAACTACGACTTTTCCCTCAATAAACTCTTAATTTACTTCTTATTAATAGTTAGTAAGGTAGTTGTTAAGTTTAGGTATTGGGTAGGATTAAGAATGTAGAATAAGGTCATGCAGAATAAGGCATTAACATCTGCTTAATATGTATTAATAAACAGCCAATATTCTAGTAATATGCATGCTAACAAACTAGTTAAAAGACCTAAAATAAAGTGTTACCATTGTTGCCTAAATGTTTTGTATAATTGTTGGTAACTCTGCGCTATATAATATGACAGCGATGAGCTAAGGTCCGGATGTCATGTCTAGTGACACCCTAACCAGCCATGTACAAACAAAGGTGGCAAGATGAAAGATTTCATTGTAAGTCAATTTTTTTAAGCTGAACTGAAATAGCTCTGTACACTCTTGGAGTGCCAAACTGTTTTTTTTTTTTTTTTTTTGCTTCCTACTGACAATGAAGAATCCTTTAAAGGGATAGGAAGTGTACGAGCATCTTTTCAGCATGAAGGCTTTTGAAACAAAATTCTGTTTTCAAGTATGTGAAATTTAGTATGCAACTGATGTCCAATGAAATTTGTCATGGCAGAAAGCTCAGATGAAATGCTCTGCCTTAGAAGTTCTTAGTAGTTTTACTCAAGCAATTTCGTTCAAATATATCATGATTGTGGATTTTCTACATCATGTTTCACTGGTGTAACATTCAGCTCTCATTAAAGCATTCATTGCTCCCTCAGGCAAGTCAAGCTAATGATTAAAAACAACTGATACACACTACCAGTCAAAAGTTTGGAATCTGTAAGATTTTTAATGTTTTTAAAGGAAGTTTCGTCTTCTCAAATTAAAATTTTTAATTAAAAATACAGTAAAAACAGTAATATTGTGAAATATTATTACAATTTAAAATAACTGTTTTCTGTTTGAATATATTTTATAAAGTAATTTATTCCTGTGATCAAAGCTGAATTTTCAGCATCATTACTCCAGTCTTCAGTGTCACATGATCCTTCAGAAATCATTCTAATATGATGATCTGCTGCTCAAGAAACATTTATTGTGTACAATTGTACAAAATATTTGTGTACAATATTTTTTTTCAGGATTCTTTGATGAATAGAAAGTTCAAAAGAACAGCATTTATTTGAAATATAATCTTTTGTAACATTATAAATGTCTTTACTGATCGATTTAATGCATCCTTGCTGAATAAAAGTATTAATTTCTTTGATTTCTTTTCAAAAAAACAAAAATAAAAATTCTTACTGACCCCAAACTTTTGAACTGTAGTGTATAATGTTACAAAAGCTTTGTATTTCAGATAAATGCTGTTCTTTTGAACTTTCTATTCATCAAGGAATCCTGAAAAAAAAAGTACACAACTGTTTTCAACATTGATAATAATCATAAATGTTTCTTGAGCAGCAGATCATCATATTAGAATGATTTCTGAAGGATCATGTGACACTGAAGACTGGAGTAATGATGCTGAAAATTCAGCTTTGATCACAGGAATAAATTACTTTATAAAATATATTCAAACAGAAAACAGTTATTTTAAATTGTAATAATATTTCACAATATTACTGTTTTTACTGTATTTTTAATTAAATAAATGCAGCCTTGGTGAGCAGACGAAACTTCTTTTAAAAACATTAAAAATCTTACCGATTCCAAACTTTTGACTGGTATATATATATCATGGAATATTATCATTTAAACTGTCCTCTTGATACAAACTGGAATGATCCTCCTTTCATTGCAGATGTCTCTCAAACAGAGGTTCAGCACAATAAACTTTTCAAGGGAAGATCTTTTTTTATTTTTTTTATTTTATTTTATAAACAATAAAAGCTTATAATTTAATCAATATTCCCTGTAAACTATATACCACAGTACTAATTATCCATAACATTTCTACTAAATTTATGAGCAGATGTATAGCATGGCACACTGGGCAAATCATCTGATATTTAAGTATGAAATTCATTTTCTTTGTCGCAAAAGGTTAGTGACTATTTGAAGGCTTTACGATTGTTAGAGACAATTGTGGCTTTTGAACAGAAGGGTTTTATAAGAGGAAGTAGTGTGAGAGGAATCAGAGTGACAATGTAATTCCATTTGAATCAGATTAGGGGCCAGAGGACATATTAAATAAAGCATGGCTATAGTTCATCATGACCGTATTACGTTGTGTGAATGGCAATCCTACTTCATTTTAACAACCGTCTGACATTTTGAGAGAGGGAGAGACGGTTCACAGGGAGAGACGACATGCTGAGCTCAGTGTGAATCAACACTCGCTCTCTTTCCTCCTCCGTCTCTCTCCTCCTCTGTCTTCCTTACATATTCATATCCATTATACTTGCATATTCTATCAGCATAGAGTCTGACCTTGCTGTGCTTTTATCAGTAAAACCTCACAATAAGGTGTAAAATTTGTAAATATACAATTTTCAGTTTTCCTAGAATCCATGGTCCCACTTTATATTAGATGGCCTTAACTACTATACTTACTTAGTGTACTTATTGTGTGGGTTTATATTGTAACACTTTTGCTGCTATTGAGGAAGATACGGGTAAAGTTAGGGACAGGTCTGGTGGTATGGGTAGGTTTAAGGGTGGGTTAAGGTGTAAAAGGATGTGTAATTATAAATGTAATTAAAGAAATTAATTATATAATTACATGCAGGTATTTTTTAAAATATAAGTACAATGTAAAACATGTATGTACACAATAGGTGCATTGTATCAAATGATTAATTTAAATGTAAGTACATAGTAGTTAAGGCCACCTAATATAAAGTGGAACCGAATTCATGTTTGTTCATTATACAATAACTAATGTTACATTATTATCTGCAGTATAAATTAGCATTAACTAAGAATAATAAATGCTGTAAATTTGTTCATTGTTAGTTCATGATACCTAATGCATTAACTAGTGTTGTCGAAAATGTTACAGGTATAAAATTACTTAATAAATTAACAAAACTAATTTCGAATTAATCTTGTTAACAAGTATGAAAATACCAAAATATTTTGTAAAACATGATAAATTATCTTAATTAAATCTACATGATTATTAAGAATGTTCTCAGACCCTATAATTTATCATGTTTTTTCATGCTTATATAAGTGAATCTTAATTGAAAAAAAAAAAAAAAAAATGTATTAAAGGCTTAGTTCACCCAAAAATGAAAATTCTGTCATTAATTACTCACCCTCATGTCGTTTCACACCTGTAAGACCTTCGTTCATCTTCAGAACACAAATTAAGATATTTTTGATGAAAACCGATGGCTCAGTGAGGCCTACATTGACAGCAAGAAAATGAACACTTTCAATGCACAGAAAGGAACTAAAGACATATTTAAAACAGGTCATGTGACTACAGTGGTTCAACCTCAATGTTATGAAGTGACGAGAATACGTTTTGTGAGCCAAAAAACAAAATAACAACTTTATTCAACATCTAGTGATGGGCGATTTCAAAACTGCCAAAGTCACGTGAACCACCAAAATTTTGAAACACTTATGACGTAACGAAGCCTCGTTTACTGAAATCACGTGATTTTGGCGCTCTGAACAACTGATTTGAAACAAAAGATTCGTAAAGCTTCGAAGCTTCATGAAGCAGTGTTTTGAAATCACCCATCACTAGATATTGTTGAATAAAGTCGTTATTTTGTTTTTTTGGCGCACAAAAAGTATTCTCATCGCTTCATAACATTAAGGTTGAACCACTGTAGTCACATGAACTGTTTTAAATATGTCTTTAGTAGCTTTGTGGGCATTGAAAGTGTTTAATTTCTTGCTGTCAATGTAGGCCTCACTGAGCCATTGGATTTCATCAAAAATATCTTAATTTGTGTTCTGAAGATGGACGAAGGTCTTACGGGTGTGAAACAACATGAGGGTGAGTAATTAATGACAGAAATTTTCATTTTTGGGTGAACTAACACATGAAAATTTTTTTTAACAAAATGAACAAACTTTACATAAAATGCCAGTGTTGAAAGTTAAAAAGAAAAAAAAGAAAGAAAAAAAAAAGATTAATTTAAGTAGTTTATTAAGAGTTTGCAATACCAATGGTAAAAAAAGTCAGAAAGATACACATTTCCCAAAAGAGCTTATAAACCATGAATATACAAACCTGCAGATTACAGTTTTACAGTATGCATGTCATGTAATTAGCACATTTTTGCCTAAGGGGTCTCCAGTCACCACAAACCATCTGTAATCATTAAATCAATTTCAAACAGCTCTTGGGGAATAAGCTCTTACAGCAGCTAATATTTTGTTGAATGATATGAATAGAGTTTTTAGAGAGACTTTCCACTTGGCAAAAGTAAAGATAGTAAGCATTTGATGGATGGAGATGATTACAAAAAAAAAAAAAAGTGATGTTACACAAATGATTTTAAGGGAAGCTAGTATATGCAAATCTTTGACCAATCTATGGCATATTTGTTTAGACACAATGAGCATGACTGTAAACACATGCTGAACACTTTAAAGATGACAAAATCTAAATTTTGATTTCATGTTGGAAGTAATGGATCGTGAATTCACTAGAACATCAGACACTAGATGTTCAACCAGAAAGCATAGGATAATACAAATGTTGATTTGCACTAGATAATATGGTCCTTGCTGGTTTGCATTGCATGACGGTCTGTCTATCCCATTTTTTATCAACAGATTATTATTTTTTTTTATGCCTATCAAACTCTGATATTCCCTTAAGCCCGGGATACACTGCATGATTTTTGGCTGTCCCAGATGAAAGATTGCCATCGTGAAACAATCGTGCCAATTTCTGTGATCGTGGCTCTTAATCGGTGGTCCTATGTCATACAGTGAGAGAGGCCATTTTCCCGGTCTTGTGACCAAAGATAGCCTACGATCATTTTCTGACAGTGTCAGAAATTCAGCATGATCAATGCACAGTGTGTTTGCTGCTACGACCTACGTCTACTGACCAGCCAATGAAAATGCGACATGAAATCAAAGCGACATGGCGCTAAAGCCCAGGATACACTGCATGATTTTAGCAGTTCTATAAGATCATTACAAATCACACTGTGCGACATACATCTATTAAACTTGGGTACGACATGCATGTAGACTGTACGATGATGACACCTATTGACTCGTAGGCCCGGTGCAAGTTTCTATAGAAGAATAAAACGTCATCAGCATGCAATGGTGGTGAACAAAAATCCCATGTTGAATCACACTTTGGCAGTTGTAGTTTTTATGTGTGCTGAAAATAAAAAGGAAGCGGCGAAAGAAGATGGGAAAAGAGCTTGAGGTAAGCAGTTTTACGTTTTAGCGCCATGTTGATTTCATATAGCATTTTCATTGGCTGGTTAGTAGACGTGGGTCGTAGCAGCAAACACTCTGTGCATTGATCATGCTGAATTTCTGACACTGTCAGAAAATGATCGTAGGCTATCTTTGGTCGCAAGAGCGGGAAAACGGACGTCTTTGAACCTCTCTCACTGTACAACACAGGACCACCGATTAAGAGCCACGATCACAGAAATCGCCATGATTGTTTCATGATGTAAATCTTTCGTCTGGAACAGCCAAAAATCGTGCAGTGTATCCCGGGCATTAAACTTAAAACTGCTTACCTCAAGCTCTTTTCCCTTCTTCTTTCGCCGCTTCCTTTTTTATTTTCAGCACACATAAAAACTATAACAGCCAAAGTGTGATTCAACATAGTGTTTTGTTTACCAGTAGTGCATGCTGATGACGTTTTATTCTTCTGTAGAATCTTGCATCATAGCCTATGAGTAATACTTCAATAATAAAAAAAAAAATAAAATAAAAAAAAATCATAGCCTACGAGTCAATAGGTGTCATCATCATACAATCTACAAGCATTTCGTACCCAAGTTTAATAGATCCATATCGCACAGTGTGATAAAGTAATGATCTTATAGGATTGCTAAAATCCTGCAGTGTATCCAAGGCTTTAGACTGAAAATCTAAGCCCACCCTCAATGAACCTCATCTGAATTTAATATTCACTCCAAAATTGGGCTCTGGTGCAGAGCAGGAGGGAGCTGCAACATTTCTCTCTTGAAAAATAAATAAAAAATTTCACATCTACAAGGGAAGAAACTGCCCAGTCACTACTGGCCTGTCATAAAAGAAAATTATATGGAAGTAAAATAATGCCATATGTTTATGAAACAAAAAGCATGTTAAATATATCAATACAGTGATATAAAAGACCACCGAACTCGCACCTGTACTGTACTATATAGGCTACAGGCAAGTAGGTTGACTCAGAATTTGGACGTAATGTGCAAAGTTTGACGCTAAGCGTTTCCCAGCGAAATACTGGCTTAAAGTTGGCTTGACATTGGATGGTCCATATTTCGCAAATTTAGGGACCGTCTCTAAAGTTACATACGACATTGGTGTTCACATTTCTAACTTCAATATCATTTGAAGATAATGACTAACAGTCATAAACTGTAATGTGCTCTAAAAACCTTTTAGATTTTTTAGATTTAATAAAATAAATAAAAAAAACATTGTTAATTTTTTACTACTGCATGAGCTTATATTTATTTTAATATCAACAATCTAAAATTATGGTATATGGTAGATTTTTGTCGTGTAAATATTACTATTTTTCACTACAGCATGAGTTCATATTATCAACAATCTAAAAGTTGTGCATCACACCTACATGAACACTTTACAGACTGTAATTCATTCTCTTCAAATACTATAGAGCTTTAAATTATGGTATATTTTGTGTATGAGCATACAGTAGGCTAAGTGAAATATACAGTTGCAAGAAAAAGTATGTGAACCACTTGCAGAATCTGTGAAAATGTTAATAATTTTAACAAAATAAGGGAGATCATACAAAATGCATTTTATTTTTTATTTAGTACTGTCCTGAGTAAGATATTTTACATAAAAGATGTTTACATATAATCCACAAGACAAAAAAAAAAAAAAAAAAAAAAAAAGCTGAATTTATTAAAATAACCCCATTCATAAGTTTGTGAACCATTGATTCTTAATACTGTGTGGTTACCTGGATGATCTACGACTGTTTTTTCGTTTTGTGATGGTTGTTCATGAGTCTCTTGTTTATTCTGAGCAGTTAAACTGAGCTCTGTTCTTCAGAAAAAATCTCCAGGTCCTGCAGATTCTTCAGTTTTCCACCATCTTCTGCATATTTGAACCCTTTACAGCAGTGACTGAATGATTTTGAGATCCGTCTTTTCACACTGAGGACAACTGAGGGACTCAAACACAACTATTAAAAAAGGTTCAAACATTCACTGATGCTCCAGAAAAAAACATGATGCATTAATAGATGGGGGGTGAAAACATTTGGAATTTGAAGATCAAGGTAAATTGTATTTAATTTGTCTTCCGGGAAACATGCAAGTATCTTCTGTTGCTTCCGAAGGGCAGTACTAAATGAAAAAAAAATTATATTCAAGCGAAATAAGAAAAATTTGGACCTCTTCAAGTAAATGACATATTACTGTATGCAAAAGTAAGAAGAAACAGCCCGCCCCCAGCTGTTATTTTATATAATTAGCACTAATAAAAATCACAAAAATTATATAAACATCACAACCAATTGTAGCCTATATATTACCAACAGTTCATGTAACTGTGTAACTGTTGAATGGTTGAATGAAAGTATTTCGTGTCTGGAATGTATTTAAATCTCTAATTTATGTTCAAATCATGGCTTGAATGAACACTGTGTAAAATGTATCATTTTCCATTTAATAGAAATTATGTCTAAACGGTACTCTCTGCTGAAGCCAGCAATTCCAGAGAACGGCGATAACGCTTATTTTATGATTGGGGGCAGAAAAAAGCCACCTTTGAAACAAGACGATATCTGATTGGTCAGAACTCCTCGCAGAGGTAGGACAAACACCTAAGTTTAAATAGTCACATCACAAGACAAAGAAGTAGTAACAAAACAGACTACGACAAGACCAGAAGAAACAAGAAAAGACAAGACTAAGCCGACAAAAGGACAGACAAGCAGCTCATTCAAGCCATTCTTTTACTTAACTTTCTTTTCCGTTGAGAGTCTTGTGTTCTAAGTTTTGCCGCCTCAACTTTAACTCCAGCCACGACAAGAGACTTCATTTCATTTGCCAGTACGCTCAAATGTGATTGGTTTTTACCCAACCACAATCCGGACCTGAAAAGATCCTGCAACAAATCATCGACTCTGAAAAACCCTTCTCTCCAAGCTAAGGACGCCGACGAGGAGATTCACATTTGGGTTAGGTTCGTTCGTTCAGGTCAGGTCTTTTGAAGTGCATATTTTGCAAGAAATCATGCTCATCATTTCATTCTCTCTTAAAACTCTTTCTCTCTCATTTCCTTTCTTTCTGCAACGTGTATGAATGTTTGTGTGTGTGTGCGTGTTTGTGTTAGATTAGTATGAGTTAGAATAAATAAAGTCTCCTGTAGATTTTAAAAGAAAGTGTCTTGTATTATGTGCTCGAACATTTAATGTCTTAAACTGTCGATCCTGTTACTTAGCTATTAATTAGTGTTTTCAGAATAGTTGGATATTCACATCCGCTACAAGTGCTTATTATGGTCCGAGCAGATGAACGCTGGACGATTCAGTTGCTCGGTCGTAAACTAAATGACTCTCTATAATTCCCTATAAATTAATTATTCCATTTGAGCTGATGTTGGTCCTACAATATTGTAGTAATATGCATTCTAATAAGCAACTAGTTAATAGTGAGAACTGGACCCTAAACTAAAGTGTTACCAAATAACTTTCTAAGCTGTTCTGTCTGGTTTCAAAGGTAGAATATTCTCTCCAGCATCAGAATGTTTTGAAATTTCTGAGGTCCTATTGAATTATTAAAGTCACCAGCAGACATCTCATCTCATACAACAATCTTCAAAACAGGAAACCTTTCCTCAAAGAGAAACCAAAATGAATTTTTGAAAATGGTTCTGATAAGAGAACTCCATTTGTGTTTTATACTAGAGAGTCTCTTTTAAAAACAATAGCTGAAAAATTCACATTCACATCACGTTACACCCCTGCATTTCAAAACGGAAATTGCCGGCTCACTGAAAGGTCAAATGTCATACACTTGTCATTGTCTGTATATTGAAAGCAAATTCCATTTTCTTCTTTAGAAAGGACAGTCCAGATTCTTGTTGGCCTATGTCTAGTGTGTAAATTCTGTCAATTATTTTGAAGTATGAGCATTGCTACTTTTTAAACCCGTTTTTGACTTTTTAGAGTATTAATTGATGTTATATGCTTTATGTATTAAAGGGATAGTTCATCCAAAAATGAAAAGAATGTCAGTAACCAAACAGTAGGAAAAATAAATACTATGGTAGTAAATGGGGGGTGAGATCTGTTTGGTTACTGACATTCAAAATATCTTCCTTTGTGTTCAGCAGAACAAAGAAATTCATAAAAGCTTGGAACAACATAAGGGTGAGTAAATGATGACAGAATTTTCATTTTTGGGTGAACTAACCCTTTAATTCAGCCATGCAATCAATTGGTCACAAAGAGAATCATATGATAAGACTGAGTATCAAGTCTATGTATAAAATGCCTTCTTTTATCAATTTTCAGGGCTTGTTTTGTTTGTTCAGGCTCAGCTAAACAGCCCAATATTACTATTAACTACTATTATTCTTTTTAATTATATGCCTACTAATGTCTAATTAAAACATCTACGTATGTATAAAACTGATCAGAAATCAGGTAAAACCTATTGATTCATGGGTTAACAGAGATCATCACCCCCAGTGGTGAACCATTGAAATTTCGAGACGTTTCGAAACACTTATGACATAACGAAGCCTTGTTTACTGAAATCACGCGACTTTGGCAGTCTGAAACATGCTCTGAACCACTGATTCGGAACAAAAGATTCGTAAAGCTTCGAAGCTTCATGAAGCAGTGTTTTGAAATCGCCCATCACTAGATATTGTTGAATAAAGTCGTTATTTTGGGGGTTTTTTTGGCACACAAAAAGTATTCTCGTCGCTTCATAACATTAAGGTTGAACCACTGTAGTCACATGAACTGTTTTAAATATGTCTTTAGTATCTTTCTGGGCACTGAAAGTGTTAATTGTCTTGCTGTCAATAGAGGCCTCACTGAGCCATCGGATTTTATCAAAAATATCTTAATTTGTGTTCTGATAATGAAAAAAGGTCTTACAGGTGTGGATCGACATGAGGGTGAGTAATTAATGACAGAATTTTCATTTTTTGGGTGAACTAACCCTTTAAATTATTCAGATGACCTATGCTGAAGTGTGTATCTCATGGACACATTACTATGCCACAAGGTTGTATCCATAAATGGCAGGGAAAGATGATATAGGTCACATGACAATGCCAACATGACATATCTAGACTGTATTCACACAGCACTCATATTTAACTCACTTCTTAAAGTTTATCACATTTTGAACACAGTAATGAGTTTATCTCAAATAGAAACTAAAAATAAGAAACTACACTTCAAAAACAACAGATGCTCACAGCAGAAAGCTATTTTAGATTTGTGGTCTCTTTGAGACTAAAGTCATACATACAGAAATCACCCCCTGTATTTCTTCTCTTAACAACCAGCAATGTTGGCTTGTGTTTACTGGTCTCATCCCAACAAATAATTGATTTTATTGTATATGTGTCAGTGCATGAATGAACTTATGTTTTGTTTGATCTTTTATTTATGTTGTTTTCTTCGCCTTCAGAAACGCAGGGAGTTTGTCATGGCAACAGTGTGGACTAGGACTGAAATGTCCATCTGTGTTTGGGTTTGTTTATTTCTGTGCCTTTTTGTGAAGCCACAGTCCTAATTCATCACTTTAAATCAACATGTCTGGGCTCTTTATGGCAGAACATCTGATTTCTGTAAAGTTTTTCCTAATAAAAAGCTTAGAATCAGTTTAGATTACCTAATTGCTGTATTACTGTCTAACATCATAAATCGACTAAATATAACATTAAACAAATATATTATAAAAACACAACCTTAAACCACCATAATCTGCTCTATACGTGTGCTGGTTTGGGCAAAGAAAAAAGAAAGGGTTTTTCAAATGAAAATGCATTATTGGTCCCATTATTATGGATGAAGTGGTGATATATAGTAGGGAGAAAATCCTATATAACCTGTAATTTAGCCCATACCTCAATCTGGTCTCTTTTCACCTCACCAGTGTCATAGTCACCCTTTAGCTCTGACTCCAGACCTGGATAATGAGGAGAGGTTAGGAACATTAATCACATCTGGCTAGACAGAGGGAGCGTAGGAGGGAAGCATTCACATCATCTCCTGAACTACAGCCCATGTCTTCACATGAATGATAATTAAGGCTTAAATACAAACCTCAAGAAAGAAAAGAAGCATTCTTTATTTTGATGAACAAATGCTTACCAATTAAGCTCAGCAATATTGGTAAAATGCACATGGTAAACTCTACAGTAAGGTTGCATTGTAAGGTTGTTGTTAATATTAAAATATTAGGTATCATTAACTACTATGAATGAACAACACACTCTCCGGGGAGAATGAGCAGAGTGGGGGAGCTAGGAGTATCCGTGACAATAATTTTAACAAAGATTAATAAATCACAGTGTTTATTTACACCAAGTGCAAATAGAGTGCTGCAGGCATGACGTTAAAACCCGGATGACAAATTCTGTTGTGCAAAGAGGTTAGAAAGTACCCTCATTTGTACAGCTCTGGCATGAAAGAATACAAAGATGTTTGCATGGGTTGTAACTCGTGGCGAGAGATTGTGCATGCGTCGAACGCCTGAGTCAAGTGAAGTGTACTTTGCATGGCTGTGCGTTCGACTGTGCATATGCGCAAAAAAAATAAAAATAAAATAAAAAACAATACCCAGGGCTTAACTCACTCAAGCTTGTCAACAAGGCTACTTTACATGAATGTGCATCAGCAGCAGGGAGTTGTGAATCGCAGGTGTTTCATACGAGATGAGGCTGCACCCTAACGCTCAAAATAATGAACTGGTTTGGGTAGGACAAATTTAAATTAAACAAATTAGTTCAGTCAGATTAACTCTTATGAGTATTTAGAACTTTTTTTTTTCTTTCAAGTTCACAGAATTGATATATTTTAAGTAAACTGAACTGTTTCAATGTTTTGAGTTCTATGAACTTATTTCTTTTAATTTAGATGAACTTAAGTTTAACTGAAACTGGGCTGGGATTTCTACTTCCCAGCATGCTTTGCCCATGACACTCGAAAGGGAGAGTACATGCTAAAATTAAATAATGTTTTTTTGTGCAAGATTAATGTTAAGTGGGAGATTTAGTAATGATTAATGTTTTGTTATGCAAATTCAGAAGAGTTTCTGTTAATGTGGGTTTTTGGAGAGTTACCATCATGGTGACAGATGGTGTATGCAGCTGTGTTTGAGAGCTAGTATGTTAAATGCTTCATATAGCTGTACTCATTTAATTTTTAACTCATTTAAATTTGCAAGTTAGCATTTTTTTTTAATTAGCATGTTATAGCTAGCTAATTTTACATTAATAAAAATGTTTCCATTGGGGCTACATGATAATTTTGAGTTAAATGTATGCATGTACTCAAACAATTAAAATGTATGAGTAGTGCAAAATAAAAATCTGCCAGTTCTGCTTGCTTACACTTTGAATTTCTTAACTTAAAAATTTTGAGGCAACTGATTGCCTCAATTTTTTTTTGAGTTTTGCCAACTTATTCGGGTTTACATTGTACTTAAAACTTTGAGTTGCATCAAATTAAGATGAACAAAACACTAAATATATATTTTGATTTAAATTAATGTTTATTTGTAATTTACAGTTATTCAAAAAAACTAGCTATGCTTACTGATAATATTTAAGTTTGCAAACTTAAAGAAAACAGGGTTGCCTCAATTTTTTTTTGAGTTAGTAGAACTTATCTGGTTTACAGTGTGATGATTTTTCACTGGCATGTCTCTTAGGTTTTGAGGACTAGTGCGTCATTGAGCTTACATGCAGTATGAGTTAAAATATTTAAGTGCTGTTAAAATCAAAGACTTTTACTCGAGTCGTAATGAAATTGGTGACTTGTAACTTGTAAAGGAGTCATTTTGACTGTAAGGTATCTGTACTTTTACTCAAGTATGGTTTTCAGGCACTCTTTACACCTCTGATGCTAATGTACAGAACCTTAATGTAAACTGTTTCCATATTTTTATTAATTTTTCAGTTGTCAAATCAGTTTTTACCCATAATGCAGAGCTCTCCTGCGCAGTAATTCAATGTCCGACTGAGCGGCAGACACGTTTTGCCAATCCACATTCGGCAGCCTGGAGAATCCAAACATCCCCACAGCACCAAACATCAATCTGAGCAGAGGCAGGGAAAAAAAAACAGAGTTAGAATGACAGGCCGTAATGATGCCTCACGGCCCCTGAGGATCTGTGCTTTTTTAAAGCCACATTTCTCACTTGTCTTATACGTAGCCAGAGACAGGCCCATCCTCGTGTTATGGAGCATCAGAGATAATAATGGATACCCAGGCGGTGTTGGCATGTGGTGGGAGACTGAATGCGTGACCTCCTCTTGGTCTGGCTGTAGAAAGCTGGTTGGTAGTGGGCTGGAAGCAGAGGGCTTTTGACAAGGTGCAGCTTAAGTGATGTGCTCTAATGAGCTCTAATGAATGGAGGCAGACAGATGAGACAGAGGCAGGACTGCAGGAGCAGATAGAGCCTGTCTAGGGTAAAACACGTTACTGAGAGATTATCACATTAGAAAGTGTGCAGTGTATTATCGTTCATGTCAACACCTCTCACTCAACCAGGAACATTTTGATGCTCAGGGGACTTGATGGATTTCTAATAGAGTGCTGCAGTGACAAAGTATTTTTGTAGGCCAAGCCAGAAGTTTGCATCACCCATATTCCCTCAACAAAAATCCATTAGGATTTTTCTTTTGATTATTGCAGAAAATAAGCTCTGTGACCAACAAAAGGTTATGATTTCTTCATATTTGCTGATGATAATCTTTACAAATGAACACAACTTTGCATTTGGAATCACAGAAGGTAAAACGCTGTTCTACCCATTCTGTGAGTGTGATGATGTTTAATGTCTCATACTGTATAACCTGTAGTCCCATTTAGCCACTTAGCAAGTGTTTTTTCATGTAAAAGCTTAAAGGCATTATTTCAAGCTTTTAACCAAAAACCATTCAAAAAACACACTGACTTAAGGAGGAAGTGTTAATATACAAACTCTTTTGCTGGGGTTTGGTCTAATTCCTGCAGCACTCCATTAAAGCTGCAGTCCATAGCTTTTGCCTCTTTGTCACCATCTCTGTTTGAAACCTGCTATTACAGTTATTTGCGGAATTAACATCTTTACGTGGGTTGTGTGTCGGCACGGCTCCTCAGCGTGGATGAATCTGATGTTTTGAGGTGCATGTGTGGGCTGTCAGTCAGTGCACCAGTGCGGATATTCACTGAACTTCGGAATTACAGATATTACGTCTTGGAAGTTTGTCCAAAATAATATGTTTCACCAGAAAATGTCATCTGAACAAGTATGTAACATTTCTGCCACTTTTGTTCTGACCAACTGAAAAAAGTTTTTACAATAAATCGCACTACAATGGCGATTAAATCGAACGATCGCTTAGCTCAGATCACGTCAAACTGTGCAAATTATTATAATTGTTATACTTTATTCTCAAATTGTTAATGTTAGCAACATCAGCATTGCGTGACTAAGTGTATTTAGTGTGTATTAGCGAATTTGAATTTCAACTAAAGAAATTGTTCTTTTAATATCAAAAATCAATTTAATGTTCCTTAGAACATTTTTTTATTCTTGTTTTCGCATGGGTCAGGTTGCATTCCCTTTTTTGCTGTAGCCTAGCCTACTAGCAGGGACTCCTTTTTAATGTATACAGATGTGAAGTAATGAAACACAGACAAACGACGGCAAACTCGAATTTCCCATGGAAACTGACCCACACCACTCAAATTAGAAAACATTGTTATAAGCTTACCGTTGTGAATCGGGCTAAGGTAAGGAGATCGTTTTGAACACTGATTGGTTATGCACTTGCTCATTGATTATGAATCATTTTTAACCAAAAAAAGTTACTCAAGCTTTTATATACATTATATACAGCTTTAATATACATTATACATTAGTCTTAGTTATTTATCAATTTTGTTCAGTTAAAACAAGACTATTGTTGACATTTGGTACCAAATCAGTTATTGATCATTTATTGGATATTTAATTATCCATGCTCATTTCTCATATTTTTATATTTAGATTACCTTTTTCTGCCACCTAACAATTACTTCAAATTAAAACAAATAATTTGCATACTGTACATTATAAAGCGGTGATGCCTAAATTCACTTGTAGCATTTAAAATAGATTTTTTTAACCAACCATTTATTGGATATCATGACATGAAAATAATTTCTGTACCAGCCAGGATATTAATAATGTGCATTCCTAAATGCAATATTACATATTAAGGTTTTTTTTTTTTTTTTTTTTTTAAACCTACACACACACACACACACACACACACACGTTTGTTTTTGTGAATTGTGGGGACATTCCATAGGCTTAATGGTTTAATACTGTACAAACCGTATTTTCTATCCCTACCCCTAAACCTACCCATCACAGGAAACTGTGCACATTTTTACTTTCTCACAAAAACTCATTCTGTATGATTTATAAGCCTTTTGAAAAATGGGGACATGGGGTAATGTCCTCATAAGTCACCCTCTCTTTGTAATACCTGTCATACCCATGTCATTATACAAATTTGTGTCCTGGTATGCACACACACACACACACACACACAATAAATAAATAATAATAATAATAATAATAATAATAATAAGGTGCTCAGTGTGTCATTTTGTACTATTTGTGCTCCCCCAAAAAAGTTTAGGCATAAATCAGTCATACTTGAATTGTATTTTGATTAAAGTTTACAAGGGCACATGATTTTTTTTTTAAATAATAATGTGCACTTATAAATCATTTATAATCGGGGTGCACATCAGTTTTTTAGTCTGGTTCTCATGAGAGCACCTGGAGATTCGGTTTGGTGCTCACACTGACTGCACATATGTGACCCATTAAATATAACTATAAAAAATAAAATAATAAACAAAATAAGAAATGAAGTGTGATAGTACTATTATATTTTAAAATAAAATGAGAAATAAAAATACAATTATTTTATACTACACCTAAAAAAAAAAAAACATTTTCATTTTCATTTTTTTTCAACATTTTAAAACCTAAAATCAGCAAGCATTTATTTTGTCGGGTTGCCAGGAAGTAAGTATATGCACTGCTGGATTTAGCACTGCCAAGTGATGCACGTCAGTGAATTTCACAGTTTTGCGTTTTTAACTCTCTTTAACATTATTTCACAAATGTTGTCAATAAAGGTTCCCAATGTAATAAATATTTTCTTAGGACTGTAAGTGTCTTCTATGTAGAAAGATGGTGAAAGAGGAAAAGGCTGAAGTAGCATGTCAGGGTAAGGTGTCAAGGTGGTTATCTATTGAAAATAGCAGATGCCCTGGCTATTGGCAGCATTATAAGATGGAAACTTCTGCCATTTACTGCAAGTTCCAGTTAGTATTGTAGCGTCTGGACCAATCAGACACACAATTATTCATGACATTGAATGAATAATCCAGAAAACTCTCCCTCACAAGTTCTGTGAACCCATCCTCCCAAAATGCAACACACAGGCAGAACTAGGTGTCCTGTTACAGGACACAGGAAAACTGATAAGAACTTTTTATGATCAGAAAGAATTTTGCCGAGACTAGTGACTCTGACTTCATTCTTTCTGAGAAGGACAAATAAACCCTTTTAATCCTATATTTTCCATATATAACCACTTGAGAAATGTAAAAAACATCTATCCAATTTTCCCATCTCATGATTTTCTTTTTATAGGCTTTGGCCTATATATTAATTCTCTCTTTTGAACTCTTTTGGTATTATTATTTCAGAGTTGCATACTATGGTAACTAAAATCACATGGGTAGCATGTTTGGTATCGATGGACTCCAACTTTTGTTTCCTATTTGGTAAATTATATTACATGTTGCTAACTCTGTGACACAATAGTATTATAATAATCTAGAAGGTTCTTCTCTCATACATCCAATCCAATGTCTTATGCTAATGTCGCACTAGAGAACAAAGACTCGTAAACAAGTTCCCTCCGAAGGAACAACTCCTTATTGGTTCAGACACCTCAAGAGGGTGTGATATCTTCACTTTAAAATTACTGATCACAGGATCACAGGCCCCTTTTCTTTCTCTTTTACTGAGAAAACTCTGATGTGAAGATGAAGCTAAGAAGCTAGAAGCTTCTAGGGAACCCCAAGCTTGTGCCAGGCTCCGGCCTAGACTTATCATTCACCAAAGATCCTCTGAATCCAACTGGTTCTCTCTCATCAAGACAACATGAGCAAAGATCAACGGGAGCCTCCACAAATTGCATCAGGACAGTTTAATTAAAATTGCCGAGACATGCAAGTATCAAACTTAGTCTCATTATTTGATACATTAAGTATCCTTACCCCTTTAAAAGAAGGGCATGTTAGAGTTGAACTGATGGTTTGCTCAAGGCTGTTGATCTGCTGAATTTCAAACAATGCTGTAATTTCTTGCTTTCCTGTATTGTGCTTTGGCTCTCTCTTTCCCTTGGTAAACTATGCATGTATGTGTGTGAATGTTAGAGTAGTTTAAGTGTTTAGTCTAGTTAAAAAAAGTCTTGTTCATGTCACACGTAAAGTTGTCAATGTTTCATGCTCATATACTGGAGTCCCTAATCATGCAGGTCTTGACTACATGCTCTGAGTAGTACTGTACAATAAGAATATTTCCCAAAACTTGGAAATGAACATTTCTTAGAATTAATAAACAATTAACTCTGAGTGCTCACTGGACAAACAGGTTAATTGATTGTAATATTGATTTTATTACATTAAGTTAACTTTATTAACTGATCCAAATATTTATAATTAATTATATCTAGTTATGATTAATTATTCATATTTATTTTGAGCTAATTGCTACAGTATCCACCTTCTTTTTCAACGTGGAACTAAGGTGTTTTGTAGAGCTAAAAATAACTGGAAGCAAATGATACAGGAAGCAGGACACATTAAATTTACAAATGGCCATGCCCGCTCTTACCTGAAAAATAAGATGGATAGAGCCATAACATACATTTCTGGATGACCCGCACAGGAAAGGTTTTGTTGTTTCTTCTTTTTAAATCAAGTGCATTCTCTGATTGGTCAGAGCACTGGAGCAGCATGTGGTAGAGGGCAAATCAAGTGCATGCATTGATTGGATGTGCTAAACCCAATCAAATGATTGGAACATTTTCAAAGAAGAGAGGCTTGTGAAACTAAGTGATTGAGAATATGCACTTTTTTTAATTTTAAGTTGAGCAGCCAAAGCAAAATGTTTCATTGGCCCTTACAAATTATTGTATTTACTGCCATTCAAAAGTTTGGGGGCAGTAATCAAAAGTGGCAGTAAAGACATTTATAATGTTACAAAAGAGTCAAATACATGGAAAAAAAAAAAAAAAAAAAAAAAAAAACAAAGCATACAAATACATGAAACTTTTATACACACTCAATTTTATATATGTAACTGGTCCCTGCATCATCTCTCTAACCACCAAGGGGACCTACAATAATCTATGAGTGCATTGATGCATTTCACCATAAGTAATTCATTACATAATGTATGAATTGCATTCACACCTACATGTTATGAGCTGTATTTATGCAATATAGTAAATAAAAAAAGAAAAGAAAACAATGATTGTAAATGTGATGAAAATAATATTGCAATAATATTGTGCACACTGCAGCTTATTTCCTCATGTTCTCTCTCCTGTAATGACCTTTGCTGACTCGCCTCATTGCCTGCTTCATAACATTCAAACATGGTACTCATCACTCACGCATTCACACAGATACAGCCAATATTAACCATGTTTACTCTTCCTGTTGACTTTGTCTTTAAAAAGCAGATAAAGCATTAGAGAGCATGTTTCCGCTCATCCCTGAAAATCCAAACATAGCTCGCGTACCAACATAACCCTACATCCCCTATCAGAAATTGTATTTACCACTGAGATTAAACCAGAATGGAAGCAAGCCCCTGGGAGGACAACAACATTGATCACATGTTGCTCCTTTTTATCCCTTTCTCAAAGAGAGGGGGATTTTGAAAAAGCAATTAAACCTGTCCGGAGAGCAGGAACTGAAACGCAGTGATAGCTGAGCGCGGTAACGGGCCAGAGGGAATGTGACAGGTACATAGTAAAGCAGCCCAGAGTGAGTCTCCATCTGCTGCAGCTGCTGTGTACTAATTAGCCCAGCAACAGTGACAAGGCACATTAAGAGCTCTGATACAGGCTCCCAGGCAGAACTGAAGAAACGCTGGGTAGTCGCAGCCCCCAGAGTCACTTAAATGTCGGAAAGAGGCGGCAGCGATCATCAAGCGCCATCAGTCATGCTGTTTGAGTGACTAATGCATTTGATCGGCAAAGCTTGGAGTTCCCACAATACTTTGGTAAAAATTGTAATTGGCTTGTAATGCTTTGTTGTTCTTCTAACATATTCCACTGATGTTTAAATACATGAGAGCCTGTTGCTTGGCTTGCTCTTGATATGAAAGTGAAATTAATTTTGAATATGCATTTTAGTTGTTAGCTCCAGCAAGTGAATCGATTTAAAAAAATGCACTGTAAAGAAAACAAAATACATATTAAGTCACAAATACTAAGAAATGTTACTTGAAACTACATTTTTAGAAACCCCCATTTTTAGACCAACAGAAAATAATTTCAAACTGAACAATGTTGCTAAAAGAACATTGCAGCATTATAAGAAAAATACTGCTTCATGTTATAGGATTATTGGTTCACCTTTAAAAAAAAAAAAAAAAAAAAAAAACTTTGCTTGTAAGATCATTGTGTCCCCTATACTACTGTAGGCTTCCACCAGTGGGCGAGATCTGCCGGTCTCAGGTGGGGAAGAGTAAAAAAAATTGAGAAATTAAGTCAGACACTTTCTAGTTCCTGTAGTGACGCTCACAAGGTGTTTGCAAATGTTATTACCGATGAAGTGGATTGGATTAAATATTTGTCAAATACACATTTGTTTTCATGAAACAACAGAAACACTTTTCATTCAGAGCCATATGTACAAGAATAAAGTTTAACATAAGCCTGTACTATTTAAATACCAATAAAGTGGGTCTATCTATTTTGATCAGTTTTATTTTGATAAACATTACTCAATATAACAATAAAGTTACATAAAAAGAGTTTTTACTGTCATAAAAACAAATTTGTGAGCATCAGCTGAGCTGAATGTATCAGAATAAACACAAAACACATGATTGTTGTCTTCTGTGATTCAGGCCAATCGTGAAACAGCTGCGTCATCATATCTTGTGCAGCTGATTTGGCAACTGCAGCACCTGACCCAGACGGCTGGTCTCATCTTGCTCTCGCGGCACTTTGATGGCACATGTGATCATGACGCTGCGGCGGCGCCGATCAAAGTCAGACAAACTTTCTAACCAGAATGCTTTGTGTTTGTCAGGCACTGATCAGTCAAATCTGCTGCATCCTTCGAAGACTGCATTCGAAGGCTAACTGCGTCACAGTGGTGCGACAAAGGCCATCCCAATTAAAATTCTCCTTCAAATGCAGCCTTGAAATGTGGCCTTCATTTCCCAGGCAATAAAGGATTCAACAGATGGATCCTTCACACCCTTGACTATGCCAGAATTCATTGTGCACCGGTGACAATTTTTTTTTTGTTTTTTGAGAAAAAATTGTCGGGTTACATTTTTAAATGTAAGGATTTGGTTTCAACTTACTCGAATATCTAATGATACAATGTAAACAAATAAATAAATAAAGCAGTTCAAATACCTTACTAAGATGCACTTTTGTATAGAAAAATAGTATGTGATAAAAGAAATATGTCCGAATTCACAGTACTCATAAAAGAGTAGGAAAAAAGTGGATGACCTACCACTTCCTGCAAGTGTGTATACGATTGGCCAATTTACTATCCCATGAGGCCATGGGAGAGGATTTGTGAATGGCAGTGAAGCGACGCAACTGACGCTGGTATCAATCTTTATTCAAACACCCACATGACCTCATTTCTAAATGACAAGGATTCACCTGTGTCTAATTAAACCTTTGACAAGATCACTGCAGAACATTCAAATCTGTGTAAATAATTCATTCAAAATTAATTAAACATTTTAAATAGACTGCAGTAATTAACATTTTGTCAGAACCTCTAGCTAAACTTACATACTATTTTGTTTAGTTGTCTGTTCAGAATCATGGGAGAATCGTGATCTCTATTTGAAACAAAAAATCATGATTCTCAATTTATCCAGATTCATGTAGTAGACAGTATATATTCAGTGTATATGTATTGTTGTCTTAATGATTTTATTGGTTGAATGAGGCATTTAGTTAATGAACAAATTCCAGTTGATAAAGTAGTGTTACTTCAGTGTTACTACACATCAGTTGAATTTTTACATTTTCTCAACAATTACTTTTTTTTTTCAATGTGGATTCTCAAGACTGATATTTCACATGATAAACTGAGCAATAAAGGTGCATCAGCAAAACAGCAGTCAAATGTGAGCAGCTTATCAAGCTTAGAGAGCAGATGCAGTATTATCATCAAATAATATATGTTGGTCCTTCGAAATTACCCCAGTCATGACTGACACTTGTGCACAATAAAAATCACACCCCAGTAAAAGTGGGGCCACCCACATTAAAATTATATCCCTCCAACTCCTTTCTAACAGCTTCTCGTTTGCGTCTCGTAGAAATTTCTCAAGCGTTCCTCCATCCATATTTGTTTGCTGCTGTAGGTCAGAAAATAAGCAAATAAACAAGCATTTCAGAGAAAGGTCTTGTGTGCTGTGGTGAGAAAAGCTTGAGAAATGCTTGCTTTGGGTTAGTTTGACCGGTCATGTGCAAAAAACACACCTTTATGAGCATGAAGATGTTATGAGGGTGAGAATGTGTCACACACTTCCTTACACTTCCTTGTCACGTGTCGTTTTGCCATCTGTCCTTGTTTTAAAAATCTGTTCTATCTCGCATTATGTCCCAGATTTTACATTGGACATCAAGCGGTGACTCAACACAGTGCCAAAGTTGTTGTTTGTACAAGTTGAATAACAAGTTAAATTTCAAATTTCTGTTCACATAAAGATATCAAGAACTTATTCTGCTTTGAGAACAAGAAGTGCGCTTAAATGCATTTCAAAATCTTATAAGTATAGTTGGTAACACTTTATTTTACAGTCTTTGTTACGTTACATGTACTTGCTACAGTAATAACAGTAAATTATGCATAATTACATGCAACTAACCTTAACCCAAATCCTAATCATATCCCTATAGTAAGTAGAGTATTACTCAGTACTTAAATGTACGTATAATTACTCTGTAACAAGGACACCTTAAAATGAAGTGTAACCATATAGTATTTTTTTTTTTAAATGTACATGCAGATGATATAATATTACTGAAATAAAAGGACACTTAGTATACTTTCATTACTATATTTCTTAACATAATTAAGTACACTTTTAAAAAGTGCACTTTGTAATAACATCAAATTAAATGTTTTGCTTTTTAAAGTACTTTTTTTTTTTTTTTTAATCTTTTGTCATGCTTTTACATTCATTTTGCACTTAAGTATATTCTTGTAATGTGTATGATTTCTGTAATAACTACTCTTTTTAAAAGTAGGCTAAAGTGTACATTTTTATACAAACATAGTGGCAGGAGACTAGTTTAAATACCTAGTTGCAACCCAGGAATTTAGAGTCACTGTTATAGGCTACATTTGCATACACTGTAGTAGCACAGTATTTAATTAAAAAGTATATTCATAATGTAATCCTCAAAGTCTGTGCAGGCTGCAGTGTGTGCATTTTGTGATAGTATTTTGTGATAGTAACTCTTTTTGTGACTCTTTTTCTGACTCTTTTTCTGGCCATGAAGCAGAACATTATGTTTGAAATATGACTGAAATATACTGTATATCAGAGACGTGTGTTACAGTTCACGTCTCCCCTGGACTCCATCTCCCATGATCCACACCTGCACTCACTTCCTCATCATCTCTCCCGCTCTTCCCGGATTCCCTGCACCTGGACTTTATCATTAGCACTCCCTTTATATTGGACTCACTTCTCTGCACTCCTTGTCCGTTCTTATGTTTGCATTGTCTGTATAGTTTGCGAAGTGTGTTTAGTTGCTGTTTTGATCCTTTGTCGAATAAACCCGTCTTGTTGTGGAAGTCCGATTCTGCCTCATCCCTGCTGCAACCACACTTGTAACAACATGTATATACATTTTAATTTTCTAATTAGCAACTTTAATAGTACATGGTGAACATGATTTTTTTGTTGTCTTTTGTAAGGGCACAAACAGAAAAATTACTCTGAGATCTTTACAAACTAAAGTGATTTTTTTTTTTTCTCTGCTCTTGAAATGTGTTGAATTACTTTTAACCTTGATGAAGACGCTCTTGAGAATTTGGGGTCTTGTATATAATCAGCAGTTGCTAAGTGATTGAAGACTTATATGCATGGTGAAGGGCAATTGTGAAGCTTGAAACATTGAATAACTTGTGTGTGCCTTAGTATTGAGATTTAAAAAAAGAGACACTTTACCCCAAATCATGCATGTCCTTGCTGAGAGAACAAATATATGCGTTTCATCCTCTGGATGACTCAAGGTCAATTACAACCATGACCTCCAACTAAATAATTTTACTACAAAAGTATAAGTGTACATTTCATATTCTGTTATGTCTTTGAACTATGTGCGATTCATTTCATATTCAAGTTTTTGAGTGTCACTAAATGCAAATTAGAGGGGCTCAGAAAAGCAGTAGAAGAGTCTCTTGTACAGTAATATGCAACACTTCAATCTATGGGGTCTCGGTTCTAATTAGATGTTGTTCCGAGACAATAGAAATGCAGTGCTCGGGGGATCACGATCTGCATGGAATTTAAGACCATTAGCTTGGTGGTTCATAATCTGAACCGTTTCTACCCAGTAAGTGAAACATGGAGGGTTAATGGGCTGCTCTACTGCAGCTTTCCTAGGACGTAATAGGGTTAAATGTGTAAACATCTCATTGAACTTAAGCTTGATGACCCTCTGGAAAGGTGAACTCCTTTCCGCTGGCATCAAAACACTCAGCCTCTAATCTAAATGTCAGGGTGTCCTAGATATGTCCTTGATTTATCCCCAAATTAAAGTCATTTGTGAACAATGAGAGATGTGGAGGTGGTTCTGGGATGGCTAAGGTTCTGGTTATTTAAGATAAATGCAAGGTATGGGGTGTCAGCAATTTGCGATAAAAAGGGGAAATTCACAATTAAAGGCGACTTGTTGAGCATCGGCCAGCCCATTTTTTTTGCTGTGTACTCCACACCATCGGCACCAGTCAGAACCCGTCAGTTTTTTTTTTTTGGCCTGTTAAGCATGCTGAATCATTGGCAGCGAGTGAGAGAGAGAGAGAGAACTCTGTTTGGATGTTCAGCTTAACAAATAAGTCAGTGCACAAGAATTAAAGCAAAAGTGATGAAAGTGAGTAAAGAAGTCAAGATGGCAAATATTTTCATGACATGAAGAAAGTAATCAGCACAATTGAAATTCAAAATGGTAAGCAAGCACTGCTTCGTTTACAGTTTGAATATCTACAGTCCTAGTTTTGGTTTCCCTTTTTGAATGACAAATATAGACTATTAATTCCTGCTGATATAGACAGTTATTTCCTCACACGTAGGTGCAGAACGCATGTGCTAGTTGACAGTCGCCTGTAGTGTGTTCAAAAGCAGTGTTTTGCCGAGACGCAGCCGACGCGAGGCGACAACACAGTCACCTGCCATCGCCTCTAGTTCTTTTACATAGGCGTGGTGTGTCATGGCCTTAAGGGGAAAATCATTAAAAATTCACTGGGTTGCTAGAGCTGTCTAGCTGAACTTTAGCCCTGTCTTTAATATTAGCCACCTCATGTGAATCTGTGATTGCGAGATCTCGCTTAATGTTTGCTGAAAACAGTAACTGCAGGAAGCTATTTGAGGTTATTTCACTCTTAATCCTCCCCTTTAGGCGTCATTAAAAACTTCTTAAAGTAAAGTTTGTTACTACATATAGGCGAAGAGTCAAGAATATGTGCTCCATTTCTCCATCTCTTATTGAATGTTCTCCATTAGAGTGAAATTACAACATAAAATGTATGAGCTCAAAGGAGGCAAAGCACACAAACACACAGGTTTTGAGGTTGTTAGATTTTGCTATTTAATATATATATATATATATATTAGAATTTAATTCAATAGAATTGTCAAACTCTTAACAGAAAATGTAAAAAAAAAAAAATACAATATAATCAACCTTTGTTCTGTTTGAAAAGAAAATGATAAACCAAAGAACAAATGAAATAAATTCTTCAACAAATACCAACAGTTTCTTTCCTGTCTCTTTGGTTGATAAATTCCCTCTTTTTTATTTTTGGCTTTGGTTTGAAATTCTTGGTTTCTAATATTTAAATGCGCCTATTTGTTGTAGACTAACAAGTTTAGTTTCGGTTTAAGGCTCTAATTTTACTGCCTTTACTGTAGTTTAAACCACTTGTTTCAAATGCAAACTCAAATTAATATTTTAACCCAGATGACTCAACAATTAGAGTAACATTCACATGAATTTACCTCAAAATGTACAAAATATATATGAACCAAATAACCCTTCTTATCAGACAGATATATATACAAACAAATTGTAAATAAGGTCACAAAACAGCAAAAATAAAAGTTATTTCCCTCAGTCTGTTCGATGAATTCAGTTCAGAAAAATATACCTCAGTCCATCAGAGTTCAAAAGGAAAAATGATGATACCACTAAACAGATGAGAAGATAAGAAGTCGAAGATCCAAACTCAGTCTGGGGGGCTTGCCATCTTTCTTTTCCCTCAGCTTGGCTTGATGCATCCACACCAGGCACGTAATTCACAGCAGAAGATCCAAACTTCTACACATATAACAAAAACTGTCCGATTCCTCTGAATTAACAATGTTTTGTTAATCTTTACTCCAGATTACACCACGAACTACAGCGAGAACTCCACTAACTTCGGCTCGACGCTCTGGATAAAAAAAGGCCAACAGGTTAAGCTCTTTTACAAAACTTTTCAATTGATCGGTACTAATATAATTAATAAAGCATTTTATTTCTTTCATTTTTTTTTTTTTATCTCTATGTCTTTTTTCCACAAATAACAGTTTTACTAGAAGGGTAAATATTCCAAAAAGATTTTTTTCTATGGACTGCAAATGAACTAATTTGAGTCTGGGTTACACACATCTCTGTGTCACTTTTACAACATTTCAAATTCCTCAGTTCTGACCATCTCCAAAAAGCCAAGGCAATGTTGATTCTTGTTTTATAACGCTATGTCGCGTTCTCTTTTTGCCATCTCTCCTCTTTATGCCATTTTTTTTAACGGGTGATTCCCGAGGTTCAAGATTTGTCAACCTTTCTTGCTCATTGTTACAACTAACTTATGCCATTCCCACACCATACAGGAGTCAAAGTAACCAGAGCCACTTCTTTCTAATGACACGCATGGGCGAGTGACATATGTAGCTATGTAATTTCTCGCGAAAACCATCTCACTCTGTCTAAAATATAAACACTTACAATAGACTTACCATAATGAAAAAAGGGTTAGACAAAAACACATTTTGGAAGAAGGAAAGATGATGTATTGTCTCAATATTTAAATTGTTATTAAACCAAAAAAAGGCTTTTTTTTTTTTAAAAGTATACCTTTAACATATATATAGGCCTATATTATCCTATAGTTTAAATAAGGCATATTTGTCAAATTTGCCAAATATACATATGAACAATGACTTGGCACAGTTGGCAGATATCGCCTGGTTCAACTGGAGAGATGGTTTGTGAATAAACCACAGGTTTTGTGCTAATATATCTGGCTAAAAAAACATGTACATGTTTCTCCCTGTGTTGTTGTTCTCTCTTCTCTCAGGCCAGGGGTTGGGGATGCGGTCAGGCAGCTGGTGATCGCTCCTGACAGGCTGTGCGTCCACTCTGCCTGGGAGAAAAGGTGAAGAGTGAACCTAAAGTTTAGAGATGGTGCTAGCGCTTGTTTCTCCCTCTCATAAAAATGCCAGCCGCCTTCACTGTCTCCATCAGTATCCACCTCCGCCTGCTGTTCACAGCCACACAGACATGGCTAGCCCTAATGGGGCTCTGAGTGCTCCAAACAAACCCTGGCTCTAGTCCAGCCCGTCACCGACTGCTGCCTTCCTGTTGAGTGCTACTAAAACACAAAGAGGGGAAGGACAAAGACAGCACAGAACGACATGACCTACATCCATATGGGAGCACACCATCTATTTTCAATATTATCTTACATATATTACACCAATTTTTTATTGTTGCTTTTTCCTCTCTTTTCACACTGAATCCTCATGTTCTGTTTGGGTCTCAAAGAAAGACAGAAGGATAGTGACCTGACTAAATTTTTACTTGATATCCTGATTCCTCGAAGATAAACATTTACATTACGCATGTTTAAGGTCTCGGATACTCCAAGCATAAAACATGAATATTATGAATTCAATTTTCCCACTGTTCACTGACTGATGTACACATGGTAGAGACATATTCAGTGTTTTTTATTTATTTTTATTATATTTTTTTCTGCAATTTGTATATAGATATAACAATATAAATTGCATTTATAACACAATATATTTTATTTTTGTAAAAATATATTTATTTGTAGAAAATATATACAGTAAAAATGCATAAACAGGAACAATATAATAATAGATGTCACATTAAAAGTATGTCTCTACTTTGTCATAAATTAACATCTGCCATCTTTTTACTGGTTCAGAGAAATGCAAATTTAATTTAAAAAATGAATAAAAAACATTTATTTGTAAACACATTCATCAATATAATCTCTGAAACTCCAAACATAAACAGCTGTCCATTACCTCCAAACAATCAAGGTAATTGAAACAAAACAGTTAATAGAGCAGTAATGGCACTGACTGCTAATTTTCAGGAGACACATTTTGGCGAGACCATATTTAGTGACATATCAGAGTCATTTTCTGTGTCTGATGCACCTCTATTAGAGAAAATACAATTGAGGCAGCTGGTGGATGAGTTATTGAACACTATCTTGCTGAGAGAGAGAGAGAGAGAGAGAGAGAGAGTGGTTGGTGACAGCTGCTCTGGGTCTCTCGAGCAGTATGAGAGATGAATGCCAGGCCTCTAATTCTTTAATGCACTTTCTGCCAGGCTCTTCTGCTTCATTCACAGTGTGTTCTTACAACACTTAATGTGTTGACCACAATTTAAAGAAAAATATAGGGTGGAACTTGAATTTATCCATCAGGAAAATTACTGCATCATGAAAAGTGGTCCCTTTATGATAGCTGCTGGAGAGAAAGACTTGAAAAACAAGAGAGCTTGGTGGTGTCAGCCGAAAGAAAAGGTGTTTCTGAGACAGAGAAAGCTACATTATGATTACAAAGACCTTTTCTCTTATTTAGAATACTGTTCACCTATAAGTTGTGCACAATGAGGCCAGGAATATGTGTCAAGGAAATAAACAGGATCAGCTTTTACTTAAGTGATTAAAAAAAGAGGACATGATTCAGACATTTAAAAGAAAGAGCTAGAAAACAAGATACTTACATGATCCTTAAGATGGATGTATTCTCACATTAGGACAAACATGCGATACAGTGCAGAAATGATCACAAGTGTTCATCTTGTTAACATGCATTTTTGTAGGCTTACAGATCACGGAGGCTGTATCGCTGTTCGCTCAGAGCTCAGCAGTTCACACTTCATTCCTGATGTTGAGCTGTGAAAAGCATTTATGCAGAGATGATGTAACATTCAGAAGGAAACTGAAAATATACGTTTTGAAGCCACATACATTGAGCAGGGGGGTTCATTTTTTCCCACTGTGGTACAGCGCTGTCACACGACAATACTGACAATATAAAATGCTATAATAATACAAAAAAAAAAAAAAAACTCAATTATTTAATTTAGTTAAAATTAAATTAAAGTTTGCTTTGAGATTACACTTTACTTAAAGCCTTTACTTTACTCTACAAACAGAATCCCTGTTTTAGAATGACTCCATTTTTGTTATACTTTCTATTCATCAAAAAATCCTGAACAAAATGTACAGTATCACTGTTTCCAAAACAATATTAAGCAGCACAACTGTTTCTTGAGCAGCAGTGTTAATTTCGTTGCCGAATAATTTTCGTCAACAACATTTTTTCATGGACGACAACGAGACGATGACTAAATAAAAATGAGATTTGAGAAGATATCCAGTCAGGACTGCTGTCCTCTGTGGAAGATGCGCACATTTGAAGTGTAACGTGCTGATCTAACCGTGGGAAAAGCGGCGCTGTTGCGTGCTCTAAAGGCTCGCCCAGCAGCACTTCAGACTGCTTCGCAATTGGGTATATGTCGAACGTCACGTGACCAAACCGGAAAACTGATCTCATTGCATCCGCTTGTCAGAGAAAGTGTTAACAGCAGTATGAACTGACGGCATATCTATGGACTTTTAAGGTAATCAGCTAAAATACCTAGTTCACATTGTTATAGGTGTTTTATTCTATTAAATATCTAAACGTTAATGTGAAGAAGAAAAATGAAAAAAGCTTTTAAATATCAATCTGCATATGCGGGGGACATCTTTATGCTCATCTTTGCACGCTCCTTTTAAGTTATCTTCAATAAAATAGCTATTTTTTTCAGGAAGCACATACAAAAGACCTAAACCGGAAGTGATCTGATCTGTTTTACAGAATACAGAAGTTAGATTGCGCATAACCCCTATTAATGAATAGCACACATTTATGCCAAGCGATTGCTTATAAGCTAATGTTGTTTACTACACAATGTTTATATGGTAGTATGTTTTAGATGGTTGTAAGAATGCATATTTTATCTCCCTCATCTGAACTAAAATGAGCAACCTGATACAGTGCAGACATTTCAGAATAAGAGTCACCGTGTGTTTCGGGATGGTTTATAATTATTATTTTTTCCTGGTCATTATTGTTATTTTGTTTACACAATAAACTGAATTTAATTTAATTTAATTTCTATTTAATTCATAGTAAACTACTATCTTCTGTCACAGGAAGGAAAGACTAAGAACATTATTTGACACATTATTCTATATATTTTACAGGTATAAGGGTTATTATAGTTAACTAAACCTAAAACCATAAAAAATCTTCATTACTTGAAATAAACGTTAACTGAAATAAAATAAATATATAAAAAAGGTAAAATTATTTTATTTCATCTAGTTTCCAAGCTTTAGCTTAACGTGATGGACTAAAATAACTAAAACAGAAATAAAAAACTACATTTAAAAGCAAAAACTAAAAACACAAAAAATTACTAAAACTTTTAACTAAAATTACAATGAAAGCAGAAAAACGTCTCGGTTACGTATGTAACCCTCGTTCCCTGAAGGAGGGAACGGAGACGTACGTCAGTAGTGACCGACGAATTGGGATATCGCTAGAGAGCCCTATCAGCTTCGAGTGAACTACAACAAGCCAATGAAGTTGGCGTGCGATATTTGCATAATGCGCACCGCCCCCGCCAGGTGGTATAATAGGGGAGCAGATGCAATCGCACTCTGTTTTTCGCTGAGGAGACAACCTAGTCCGCGCTACAGCGAGGGTACAGCAACTGTGGCGACGGGACGTACGTCTCCGTTCCCTCCTTCAGGAACGAGGGTTACATACGTAACCCAGGCGTTCCCTTTCAGTCGGTCACGTTCGACGACGCCAGTAGTGACCGGCAATTGGGATCCCAAATAAAGCGCCACAGTATGAACCCCTTCCAGTGCCCAGCGCAAGCTCTAGCCACCCGCGCACCAGTGGGACGGGAAGGGGCGAGCTACGCCGAGAGAGTCTACTGCTGTTCCGACATACCCACTAAGTAAACTAGACTACACTGGGAAGCGAACCCGTAGGGGACGCTGGAGACCACTACCCACCCGTAGGGGAGGAATTTACGTGGAGAGTACACATATGGACTGGCCGAGGGCAGTACGCATATGGAGTCCCTGGGATGGCTCCACCTGGGTAGGGGAGACTCATCTGACAGGTGACAGCAGAGCTGGCTCTGCTAAGGGAAAGACACGGGCTCGCCGTAGGGAGTTGACCGTGGACAACACACACATGGGACCACTCACGTGGAGGGTCACGACATGTGGAACCCAGCCAAACGTCAGCGTCAGTGACGGAGGTTTGGCCTGGCATCAGACACTCCGCAATGTCCGAGCCAAGGGGGAGGCGGAGGAACTCGACAGGGTTCGCCAAGCCGGGAACTCGACTGGAGTAAAAGGATGCACGTATCCGGCCCAGGGGCGGGAGTGGCATTGCAAGCCGACACTAGAACGGGCTCTTCGCGTCTACCGGCTGGTGGAAGCGAGTACACGGAAGATACCGGTTCTACGAAGGCTATAGAATCTAGCGAACGTGTTAGGTGTCGCCCAGCCCGCAGCTCTACAGATATCTGTCAGCGAGGCGCCGCGGCGCCAGCGCCCAGGAAGAGGCCACTCCTCTGGTGGAGTGGGCTCTCAACCTGAACGGGCAAGGCACGCCCTGGGACTCATACGCCAGGGCGATGGCGCCCACTATCCAGTGGGCCATCCTCTGCTTGGAGACAGCCTTTCCCTTCTGCTGGCCTCCGTAACAGACAAAGAGCTGGTCTGAGGTCCTGAAGCAGCGTTCTGTCCACGTACAGGCGCAGAGCGCGGACGGGACAGAACAAAGCTAGGGCTGGGTCTGCCTCCTCCGAAGGCAGCGCTTGCAGGTTCACTACCTGATCTCGAAAGGGAGTGGTAGGAACCTTGGGCACATATCCAGGCCGGGTCTCAGGATAACGTAAGAGTCACCGGGCCCGAATTCCAGGCACGATTCGTCAACCGAAAATGCATGCAGGTCCCCTACCCTCTTGAGCGAGGCCAATGCAACCAGGAGGACGGTCTTTAGGGACAGTACTTTTAACTCGACTGATTGCAAAGGCTCGAAGGGACGACCCTGGAGAGATGTAAGAACCAGGGTCAGATCCCAAGAGGGTACAGAGGGGGCCCGGGGAGGATTCAGTCTCCTCGCCCCCCTCAAGAACCTGACGATCAGATCGTGCTTCCCTAGCGATTCACCATCAACTGCATAGTGATGTGCGGCGATAGCGGCAACATACACCTTGAGGGTGGAGGGAGACAGCCTTCGCTCCAGGCCCTCTTGCAGAAAGGAAAGCACGGTTCTGACCGAACATGATCGGGGGTCCTCTCGCTCTGGTTGAGAGGAACACCATTCGACGAACAGGTTCCACTTCAGCGCATAGAGGTTCCTCGTAGAAGGAGCTCTAGCGGAAGTGATAGTGTCTGCGACCGCTATGGAGATCACTCAGAACCTCCGCGTCCCGTCCCAGGGACCACACATGGAGTTTCCACAGGTCGGGACGCTGGTGCCAGAGGGTGCCCGTCTCTGAGTCAGGAGGTCCTTCCTCAGAGGAATGGGCCAGGGAGGTGCTGTCGCGAGGAGCGTGAGGTCCGAGAACCAGGTCCGAGTGGCCAGTATGGAGCCACTAACAAGACCTGCTCCTCGTCCTCCTGACTTTGCACAGGAGTTGTGCGAGAAGGCTCACTGGGGAAACGATATTTGCGTAGGGCCCCGGGCCAGCTGATTGCCAGGGCATCCGTGCCGAGCGTGCCGCCGGTCAGGAATAGAACAACTGGCAGTGGGCAGTCTCTGGGAGGCGAACAGATCTACCTGTGCCTCGCCCGAAGCACTGCCAGATCAGCTGGACCACCTGGAGATGGAGTCTCCATTCGCCCGGAAGCGGAGGCTGCCGTGAGAGCTCGTCGGCTGCACGGTAGAGCACGCCTGGGACGTGAATGGCACGAAGCGACCTCAGATGCTTCTGACTCCATAGCAAGAGATGGCGGGCGAGTTGCGACATACGGCGGGAGCGTAGACCACCCTGATGGTTGATGTACGCAACGGCCGCAGTGCTGTCCGAGCGGACCAGTACGTGCTTGTCTGTCAACAGCTCCTGGAAGCGGTCCAGTGCAAGACGTACTGCTAGCAACTCAAGGCAATTGATATGCCAATGCAGTTGGGGCCCCGTCCACAGACCCGACACTGCATGCCCGTTGTACGTGGCCCCCCACCCCGTGGCGGAGGCATCTGTGCGGACACAGCATGCCTGGACACTTGTTCAAGGGGAACTCCAGCCCGCAGGAACGAAGGGTCCGACCACTTGGTGAGGGTGCGACGGCAGTTCGGTGTCACGGGACACGGAACGCATCGCGTGCTGCCACGCCCATCTCGGGACCCGGCCGCAGAGCCAGTGTTGAAGCGGCCTCATATGAAGCAATCCGAGCGGCTTGACTGCGGCTGCGGATGCCATATGCCCCAGGAGCCTCTGAAAGAGTTTCAGTGGGGCCGCTGTCCTGCGCTTGAGCGTACTCAGGCAGGTCAACACTGACTGGACGCGCTCCTCGGTGAGGCGTGCGGTCCGGGCGACCGAATCCAGTTCCATACTGAGATAAGAGATCCTCTGCCCGGGGGAGAGTTTGCTCTTATCCCAGTTGACCAAGACCCAACTGACTGAGGTGAGCTAACACCATGTCCCTGTGTTCGCACAACTGCTCTCGCGAGCTGGCCAGGATGAGCCAGTCGTCGAGGTAGTTGAGGATGCGAACGCCCTGTTCCTTGAGCGGAACAATGGCCGCCTCCGCAACCTTCGTGAAGACGCGGGGCGACAGGGCCAGCCCGGCGGGTAGGACTTTGTACTGATATGCCCGACCCTCGAATGCAAACCGTAGAAGGGGTCTGTGACGAGGCAGAATCGAGACATGAAAGTACGCATCCTTCAGGTCGATCGCTGCAAACCAATCCTGGGGACGGATGCATTCGAAAATGCGCTTCTGCGTAAGCATCTTGAATGGCAGCCTGAGAAGGGACCGATTCAGGACACGCAGATCCAGGATTGGCTGTAGCCCACCGCCCTTCTTGGGTACAATGAAGTAGGGGCTGGAGAACCCTGACTCCATATCGGCTGGAGGGACCGGCTTGACTGCATCCTTCGCCAGGAGGACAGCAATCTCCGCCCGGAGAACAGGTGCATTGTCCAGGGACACATGAGTGTAATGGACACCCCTGAACACCGGGGGACGCCGGGCGAACTGAATCGCATAGCCGAGTCTGATGGTACGAATGAGCCAGTGGGACGGGCTGGAAAGCGCTAGCCAGGCTTCCAGACACCGAGCCAGCGGGACCAAATGCACCACAGACGTACCAGGCGTGGGGCAGCGAGGTAGAGTGCTGGGACCCGACTCGGACGGCATAGCGGCCCGTAGTGGGGTCAGACTCTGCAAGGTGGCAGTGTGAATGGGAGACGGCACATGGGAGGCGGCCTCAACCAACACACTGGGACCTGCTGGCGAAGTGAGAGGGGGCTGAGAGCGGCGAGGCGGGGCCTCGCGCACTGCCAGCCGCGACCTCTTGGGACCTGGAGAGTTAGAAAACAGTTCTACGTGGGTACCGCTGGACTCTGGAGAGCCAGCGGTGGAACAAACCAAAATTCTCCACCCGGCCTCCTCCGGGAGGGAGCGATGCGGGCATCGTCTCCCGAAGAACTGTTTACCTCAGCTCCAGGTCACCCATTTCTCCAGGACCGCTTCGCTAGCCAACTGGCTTGGCTGCGGGCTGAGCGGGCTGGATTTTAGGCCAGCTTGTGAGATGAGAGCATCGAGAAAGCGTGCCAGGCAGACGACGACACCTCTGCAAGGCTAGCCAGGGGTGTTTCTGGACCACCATGGTGGACATTGTCTGGCCAGGGGCCTGCGCTTATGACTTACATCACGCGTAGCTCAACCCCGACTCAGAACTACCCATATGCGATGAGTGCTTTGGCCTTCCACAGACTTGCCGGGGGCCAAGACCCATGCAGGGCAGAGGTGGTGTGCCTGTAGCACTGCCACCCCACCACAGAGGGTAGTGAGAGAGAAAAAACTTAATGCAGATTATGACCCTTTTGGCGTTCCATATTTGGCACCAGAAAAGGCTTCCAAACTGCCAAGTTTTTCATGCACGTCCGGGCTAAAGACAGGGGGCGGGGCAAGGCGAGTACGCGTCGCACCACACCCCCAGGGGCCCGGGAAAGCACGGTCGTTAACTCTGAATCCGATTCAGCATGAGCACATCACAACCGTGGGACGCTCAGCCTCCTCTTCATGTCCAGAACCCAACAACCCTCTCTCCAATGTAGCAGTCGACATCTGATCCTCTGCTGGAGCCCTGACTAAGACGCTAGGTCCCCCATGAGAAGGACCAGCAATCCACCCAGAAGCTACCAGCCATGTGGGACAGTGAACGTGGCCGTCTAACTGAACGACACGGCGCTGAGCGCCGACGTGGCCATGTTGTTACCAAACATAAACCACCCACGTACACAGTCACAACATGTTTGCGATGCATTAGAGGAGTGGGGGGCCCACGGAGATTGGCTCGGCGGGTATTGCCCCACTGTGATCCTCTGGTCACCCTGGCTTATTCACCAAAAGTAGTACTTTTCTGATTCAGAAAGAGAAACTAGATCGGGGAATAGGTGAGGGGACTCCACCTCATTTGAGGCACTCGAGTCTCGACCATGCATCTAGAGCGCCGAACAACGCACTGGGTTGCCATGGCAACGCGCGCTGTCAGCCGGCAGCTCGACGGCACACGGCGCGCTGAGCGCTCAAGCCCTTATGAGAAAGGCAAGATGAACAACGCGCCGACGTGGGCGTGCTCTCTTTTTTTACAAGAGAACATGAACCACCCACAAACACAGTCTCAGCACGCTAAGCAGACATGAGAGAAAGTGATTGTGGCCGTCAGTGAGGATAGGAAAGCGACCGCCTCCAGAAACGCACAGACAGAATGACATCTTGAAAAAGACGCAGTGTCTGTCTGTGAAGCTCTTTTAGAAGCTTTTGTTCTTTGTGCGAAGCACACAGGGAACAGCCGCGATGTGACTGCAGGTACACTTTTCACTCCCTGAGTCACAGACACAGAGGAACCGGCCCAAATCGCAAACCAAACGGGGCAAATAATGCTGTGAAAACAGCAGTTGAAAGCTGTATAACAGCTCAAGAAGCTCACTCTGGGAAAGCTCGCGGCCTCGCTGTAAGGTGCCATAAAGCCAGCACTGTAGAACAAAAGTTCTTCAAAGGCTTGCGAAGTCACTCTCAGACTAATAGCAGGAACACACAGGTTGGCTCCGAAGCAAAAGACAGAGTGCGATTGCATCTGCTCCCCTATTATACCACCTGGCGGGGGCGGTGCGCATTATGCAAATATCGCACGCCAACTTCATTGGCTTGTTGTAGTTCACTCGAAGCTGATAGGGCTCTCTAGCGATATCCCAATTCGTCGGTCACTACTGACGTACGTCGAACGTGACCGACTGAAAGGGAACTAAAAATCAAATCTAATCAAAATTTTAAACAGAAACTATAATAGCACCTCAATGATAAGTGTGTCAGTCCCTGACAAGTACTGAATTGAGCTCTCTTTCATGTCTTTTTGCACTTGAACGGTCAAAACCCGTCCGCTTTAGTGAGTAAAGTACAGTTGGTTGTCTTAAGTGAACATAAACAGTTTGGAGAATATTAGATGTTTATCAGTGTATTGGATCTGTGTATTGTTAGAGAAATGCTTACTTAATGCATTACAATTGAACTAAATTAGATTTTAGTTGACTAAATCTACTGTAGATTTAGTCGACTAAAATCTTAAGATATTTAGTCGAGTAAAACTAGACTAAAACTAAAATAATTTCCAATGACTAAAATATGACTAAAACTAAATGGCATTTTAGTCAAAAGACTATGACTAAAACTAAATCAAAATCTGCTGTCAAAATTAACACTGTGCAGCAAATCAGCATATTAAAATGATCTCTGAATGATCATGTGACACTGAAGATCATCTGACACTGGAGTAATTGATGCTACATTCATAAATTACATTAAATAGAACAGCAAATAAATATTTTAAATTGTAATAATATTTCACATTATTACTGATTTAATCAAATAAATGCAGCCTAATTGGTCATAGGAGACTTCTCACTGAATCCAAACTTTTGAACGTTAGTCTACATTTTACTTAAATATATCGAGAAGAGCTACATTTGTGCTTCGATAACCACTTTTCTAATGCAGATTTAATCTTCAAGTTTAAAGCATAAATCCTACAGTACCCAGGACATAAAAGTTTAGGAGACGCTGAATAGAGACTTTGCTTCTTTGAACAGTGATGAATGGAAAATTTGAACTAACTTGAACCTCAAGTCCTTGGAGGTAATCAGCGTCTATGCGAGAAATGTCTGATCTCTTCATCTCCGAACAAATTAAAGATCCTTCTGCGCTGGTGGGTGGTTGAATTCTGGGTCTATGTAAATGTGAAGGCTGTTATAGTTAATGGCTAGAAAGTATTCAGGCCTGTTAACTAAGTAATGAAGCAATTTGTATTATCTAGCATACTTGTCGTAATGGAGAGGTAGAGGAGATCAGGTGTACAAGACCCTGGAGAGCCGGATCTATCCTCAATCACCTTTTCTCTGTCTTTACATAAACATGATGCTCTTTGAATCCAGGCGTGACATTGTTTGGGCAAAAAAGAAGAAAAAAAGGGTTATTTTTCAAGGTGAGTCACTCCCTGTGCCCTTTTCAAGGCCACTCTGATGACAACCCTGTCACAGCAAGGCTTCCCCAGTAACAGAGGGAGGCCACCTTGAAAAAGAAAAGACAGCATCAGTAAACTTCTTAATTTTTGTTTAAATTACTCAAGAAGAAAAGGATTAACTGCAATGTCACAGAACTGAATGAATATTTTATCAAAGACAACACTTTGATAAAATTTTGTGTCAGAAGAATTACATGTCAACTGCTTTGATGTTTGCAGTTCTCCTCCAATCCCTTGAATCATCATTAAATGCTTTCATTTTTTTTCTTTTCAATCTATTCCTAATGTCTCGCATCATTTTATCAAATATTCAACTCTCCTTATGAGATAATTCTTCAGAATCAAAGTCACTATGATGCATTAGGATTTGAGATTCACAACCTGCTTGTCAAAATGCTAAATCGGCTTATCAGATTCATATTTCAAACCTCTGCATGAGCAAACACTTTAATTTTCTTTTACATGATCTCGATTCTTTACCACGCTTATGCAAGAGATAATACACCACTGTTCAAACATTTGGCGTCGGTAAGGTTTTTAAAACGAAATAAGTCTCATGTTTTTGAAATAAGTCTCTTGTACTCACCAAGGCTGCTTTTAAACAAAAATACAATAAAATCAGTACTATTTTGAAATATTATTTTTTTTTCTACATGAATATATAAATATTTTAAAAAATATATATAATGTATTCCTGTGATGCAAAGCTGAATTTTCAGCATTCAATACTCCATTCTTCAGTGTCACATGATCCTTCTAATATGCTGATTTGATGCTCAAGAAACATTTCTGATTATTATCAATGTTGAATACAGCTGTGCTATGCAGTGTCTTTGTAAAAACAGTGTATATAATATAATATAATATAATCATAACACTTGTAAAGCAACTTTTTTTTTGTAATGTCACAATAATGTAATGATGGACAATTGTATTTTCTTTTCATCAGGAAATTATTTGTTTCCATGTTGGAAGAGTGAGGACTGACACCCTCAAGTTGAGGGGTCACGTCAGGACAATCAATTTAAAAATCCCTGCTTTTTCGGAGCCCCGAGGGTATTTTGAATCTGACTCTGAAGTGAGATTGCACTCTGAGTACGGTGTGAAAATCGGAAGCCTGAGAATTTATTTCCTGCCCACTGCATATTCAAACATACAGTTCTATTTAAAGCTATAAGATGAGCAAAATTAATGTTATAAAAGCATATCAACGTGTACTTGAAGAGAAGAGGATTGAGTGTTAAGAGGGTCAGGCCTGTGGGACTGGAGCATTGTTCTGTGAAGCTGCTCATTATGATAAAGCCCGTCTAAATGTCAGCATTCATTTACAGCTCAAACAATGAATGACTGACAGCTTATTTTTGTGAGCCATGTGAGGGCCAATTATAATCTGCTGATAAATTAGGAGCAAATGTATGCTTTGCTTGTTTATACTCTGAATCTAAACATTGTTTTAGATCATTATTGCAGGTTTTATTGCATTATTTGTCTGCATATAAAATCGAATATTCTGATTCATCATTTAGACTATGAGCATGATGGACACTGAATGTCAGCTGTAAAGGCCTGCTCACACCAAGAACAATGACTACTGTATATAACGATAACTATAGGATTATGTAATATTGTACACCATATGAGCCTATGAAATGTTCTGTTCAGCGTACTGCAGTTATGTTGTCTGAAGCTTAACATGTTTGAGCTCTTGATTCTGATCGGCGGTCAACATTTTTATTGTTCATCAGATGGAAAAAAAGTGAGTGATTACAACTGTATTTTCCTCTTTATAGCTGTGATGTGGACGTCACTATTCTCATAGAATTAGGATGATTATTTCTAAATTATTTTCCTTATAGTTATTGTCCTTGGTGTGAACAGGCCCACAGTCTAACAAGGTTTTGGATTGTGTAGCATCTGAATCGATCAAACACACAATTGTAAAAGTTACTTTTCCAACCCTTCACCCATGCAGACTCCATAATGTCAAATTTGCTTGAATGAACATGCATTTCCCCAGTACATTTTGTGTATTATTACTGTATATTGTTCTTTTGTATATTGTATAGTGTTATGCATGTCTGATAATAGAACTACTAGATAATGTAGCCCATCTAGGTGGTGTCTCATATCAAAAAATACTCCTTGTTTAATAATTCAAACTTTGGTGGACATCACCATCTCATAGAATAAATTGTATGTTTGTTATATTTATCGGAGTATAAATGGACACAAACTGCAAGCTTACTCCCTTCATACAAATGAGTTCACTTTCAAACAAAGGAACTCTCCCGCCAGAGAATTGCACCTTTCTCATTGGTCAAGCCAAAACTCAAAGTTGTGACTTCTGTAGAGGTTAAAAAGCCCCCACGCAGATTGTGCTGGTCTCTTCTGGTCTTCTTCCTTTGTTCTTGTTGATTCTACTGATTGCTGGTCAACTCACCCGGCCAAGTGAATGAGGCCGACAGCCATGCGCAACTTTTTTGACAACAGGGTCAAATTAACAGCGCAAATTCGTTGCCATTTCTTCATTCAACGCAGAAGATATTGATTACAACTTCAGCACCATCGGACCAAACCATCAAGAATTTCTCTCAAAACTGCATATCTGGACGCTCCTCAACAGCTAAGGCATTTGCAAGTATCATAAATTTTAACACTGAACAGCGATTTAACATTAAGTTTGAACCCCTTTGTTAACAAAGGTGCTTTATAGTGAGAAACTGATGGTTCTTCCAGCTCATTAAATGACTCTTTTCATAGCTCCATTCCCCATATGCTAGGGCTCAAATTCATTTCCACTCTCTCATTTCCTATGTATGTGTGATTTATATGTCTGTGTGTGTTTAGTCTAGCTATGTGTTCGTGATTTAGTTAAAACTTGATATGCTTAGAAACCGATGTCAATGATAACGATTACGATCACAGCTACATGCTAAGAAAGAGTTATTTTTCTGTGGCCATGGAAAATATCCTTTCTGAATAGTTGATAAGACGATCAATACTGAGTGTTCGCTGGCTGTAATATTAATTCAGCTACATCAAGTTAATTTGATTAACTGATTCAAATTATAATGGGTTATGATTACTTATTCATATTTCCCTTTTGAGCTAATTCGCTACAATTGGGACAATTAAGTAAAGAATAAAGTACCCAAAAGTACATAATTTAAAAAATAAAATAAAATGGTTTTACAGAATAGCTTTAAAAATATTAAAAAAAAAGATCACTTCATAATACATGGCAAATATGCATTTTAACATCAGCAAAACCATTCATCTACAAAATATAAAAATGAAAGCGCCATGTACCAAAATGGCAGAACCACAATTTTAGTCTGAGCCGTTCAAAAGTTATGAGCATATAACCTTTTTTTTTTTTTTTTTTCATAAATGTAATGCTGGAAAATCTAGTAGGCTAGATCGAATGAACGAATATGCAATAAATAAGCAATCATTCTAATATGGCTAGTGTACACATATCTAATCTTACTCAACTAATTAATATTCATGAGCCTGCCTGATACGTTTGTGTTTCTGCCCATTTTCAGATTATGCCTATGCCCCATAGACTCAGAAATGCCAAATGAATAATACTAAGAATATATAAAATATTGATACAGCAGGTGCCATGACGCCATAAGACTAACCCTATCTTTCCCTTCACTGAACCAATCAGGGTGCTGCATCTGTGGCGTTCGCCCTGTCCAATTCATTAGTTGAGGTGGCGGTGTGAAGGATGAAAATTAGTTCACAATGCTGACAGCTTCATTAGCTACAGTTTTGTGACAGGGTGTCAGATGACGAAAAGACCAAAAATCAGAGGTCAGCTTCTACAGAAACCATCCTTCAAAACTGTCCTCTGTGCTACCACTTGACAAACACTCACCACTCTTTAAGATAACAATAGAAGATGTGTGTGTTTTACTTTGTTTCCATTATAAAATGGAGCTGAATCAATGGCTTCCCCAGAGCAGAGTCAATATCCAGCGTAAACCGAGGTATGTGGTCATAACAGAACCGCAGGACTGATTAGCATAAACATACACTATTCCTTTTCGCTCTCTTCTTGCCGCGTCATGCAATCCAATTATTTCCAGTCCATTACAATACATTAAAAACAAAATGAAAAATCATTATTTTTTTCTGTTTAAATGTCACTTTTCCTTAAATAACCACACTTCTCTCATGCTGCCAGGTTAATGTCATCATATGCCATTGCAAATGCATTAAAAACTTTTAAAGCACCTTTTCGAGTTTAGAAATATATTTACATATAATAAGCTATTCAGTCAGGCATTCATCACTCTTCATTTTCTCAACTTTTCTTATCTTTACTGAATCCAAAAGGGAGCATTTCAGTGAGAGTTTCAGAAAGCAAATGGACTCAAGTTTCTACAATAAATGATCTGAAGCGTTTCTTGTCTAAACAAAAGATAAGCGACATTACGTCTTGCTGATCTCTGTGATAATGATGGTTCAGAGAGTATACGCCTGCTCTGTTGTTCTATTGTCAGTAATAAGAGCGAGTGAGCTCAAGCTTCTGGAACTCATTCAAAAACTTAAAGATGAGTTAAAAGCTAAATCTCACTCAAATGGATAAATGGAGAGAGATGGGTCAGAGCAATCAGCAGTAATGACAGATTTAGAGTTTCGTTTAGTTTAAATGAGACTCTGAAGAGTGACTGAGCCTTAGATAAAGGAATAGTGAGGCACAAAATCTCGGCAGACTCCCATGGTGTTTTCACACAGGGTTTCTTCCGCAGAGTATCAGAACTGCTACACTATGCAGAAAATAAAGTGATTTCTGGGTTAATGCATTGAGAATTTCCTTTGATAACAGCCATAAATGATTAAATGATTATCGAGAGAGGGGGAAATTGAGAACTATTAAATACTTAATCATGATGAAATCTAATTTACATGAGGAGTGGGATCACATTTACATCCAAATGGTTACTAAAAAAGTGACTAAACTAAAAATAACTAACATTTTCTGGTATGGTCAGAATTACTGAATACAATGTGTATGTTTGAGTTTTTGTCACATCTTCATAAAAATAAAAGCCATATATATCAAAAGATTGTTGCTAAAAGTTTGCAGAGAATGATTTTGGCTGAGTTCTTTTTTATCTGCTAGTGAGGAAAAACGTAATTCAAAGTGAAAACTATATTATTTTTCGACAGATATTTTTTTTCTTGTGTTAAGCTCACTTAATTTGGATCAATTGTTCAGTAAACAAAACTTAAGTAATTTTGCTTCTTGATTTAAGGGTAGGGTAGACAATTTTGGAGAGGCTAGCAATAGCAAGCTAGCTTTGAAAGCATTAGATCCCACCCTCTCTTCAGAGCGCTCTCCAAAGCCACACCTCCTCCAAAGCACATGAACGTGTGGCGGACAGCCAGAGCAGATTCTGCAAAGGGTCACGAGAGACGGCGTTAAACTACCTCATGTCTCAAAGGATTATAATAGTAATGAATGTAAACAACTTACAGAGCTCTGACTTTTACCACCTAACTGCTGCAGATTCATTTCTGCATTGATAATGTTGGCCTAGAAATGCAAAAATCTGAGTACGAGAACGTCACGGGTTGCCATCTTGTAATTACGGTTATGACATGGGCTGCATCTAACTCCACTTTTAGACATACATTCACAAACTTCCCTAAGCACTTCCTCTTGGGGGAATCCCTTTTGAAGTGCGTTCAGATTTGTCAAGTGGGTGAGGGAAGTTTATTTGGACACAGAGGGAGTGAATCTACTCAATAGCTGCGTCCCAATTCAGAGGCTGCATCCTTTGAAGGCCGATTGTGTCAGAGCGGCGTAACGAAGGCTGTCCCAAATCGAAGACTCCTTCAAATGCAGCCTCGAAATGCTTCCTTCTTTTTTGCAATGAAGGATACAACAGATGGATCCTTCACGGCCTTGCCTACCCCATAATTCATTGCGTGCCAATGACGACAGGACACTTTTAAATGTAAGTATTGGGTTACTTTAGTAACAAATAGGGATGTCTCTATACCAAAAATCTAGTAGTCGGTACCGATACCACCAAAAGTACACAATACTCGATACCAAAGTCAATACCACGGTAAAAATATATAAAAATATATATATATTTTTTTTTTTTTTTTTCTAGGTTGGTCTAATAGTATTAAGTGAAAATACCACAGAAATTGAATAATCAAATATAAAATAACTCTGTCATAACTGTATAAATTAAATATAGATTAATCCTTATTAAAGCGTTTCTTTTGTTGTTTGATTATCATATTATACAGACCAATAGTAGACAGTAGCATGTTTTAAATGCTGCTGTCACTAATGCTGTGTTCCAGGCAGGTTTTTGAGCCCGTAAGTCACGACTTCAAACCACGACTCACGACTTTATAGCATTCCAGGCAAGTCACGCCAAACTGCCTGAGCACAAGGAATTGAGGTAGCTAGATGTAAACAAACCAGCATGGTGGACCGTACGGGGCTTATGCTCATTTAATCATTTCTATCACCAAAGGTGCTTACCCCTTGCTTATTTGAGGAAAAATGGCGCATAAGGGAAGAGAAGCTGTTATACCTTTTATTTTACATTATTTGTATATTTGGAAATGTATTTGGTATTAATTTATTCTTGCACTCAATGAACTAAAAACTAGCTAATGCTAGAATAGCTGCTGATAATGCATAACATTTGCGGATATGTGTACCACATAAACACCGCATCCGTAGGGGGTGCCATTGTTGTTTCGCGGGCTATGTGACGTCAGAGCGCGGAACTGGGAGTACATCGATCTAGTACGAGTTCACAGGTGAGAAGTCACGGGTTTCACTGCCGTTCCAGTGCACTTTCACGGGTAGAAGCAGGTTGGAAAAACACAGGTTACGGGTTGCCTGGAACGCAGCATAAGACCTGATGAATGGAGACAATATGCTGTTACACATGCTGTTCACATTCACATAACCAACGCGAATATACGCCAAGATGGGCATTTTCACATAACTGTGTGTGTATTTGAACGTTTATGTGTAATAAACCGCGAAAATCTATGCGTGTGTGCTTTGGTTGAGAGCGCACTCACTGAAGATCGACGCTCAGTTTTTTCTGTCTAGCACATAGCTTACATTTTATCGTAATGTTCTTGCCTACCTGTGACCAAAAAGTGAAGTAATTGGAATGTTTCCATTCTGCAAAACAGCGACAATCTTCAGACAGCGACTACACAGCCAACTGGTGCGAAGTTGTGAACTCACGCGCAACTGCACTACAACTAACGATTTTAAAGAGGCAGCGTTCAATATTAATTTAAACAGAACTGTTGAACTAATTTACAGTATGTAATGCAAGTACATTATAAGTAACTGTAATTAAATGACCTAAAAATGAACAGTAATCCCTTACTTTACTTTTTCAGTGGATAAGTAATTTAATTACTAAGTAACGCGTTACACCCAACACTGGATGCGATTATATATAGTTTATACTCTTTGTGAAACCTGTTTTGTTTTCAGACAGCTTAATATAACTTTCAAAAAGTCCAGTACAAACATTACTGCCACTCATCAACGTAGGCTAGACCACACCATTGTGGCCTCTGAAGTCCGTGTCCTTTGAAGGATGCAGCCTTTGGACTGAGATGCAGCTAAAATGTACACTTCAGGCAGATCCATAGACCACAATGCAACATGATTGTGACATTACAGCAGATCGCACTTAATTTACCCCCTACCCCACATAACTTTAGTGCAGGGGTACTCAAGTTCGGAAGCCAAGAGGGCCGCATTTTAACCACATGAAATGCAAAGGGCCACAAATCATATCTTGGATCGTAAGACTTTTATTTAGGCCTACTTAAGACAATATTTGTAGTTTTACTGAGTATTTACTAAAAGTGCAGTTTATTATCTAGCTGAGTCTTACTAGTACTGTAATGGTTGTCATATTTAAAGTGTCACTGAACATGAATAGCATAAATAGCATTTAAAAAAGGATTAATAGCTTGTCTTGCTTTATTCTTAAAGTACAAATGCATAGAAAAGAAAAACAAGAACTGATGAAAAGAAGTCCTTATTCATATTGAAAAGTCTGCATTGTTTTCACAAGTAATTTCAAGTCTGGCTGTTGTTCACTGGCTGATGAGACTCAGTAAGATGAAAACATTGCACTTTTTTATACTCCATTTCACCTTTTTAACACTTTTTATAGCGCCTATTTATACTCCGGGTCGCTCAAAGGTTTTATTGTACCTACCTTTTAATTTGGTCAGAATCCAAAAATCTTTTTTTTTTTTTCTTCTTTTTTTTTCAATCACAATTTTATGAATTCTCTAATTATAACCAACATTGTAAACATGATAAATAAGATATTCTCCTTTAGCTCAGTGATGTGACGACAGATCTGTAATGGGAGCGCTCTCTGCTTGCTTTCTGTTTAAAACACAGTGACATTAAGAATAAAAGTTTTGTTTTTCATGCTGCTAAGAGGACTATCGGCAACTTACACACTGCAAAGTTTGAGGAATGTCAACTACATTACATGATGGGAAAAATAAGGTTATTTCATTTTTTACTTGTGCGCACCGTCTCGAGCCTTTGATAGCGTTCACGAACACAAGTGCTCGACACATGCGCACTAGAGAGATTCATGCTTGTCTAGTCTTTTTCGCTCAAATAGTTACAATAAAATGTCTTTGTACTCGTTTAAAATAGAGTTGCTGGTATCTTTTAATCCCCTCGAGCGCTCTTCAACACGGCCGGCTATTGTTTGTTGTTACTCTTGTTCTGTCTTCTCCGTTTCTTTTCAGACTGAAACAACAGCCCGTTTCAGTGCTGACACCTTGTGGACAAACTAATTTAGTGCAAAAACTATTCAATGTGCGCATGCAAAGTGCCTTCAGTCTATATTGTTCTTTGCGGTTAGAAAACTGTGCTGCGCGCGTACACTATGTGCGTTCTCTGCTGATGATTACAGCGTCGCGCGCACTGTACACCTACCCTAGTGTACGTGTAAAAACAAAGTAATATTCAGGCTAATTTTGAACACAAATTATAATAAAAATACATTTATATGTAGCATGATGCAGGTCACAAATTTAATGCTGACGGGCCGCCTGTTGAGTACCCCTGCTCTAGTGTATGACATTGGAGTTAAATTTGACATTTAACCGCATTTAATATTTAGCAACCTGCCAATTGAAAAACTGGACTTAAAATCAGCCATGGTGTGAATGCAGCATAAGCTCGTTGTTTTGGTTCAGGAGGAACTGTAAAAAGCGGCTGCTGTTTGTTTGTGTGACTGTCTGTCTACAACTCTGTATGGAAAAACACACATTGACAGGCAGGTACGACATTCTATTGGATTAACATTTTTTGGTCCTGAGACTTCCACAGAAGATATAAATAACCACTTCTATTACTGATTGATCAGGATGTGAAGAGAGTTTCAACCAGTACAAAACGTGTTAATGAAAAAATGCCTACCCTACCTTTAAGAATGTTTAGATATTCGTAGTGGAAAACAAGACAAAAATACAGAGTAGAAACTCCTTTTTAGCAGTTTAACAAAACATCACTCAAATGACTCAACCAATGGCATTAATTTGTTAAATTAAAAAAAGGACTACTGCATGAAGAGAGAATTGATTGTTTAAAGGGTCAGGCAGTTCATTTAGATATTTAATATTTGCAGAGTTTCACATTATAAACAGTGACAGCTTTTTTTTTTTTTTTTTAATGGTAGCTGTTCGTCCATCAGTTGACCTTTAAAAACAAGCATCCGAAAGGCCAATGCGAAATACACTATACTAATAAGATTTATAGTAATCTCTAGTTAAGTCAAAGTCTAATTAAACACCCCCACCTTAATTTCTAGAAGATTTATTATTATTATTATTATTTATTGCCTCCTCCCTAGGCTTTGTGTGGGCATGCTTTTGTGTAGGTATTTTAAATGACGTTTCAGATCTTGAATGAAACAATGATCATTTAAGCGTGAAAATTGTGAATGGCTAAAAACATTTTTTACACTCCAATGAAAGAAGAGGCTTGATTACAAGTGGCATGAAACATCCTCACACCTAAAGTAGTTCTGAAACTTTTACTTTTTGTAATCACTGACTGTACTGTCATGTTCCAGCAGTGCATCCGCCCTCTCAAAGGGCTTCAGCATTGCTGGAATAACTAACATGCCAGCAGTTTTATTTGAAACCCATCCTCATCTCATTTACATGGCTTGAACCTCTTCCCAGAAGCATGAATATGCCTGCCATTAATGAGAACATTAATCTTCAAACCTCCTTCATACCCTTCTCTTTGGACACAGATTTCTTTCTAATTTTCGTCCTGGTCAGATTTCTTTAAAGAATCTAACAGAGCGCTACAGAAAACAGAAATCATTCAAGACGCAGGACATTCATGATGCATAAACTTGTAGACAAGAAACTAAAGAAGATACTTCTGCAAAATACTATACCAAAGGTTGTATTTGAGCAGTCTAACACTGACTAATTATTTCCATTTCATTGCTGAAGCATGTAAGATTTATTTATTTTATTTTTTTGCAATTGCTTTTTAAATAAATATATTTTAAATAAATGTTTAAAAATCTGCATACATATGTGATCATATTACAGATTTTCCCCTATTTGAATTCTATTTACACTTCTTTTTTTAGCTCTTTGAAGTTTTGCGTTCACGGTCCAGAAATCTTAATGATGACCTTCACTTAACTGATATATTAAAAAGGTTTTGGCATTTATAAACATTAAAAGATTATAAATAATAATCATTTTCTGTTTGGTTTATTGATATTATTGAAATTAAGGAAAAAAATAAAAACTCTTTTTACCTCAATTTACTCCCAACATCCATCCATCCATCCCAAAGATTTCTATGAAAATTTCTCTTAGGCACAACCTTAGTAAAACATTTTTAGTGTTTTGGCAATATGCAAAAAAATTAAAGATTTGTAAGAATAATAATGAAGGACTGTGTACCAGCTATAAATACAGTGAACATAAAATTGTGGTCACTCTTGCTGTTTAAACGAGCTGATTACATATTTCATCCAGCAGACTCAGTCTAAACAAAAACCACGCATTTGAAAATAGGTGCAAGAGGAATTCTTTGATGATATACATAAAAGGATGTATAATATGATGGTTCTGGGTTTACCTTCAGGATATGAATATCCTTGTATTCCTTACTAGTGCCGTGTTCATTTCCTTTTGTCTCTAAAATGTGATTTGAGCAGATCAGGCTTATTGGGTAAATGAAAAGTAATAATATTATAAGTAATATCATGCATGGTCCCATTAAATGAGGGCATCATATATTTTTTCCTTTTCATTCATGTTCTACCAGCTTTAATTAAAGTCTCTGTGACTGTGTGATAGAAGACGTTATCTGGCTGATGGCAGCCCTTCTTCTCATCCACACAGATCAGTTCCTCTTGTCCTGAACTTCAGCTCAGATTAAACAGAGGACGCTTCAGTCACGCTTACAGGGGCTTACAGTCTATAGATTATTAAAAGCAAAGACATTTCATTTTAACATTTAACATTTTCAACAATGCAGCTGAAGATTTAACAATGCCAATGGAGTGAGTCATAAACAGATCACAAGGGTTTGTCACAGAGAACATTATAAGAATATTCAATAAGAATATTGTTAAGCTCAGTCAACACTATTTGTGTTACAGAAAATACTTTTGATTCTTCACTTGTCTCTTCAGCGCAAAAAACAGACATAATCAAGGAACATCCAGGGTTTCTGCAGGTTCCATGAAGGTAAATGCAAAACGTTTTTAAGTTCATCTAAATGTAAATTTAACAAACTCACAGAATAATATCATGCATGTCAAGTGTGTCATTTCTGTAATATTCTATCAGTACCAAAACAGAATTCCATTGTAGGGTTGAAAATAACCAAAGATATTTGAAAATGGACAAAGACATTTGATTTACTGTTTCAACCTTACAAATCCCCCCTTTGGCACCGTTGGCCACACCCATGGAGTCCAAAGGTGGCACAGTCCATGAAAACATGCTTTCTATGTGCAGATGTCATCTTCAGACTTCTCGTCCAGTCTTTGTTCTTCTTTCAGCCCTGTTTGAGAGATCTTCATCGAATGGTGTTGCACGCTTCATAGATATGCATGTCATACATTGAATACTCTACACCTCCACAAGAATAGACACTGAAGATGGTAGAACCTGCTTTTTCCTCTTTTGAGGCAAGACAGGATCTGAACTTTAGCCACAGGGATCCTGTGATTTAAAAAGCATATAGCACAGCAACCAGCATAAGCATACATACGGCATTTGTCACGACGTTTGATGTGGTCAAATTAAAATTGTCTCTGGCAATAAGCACTTAAATTGATAATGTACTTGATAATGTGGTCAAGGAAGGGATAAAAGAAGAAAGCAACTGTGACTCTCTTCTTTTGTCTTTTTCTCTCTTTTCTTTTCTAAAGACATTACATGCAAGTTGTCAGTTTATACATAGCTGTGGGATTTCTTTCTGTAAAGAGTGTTGCATAATTAAATATGAAGTGCATTCATGTAAATAAGTTCACTGATACATGGACATTTCCATTATTATAAGTACTGTAGGTCTCATAACAAGATTCATGTAAGTTCTGATTTACATGCTTACATGACTGTTACCAGCAGTGTAACTGATCTGATTATGACAATATGTCACGTCACATGTCAAACTACCATTTCCACTCATGGAAACAGAGGTAGATTATGAGGTGCGGAGAGACATTATGTTTTGTTGGAACATGATCAGACAGGGTGAATTTGTAATAATTTATAAAGAATACAATGGACATAATCTAAACTTTCTGACAGTGTGTGGGACGGCCAACTGAATTACAAATATTGCAATAGTGTTGAATGAGACTGTACAAGAGTTGAGGCAATGGCCCATTACAGCAGAAAGAAGTAAAAGCTGCAGGACTTTGTACGAGTACACTTGTACAATATCATATGAATTTGACAACTTGTTCAGTTTGGTGAATTATTAAGACTATAGGGGCTTTTGCACCGAAAAGTTCTAGGAACTTAGTTCTGGGAACTAACCAGTAGGATAGTTCCCTAAGAACTAATTTCTCCCATGGCCATGTTCCTGGTTGCATTCGCACCGGGAATAGAAACTCTGAAGTGGCCGACAGCGGCCTGGTCTTTAAGCATGGCATTTACAAATGCTAAAAACCGGTGGATGGAGGATGCCGTGATTGGAGCTGTGTTTGTTGTGTGTCGTGGGTTTTGCGATAACGGAGATGGAATGTAAAAGCGTAATTACGTGACTGAAAGAGCAAAAAGTGAGGCTAAGAGACGTCTTACATGTCTTTTTAAAAATGCCGGGTCCATTGGTTGGGAGAATAACTGCCTACAGTTGTTTTTTTTTTGTTATTTTTCACACCGGTCATCACCTAAACCATTTAGAAAGCAACAAGCAAATCCTCTGTGAATGTGGTTCAAGTTTTATCAACTGCTTCCTCCAAAAAAAAAAAAAAAAAACTACCTTGTAAAATCTCAGGAAGTTCTAGACCAGAACTGTCTAAAGGCAACAACCTGTAACCATCGGGAAATACCTTGCAAATTAGCATCCAATCACTATTTGCCACTTCCACACACAGCTAATTTGTCCACAGCTCTTTGCAGTCTTACATCTATTTGGAGCGCTCTGTGATCACTGCCTGTTCCCTGTTTCAGCAATAATGGCAGTAATTTAGACAAAGCTGTGTTGTGATTACACTTCACAGTGTGCAGCCTTGATAGAAGTTCACCTGTGGTGACACTAATGCTTTTGAACAGCTCCAGGTGTGCAGCATGCCGCGATTGATCCCCTCTTCTCCCTTCGCCCCAAAACCTTGGTGCCCACCTCAGGGTCTGACAGCTGGACTGGGCTGACCTATTTACTGCAGTCTGTTGTGGGCTGGGGAATCACATCTCATCCGCAGAGAGAGCATAATGATGAGAACAACAAAAGCACCACAGCACAGTTTGTAGAGTGCTCTAGAATTACACATCAGATGAAACAGAATTTACATCTTCCATCTGATGAATTGTATTATGATTCAACACACACTGTTGGTTGGAGAGCACTTCAAAGAAACAAGTGTGAACAGAGAAGCCTATGGGAAGATGTTTTCAATTTCAATGTGCTTCATACAAGGTAATGAAAGAATAGCATACATACAGTATCTTCTGAAATCTTGGATATCTTGGTAATTTTCTGGGGTAATTCTTCGGGTAATTAATATATAGCTAAAATTCCATCTCAAACAAGGACAAATTGATATATTCATTTGAGATGGCACTACCGGTTATATGAACCAGATTGCTTTAAGACCACAGCTTGCAATGTTATATTTAGGGGTTCAAGCACGAAGTGCTGAAATCCTATTGTAATTGCTCAGATTTTTATTATTTTTCTTCTGCCGTAAAACGCGAAGTGCAGCCCAAACCGTAAGTGCTAGAGACTTGAAACTCTTTCAGATGATAGGACAGAAATCGAGGAGAGGTTGACAGAGTATGACCCCAATTGGCCAATAGGTGGCACTACAGTGACCAAAAGTTGAAAATCGCTAATAACTCCTAGACCGTTTGTCCTAGAATCAAGTGTTTTATATCATTGAAAATCCTCTCCGATTTAATTTCCAGTATGCAAATTTTTCTGCCATTTTGAATTTTGTCCAAAACCTACTTTTGCGAACTAGTCCCAGGTTTTTCACCCGATCTGAACCAAACTAGTGCAGAAATGTTCTCTGGAGTCTGAATATCAATAATTATCAAAAAAAGTTGAAATTTTGATTCACGGTTGCTAAGGGGCGCCAAAACGTACGATAAGGGCGGAGCTATAATTAAATGAAACCAGTGCAGGACAATTCTCTGGACTCTCTAGATCAATAATTATCAAAAAAGTTGAACTTTACCCTTTGGGTCGCTATAACAGGGTCATTTAGAAAATGGGCATGGCTAAATATACCCAAAAGCCTATAAAACCTAAATGAAAACTCAGAACTTCACGAAAATAGGTGAGCACATGCAGCATATGACTCTAAAGAAGCACACCAATTTTTGTGCAGATCAGACCATAGGTGGCGCTATAACCTTTAAAAAACATATGTTTTTAATGGTTTTGGATGAAAATGTGTATAACTTTGTGTGTGGTTGACTTATTTTCACGGGAGTCACGTCCTTAGACTTCTGAAACCTTGCTGAGTCCACCAATACCAGACTTGCAAGGTTTCGGCTTATGGTTTGTGCTACGTTATGATTTAGTGCTTAAAAAATGGGAATATCTTCAAAACTGTTAGTCCGATCGAGACGAAACCAGCATAGGTAACACGAAACCGAAGTTGATTAACAAAACATTAATGCCCAAATGTCAAAATTTTGATAGGAAGTGGCAAAACAAATCAAAAAAAGTCATCCATGGGTCATTTTTTATGTTCTCATTCATATAAATATCTATAACTCCAAAACGAAATGAGATATTTTCACCAAATTTGACACACATATGTATGGGCTCACTCTGAGGACACATATAAAAAGGGCAATAGGTGGCACTATAACTTTCAAAAAACCTTTAAAAACCATATTTGTCCTTACTAAATTGCCTGTATTGGCTGTAAATGGTGTTTTCCATCTATGATCTGAGTGTTTACATGCTTGCTAAATAAAATATAATACCTTTTTATGTACTTAAAGGCCTTAAAGTGCTTGAACCCCGGTAAATGCTGCTTGCAGCTTTAATTAATTGTTATTTTAAATTTTATTTCATATTATTATATTATGGATATACACCGATCAAGCATAACATTATGTCCACCTTCCTAATATTATGTTGGTCCCCCTTTTGCTTCCAAAACACCCTGTGACGTCATCACTGCGTTGGCCATGATTGGCTAAGTTGCTACATGTGCCTCAGACACCGGGGTCCTGCGTGACTGAACTTACTCCAGACCACAGTTTTGGAACCTGCATACCTCGAGTAAGCAAGGTTTGGGTTGATCATCCTATAGTTCAGGGTATATGTGACGGTAAGTTAACCTTGCTTCCTCTAATACCCCCCAGGGCTGCATTCCTCAAAAGCATTGTAAGTAGATCGTAGAACCATTGGCACCAGTGGTCTCTACAATCAACTTAGCTCACAATGCTTTTGAGAAAGGCAGCCCTGTTTGATGCTGCTAAATTACACACTGTGGCTTTTAAAAAATTGCTTTGACAGGAGAATATTGTTAGGAGGCATCTACACTCTGTTTTGTTTAAGATCCGTTTCTCTCACTCTTTGAGCTGTATCTAAGGGGAATTGAAGCTAATGAACATTCAGAGGATATGAAACCCTGGTGTAATATAATTGGGATTTTGCTTTTTGTACAAAATCAAAGCTGTTTGAGTGAGATAAAACACATGTGGCTTCCTTAAAGTTCATGTAAGAACTTCCCCTCTCTGCTCAGCTCTGAAAGAGAGTTGTTGTTCAAAATTGCTCGTTTTCACACTATCCTCTCTGTGCTTACTTGTTATCACTTTTTCTCTTCTGAAATTCCCTGTTTCGGAGGGCCGTTTTCCCTCAGGCAATATTGGTAGCATATCCGTTCAGACAGCTGAACAAACCAATATAAGGCCACTAGATCATATCATGGTGGGGGAGGTTATAATATTTCGGTCTGATCCAGCTATGATCCGCCTATGCCTAAGGATGCAGGCATTTGCAGTTGTACACCTTGAATATTTCTATTGATTTCCAGGTTTAATTTAAAGTTACAAATGTGTAGATTTCTTTTTCTAGGGCTTTCTAACAAAACTACAATGAGACCAGATATCATTCATTTTCAATGAGAGCTGGCATTTCTGTCGACACAAGACAAAGACAGCTGATGACCTTTATGTAAATAAGCAGCAACATGACTACCAATGATCCACCTGCTGATACACAAGGAATAGTCACCATGCTGACACAGAGATTTCATTTGCTATAGAGTGCAACAGAGCCCGCCTACTTTTTCAGCAACCTTGGATCCAGAAATATTTTTCCCATTTGTTTTATCCATTGGGATTTGTAAAAAGTGCAAAAATACAAAGGTACAGTACAAGACGGCGTACGGCTTTGTACTTAACGGAGGGAAAGAATTACAATCTCATGAAGCGTTACAAGCTACATAATTGAATTAAAAAACGATGGAGAAAAAAAAATTATTGATTTAAATATGTTTATTATATATGGAAACAATATTTTATATACAAAACAGGCATATTATGCATAGAAAAAGTTTGAATATTAACCGATAGGCTGTCGATTAATTAAATGATGAGCTGTTTTCCCACAAAAGTTTAGCTTTGTTAAAGTGTTCGTTTGGCGCAATCTCTGAGCATTCTCTGCAGAATCATGGGTAATGTAGTTTTTCTCCAGGAATCCTGCTGTTAAACAGAATTATGTTCAGATAATGCAATATAATGGGTTATTCCCCCCATGGAGAATTTTTACTTCTGTAGCTCGACTGTTGCACTCTGTAGTATAATGACCAGCTAAGTGAATTACAGACAGACATTATCCCACATATTATGACTACTTCCTAAATAAATAAATATGTGGACATAAAACATTGCTAGTTATTATTTTTTAATGTTACCTGTGTATTATCTTACAGCGTTCACTAAGCAAAAGTGTGAAAGGGGTTTAACTATGTGTGCATGAGGTTGGCCAAGGAAAGATAGAGGCACTGCAAGAGGAGATAGGGATGGAATTTGTATAAAGAAGTAAATTGCTTTTTAACTAAATTTGCTCTGTCTTTGCATGCCAACTGATTAATATGAGATAAACACCTGCATTAGTTGCCATAGAGATATCCTTGCTAGTTTTGTTTTTGACCACCCGAAAAACCTGCTGACATCTGCTTTTTATAGGTTTTTGTTTGTGTTAGAGAATATAGCTCGTATATAGGAATGACGATTGAATGTTAATTTAAAGAGTATATAATGGTATTAAAAATATAAATAACTGATGAATTTGATTAATTAATCAGTATATAATGTCATTAATTTGATTAAAATTTTCATCAGTTGACAGCCCTGATTTTAAGGACTGTTCACTGCAGGAGTGAGACCCTATCAGGGACTATGAGTTGCTGTGGTCTGGAAGGATGTTGTTTCAGTGCGAGAGAAAGCATGTTCAGAAGTGATGGAATTATTATTTTTTTTTTAATAAACAAGTTAAAATTGCAACTGTAGCCAACATATGGTTGCATTTTACTTTGTGATTTCACTGGAACAGAGAGCAGGCTCCAGATTGATGGACAGAGAAGTGTAACCACCCATCTGAGCTAATCACAGAGATGCATGCTGACAGCTGAGTTTTAATTACAGATTTGTAGGAAAGACGGGGGCCAATGTTCCCCTTAAAAATATAGTCTACTGTAGATTAAAATCACGAATGATTACATTTTCAGGTGGGCAGCCACAGTATCATGCTAAAAAAAACATACAATACTAACTTGTCACAGTATGCTGTTTTGTCCAGATCTGTGCAGCATTTGATTTGAGTCAAACATGTGTATAGGATTCTGTCATTGGGATGACAATCAGTGCACATCTTGTTTTCTGACAGATGTGTGTGAGCATGAGAATCATCACATTGAGCTGATAGCAAAAAAGAATAACAATTATGGAAAAACTATCTCTGCATGGCATTAAAAAAAGTATGTGTATCTTGGTATGTTGCTTCAGATGTGTCACATTTGCAGTGTAAAACAGCTTAACAGTTGTACAGAAGATTAAAATGCTATATATGTTTTTATTAGTGTATTTGTTTATGAAGCCTATCAATCTAAAAACACGGGACTTTTGATATGGGAATTATACATTCTCACTGCTCTTCTCTTCCTAGGTTCCATAAATCTAATTAAACAATATGCATTATAAGAACCACTTGGCAATCCAGTAACAGATTTTTAGTGCTTTTATTTACTCCAATCATAAATTTTGAGTAAAAATTGAACCCAGTTATGTCTTGGTGTTATAGCTGAAGAGAGAGAGAGAGAAAGAAAAGACCACTCTAAAAGCTTTTCAAACTAATTATGATTTGATTAACTGTGTGCTAACACAATCAAAAATAAATTGATTGCCTACTGCTATGTTCAACATGTTTGCCAAGACATTTATTCTGGAGTGAGCTATTAAATGTCTGATATGAAAAACTGTCTGTAAATTTGCTGCTTTACAAGATAAGAAAAGCTGTTACAGGTGGTGGTAAACATCTAATATAATATTTCTTAATTTTTGTTAAAAACAATATATATATATATATATATATATATATATATATATATATATATATATTGTTTTTAACAAAATCAACACACTATATTGCCAAAAGTTTTGGGACGCCTGCCTTTCCATGCACATGAACTTTAATGACATCCCATTCTTAATCCTTAGGGTTTAATATGGAGTTGGCCCACCCTTTGCAGCTATAACAGCTTCAACTGTTCTGGGAAGGCTTTCCACAAGGTTTAGGAGTGTGTTTATGGGAATTTTTGACCATTCTTCTAGAAGCACATTTGTGAGGTCAGGCACTGATGTTGGACAAGAAGGCCTGGCTCACAGTCTCCGCTCTAATTCATCCCAAAGGCGTTCTATCGAGTTGAGGTCAGGACTCTGTGCAGGCCAGTCAAGTTCCTCCACACCAAACTCACTCATCCATGTCTTTAAGTCAAGTCACCTTTATTTATATAGCGCTTTTTACAATGCAGATTGTGTCAAAGCAGCTTTACATTGATAACTGGTATATAATTTTGGCTGCACAGCAGCTCTTAAAGAATAGTGTCAATGCAGGTAGATCAAAGCACTGTTGAATATCAAATGTCAAGTGTCCCCAACTAAACAAGCCAAAGGTGACAGCGGCAAGGAACCCAAACTCCAACAGGTGACATCAGATGGCAAACAGGTGGCAAATAGACTTCTGTGTTAAAATGGAGAAAAAAACCTTGGGAGAAACCATGCTTAGTCGGGGGGCCAGTTCTCCTCTGGCGAACAGTGCTTTGTTACGATTCAGGCTGCTATCATATGTCCGATAGGATCGCAACATTCAAAGTATTTATTCCAGTTCAATCCAGTTGAGGATCGTATTCATCACACCGGTATGGACGGTTTGTTGAGGAGCTGTGCCACTGGTTGTTGTGTCGATGGACCTTTATGGACCTTGCTTTGTGCACTGGAGCGCAGTCATGTTGGAACAGGAAGGGGCCATCCCCAAACTATTCCCACAAAGTTGGGAGCATGAAATTATCCAAAATGTCTTGGTAGGCTGAAGCATTAAGAACTCCTTTCACTGGAACTAAGGGGCCAAGCCTAACCCCTGAAAAACAACCCCACACCATAATCCCCCTCCACCAAACTTTACACTTGGCACAATACAGTCAGGCAAGTACTGTTCTCCTGGCAACCGCCAAACACAGACTCGTCCATCGGATTGCCAGACAGAGAAGTGTGATTCGTCACTCCAGAGAACACGTCTCCACTGCTCTAGAGTCCAGTGGCGGTGTGCTTTACACCACTGCATCCGACGCTTTGCATTGCACTTCGTGATGTAAGGCTTGGATGCAGCTGCTCAGCCATGGAAACCCATTCCATGAGGCTCTCTACACATTTTACATTACATTTACATTTATTCATTTGGCAGACACCAAAGCGACTTACAAGTGAGGAATACAACAAGTGAGTCATCATGAAGAGGCAAATAGATACAAGAAGTGCTCACAATACAAGTTTCAGACATTGCTCAGAGTATCATAAGTTACAATAGAGAGGGATTAAAGGAAATGAAAGGATAGGTTTTTTTCAAGATGAGGTTAAGTGCTCACGAAAGAGATGATTTTTCAGCTGTCTTTTGAATATTGCCAGGGATTCTGCATTCCAGATGAAGGCAGGAAGATCGTTCCACCAGCATGGAGCAGTGAACAAGAACGTTCTGGAGAGTGATTTTGTGCCTCTCCGTGATGGTACCACGAGCCTTCGCTCCTTTAGTGAGCGTAGGCTTCTGGTAGGGGTGTAAACTCGTAAGAGTGAGTGGAAGTAGGAGGGTGCTGAGCCTGTGGTAGATCTGTAAGCATCTTATCAGTATCAGTACCAGGCCTGTGCATCTTGCCACCTGTGCAGTAAGTCCACGCTGTTCTTGAGCTAATCTGAAGGTCACACGAAGTTTGGAGGTGTGTAGCTATTGACAGAAAGTTGGCGACTTCTGCGCATACGCTGACCCCGCTCTGTGATTTTATGTGGCCTACCACTTCGTGGCTGAGTTGCTGTTGTTCCTAATTGCTTCCACTTTGTTATGATACCACTAACAGTTGACCGTGGAATATTTAGTAGTGAAGAAATTTCACGAATGGACTTACTGCACAGGTGGCAACCTATTACGGTACCACGCTTGAATTCACTGAGCTCCTGAGAGCAACCCATTCTTTCACAAATGTTTGTAGAAGCAGTCTGCATGCCTAGGTGCTTGATTTTATACACCTGTGGCCATGGAAGTGATTAAAACACCTGAATTCACTGATTTGGAGGGGTGTCCCAATACTTTTGGCAATATAGTGTATATACCTGTTTATCTTAAGGCTAAACTTTCAGCAACTCCAAAAGTGATGCAGTAATGTCAGGGTGTTTAAATGATTGTCTTACACGGCATACAAGATCCAAGGTTGCAATCTTCCTCAGCTATAACAACATCTCTCTTGGGGATTGTGTTCCATCCAGGTATAATGACTTCTGCACTCTAAGACAATTACTCATTCCTCTTGTTTTTCACTCTCATTCTGTTTTAAACAATATCCCTAAATACCTAAACTACCCAATCATACGTCACAGAGTCGTACTAGAAAACTGCTTCTGACATACTGTCCCTTCCTCATAAAAAATACATCCGTCTCCTACACATCCTGCTGCCAGTCTCGTAATTCAGTGCTTATTTGATTTCGCCAGAGTGCTGCCCTGCAGGTCAGTGGAGCGTGGCTCATCCAATCACACACTGTGCAGTGTGAGGGAGTGTATGTACGTATATGTGTGTCTATGTGTATGTAGCAGGGTAAGGCTCGAGTTGACATATTAAGTTAACTAGATGAAGAAAATAAAAACGCAAGACCTGGTCAAAAACTCATGGCTGGTTTGGGATCTGAGGATTGGTCTCTGCTGCATATGGCCTGGCATTATCTATTGGAATATTAAGCACAGGTCTCAGCATAACAAAAGATACTTGTAAAAAAACAACAAAAAACCTGGATGACTCTAAGGCAGTGAGGGAGCTATGGAGCTGCACAGGAGGTAGATGTGTTTGCCATCTCCTCCACATCCAAGTTGATTAAAAAAAAAAAAAAAGCAATTTAATTGTCTCTAAACTCATTTTAGATGGGTTAAAAGTAGGGCTTGCACTGACTAATCGACTAGTCGACTTTAATGCTCTGCCATGACGCTTTAAGCATGACGTTGACTAGTCGCATGGTCATGGCCTAGATGGCTAATGCAGCAAAATAAAAAATCTTTGAAGTCCATATTTACTCTCCGTATCCAACAGTTAATCACAAATAAATGCATAAATGCATCCAAGAGTGCTCCACATGATATGTTTGATTTATACTATTTGGATTCTCAATATTGATCTGATGAATGCACGTTTTAAACAGCTTATTGTACACGTAAGTTAATCACTGTTCTAAACTGCGCTGCTACATTATGCACACACAGACAGTAGCGCGCAGATCGTGCGTGCTCACAGAATCATTCAGTTGCGCATAAATGCATTGTCAACACTGTTCTGAGATTTATCAATAAAATAGCTTAGAAATTGAAAAGTTCTAGCATATAATTCTTAGTAACTAAAACCCACAGCTTCACTATTTGTAGAGAGAAGCTGCCATGTAGAATTAATTGACACAAAATCGCTCTCTCACTAATACATTCATATAAATGTAATCTTTACTGCGCTACTTTATCTGGATCTGATCTAGAACGAGCAGAAATCTGTGAGAAATATAACGACCCAAAGACAAAAGAACTGATAAAAATAAGCTGTTATGTAGGAGCAATATTTGTGAGCAGCGTCATGTGCACAAGGCAAGTTCGAGTCTCAGCTTGAGGTTCAGACTTAGGGCTCATTTACACAGAATGCATTTTTGCTTTCAAAAACAAAAGACATGGGCTGTGAAATGGTGGAGAAACGCAAGGTCTCGAGATGCGTTATTTTAAAACCCTGAACGCCGCATTTTTAGAATGCCGTGTCATGTGCGAGACACAGCAAAAGATGCAAGACACAAGCACAACAGTCATATGTGTCTGTCTAGCGCGTCAACATAGAAAACCAATGGAAAAGCAGTGCATCGGAATGGAAAAGAGTTCTGTGTGAACATCACCGACTAGTCAACGTCGACTTGGCTTCAATCACAGTCATTCAACCCCTTGTTAAAAGGTTTGTGATGCTTAAACTAAGTTTTGTCGATGCAGTCGAGCAGTAAAGCTAGGGTGGTAGCGATCCTATTTTGAAAGGGGATTTCACGAGTTCACACTTACAAATAATCAGATATTAAATAGTATGCGTAATAGTATGCGTATTTGGCGTGCTGTCGGAGGAGAGGGCTCCGAGCTCGGTATTTGGCCCGAACCTATAGCACTCCCCCCGTATTTCTGATTACAAAAGTAACCAGGCAAGTGTGAGGAGAAGGGGTGGTGGAGGGATGCTGTAAAACTGTCGAGGAATATGGGTGAGTCGACTGTGTCTATATATATGCTTTCACTCATGCTGATTGGGTAGATATGTTGATTACTGATTGCTAACAGCTGGCTGAAATGACGTGATGATTAGTCAGATTATTTGAACATTGCTCCTCCCGAATTTTGTTAATAAAACGTCATTTAATTTAATCTCGACTCAATGACTATTGATGTACATGGCAGATATGTCATGATTTCAGGACGACTTAGTTTTTTGCAGATAACAATGTTGAATATATATACCCCAAATACCCTCAATTCTTCATAAAAAAGTTTGATATAATTTCATCTGGGTGTGCAAATGTCAAAATTGATGGTTATTTCAATTGCTAATTAGATCTCTCTCTAGATCGATCGTCCTCAAAGCCATCTGCCACTATAGCTTCAGTACAGATCCTAAATAGATTGATTAAGGATAGGAACATGGTAGATATGTGGGGACTGCAAACACCCAACAAATTAGGAGTATTTTCTTTTTACTCTTCTATAAATCATATAATGTACCAGGATCAACCATTTTTTGATTATTTCTGACCTTGAATCTAGAATAACTGGTACACAGTACCGTAATAGTTTGATCTCAGTACCATCTTGCTTAAGTTTAACATTGGTTTGACACCACAGAGCTAGTACTGCCGACTCAACCCTTGCCTACTAAAAGACCCAGCCTTTGAAAGATTTATTGAAGCTAAAATGGAGTTTTTTTATGACCAATGACAATGGTAAATTCTCAGATTCAGTTCTATGGGATAAGGCAGTCGTAAGGGGGTCACAAAATAATTGAGAAACAAAGACACTTTGATTTGGGTGATAAGCCGAAAACTTGATTAGCAAGACATTTAAGGGGAGAACAAGCAAAACAAGCAATTCATCAAATCAAATAAAAAATAACAGAGATTGTAAGCAATCCAAGATCCATTAATTTAGGGACTTCTGTTTTGATTTTTATTCCTCAAAATGTAATGCCAGTCAAGAAGATTATGATGTGTTTTTTATCTTAATTCTTAATTTAGTCCAACTAGATGAAACGGCAAAAGAGGACCTACATTCAGAACTGGACATACTAGAGGCCCTTAAGTCTTTCACGTCTGGCAAAGCAGCAGGTCCTGATGGCCTTAGTTGTGAGTTTTATGAAGCTTTCTCTTTTAAACTAGCCCCTTATTGATGAGAATGATTAATGATCCATATGGCAGAGTCCCCAATACATTATGAGGCCAACATTTTTGTATTATTAAAGAAAGGGAAAGATAACACTGACCCGGCCTATTACAGACCGTTATCGTTAATTTATTTTTATCAGAATGTGATAATGAAAGTGTTGGCCTACTTGGTAAGCATATTTCAACAATTGTAATGATCACCTTCTCCAAAATATTCTTTTTAAGGATCGTCGTGAGGAATTTCCAGCAGCAATATTTCACTAGATGCCCAAAATGCGTTCGTTCAAACAGAGTACAAATTCTAAATTACGCCCCCTGTCATACATTCTGACAAACACTAACAAGTTTAAAGCTTTTCAGCTGCGTCTGGGAGTTAGCCAAGGAAATCCTCTTCCCCCTCTTTTTTTTGATATTACATTGGAACCTTTAGCTGTGGAGATTAGAAGTCACCCACTGATACATAGAATAAAGATTGGGGATAATGAAGCAATTGTCAGTCTATATGCCGATGATTTACTAATATATCTCTCTGACCCGGCCAAATCAGTTCCTCGTTTGCTTAATTATATTAGTGCCTTCAGCAAAATTTCTGGGTATACTATTAACTGGACCAAGAGTGTGTTTATGTCTCTTTTTACACAAAAAATTCTAGTCAATTTAATTCCTTGGTTTTCAAGATTGTCAAAGACCACTTCACATATTTTGGTTTAGTAATATCAAAGAACCCCAAGCATATATTCAAATTGAACTTTCTAGCTTTGTCAGACAAACTAAAAGGTCATGTAGATCACTGGAGGCTTCTTCCTCTATCTATGATTGGTAAAATTAACGCAATTAAAATGGTTATTCTACCAGAGTTCCTCTACCCCTTTCAAATTTTGCCTATTTGTGTATCCTATTGGCAGAAGGGTGTTCCTGGTGAAACTTTTTCTAGGGCTGATCCACTATGGCTTAGGATAGAGACAGCATCCCTGACAACATTCTGTCTCCCAGTTTTACTCTTTTCCAAAGTGACTCCCTTATCAAAACTAATTGGGTCTTAATAATAATAAAAAATATACAAATATTTAAATATATAAAGAAACATCTTAATGTGCATGACGCTTCTGCCCAAACTCCCATTGCTAACATCCATTTGTTTAAACCATCTCAGATTGACCAGGGTTTTACAGAATGGAAAAACAAAGGCTTGATGTCTGTTGGGGATCTATATATGTAGATGGTAAATTTGCATCTTTTGTACAATTGCAATCAGCATTTAATCTCCCAGGCTTTATTATTATTACTATTATTATTATTATTATTATTATTATTATTTTTTTTTTTATTGCCTGTGAACACAAATTATATAAAAGAAGCCTGGGCTAAAGATTTGATGAAGAAGTGTCTGACGAAACTTAAAATGACAGTCTTAGTAAGATTCAAGACTGCTCAATAAATGTGAGTCAGTTTACAGTGGTACATAGATTGTATTACTCAAACTAAATTGAGTAAAATGTATAATTCTATTTCTCCAGTTTGTGACAGATGTAAAATCGAAGAGGGCTCTGTCACACATTTTGGTTTTGTTAAACTGTTTAACTTTTGGACTGCTATTTTTTCCCATCTACCACTTCATCTGCATTTGCAATTTTCAAACTAAATGGTGCAAACCCCATTAAAGCTGTTACTTCCATGTCACGTCTAAAGCCTGCACTTGCCCTCAAGGTCACCTAGTATCCAACAATGTTCACTGACAGATTATATGTTAGATATACACTGTCCCGGTTTTAGAAAAGGATATTAGTCTTACATACTGCTATCAAGGTCAGAAGAGAGTGTCAACAAGCTGTCCATCGGTGCTTTATTGATCAGTTTCATATTGATGAATGTGCCTGGTTGCTGTTGATTGCACAAGTAAGTGTGAGTCATAAATAACGAGACTATATCTGGAATGGCTGTGCAGTTCGTCACAATACAACAATATTTCATAATACCAGTCCAATAGCTTCTCTCTGTTATTACAGTCAGTAAAGCCTGTTCAGTGATCTCGGATCAATACGGAGCCTCAATACGCTGTGCTAATCGCAGTGCCACGTTGATCAATCAAAACCCACTTCTCTTTTACAGAGCCACTGACTTTTCTTATAGGGCTGCGGGTTAAAGCGTAAAGCCACAGATGAGTGCTCCCATTCCGGAGCTAAATTATAGTCCAGCTCTCTGGGACATGGCACACTAGAACAAGATATGGTATGGTAAAGCTAAAGTTATGGTAAATTACAAATTACACCTTTAACTTAATCACTGCATGACATGTGATGTCTTTGTATGTGAAGAAATGTGACCCTAGAGCACAAAACCAGTCATAAGTCACACGGGTATATTTGTAGCAATAGCCAACAATCTGATACAACCCATTGTAAGGGTCAAAATTACCAAAATTACCAAAAATCATTAGGATATTAAGTAAAGATCATGTTCCATGAAGATATTTTGTAAATTTCCTATCGTAAATATATAAAAAATGTATTTTTGTGAGTGGATATGCATTGCTGAGGACTTCATTTGGACAACTTTAAAGGATATGTTCTCAATATTTGTTTTTTTGTTTTTTGCACCCTCAGATTCCAGATTTTCAAATAGTTGTATCTCGGCCAAATATTGTCCTATCCTACAAACCATACCGTAGATCAATGGAAAGGATATTTATTCAGCTTTCAGATGATGTATAAATCTCAATTTTAAAAAACTGACCCTTAGTTTTGTGGTCCAGGGTCACAAATGTGAAGGAGGGATATGTACCTACACTCCAAGACTTAATGCACAGATCATCTGACATACAGTATCAGATAATCATGCATTTAACTATGGTTGTCAATCCAGGATCTTTGCAATGTGTAGTTAGTTGCATGAAAAATATATAATACAGAAAGCAAGCAAAGATCCATTATAATCACTGAAGATGTCAATTGACCCTTCGCAAAGACCCGCCCCCCTTAGTTACTGTTGCTTTATCCGACAAGCCATGGCGCAGGACATAGCAGGTTACATATGATATTAAACAAAGTCCCAGCTTTCAAATTGTGTAATTTTTTTAAGAAATTCGAACAATAAAATTGTTTTGTGGCTCTTTAATGTGTCTTTTTTTTACAGTCTATGGTTGTGACAGATCGCTGTAGCGCCTTAATCTCAAGCGTCTCATGAACCAATCATCTCTTCCTACTAGTTCATTTATAGCATCAAATAAACATGAATGAACATAAGAAGGAATGTTGTTTCAAACACGAAAAGACGTCAGTACACACCATTTTTCAAGTTCAAGTCCACCGAGGTTAATCTTCTAACTCCTGACTACTTTGTCAGACAAAATGGCAGATTCGGTTATGATTGGTTAGATCGCTTGTCAATCAAACTCCCCGCGAAGGGTTAATTACAACGCAAGGTACAAAAAAACTGCACTCCTGCAAAACTCCTGTTGTGATCAACGAAGGTGTCTACGCAGTGAAATGATCTCTCACTGGCATCTTTTTCATACTTTGTTGGTTACAATGAAAGGATTTGCAAGCATGCAGTATTCGTTTTGAGCGGTGTTCTGACTAACTTAAACACGTCTGATTGGTCATTGCGTTCACACACACGATTGGCTTCAAAGCTTTACACATGAATGTGTAAACATGCACGAAAGCCTATTTCACCTAATGTGTTCTCATATTCTTGATGCTTAGTCACTGTACTCTCACAGCAACTACATAAACTTCTTGCTGCTGCTGTATAAACATAACATAATCATTGTTGCTGCTAAGTAATTTACTCCTGCATCAAATCGAAGACTGTAAAACATGATTCTTGGTTTTGAAACTTGTGAATGGTTGGGTTAGGGTTAGGGTTATTTGTATAAATTTGGGGGAAAGGAAATTTGTATAAAATTTCCCCTTAATTTCTTTTCAGAGTGTAGAACATAAATTAAACCATTTTAATCTCAAATTAAGTAAGTGCATTAAATAAATTATTGCAAGTGTTCTGATGTCAAGAAAGAAATCTCCCAACAAACAAACTGATAAACCATGCTATTCTAGCATTTGTTCTGCAGATGTATGATTGCCAACATAAGATAATTGTGTTTTACCTACCTTTTCTTTGCATGTTTTCAACTGGAATTCTGTTGCACTTTTTCAAGTAGGAAATTGGAATTTCTGGAATTTCTGACTTTCTGAGTTGAATGGAACATAGCAATAAGAGACCCAGTCAAGTATTATTTTCTTAAACTTTTTTTATTAGAAGTGACTATAGTAAAACATGATATTGTCACCTTGGAATGATATGGTTCTATCTGACATTTTTTATTAAAATTGAGTTATTCACATATTCTTATTCTGTGACAACTTATTTACATTATGTGATGTTTTTTTAAAGTTGTGTACATTTTGGGATTTTTTTATTTAGAAAACAAAAAGGTTCTATCTACAAAGTTGAATGGATTGCAAAAACTTTGAAGCTCATATCTCAAAACTGCTCAGAATGCAAAGAGAACCTTCAAATTCCAAGTTGCCAATATTGCTAAAGTATGCGTGCATATAAGATTCACAAAATCCTATTGTTTTCTAAAAGTATTGGCTCCATAATTTGTTTGGAAGCCAGCTAGTGCTTCTTGAAGAAAGGTATCAGCAAGTCTCTGCTTGACTATAGCTGTAATTCAAATATTGACTTGTTATAAAATCTTCTGATCCTCAGATCCTCTGTGGAAACAGGATTTTCCTGTAATCCACCATCAGTAATTTGGCTCAGAAATCTCCCCTCTGCTTTCAAGTGCCAATGAGTTCTTGTGCATATTGGCTGCAATTGGTCTGCCTTCAGTTGGTAGGGTCCACGTTACTTGCAAAATGCCAAAAATTCTCCAGCAGCCCACTATAGACATTGTCCATTTATTCATGTCGTTTTGAGGTGAACCTACACAACTTGAATTGGAGGTATTATCTGTATTGATCCAAGGGCAGAAATGGGATTACACACAGTTTTCAAAAGAAATTCTGACAGTTTTTCCCCAGACAATTATGTAGAACGTATAAGACACAGATCTGGGAGACATCATATATGGCTTCTTGTTAAGATATCCCTCCCCCCTCTAGACTTAGAAATGTTACCCACCCACTGAGATCTCATCTGTAATTACCACTGCCCTCTGGTCCTTAAGACGTATCTATCAAGCTTCTTGGCCTTGGCATGCTGATTTAGAGAACAATAAATCGTTCATCATAGTGTACTGTACCAACATATAGAAGTGAACATTCAATTACTTATAAGAGGGTAAACAGGAAATGTATATCTATCATAGTAGAAGTTCTTTTTCATTTTTTGTTTAGGGGTAAAAAGAAGTTTGAAGTCCCTGAGCAGCAATATACTGTTAACGAACATCTTGATGCCACCACATTAAGATGAATATGTTAATATGCGCTGCACGTTTTCCTCCTAATAACAAAACAAACACACAACAACAACAGTGGTGAGAAAACAGTTTCAGTGTTGATTTCAATTAGAACTACAACTACAACTTTAATGTGATATGTGTTGGGTCCCCGCTATGATAACAATGACTTTGTCAAATGTTTACAGAACAAGCGGGGACCCAGTGTGCCTGTTGCTTTCTCTATTTCTGTTTTATTATGTGAGAGAAAGCCTAAGGCCTTCTCAAACCGTTTGGCAAACCCATTTAATCTGCTGCCTATTACATGTCAAACTAAGATTACTGTAGAGACAGAAAGTAAGACTGTTAAGTTAGCACTTTTAAACATCTGCTCACTTAAAAATAAATCACTTCTAGTCAACGACTTAATAACCACAAACATTACACCTAGATTTTATGCTTCTAAATGAAACATGTCTAGAAGACAGCTGCAGTGCAACAATCCTCAATGAAACAGCCCCTCCTAACTTTAGTTTTATGAGTGTCTGCAGAGCAGTTAGGAGAGGTGGAGATGTAGCTGCTCTATTTAAAGATGTCTATCACTGCAAGCAAGTGTCATTTGGTGATTACATGTCTTTTGAATATTTGGGTATTGTGTTAAAAGGTGCTCCTCGTGTTCTACTTATAGTTATTTACAGGCCTCCAAAATACTCTCCAGCCTTTGTTGAGAACTTTACAGAACTGTTATCAACAATTTACTCAGAGTTTAACTGTTTTGCTATTACTGGGGACTTTAACATCCACATAGATAATGCAGAATTCATTATGGCAAAACAAAATCATAACTGTTTTGAATACTTTTGATCTGACTCAGCATGTACATGGAACCACACACAATCGTGGACACACTCTAGATTTACTTATCAGTAAGGGTCTAAACATTTCATCCATTGTCATTAAGGATGTAGCGCTATCTGATCATTTCTATATTTTCTTTGATATATTGATATCTCCTACTGTTGAAGCTAGATCTATCTTGGTCAAAAAGCAATGCTTAAATGAGAACACTAGTGTGCCGTTTATGAAGGCTATATCTTTAACACCAAGCATATCTGCAGACTCTGTTGATTTTCTCCTTGATTCTTTTAACTCAAAAATAAAGAATGTTATTGATAACATTGCTCCTGTGAAAGTCAGGAAGAAGAGCAGACAAAAAGCACCTTGGAGAAACTCCAAGCGCATGTGGCGAAAGACAAAACTTGAAATCCACTATAACATCTATAAAGATAACCTTCTTGCTTTCAATGTGGAACTAGGCAAAGCTAGACAGACCTTCTTCTCAAATATTATAAACAGCAACTTAAACAACACCCGCACTCTTTTTGCTACTGTAGAGAGACTAACAAACCCCCCAAGTCAGATTCCCAGTGAAATGCTCTCAGACAACAAATGCTGTGAGTTTGCTTCCTTCTTCTTTGAGAAAATCAATAATATCAGAAAGGCGATCAGCACATCCTTGAGCTGCACTGGGGTAAAACAGATCAGATCACAACCTCAGAAAGTAGCTATTATGTCTGATTTCGAAGCAATTGATGATAAAATTTTGGAAGAAACAGTTCAGCACCTTAAAACATCAACCTGCACCCTTGACACACTTCCCATATCTTTTTTCAAAAGTGTGTTTAACTGTTTAGAAGCAGATCTCCTAGAAGTGGTAAACGCCTCACTTCTTTCTGAGACTTTTCCAAAATCCCTGAAAACTGCAGTTGTTAAGCCCCTCCTGAAAAAGAGCAATCTGGATAACACCATATTGAGCAACTACAGACCAATCTCAAATCTCCCTTTCATAGGCAAGATCATTGAAAAAGTTGTTTTCAATCAGCTGAACCAATTTTTAAGCTTGAATGGATACTTTGACAACTTTCAATCTGGTTTCCGACCGCATCACAGCACAGAGACCGCGCTCATAAAGATAATAAATGATATTCGCCTAAACACAGATACAGGTAAATTATCAGTGCTGGTACTACTCGACCTCAGTGCTGCGTTTGACACTGTCGATCACAACATACTTCTTGACAGGCTGGAAAACTGGGTTGGGCTTTCTGGGGTGGTCCTTAAATGGTTCAGGTCATACTTAGAAGGGAGAGGTTATTATGTGAGTATCGGTGACCATAAGTGTGAGTTGACATCCATGATATGCGGAGTCCCTCAAGGTTCAATACTTGCACCCCTCCTGTTCAACCTATATATGCTGCCACTGAGCCAAATATTGAGAAATTGCATATCACAGCTATGCAGATGACATCCAGATCTACCTTGCCCTATCACCTAACGACTACAGCCCCATTGACTCCCTGTGCCAATGCATTGATGAAATTAAAAATTGGATGTGCCAAAACTGACAAAGACAAAACTGAAGTCATTGCGTTTGGAAACAAAGATGAAGTTCTCAAAGTGAACACATACCTTCACTCTAGGGGTCAAACAACTAAAAATCAAGTCAGGAATCTTGGTGTGATTTTGGAGTCAGACCTGAGTTTCAGTAAATCAGCATATTATCATCTCAAAAATATTGCAAGAATTAGATGCTTTGTCTCCAGTCAAGACTTATAGAAACTTGTTCATGCTTTCATCACCAGCAGGGTGGATTATTGTTATGGACTCCTCACTGGCCTTCCCAAAAAGACCATCAGACAGCTGCAGCTCGTACAGAACGCTGCTGCCAGGATTCTGAGCAGAACCAGAAAATATGAACACATCACACCAGTCCTCAGGTCCTTGCACTGGCTTCCAGTTGCATTTAGAATTGATTTTAAAGTACTGCTACTTGTTTATAAATCACTCAATGGCCTAGGACCTCAGTACATTGCAGATATGCTCATAGAATATAACAGATCACTCAGATCATCAGGATTAAGTCACTTAGAAATACCAAGGGTTCACTCAAAGCAAGGAGAGTCTGCTTTTATCTGTTACGCCAGCCACAGCTGGAACCAGCTCCCAGAAGAGATCAGATGTGCTCCAACAGTAGCCACATTCAAATCCAGACTCAAAACATATCTTTTTAGCTATGCATTTACTGATTGAGCATTGTGCTTTGTCTGAACTGTTTGCACTTTATTTTATAGGTATTTTTTCTTTTTATTCTTTTTCTTGTTTTTATTCAATTTTTAATGCATTTTATATCAATCGTTTATATATCATCTTTTTATTTCTGACTTTTAATGCATTTTAAATCTTGCTGTCTGGTTTAAAGAGCTGGGAGAATTAGGAGTAAGCATTTGTTATCCCTGGATGGAGCTCTGGATGGAGTTAGTCCAGGAAGATTTGTCTGTAAGGGTACCGCACAGCTACCTGACAAATATAAATATTTTTACAGTTATCTCTTCAGCGTGAGGAAGATCCATTTAGATCCGCTCTGATGGATAGATCCGTTTAGATCTCTGACGGACAATAAAAAAACTCCCTGAAACTTCCTAACTCTTCCATCCAGATGGTGGTATTCTCTGTTTTTACTGTTATTTTTATTTGTTATGCGTTCCATTTTTTATTCTTATGTATTTGGTTCTTCTTTATGTAAAGCAATTTGAATTGTGTACCATTGTGTATGAAATGTGCTATACAAATAAAATTGCCTTGCCTTTAATTTATACTATAAAGCAGCTCCTTGTGTTCATGTTGCTGTGACCTCAACAGACTGAACAGAAGAAATGAACCGAAGAAAATTTCCACGTCATAGAAAGCGGAACCCCAGCGCACCTATTATGTAATTGCCTCGGGGCATGGAACTTTTCCCGGAAAGTTAGATTTGGCAAGCTGTTTCGATTTCCCAAAACAAAATCCAAATGAACTCCAGTTTGGACTGATTTTGTTCGAAATTATGTCACACCAATTTGCTCTCTGATTTCACTTGAAGTATACCGGGGCCTTAAGGATGTCAAAATAACTAAATAACTAATATAAAATAAATAAATAAATAAAATGAAACACAAAAAAATGAATGCATTTAATCATAGCTCTGACCCTTGCCATTCATTTAAATAATAACAATGTATCATGTAATTTGATTATATTTTAATCAACTGACTCCCCTAATATGTAGCTTAGCAACTTCACTGTCAATAAATGTAACATTATTGCTAATAGCAGGGGATAAATCCATTTAAATCCCTAAAGGTTACTATATTAAAGGTCTGGTTGGATCCTGTATGATATTAATTTAGCCACTGAAGGATGAAGGTTGTGCGCACCTTAGTCCTTCTTCTCATCACTGAGGTTTGGCCGAAGGGCAGGACACTTTAATCTAACTCTCAGCAGGTTTGCAGCATCACAGCACTACCCTCTCATTTCAGAAAGCAATGAGAGGGAGAGGACTTAACGAACTGTAAAATATTTAGTAGAACATTTTTATGTAGAAAAAAAAAAAAATGTATGTAGAATATTTTTTGTCAGTAGTTAATAGAATGTATTGTCAAATAAAATCACCTCACCTCATCATACCATAACATATACTCATGAGGATCACGAGAAAGCCATGGTAAGACAGGGAGTGACAATATAGTGGCAGAGGCGCACAAATCTCAGAGATAAGGACTTGTGCTGGATTTCAGTCTCAGTTTGAGACTGCTTGCTGTCATTTCACCCATAATCCTGTAAGCATGGATGCAATAAACACAAGATCTCAAGGGCACATCAGGCCTGCATCATGCATTTTTTGCCTGCTTCGTAAATTCAGCTTTATCTATAAATACTTAAGAAATCCTCACTCATTCCCTCTCCTGACTATCTCAACAACCTCCTCCTGAATGTGATCCTGCATAAGAATACAGAGTGACAAACCACCAATGCTTCCACCTAGCATCCTGGGAAATTAAAATCAGTAATCCTGCTGTGTTTACCATCCAAACCTGGTATTTAAAGCTAAACAAATATTGCCTTTCTGCTTGTCAGGGATGAGAGGTCAGAAGCCGCCTCATACAATGCATAATTATTAACAATGTTTATAGAAAAAACAAACACATAAAAACATGCAGACAAAGGTCTTGGTTGTTGATTGGTTAATGTTTCAGTTGAAATGCATTCCTTGAATAAAGCACCTCTAATTCCTGACATATTGGTCTGTGTGTCACTCTGATCAAGGTTTTAATAACAGTGCTGAGACAGAAGGTTCAGATAAATGATAATCTCATATGCTTTGTGAGCATTTCTGACAAATGTTAGTGTGAGGGGTTTGCTGATGTTGATATAAGAGCACTACAAAAAGTTCAGCAGAAACTCTCCATCTCTTTTTAACCATTTTACCATTTACCATAAACGAATTGTAGACAAATATGTAAACATTAACGTTTGATATTATACTAAAGACGTATAGTGCAAACAAAACAGACAGAAAAAAAATAACCCAGACAGGAAGTATGAAAAATATTTATTGAAGAATATGACTATACCACCGGAGGTTATAAAATGGTGTTATCAGAAGTAACACATGGTTTGATGCCATACTTAAAGCATTATAAAATAGAGTACGAGATGCATGACACGTTTCCACGAATCACATTTTTCACACTGCGGTCCTGCCTGGCCTACATGGTCCAGCCTAAGCAGAGCAGACATGCACATTAAATGGCAAGAAATCACCTCAGCTGACCCTGGCATGCAGGAATATTTCCCTTCATTTTTTTTTTTTTTTTTTCTCTCATTAGAGCTTTACCATTCCTTTCACTTCAGCTCCATTCATGTTTTTGCTCTCAACTCTGTGGAAAAGGAATGGAAAATAAGATCAAGGTTTGAGGAAAAAAGATGAGATAAAGTATGAAAGAGGCAGAAAAGCAAGGCGGATTAGTGTTCAGGTAATGCCAATAATTCAAGTAACTGAGAGTAGTAATCATATCACCTGTGTGGGGTCTAAAGGCTCACACTGAGCATCTGTGATTCAAAATTCAATTTACACCTGTAAAAAATAATTTAAAAACTATTAAAAAAAAAATAAAACAAAGTAATGATACGATGTAAAATTATAAATAATTTTAATAAATTGTAATATATAATATTATAATAGTAAATTATAAAATAAATACTACAAAATGAAAATTTTCACTTAAAATTTCCATGCAAGTTGTTAAGCTGATAATTGTAAGGGATCTAGCAGCAGTTAAGATTTTCCTCTTGCAGGGGGAACAGTCCCTCAAGAGACACATGCAGGCTTTCCTGGACTTAGCAAATTAACTCAAAGGGAAAATATTAATAATTAATCATACTTGTTATAATTAATTATAAGTATTTGAATCAGTTAATCGGATTAACTTAATGTAGCTGAATTAATATTACAATCAATTAATCAGTTTGTCAGCTAACAATCAGTATTGACAGTTTATCAACCCTCAGAAAGGATTTTTTTTTTTTTTTGTGGTCACAGAAAATTAATTCTTTCTTAGTATGTACAGTGCTTAGAGCATGTAGCAATCGTTTAAGTGACATTAATCAGATTCAGGGAACTCATACTGTATGTATTGTACACAAAGATTTATTAACTAAATCCTGAACACATAACTAATCTAAACAAACACATACACACAAAGTATGCATACATGGGAAATAGTAAAGTGAAAGTGAATTAAACTGGAGACAGAAACAGGAAATGAAGCTATGGAAGAGAGTCATTTAACCATATGAAAGAACCATCAGTTTCTTATTTCAAAGCACCTAGTTAAGAGGGCACAACCGCTTATGCTAAGCCTCTGTTTAGTTAAAATGTATGATACTTGCAATCCCTCTGCAGTCTTGTGAAGTCTCTGAAGAAGGCCTTGATGGTTTCATTCAACAGGCTGAAGCTGCAATCAATTTCTTCTGCATTGAATGAAGAAATTATGATGAACTTATTCATTGTTAGTCTGACTCGGTTTAAACATAGCTGGCTGTGGTCGAGGCCTGCGGGCCCGCGACCTCGTGGTTGGACTGGGAATTTCGGGTCCCATACCAACAGCAACCAGGAGATGAAGGAAGAGAGAGGAAGGTCACTGTGAAGTTGCCCTTTAACTCTGTGTGAAGGTCCCACCTCCACGTGTCAGTTAGCCAATGGTAGCTTAAAGGGTTGGTTCACCCAAAAATTAAATTTCTGTCATAATTACCACATTCAAGGTCCAGAAAAGTAGTGAAGTAGTCAAGTCACATTAACTGGTGTTTCTATCATGAAGCATGCATAAAGTGGTATACAATACAGGACAGTAATAATCATACACACAGTGTTCTGGAGATATGCATGTTTCTTCATAGAACAGTTTGCCTATAACTTAACGAAGAAAGGTCTGTTTTATGGACTTTATGTGTCTTTCCTATGGCGTTTGCTTTTCATGTGGCCACATTTTTTTGAGCAAAAAACAGACCAGTCTCATCAGATGGTAGCCCTGGTAACCGAGCCCTGTTTGTTATCTGCTCTTTCGGGGTATGATTCACGGACCTCACAGAGATGGTTTTAAGGATTATTTTTTAAATATAACAAATGATTGTGTGTCTGATTGGTCCAGCCTTTACAACTTATACCACCTAGTTCATTAAGATGTCTATAGCCTGTGTGTGTGTTTTTCCTGGCTCTTCTGCTGGGAGTGTCACCCTGGCACCTTCAGCCTCTGCCTCTGCCCTGGCTTCTCCCGCCTTCTACTCCACCCTGACCCTGCCTGTCCTGGTTTCCTGCTCTGTGCCTGTCGCCTAAGCCCCCTCCTGCCCTTGTCTGATGGACTGGTTATGTTTTTGAAAGGGGTGGGAGGGGGTGTAATGTCGGGGTTATGTCCTGTTTTATCTGTGTTTGAGTTTTACCATGAGATGCTTCTTGCTCTGTTTTCTGTTTCCTTTGTTCTAGTTAGTTTCCTAGGTTACTCACTTACCGTTTGCACCTGATGTTCATTTAGTTCATTGATTTGTTCAGTATATTTAAGCTCTGCTTTCGTCTGTTCATTGTCAGTTCTCGTCGCATATACAATACGTTGGTTGTTCTGTTCATTTTCTTAGTTCTTGAGATGATTGTAAATAAACCTGTTAACTGCTTACGATTAGATCCTGCACTTAACTTTATTTTACCCAGCTGTCACAATAATATAATCGATAATAATAAAAGGTGAATCCTACAGGCCTGTTGGTTAGATATAATCCATCCATTGTGAAATTATTCAGGAGAGTATGAAAATGCTACCTGGTACGCAACAAAAATGTATTAAAAGTGACTTGAGCATCACTTAAAGGGGACTTATTATGCAAAATTCACTTTTACATGGTGTTTGAACATAAATGTGTGTTGGCAGTGTGTGTCCACAACCACCCTATAATAATAAAAATCCACCCACTACTTTTTTTTAAATCCCCATACATGCTTCAGATATGTGCGCTCAGAAAATGATGAATTAGAAGTTTAAACTGATATAGCTTTAAAATGCATGCAGATAATAAACTTTGATGATGAAGAAGAACTGAAATGTCTGTGACTGGGATCATGATGATAATAAAAACCAAGCAGATGTCTTGTTAGTATTTGGCAGAGAATCCGATGCATGCAGGAGCTGGAGAAGGAAGTGCTATCCTGCATAGGGGTGGGGAGCAGCAGCTCATTTGCATTTAAAGACACATGCATGAAAACAGCATGTTTTTCCTTCCACTCAAAAATGGGTATTTACAACATGGTATTATAAATGATCTGTGAGGTATTTTGAGCTGACATTCTGGGGACACCTGAGACTTAAATTACAATACAATACAATACAATACAATGTTTATTTATATAGCACATTTAAAACAACCAAAGTCGACCAAAGTGCTGCACAGAGTATGCAAAACAGAACAGTCAACAGGATTACAAACAATAAGACAATCTACAGAACAAACACTGTAAAATGGATGAGGTGCATTAAAATATACGATCATTGCACAGCAAGTCAGGAGATGTTGAAAGCCAGGGAGAAGTAATAAGTTTTAAGAGTAGACTTAAAAATAGACAGAGTTGAAGGAGCTCGAATTTGAATTGGGAGACTATTCCACAAGATGTAAAAAATTACATCTTGTAAAAGAGGGCACAATAGGTCCCCTTTAATTAGATCTTTCATTTCTGTGTCTCAGCCTTGAAGTGAATGGCGCAATTCACTATTCATAAAATATACCATTTGTGAGTGTTTTCACAGGTTTTGCATCCCAGAAGATGACTGCAATGAAGGAGTTTATGATTTTATGATGACTGCAATGAAGGAGTTATTTCAGAGTTATTTCAGAAATTACTGAAGCATGCATTTCACACTGTTTGATTAAAAAAATAAATAAATAAAATAAAAAATATTTTTTTCTTTCAGTTCATGTATTAGTTTTGACCTCTTCTTGTAAAAAAAGAAGTGCATAAAAAAAAACTGTACTTGCAGATAATATGACATTAATTAAAGACAAGTACATTTCCATGACTATGTTAAAAAGTGCACTTTGTAATAATGTCAAAAAGTTTTACATTAAAGTACATTTTATATCGTTTTAATATTTGTGTCATGTTTAGAAATGATTAAGTATATTTTATTTTAGTATATTTAGTTTATGCTTGTCAGTGTATTCTCCAATACATTTTAACAATATTTAAAAATAATAATAATAATAATAATAGAAGCAATTATGAAATTACATATAAAAATATACATATGTCCTACTACTGTGATATTGTAACGATCTAGGTCCACAAAGGATGACAAGGAGGAAGGTTTAGAGTAAATAGTAGCATTAGCTTTTAATTCAACAAAATAAAGGAAATAAACAAAGCAACAATGTGTACCCAAACACATTCAACACCAGACAAAGAACTGAATGAACCGAAGAGCTTAAGGTGCATTCAAGCCATATTGTAATTGCAGTAACTAAGAGATTCTGGCTCGTAAAAAGCGTTCACGTCCTTGTAGAGCTCGTAATTACAGCTTGTAAGCAGAGAGTTTTCTGAGAGCTTCCACATGTACCACGTGGCCGATGTACCACCTGACTGCAGATTCAGGCGTTGATAGTGGTGCCATAGACTCTCATAATTCCCAGTAAAATGACGTGAACAGCTCCGAATACAACGTCACGTGTTGTCATCTAAAGATTCCAGTAAATACAAGGTGGCGTGAACGCAGCATTAAACACAAGATAACGGACTCAAATACAAAGTGGTGTGATCTAATTAATAACATAATGATTAACCAATGACTAATAACGAGTAACTAATGACAAACCTGACCAGCCCAAACATCTTGAAATATATCAACAGATAAGCAAATTTAGTACTCTGTTGATTCACCACATTATGTCCAATGTAAAAAAAAAAAAAAAAAAAAAAAAAAATTGTATGTACTGTATGTTCACATAAAGATCTTTTCAAGCTGTGGGGAAAAAATGGGTACTATTAATGCTGAAGAACAGAGAGGCATGGAAGAAATGTTTCATAATCATTTCAAAGGCTTGATTAATGTTTTGAAAGAGAAAGAAAAGAAACATCAGTCAAGAGTCTCATCATACAATGAAAAAGATGTGCTTTTGTTACAGAACTTCAGAGCATCGACAGAAAGGCACTCTGCCACTGTCTTATTCTTTATATTAATTACACTTTTGCCTTATTTATGATGTAGTGGCACAGACCATATAAAATGGATAGAGAGAAAAAAAGGAGCAAAACAACAGAAAGGAAGAAAGTGGGCAATAAAACGAAATCAGTGATCATATTTCAGTAAGCACTGAAGAAGGAAGGAGTTGACAAACAGTGCCACTGTTGTTCAGGATTTTGTTGAGTTTGAATGCAAATATAAATCATAATTATCTTCATTCAGACATATTTAATTACACAGAACTGCAGGTCTTCGCATAGTTACAGTGAATTTGTGAATAGATTCATCAACCTTCTCTCTCTCACACACACACACACACTCAGATAGTCTTATAAACAATGCATATCTTAACCCGTGTTGAATAAATTAAGCCTCAGATATGAATGTGTAAGCACACTGAACATACGTATTTAATATGGATTTAATTATTACATACACGTTCCCCTGTGTAAAATGGGAATCAAAGCCACTCTGTGTTGAATAAAAAGAACAGCAAGTGGGATGCAGTAACAAACATGCACCAGCATTTCCCTCCAGTGATTCAGCTGTAATTATGAATAAAGAGCTGAAAATAAGGCATCCGAGTACTCTGCATGTCCTTATAAGTCCTTATAAATCACTACTTTTGTTCTCCTTTTAGTGTATTTCTGAAAGTGAGTTGGCATCCTTTTTTTTCATTTCTATAAGCGCTAACGTGCTAACACGACAAACAGAATAATGGCAAGTGGCTTTTGATGAACAATTACAAGTCTGCACTAGTCATTCACTATCTGGTTATGAGTGACAGTTGATTGACTGCAGTTTTCAGACACGTTTAATGTCTTGATTGATGTTTTGACTTCACTGAATGACTAGATTGATTGCTAACAGTTTCATACATTGTCATATTTCCTGAGGTAAATATTGTTCTTTTTGACAACTAATCAAATTGTTCTCAACATTTAAACATTCAACAAGTCTTGACTTCCACTTCCACAAATATTTTTAGGTTTAAATGACCTTGAAATGTGGGAAGAGAAAGACATGTTGTTTTTTCTGACAGGCTGCTAGAGAGGATGCCCCGGCATCACCTGAATTTTAAGACATATTCTGTTGACATTTTGACAGGACATGGTGGCATTTTTACATGTGTGTTTCCGTTGCATGCTGTCACTTTTAATAAAGGCATCCCAGGCTCCGAACCTCAAAGAGTGCACTTGTCACAGCCCCGAGACTCTTTAAAGAAACAGCAGGAAAATGAGGAGCAGTTTAAGCGACTGTTTTCTTGCAGTACGATGTTAGCATGCCTAAATGGACACTCTGTGAACCGTTAACTTGTTTATAGTCTTTCAATGCGTGATTTCAAAGCTGTTTCTACAGTGTTGCACTTGAGAAAATAGAAAACACTTTCACACAAGAGACAGACGCTTTTATCCATTAATGAATTTGTGAAAATTGAATAGGCAAAGTTATTTGTTTTTTTCAACATATTTTTTTTCTGCATTTTTTTTCATTTATTTTTTTTTAACTTTAGCAAATTTTTAATCAACACTTGACTATACTACTGTTGAAAAGCTTTGGGTTAGTAAAATGTGTTAATTTTTTTGAACAGAGATTTGTATGCTCACCAAGACTGCATTGATCACATTATCCTTCAGGAATCATTCTAATATGCTGATTTGGTGCTTAAGAAACTTTTCTCATTGTTATCAATTTTGAAAAGAGTTGTGCTTCTTCGTTTTGTTGTGGAAACCGATTGGCATATGACATCAAAGTACCGTGAGAGCGATTCAAAAGCATAAGGAGTTGTATGCTCTCCAATCGCTCTCGCGATACTTTGATGTCATGCGCCGATCGGCCTGTGCAGCACCAATGCATCTCGAACAAGCCTCTTAAAAATTTCAGCAGCAAGCTCAGTGGCTGCTGATGCAACAGGAACCAATCAGCTGTGCCCTGAAGAGACATATGTGATTTCAAGCAGATTGAATTAAGGATCAGCCTGTGACATCTAGAGTTTCATGACTGAACTTTGTATTTATTTTCTTTCTTTCTCAAAAAACAAACAAACAAACAAAAACCTTTTTAAAATCTACTCGTTTCAAATTATAATTATCTCATGGACACATTTATAAGGTAGATTAAGCAGTGTCCTGATAAGGTTGTAAATGCCTGCGTTGGTTGAGATGAAGGTGGATGCTCGTTAGTCAACCTGCATTATGCATGAGCACTGCTCAGCCTGCTTTATCACTCACATCTGAATATCTCCATAATAAACACACACACACACACACACACACAGATAGAATTCAAAGGGTGTACAGATGAGAGAGAAAGAGTCTGGGAGGAGAGGACAGGTTAAAGAGAACAGAGACTGAGGTGGAAGAAGAGAGGGAAATAGAGAGAGAGGGAGATCATGCAAACTTTTAGAGCAGTCTTTCTATTTAGGTCTCAAATTCAGCAAGCTCATTGAAACATCTTGTTAGGGAACAGCCTTCAGTTCTTGTTCCAGAACATCAAAGCCTCAAAGGAGGAAACCCGTCAGCCATTTGCTGCCACTCTCGAAGATGCTCAGAGAGAGAAATATTTCAGTATTTGTGTGAAAGTAGTACTGTATGTGTCTTGACATCCTTTAAATATAGAGAACTGCTGTATGAGCATCATCCATTATTGCGGTAAACTGCTCTGCTGCTCTTATGTACAAGCCAACATGTACTCACCTATTTACTTATGTAATTTGAAGCATTTCACAGTGAAACAGCTGGATTGTAGAGTCATGTGGGGGGAGAGAGGGAGGGGTTGGTGACATCAGCTAAAAAAAGAAAGAACATTTTTTTTTTCTTTGTAAAAACATGCACTGATAAATCACGCACAGTAAGACCATTTTTAATAAAATGGAATTTTGACAATTTGGAATTTGAATCAAACTGATTATAGCTTACATTATGAGGATTGCAGTTTGAAAGAGAATGACATGATTAAAAATAAATAAAAATTAGTAATTAGTCAATTCAGGCCTAATATTGTGAACTGTTTTTATTTTAATATATTTTATATGCAATTTATTCCTGTGATGGCAAAGCTAATTTGCAGCTCAGGAAACATTTCTTATTATTATCAATGTTAACATTCTTATATTTTCAGGATTTTTGATTAACTGAAAGTTCAAATAACAGTACTTATTTAAATATTTCATTTTTGGTGAAAACTATTGGTAAAAGTATTACTTAAAATAAATAAATAAATGAATAAAATAAAAAATAGATAAAAAAATCTTACTGACCAAAAAAGATAAATTAAAGATAAATTTAGAGTAAATTAGAGTATGTTTCAAAAAAAAAAAAAAAAAAACGGAAGAAAATGTATCACTACCTCAAATGAATCAGTGAAGGAGTACCAATCAGGATTGATTGGCTGTATCATCTCAGGCGGTCACAATCCTCTCATTAGCTCTGCCTTAATGGCCTCTAGCTCTTGCTTTGAATTTATTCCCCTTAAAAAAAGAGGAGGGAGACTGAAAAGAGAGGCTCTTAATGTGAATCAACAGAATCGACAGCTGTGGGTGTGTCATCAAACAGCTTTTTAATAGCGTCTCAAATAAAGGACACTGTAGTGTCTATATTTTTTTTTTTTTTGCTTACAGATATTGTGTTAAATGAAAAAAAAAAGAAAAAAAAAAAGATTAAGTCAGAACAGGTCTGTGATGAAATTACTTGCTTACTAAAAACACACAGGATACTGTTCGTCTCATAAAACGCTGACACATTCTGATATAATTTGTTTGTGTATGTGTCAGGTTTTGCATTGTGAGCCCCAAATATCCAAGCTAATGATTTTTTCAAACCCTAAAAATACAATCATTGACTATTGTTGTATTATTATGAAAGCTGTTTTTGTGCCCCCACAATGTATGTGTTTTTACCATCATTGTCAAAAACAGCTTAATAATCATTAAAATATTTTTAAAGAAACTCCTTTGAGGGTTTAGGTTTAGAGGATCAAATATATCATTAGCTCTGTATGAAAACATTAAAAGCCAACAGAAATCTTCCACATGACAAAAGAACAAACAAACATGTGTGTGTGTGTGTGTGTGTGTGTGTGTGTGTGATATTGACACAGTGGCCTTCCCTGGAGCATTTGCTCTATTTATACACAGACTAGACCACAGACACCTCTGCCACTGATACATGTGGACACAGATGATGCTCTTCTGCAGACACTAAAAATTATGTTAAATAATATGTATAATACAAATGTATGTTATATATGTTAAATACATTAAATTTTACTTTACATTCTCAAACTTCCCTTCAATTAACTGTCTTAGCATCTGTCTTAACTGTATTTCTCTTCATTTCAAGGGGCAAACTGTCTTTTTTTCATCCACACCCATTTTCTGTCTATCAGTCTTCCCTCCTTTCTCTCTCTCTCTCTCTCTCTCAACTCACTCTGCCTTTCACAGAGATGTTGACACCTCTTTCTTTTACCGTGTCTTCTTCCATTTTTGCCATTGCACTGAACACACTCGTTTATCACCTCAGGCAAAGTGCTGAAAAGAGTGTGACCTCTTTTTTCTTCGCCAAACAACATCATGGTGATTAAGACTTACTTACTTAAATTTTCTAAAACACACACACATGCACGCATGCACGCACACACACAAACACACACAAACAGATACACAATTATTCCCTTGACACTCTTTCTGGATGATTGCAGGCTTTCTGTGGCCTCTGAGAAGCAAACACAGAGATTAACACCATCACCACTTCTGAATACATTCAAGCTGTCTTTTTCATCAAGGCACAAGGTTGTGTAGTCAGACTTTTGATTATTGTTGTTTAATATTGTGTTGTGATTGTAATTTTCTGATCATTAGAAACTGCTGATCTACAGGGATTTTCATCACACACAACCATCTTTAGGGTTTACTGAGAATGGTCAGAGAAAAAGAAAATATCCAGAAAATATCCAGTTCTGTGGGTGAAAATGTCAGAGGAGAATGACCAGACTCATTACAACCGAGGTCTGCAGAAGAGCCTCTTTGAACGCACAACACATCGAATCTTGAAGCAGATGGGCTACAGCAGCAGAAGACCACACCGGCTGCCATTTCTGTCAGCTAACAACAGGAAACTGGGCTACAGTTCACACAGGCTCACCACATTTGGACAATAGAAGATTGGAAAATGGCTGCCTGGTCTGATTTCTGCTGCGAAATTCAGATGGTAGGGTCAGAATTTAGCATTAACAACATGAAACCATGGATCTATCCTGCCTTTCAATCATGACAACTCTATGAAGAGTTTTAGCATGTTATTAAATATGGCAATGTTGATGTATTTGGTCTTGGCTTAATAGATCACACACTAAGGAAACTATTAGAACGTTTCCCTTTATTGTTTCCATGACGACGCATCATGATTGTCACGTGACACACCGCGGCCACACTGTATGACAGATGTATTGCTTTTCACCATGTCATCAACTATATGATTTTCCGATTCTCATATATGTGCAAGTGAGTGTTTTGTCATTTAAAAACCTACATCATGATCTTAATGTCAATCTATAACGTGAGATGGGAGATGCCTTGTTTGTTTGCACTTTAAGAATCCTGTCAGTCGGATTTATAGGCTACAGCACGTGAATTCATCCATTTGTCCTGAAATACATGTGGCCGGTGAACTGGGAGAAGAATAGAGTGAGCTTTATAGTTACTTACATAATGTGTATCTGATATGAATAAACGTCGGCAAGTTATATTTGAATGGATTGTTATTGCTGCTTCCATAGACATCAGTGTATATTTAATTGGCTGACACGTGACACCACAGGATATCAAGTCGGCCGACAGCTCCAGATATTTAGCATGCTAGATATTTGTCTGGCATCTGCGAGGTGTCTCTCTGATGCATCGTTGGGTAGTTCACACATAAAGATTGGCGAGCGCCGATCACAGCCTGACCTGTCGGCGAGCTCGTTAACTTGCAAATCGGGCTAAAATCTGGCTTAAAATCCTGTAGTGTAAACTTGGCATTAGGTGCAAACTCTCAATATTCAAAGTGCAAACAGAAACCAAAACAGAAACCAGAGCTTAGAGATCATTACAACTACACAGCCCAGCCTAAGATAGGTTTGATACTGGGAGACAGGCTATTGTATGTAGCCTAACATACAATAGATGCTAAAGCTCTGTTGCGCAACGAATCCTCCACCATGGTTTTGTCAGTCATCTCCCCTTACGCTCGTCAAGTGATCAGTGAACTATGATTCCTGCTGCACTGTGTGAGACTCTGCAGCTCATCTTGGATGAGCAGAGCAGACGTTTACAATAGTTTATAATTGAAGCGACCTTTAAAAAAGCAAACCGACAGTGGAGGAGGTGCCACGGTGGGCACTATAATGTAATGTTCTATGCTAATTTCACCCTCATGCTCTGTCATGGCATATCGTTAGAGATTTTCACAACTAGAAATCTCGTCTAGGCCTGTCGCAATTGGTCGATATAATTGACTGCGTCGACGCTAATAATTAGTCTACGTCAATATTTTTAATCGACTGATCATTTTATATTATTTTACCTTTTAAATTTTGTTTTCACGCTTTGACTAAAATAACATCCATTTCCTCCACACCAGAGTGTGAGCTAACGTTACGCACATCACGTCAAAGTCGAGTGCGATGTCAAACGAGTTTGTTAACGAAAGTTTTCAAAGGCCAAAGGGGTCTAAAGTATGGGAGTACTTCACATTAGCTGATAATACAAAGGTGGTTTGTACACTCTAGTTTCATTGGCATACCACGCAAGTTCGTTATTTCAAATGTAGGTGAGCGGCAATCTTGCTCATAATACAAGCGACGTGCATGTGCATTCTCATCTCCATAAATATATCTAGTAGTAAAGCTAATGCAAGGGCTAGAAATCAATTAATCCTTTGCTGATACTTCCTTGTCATTGTGGAGAGAGCAGTTCATGGTTGCATAGCAGCGACAGGCGCCACTTTCCTAGCGCTTTGGAAAGGAGGAGAAAGTGGCGCAGCTGCGCTTTCCACACGTTTTTAGACGCGACGTGAACGCGTTTTAAGGACATTTCATTGCATGACGGTATAATAACATAACAACATAAATTACATAATGAATAATATTTAAAAATACAAATTTATATATAATACGTACACAGTTAATAAATACTATTCATATACATTATGAAAAGAGTTTGCCAAGTTAAAAGAACATTAGGAATGTTTTTTTCCACTCTGAATGTTTACATTTCTATAGTTTAGTTGTATTTATTTGTCTCTCAGTTGTAAGCAAAGCCATGCGACTGCATTCCTGCAAAAGAAAGACTGCTCACCATAATTGGCTGTAGCTCTTACTGATAGTGTCCTGAATATGATTTTCAAATTAATACTTTTTTATGGTACACTACTGAATGCCAAAGTTGCAAGTTAAATAAAATGTTCCTCAGAAAAATTGTTGATTTTTGGTGGAAAATTCATCATTTAGATTAATCGATAATCTCATCACATTTTAATATTGTGAGATCTTGTGGCACAAGATCTTGTCACACCCCTAATAAATCCCCCAACAAAGCAGGAACAAGAAGAAAGACAACACAACCCAACACACATGCCTGGTACTGAGAGTTTGTAAATCATGCTGCTGCATTCATAGACATAGATAATCCTCACACAGAGACAATAGGAAGACAATAGGACAATACAGCCCCCAAAAAAGCAGATCTAATGCCAAGACATATGTACTGCTGCTGCTCCAAAGAGCCATGAGAACCTCATGTTTACTATCTACGTACAGTATGTGTGCCTGGGCCTGCTTTGCAGAATGGCTTAACATCAAGTGGTTTTATTTATGTGTAACTGGGCTAGTGAAGCACAGAGTTATTTAACTAGTGACTTTAACAATGTGAACCTGGGTGCCATACTCGTAGGTCTGTTTAACTATTGACCTAAACCTGCTATGTGCCTGAGCCAATATAGCTCCAACTAATTAGAATGTGCACTATGTGTGAATTTAACAAATTATATTATCTAGAAGTGTCAAGATCGTGGGAGAAACCGTATTCACTTCGCGTGGTAGCATCAAGGGACTGTGCTAGTTTTGGTACAAAAAGATGCTTATGTGCCATCTTTCCCCAGAGATGATGTCTTCTTTAAAGACTCCAGTCTTACCTTCTATATACACAGCGGCGGTTCAAGCTAGTTGGGCCTTGTACAAGATGGCAGTGCTGCAGGCCTACCAGACAGATTTGTTGAAGGACTTGGACCAGAGCAAGAGACTGTCTCCCGAGGCAGTCCTTGAGCTCTGCAGGGCCACAGATTTAGCCCTCCGTTCCACCAAGCAGACGGCAACTGCCATGGTTTGATGCATTCCTGGGCCCCACCAGGAAAGTGTTGGCCTCCCTCCAGCGTATTAGTCTGGAAGTGGTCGTGCAGATGTTAACGTGCATCTCTGAGGAGTTTACGAGGGGATGGCGAACGGTAGACAGAGACTGAGTGAAAAAAACAAATGCTTTCTCATGTTTCTCTGACATAATATCCCTGCTGCTGTGCAACAATGTGGTCTGGCTATGTCTGTGTCTGGTGTGATAGAAGCCACTCATCTCATGCCCCCTTATGCTGGAGGTGATAATTGGACATGGATGTAGCTTCTTGCACATTCTTTTGAGTGAAGGAGGAAGAGGCAGATTCATAAGCAGCGAAATGGGAGGATCACTGGAGGAGAGAGTCTAGACCTGCCATCTTCACAGTCGTTGGCTGCCCTTCCAGGCACGATACTCTGAAGTGCTCGAAATTTTAGGTGCTCTTTGGAGGACAGAGGGTTAAGCAGGCAGTTGAGAGAGCTAAGATGTTCTCTCCTGTCCATGGGGCTTCAGGTTTTGTTTCCCTTGGTTTGGTTACTTTTAGAGTCTGTGAGACGGGGGCAGCTAATATGGCGGTTGCAAGAATACTTGCCTTCTTCTGTTAAAGTTCCTTGACTAAAAATGTCCACTTCCTCTGCTTCACCCTTCAGCATTGTGATAAGGACGAAGGTGTGAGCTGGATTAGCGGTGGAGTAAGAACTGTTGGTCTATGCTTAGTCTTGGGATGGCAGCAACCTGCCCTCTTCTTTTGAAGTTGTTGGTGGATGCTGTTGCAACAGTATCCCCACCCCCTCCTTGTTTTTGAAGAGAGGTGTAAGGGAATACGCTCTACCAAGAAGTTAAGTGTTTTTTATGTCCCTAAACCTGTACGTGACCTCAGTATGCTCGGCTGAAAGGGAAAAGCTACATCTCCAGGCAACTGCACATTTCAGAGCGGTTGCCGAGGAAACACCTGAAAGTTTCCCATCAGCGTTGGTGATCATTTTTAAGCGCTTCAGTGCTGGTTTGAACCACCTGTGATAATAGCAAAGAACAGCTGCTGTTAAAAGCCTCTTGACGGAGCAGGGGGCTCTTATATCATCATATTCTCACAAACTAATCTTTTCTGTTATCAGTACTGTTATCAGATTTCTGACATTTTAAATAACATTAAATCATATTGTTTGAAACTTTCTGTAAGTGTAACAAGGCTCATTGAATGAAAATCATCGAGTGTCCCTTTCAAGGAAAATTAACATCAAAGGCTGATGAAATATTAAGTGATAAAATACTAATCACTCTGCCATTTAGCCATGAAAGCCACTGGGTGGATCAAAGCTTTAGGAAAGCCACTATGTATGCTTGTACTCATGTCTCCTGATTTCTTGCTCATTTACTTTTCTTATTTCAAAAGAATGTAATTTCATGACTAATGGCTCTTTTCTCACGTTCCCCATCATACTATGTCCCTCATCATAATCTAGGCTCTCACTGTGGTCAGGCGCAGGAGAATAACAGAGGGTATTTTTTTACGGACTAGCCTTGTCATCATAATCCCAGCATGAAAACATTTCAAAACGGACCCGATTAAAGCCTGGACTGTGATCTTATTATCGGACCTTAATACAACATGTCTAGCTGTGCTGAGGAAGTCACACAGAGTAAGTCATACCAGCATGGATGGAAAGCTGTAAACACTGGCTCAGAAGTTCAGAATAAAACACCCACCTGTACACTGCCTATTTATATATTATGTGAAACACCACACATAGAACAATAAACATTTCAAAAAGTAGTATGCTACAATATTTTCTAATGACACAACCTCATCATGTTGCATGTTTAATTCTGCAAGTGCTTATAACGTTTATATATTATAAACGTTTCATGTACAGTCAGATGTTCTTTGTCTATATGTCAGCAAATCAAACCAGTGACTAAACGGTCAACTTCCTGTTGTTTCTCTTAGTAGGATGAAAATAATCTGTTATTTAAACTGTGATTAAATTATATATAGAAATTATCAGTGACTGAGTTCTGGACTCATGCCAAAACTGCCGTTTTATTCAACGAATCTCTTAGTTACATTGAGTTTGCACTGTTATGATGAAAGCATATATTGGTTAGTGTGCAGAAACTGAGTTGCAATGACGAGATCACTGTTTTCATGCACTCAACAATATGTCTGTGCACCAATGTTCATCACTGCAACCTTTCATGCTACAATCTAAATATAATGCCATAGATTTAAGTGTAATGCTATAATCATCACTTTTCATGATTAGTTAACCTTGAGAGCTGCAATAGTAAAAATGTGCTAAATGTTTTCGAGAGAGTAATGTCAGCCAATCACAGCAGTGGGCGTTTATACTGAAGTCTCACAGCAGATACGTCCTTAAAACAGAGCGATCAAATAAGAGGGCTAAAATCAGGGTAGGAAAAATGCCTTTTATTTCTAAATTATGACACTTTTTGATGTAAAAAGCATACTAACATTATAAATACACCACAGGAAACATTATAAAGCAATAAAACAACACAGTTCATGACCCTTTTAAAAGTTCTAAAATATTATTACAATTTTTAAAATAACTGTTTACTATTTGAGTATACGGTATTTTAAAATGTAAATATATATATATATATATATATATATATATATATATATATATAATTTTTTTTTTTTTTTTTCATTTTTGGGAACAGCATTTTTGAAATGGAAAACTTTTGTAACAATTTACTTTTTTTTTTTGTTTATTGTCGCTTTTGATCAAATTAATGTGTCTTTGCTGAAGAAAAGTGTTTATTTTATTTTTATTTATTTATTTTTTTAATCTTTTGACCCCATTTGAACAATATTGTACTGCAGCATTAGCAGTATAGTATTACGAACATACTCTGTATATAAATCATAGCATTTTGATTTAGATTAAAACCCTAGACATAAAGCATTAATTCACTCATATGGTACTGAAGTTTTAAATCCATCACTTTTTTTTAACTTTTGAGATGGTAAACAGCAAAGTTCAAAGAATCCTGTGTAAGAATAGGTTTATAGCTGTGTATTTTGGCTACTTCTCTCCATTAGGGGTGGAAAGGCACAAGGGAGCCAGGGGCTATTAGTGTAAATCACAAACCGAGGGTCTGTCAAACTCTTACATGCATTATATTTTAGCTATCAGTTAAATAAGAAATATGTATTTATTTTCTGTGAATGAGCACATATTATTTTTTTTCTTTGAATTTATCTTCGGTAAGGCATTTTGTAAAAACTGTTTTTAAAAGTGCTGTATAAATAAAGCTGTACAAATGTGAATGAGATTCTGCGGGACGTCTGGTACTTCAGAATACACAGCTTACAAAGATGAATTTTTTTGTTTTTTATTTATTTATTTATTGATTTTTTGTTAAAAACAGATGTCTGGAATATCTGAATATTTGAATATATGAATAAATATCACTGGGTTGTTGTGTGCTTTCAATAGACAAAGTGTTATGATCATGCAGAGTAAACAGATCTTTTAATGTTCCAGATTTATTTTGGTATTGAAAAAGATTTACTGATGAAAAAAATAAATAAATAGGGAAATAAATATAGCCTGTTTTCTCCCAGCAAAGTCACCTTATCCTTAGTAATCTGGTATTGGAAATATTAGACAGCATTATCTGGTGGTAACAGATGAGCTAAATTGGTCCAGTGTCACGGATCTGCCAGGCTTTCACACTAGCCAATCACAGCGCACTCCCTCACCAGAGTACTAATTACACACACCTGCACCTCCATCAAGCCAGCCATAAACGCGAACACCTCATCTCAGCTCATTGTCCGGTCTCGTTTCTACGAAGTGGACTTCTTACCTGGTCTTCAGCAATTTCCCCAGCATTAACTCTAGTCATATTCTCCTATGATATTCTCCAGCTTCTGTCTCCAGCAATTCCCTCCAGCGATCGTTTTCCAGTGTCTTCCTCTCCCTCGTGTCTCCTGTGTACACCTGCAAGTAACCATACCAGCAAACTTATCCTTCCAGAGGAGGTGATTGCTTCCCATCTGCAACCAGTCATCCTATCCACGATCTGCTGGACCTGTTGTTGCCAGTCTCACGGCCAAACCAGTGCTCTACTCTGGCTCGGTGGAGGATTGCAATGGATTCCTCCTCCAGTGTCTGTTGGCCCTGGAGATGCAGCTGCATCTCTACGCCTCAGATCGAGCGAATATCGCATTCATCATTTCCCTGCTGACAGGGAAAGTACTCCAATGGGCGGAAACCATCTGGGCCAGGCTGGTACAGTGAAACAATCCCTAGACAATTCTGTCAATCATTTCTGTGAGGTCTTTGGAAAGCCTGTGGGAGACATCAGTTGGTGAGCAACTTCATCATCTCCATCAAAGGAAAATGTCTATTAATGATTATCCTCTCAAGTTCAGGACTGTCATGGCTGCCAGCAGATGGAATGAGCGCTCGCTCCTCACCACCTACCAGCAGGGACTGGAAACCAGTGTGGCTGCATCTCACTGCATATGATGATTCCATAGGCCTTGAATGCTTCATCCAGCTGTCCATCAGAGTTGCCAATCGTATGCAGTCGTGTCTCGAAGAACACCAGGGCCAGCAATCCTCCTACTACCATCAGCACTCCAGAACCAGGCACCGAACCCATACAAGTCGACAACACAAGACTAGCTGCAGCTGAGTGGCAGAGGCGGCTGACCCAGGGGCTATGTTTGTACTGCTTTGCTGGTGGGCATGTCATTTCAGTATGCTCAGTTCATCCTCCACAACTCGTGGTGAGTTTTGTAAATACTCCAGCTGTCAATTTAAAGCCACTCACCACTGTAGTTGATTCACTTTCTAACATCTCTATTTCAGTCCATGCACTCCTCAATTCTTGGTCAGTTGGGAATTTCATTGCCGGAAGCCTCTGCCGCCAGCTCAACCTCCCGAAGATCGCAAGGTTCAATCGGAAACAGGAAAACGCTTATGCAAGAAACATATATGCTTCAGTGTCAGTCCCATCTATCTTTAAGTTGGTCAACTGCACATCGAGTCACTTCATCTCCTGGTTATGGAGCACTTCACTGCTGATGTGATTCTAGGGTGCCCGGGGCTAGTGCAGCATGATCCCATCATCTCCTGAAGGACTGGCGAAGTCCTGAAGTGGGCTGAGAAATGTTTCCCTGACTGTTTCCATCCTGTTTCTCATCAGACCACGATACTTCCTGTGAACTCCACGTCCATCAAGAGTCTTATTGAGAAGCAGTCTGTTGACATCCTTGCCTGTTACGCCCCCTTCAGTGATGTATTTTGCCCTAAGAAAGCCTATCAGTTGCCTACACACCAACCATGGGACTACGCCATTTATCTGATTCCGGGCGAGCCAGTGCCTTGCGGTAAGATTTATCCCCTGGCTCTTCCCAAACAGAAGGCCATGGATGAGTATATAGAAGAGACATTACAACAAGGCTACATCTGCCCTTCTATGTCCCCTGCTGCTTTGAGTTTCTTCTTTGTGGCCAAGAAGGACGGAGGCTAGTGGCCTTGTATTGATTATCGTGCTCTCAATAAGATGACAGTTAAGTTTCGTTACCCACTTCCCCTTGCCCCAGTGGCACTTGAACATCTCCACGAAGCCACAGTGTTCACCAAGCTGGACCTCCGCAGCGCCTACAGCCATGTCCGGATACGTGAGGGGGACGAGTGGAAGACAGCTTTTGTGACACCTACTGGCCACTATGAGTACCTCATGATGCCGTATGGATTGGTCAACACCCCCTCCATATTCCAGGACTTGCATGAGGTGCTCCAGTAGTTCCTACATTGATTTGTGCTCATTCATAATCCACCCCGATCTCAATATGCCTTTTATTGTGGAAGTGAGTACATCCACCTCCAGGATAGGAGCGGTGCAGTCTCAGCAGCAGGGGATCCCAGCCGAGCTCCATCCATGCACCTTCTTCTCCAAGAAGCTCAGCCTGGTGGAGAAGAACTACCACATCGGCTTCAAAATCACGCCCCCCATTCACTGCCATTATAAAGCTTGGAAGAGCCAGGATATTTTTTAAATATATCTCTGATTGTGTTTGTCTAAAAGAAGATAGTCATATACACCTTGGATGGCTTGAGGGTGAGTAATTCATGGGATAATTTTCATTTTCCATTTCTTATTGTCCAGGTACCAAGAATGTTAAGGCTAATGCTCTTTCTCATTTGCATGCTCCTGAAGAGGTCAGCGAATCCGAGCCCATTCTTCCCAACCATCTGATCGTGACTCTCATCCAATGGTTTTCTGAGCAGAAACGTTAAAGTGACTTGGTTTCGTTCATGAGCATCAAAAGAAGCAATCAAGCGTGAATATAATAGATGTAATATATGAAACTATGAATACATACGACTAACTCTAAGCATAGAACACAAATATATAGAATAACGAAAGTACAGACAGGAAAAACAGAGGTGATCAAAGAATGGCAAATTACAAACAGTTAAACCTTTGAGAGCCAGTAAGCAATCACAACTTAAAATGTAAGCTTAAAACGCATTAGAAGAAATGGTCCTATACTTGCATTGGTAATTTTTGGATGCTGTGGTTAATGCACCGTTCCGCAGAAGTTTCAGTGCATTTGAGCTGGAGCGTCCAATGGGTCTTTTTTCCCGAGATAGGGTCTTCAGCTGGAATTTTAAATGGAGTTTAACTTGAAAGTAAAATGGCCGGACAATAAGAAAAGAAGAATCTTTCTTGTCCAAAGGTGAGGAAGACTGAGATGAGGAGCTCGCGGTGGGTTGTTAAATAGGCAAATTGTTCACACACCTACTTGTGGTGAACCGGCCAATAGCCAGTGTGGATTCTTAAAGCAGGAAAAATCCTTTGTGTGTTTTTACAACTTAATTTGCATAATTTAAAAAGTGTCAGATCTGGGTAAATTTTTCTCCAAAGTACTTTAAAAATAGAATAATGCATTTTACAGTAACATAACATACATTGTTAATTAAAACATTCGGAGAGGTTTGAAACAAGACCAAATACGGCACAGTGGGAATACATTAACTCAGCGATACATCCTTATACTTGAATATAACTATTTACTAACACATTTAAAAGTCGTAACTGGCCACATTGCCCTCCGCTCACCATTGGGTGATTTAGGTGCCATGAGGCTAGGGGAGGGTTCCTGCTTAGAATCTCTGAGGTAGTAAAGATGACAAAGGGGGATATTTGGCCCAGACATGTCGGAGCCACTTCGAGATTTACATGAAGGGTTCAAGAGGCTAAGAGCTTTCTCAAAATTTAAAGTTGGTTTGATAATCTGATCCTGTCCAGATGCTACAAATGCCTCCACTGCCACTCTGCTGGGCTGTCCACCTGAGCTTCAATATGTCGCCAGGACACAACGCATGCCACTCATTAACTCTGTGCATTCATCTCTAGGCACTGGCCACCCAGGAGCCAACAGCACCCTCTTGCTGCTAAAAGATGCCTTTTGGTGGCCCAAAATGGCCAGGGATGTGATAAGGTGCATTCGAGGTTGCTATGACTGTGCCAACTGACAAACCCCATCCTCTGCCTGTTCCCAACCGGCCATGGTCACACCCAGGAGTGGATTTCATCACTGACCTGCCCCCCTCTGATGGTAACATATGCATTCTGATAGTAGTTGATTGATTCTCAAAGTCATGTTGTCTGCTTCCTCTCAAAGGACTCCCAACGGCCATATAAACTGCAGAGCTTCTCTTCAATCATGTCTTCAGATATTACGGAATCCCAGAGGTCATCATATCAAATCGTGGGCCCCAGTTCATATCCAAGGTATGGAAGGCTTTTTTTACCCTCCTAGGTGTTACCCTAAGTCTCCCCTCAGGCTACCATCCCCAGTTGAACGGGCAGACAGAGAGAAAGATCCAGGAGATCTCTCTCAACGAACCTTCTGCCTCTGCCACCAGAACTCTTAGAACCAGTTCCTGGGCTGAGTACACGCAGAACTACCTACCTCTGTCAGCCTACCACTTCCAGTGCGTACTCGGCTACCCGCCACCGCTGCTCCCATGGTCCAGAGAACCATCCGATGTCCCTTCCGTCGACCACTATTTCCGAGAGAGCAAGAGGGTCGGTGACGCAGCTCACTATCAGCTTCAGCAGGCACTGCGACGACACAGAATCACTGCAGACCTTTGACGATCTGAAGCTCCATCTTACCAGCCTAGTCAGAAGGTCTGGCTGTTGACCCGGGACATCAGGATGTGCCTGCCCTGCAAGAAGCTGAATGCCAGATATATTGGTCCATGGCTGCACCATCCTCAGAGAGATCAACCCTGTCACATATCAGCTCCAGCTCCCTTCACACTACAGGATTCACTCTTCTTTCCATGTGTTTCTCCCCAAACCTTACTTACCTCCTGTTTCTGTTCCCACAGAACCTGGCCCAGCAGAGGAACACCCCTTTCTGTTGATCCTCAAGAATGGAGCTGCCTACCAGGTGCATGGGATCTTGGACTCCCGGTGCCGTGGTGGTCTCCTGGAATATCTAGTTGACTGGGAATGATAAAGACATGAAGAATGCTCATGGGTCCCCAAAGATGATATCCTTGATCCCACACTGCTTGCTGCCTTCCACGTTTCTCATCCAGATTGTCCTGTGCCCCGTGGAAGAGGTCAGCCACCACGACGTCAGGGACCTTGGCTCTCAGGAGTGGGCCATGGTAGTACTGTCATGGATCTGCCAGACTCTCACATTAGCCAATCACAGCGCACTCCCTCACCAGAGTACTAATCACGCACACCTGCACCTCTTCTGCACCATCATCAAGCCAGCCATAAATGCACACACCTCATCTAAGATCATTGTCAGGTCTCGTTTCTATGCAGTGGACTACTTACCTGACCTTCAGTGATTTCCCCAGCATTAACTCCAGTGATATTCTCCAGTGTCTATCTCCAGCGATTTTCCAGCGTCTTCCTCTCCCTTGTGTCTTCTGTGTACACCTGCAAGTACCCATACCAGTCTGCAACCAGTCATCTCATCCATGATCTCCTGGACCTGTAAGACAAGATATATCTACATAACCAAGTTATAATCATTGAACTGCCTGATAACCCGTTTAAACCGATCTGCTCAGATGCTGTCAAAAAAAACAAACAAAAAAAAAACATCATTGACTGTTATTATCTGTGTCTGAGTGTACATTCCGCAACATCCAGTAGATTGGTCAATATTAATAACGGATGATGGGAGAGTGATTTTTATCTGTTTCCTATATTTGTGAGTGTTGGGAAAACCCTGCACGATCAAGAAATCATTCTGATGCAACAAACTGTAAAGATGCTTTCCATCTGCAACCTGGAACAGTATAGATGTTCCAGATGTATCGGCTGGACACCAGGCAGCTGGATTTAACAAATCTTAAAAATGTTCACTATTAAACATACTTTTTTTTTGTCCTAAAAAGAAATTAAACACCCTACATAACAAGGAGGAGAAAAACAGCAGTTTCATTGTTACAGAGTTACGCATCCTGTAGGATTTCCCACCAAAATTTTATACTCAGACCATTACTTGCATTTGTCTGCCACATTGCAAGAGAAGGCCAAAAAATGTGAGCTGCTCTCCAAATACAATTTATTCAATGAATAAGCAGTTATGTGAAATGCATTATACTTTAAAAATTATGTCAGCCAGACTGCTCTTATAATAATAGAAAACAAGGGTGTTCTTTACATGCATATGCTGGTTAAGAAAACCACTTCAACATCAACCAAACTCTGACGTCAAATAGACTGGGGTCAGGACCAAAAACTCTAATCTAAAAGTGTCCACTCTTAACTATTTAGTGCACATCTTTCTGCAGGTTCAGTATTAATGGAGAACTTTGCGATTTTAATTGTTCGGCTGGATTGATTGTGTTTCAGAGAATTGACCCAATGCTCTTTTCACAGATTGCACCTGCTGCTCCATTTTGTGCTGTGTACAAATGCAGAGACACATTATTCTGCCTCTGCGGCCAGGAATAGATTCTGAATGCCAAGCAATTACCATTTGAGTACATTGCCCTCTGAGAAACAAACCTTGTCCCCAAGCTTACCTCATGCTTAATAGCTCACGTTTTACTTTTCCATCTTGTTTTTTAAGGTTTCCCTCCTCACTCTTGTTCCTGTGAATTCAGTGAAGGAATGAATAGATACAGATCTGCACATTTCAATGCACACACTTATACTCTCACATAATCCTGAGCACTGCTTTGGCAGTTTGTCTAAAGGCCAAAGTATATTCACTTTTTACCTGTAGGGTCAGTGTACAGTGCGCGTGACATGAATTTCGTCATCAGAATAGTATGCAGGTACTGAACACGCACCACTGAATTTTTGTATCTGCACGTAGTTTGTATGCGTAGGTCGCACATGCACATTTCATTTTTTTTTTTTTTTGCAGTAATTACTTTATCCACAAGGTGGAAACCATGCCCTGGGGGCATCGATTCACAAGGTAGTCGAAGAAAAACTGCATAAACAAAACAAAACAGAACAGAATGCGTGCAAGCTACTGCAACAATGGATGAGAGATTGTGCGAAGAGGTTAGGCAGTACCTTCATTTGTACAGCTCTAGCATGACAAAATACGAAGATGTTTATATGGGTTGTAACTCATAGAGGTATTGCAATTTGTCGCAATGTGCATGCGCTGAAGTCAAGTGAAGTATACTTTGCAAGGCTGTGTTTTCGACTATGTAAAAAAGTATACTTTCTGCTTAACACAAACTATTCTTTCATTGCCTCTTAATTACTGTACTTTCATAGAATGTACTGAATTCAATGAAAAACGTACTTTTTGAATGCCGATGAAGTACACTCTGTAGGTATGAATGTGTGTACTATAAATACATTCTCAGACATACTACATCCAGCATGTTGGCATTGTTCTTTGAACACTGTGACAGTTTGCTGGGTTGCCATTTTCACATTCAGACCTATAAAGTTTCTTTGCACAATGCTTTCTATTTTTCAGTCATACTTTACCTGAAAATGAAAATTCTGTCATCATTTACTCACCCTCATGTTCACTTACTTTCTTTCCTTCTTCCAGAGGAGACGAAAGAAGAACATTTAAAAACTGCCTTCTGATTTCCATTCTTTAACAATGAATTGGGACTGAAACTGGCAAGCTTCAAAAAGGACACAAAAGCACTAAAAAGTGGTTCACATGATGACTCATAAGCAATGATAAACCTTTGTGGTGTAAAACAAACAGAAATTTAAGTCTTTATTCTCTGAAAATCTTGAGTAGAGTCCAATCATAAATGTATAATGGATCTATTTAATGAATCGGTTGATCTGGTTCACAAATTATTTGTTCATGAATTGGACAGTCATGTTCTTGAATTCAACTTACTGACTGAAAAATTCAGTTGCAACAGTTAAAAGTTCACTGGAGGGAAAGATTATCAAAAAATTAAAAAAATTCTCACACATATTGTATGACTTCTGAAGACTTTGAGTCATATTTACTACTTTCATGATACATCATATTTTAAACTTGAAAGCATTTGAAATCGCACAGAAACAACCAGCAAATCTTTAAATTTTCCCCTTTCATGTTGCATAGAAGAAAGTAAGTACAGGTTTGGAACAACATGAGTGTAAATGACAGCAAGGTTATTCTTTATTCTTATTTTAATGTCACTGGTCAAAGCTCAGAGTACAAATGAAGAACCATTTTGAATTTTTGTAACCCTTGACCACAATAATGAACTTTAAATGCCACCTCTCATGAATTGGTGTTAATTACTAGCTCTCATTTCCATGGCAACACATCAATTTTAATTAAAACCATAGCAGGGAAAAAAAAAAGCATTAAGTTAACACCACAGTCTTTGTATTCATGAGCGCTAACAGCTACAGTGAACTGCATGCGAACCGCTTGTGTTCTTGACAAAGACATGGAGCATTGAAACATGAGCGATTTGATTTGTGTGTGTGTGTGTTAATGGAGAAATAATGGCTGTGTAATGGTGAAGGGCCACTCAAAGCTCTCTTGTGGGGTAAAGTGAGACAGAGGCCCCAGTGAAGTGCTCAAAGAGACGGTGAGATGTGAGTGTCCACCACAGCTTCTCATCTTTCTCCACCCTCCACAGACATACTGACTGATGCAATATTTACAAAGCTGTCCAATCTGTGCTGAAGCTCAAAGGACCCCTATATCTATATCTAGAATCCAGTTACTTAGCCCCAAAATAAAAGCCTCAAATTGTCATAAACATTTGTTTTCAAAGCATAAAAAAATGAAACATGAGTTCAAAGCTTCCTCCCTGTCAAGACTTACTTATGTGTCTCTATTCAGACAGTCTGTTTCGAAGTGTCCACTTAGGCCCCAATCGACTAGACAGAGTAAATGCAACATTTACATTTTTAAAATACATTTCCAAAGTAACTTACAAATGAGAATACTACAAACAGAAAGAACTAATACAAGAGAGGAAGCTATATAAGTAGTGACTACTACTGTAAGAGTTAAGAGTTTAGCATATTGTTAAAATATGTTATATTTGAATATTTGAATGTTAATTCAGCAGTATCTATTCTGTGTTAAAGTGGATTACAGTTAATAAAACAAGAGAAAGAGGCTAAAAGAAGATCTCGTCAGTGTCTGAGGGTTTTAATTTGTATATTCCTAAAGTTATCTTAGGATAAAGCCCCAAGAACACCCACAAGCAAATATTACACTAGTGCAACCAGGGATGGGAGGGTTGCAGATTACAGAATACATGCATGCTGTAAAATGTATTTAAGACATTTCAATAAATCAAATCAACACTGCCATTTTTTTTTTTTTTTTTTTTGTCACAATGAAATGGAACTAGTGACAGATCTTTTGTTCTGCATTGTGACAAAAAAAGTAGGGCGGTGTCTTGATTCTTTCCATTAGTTGTCGATTGGATAGAAGCAGATCTGAATGCCAGCTTGCTGTCTATTTTAATAAAACTGTAATAAATGATTGGAGAAGTCTGGAAATGCCGCCAGATATAAGTCTATTGTTAAACCAGAAGAGTTATGATTTTGATAAAAGGTCAAAGGATTTTTTTTAATAGCATGGATGAATTGTTCACAATAAGATCAATAACAAGATTGTAGAATATAGATTTAATTTCATGCTAACTGTGGTATCTTGAGAGGGTGTGTCATAGAGGGAAGGTATGTGCCATCTCGGTGATTGCAGTATGGGGACTATAAACCAAGATGGCCGCTCGGTCCTGGACTACAGTTACCAGGTTCCTCAGTGGTGGAAGCACAGCTGTTGCGAGTCAAGGAGAAAAGCTGTTAATGGCTGAGAACAAAGATACTGCCTGTGTCTGGATATAGAGAGAAGCTAGAAGAGTGTTTTTGTTTTGAAATTTTGAGTTGAAGTTTAAAAAGAAACCAGTGGCTTTATCTCTGCCTGGACTGGATTTGTGAAGCAATCCACCCTTTGGTGATACCCTACCTCTCATGATGCCACATAAATTTAAAGTTTAATTACAATAGGCTACATCCCAGTTAGAATTTTGGGTAACACTTTCTATGAAGACCATGCTTATAATGATTTATAGGCCCATTTATAAGTAAGTATTACTAATCTATAAATATATTTATAAAGATTCATTAAGACCTATACTGCATCGTAAGAACAGTTATAGATACATTTTTATTATTTTTTATAATTACTTATAAGCCATGCATTTTCTTTTTCAATGCTCATGCTCATAATCCATTATACACTGATTTATAAATGATCATATATAAAATAGTTCCAGAGACTCTTGTTTGCTGTACAAAGCTATAATTCATTATAATTCACTATAATTCATGGTCTTCATAGAAAGTGTTACCAAATTTTGTTTTATTTTCTGGGAATGTTTTCAGTGGCATGTTTTATTTTTGTTCCCAGAATGTTCTGCTAAAAAGTAGGATAACATTCTCTAAAAACATTCCTCAAATGTTTATTAATAACATTGTTAGAACATTACCTCCTAACATAAAGTTTTTAGAGGGAAGCTTCCCATTGGGCATTGGATGTGGACTCAAATGTTGCTCAGACATCAAATTTAGGTTGAACGTGAAAACCCGAACCTTTGTTTGACATCAAGCTCAAATGTCATTAAATAACTCCAAAAACAACATTACCAGCTTCACTTATTATAAACCAGATTTACTTTATTTCTGTCATACATATACAAATGTTCTTATTGAGAATTAACAGAGGTTTAGATGTTGATGTTTTATTGAAAATAATAGTTTGGTTTGATGTCACCATTATGGTGATCGGTGTTTGCTTTAGTTGGGCAGTTTGACTCTTGACTTTTCAATGTTAGTTTTTCTCTGTCTGTCGTAAATATGTTTGTTATGGAACAGCAAGAGAAAATGTGATCAGATGATGCTGGCTACTTGATGATAAAGATCATCATGTAGTGGTCTGATCAACTGATATCATCCAGAGTCTAATCTATGTTATTAATTTCATATTATTGAATGTAATGTTTCTACAGCATGAGGTCCAGCAGTCCATCAGATAATCTGTAGAATTTTAAAAACACATTGTACACTATACATTTTGTACTACTGATGACTACAATCATGTAGCGGTCTGCTTATCAGATTTCACCCAGTCTATGGTATTAATTTCACATTATTTCTTATAACGACTCTGTGACTACACTTTTAGATCCAGCAGTGTTTTAATTAGATAATTTCAAAGATAATTATAAAAAAAACACATTGTGCACAACAATTTTTAACTCATTTGACAATAACACACACACAGACATCAAGAATAAACATATGAATCTCAACAATGGTGACCGCAATGCATTCTGGGAGCCATGGATGAGTTTTGTATGATGCACCCAGAATGCATTGCAGCATGAATATAAGCAGCTGAGTATATAAGCAGCTGCTTACCTCTCTTCAGTCTCAGCTGTTCCAGCATCCTTCCACTTCCCCAAACTATACCTTCATGCACCAATTTTCTGATTTACCTAACCAGAGAGTAAGACCAGTTTGTATGTGTTCATCTGGATATTTTGAGGATGGTAATGCCAGAAGCCTGAAGCTGAGAGTGAGTGGGTTATGACTGCCAGTTGTACGCCTCCACAGTCAGTCAGCTTCAGGTCTAGCCTTGGGCTTACATGCAGACATCCTGTCCTATCTGTCCTCAGTGGAAAGAACTGGACTGAGTGTGTGTGTGTGTGTGTGTGTGTGTGTGAGTGAGAGAGAGATACTGTATAATAATATATAATAATAATCTTTGACTATTGCATAAAGCTAGTCTTTATAAAATGATAATACAACTTTTATATATATAGTCATGTGAAAAATGACTAAAAATATATATATAGTCATGTGAAAAAGAATGGACACCCTATTAAATTCCATGGTTCATTTGCTTGTAGATCCACTTTTAGCAGCAATAACTTGAAGTAATCATTATGACTTTATCAGTCTCTCACATTGTTCTGGAGGAATTTTGGCCCACTCTTCTTTACAACGTTGCTCCAATTCATTGAAGTTTGTGTGCATTTGTTTATTCACAGCTCTCGCCACAGCATTTCAGTCATGATGAGGTCTGGACTTCGACTGGGCCATGGCAACCCCTTGATTCTTTTGTTTTTCAGCCATTCTGCCATGGATTTGCTTGTGTTTTTGGGGTCACTGTCCAGTTGTATGACTCAATATCGGCCAAGCTTTAGCTGTTGGACAGATGGCCTCACATTTGACTTTAGAATACTTTGGAAAACAGAGGAGTTCATGGTTGGCTCAGTGACTGCAAGGTGCCCAGGTCCTGTGGCTGCAAAACAAGCCCAAAATCATCACCCTCCACCAGCATGCTTGACTTTTGGTATGAGGTGTTTGTTCTGAGATTCTGTGTTTAGTTTTCACCTAACTTGGCGCTGTGCATTATAGCCAAACATCTCCACTTTGGTCTCGTCTGTCCAAAGGACTTTGTTCTAAAAATCTTGTGGTTTGTTCAGATGCAACTTTGCAAACCTAAGCCGTGCTGCCATGTTTTTTTAGAAAGAAGAGGCTTCCTCCTGCAAACCCTTAAGAACATGTTTTCAGATTCGTGTCTGTTTTGAATGTCTTCCACTTATAAATAATCTTCCTTACTGTAGAATGGACTTCAAATTGTTTGGAAATGGCCGTATAACCCTTCTCAGATAAATGGCAACAATTGCTTCTCTAAGATCATTGCTCATGTCTTTCCTCCTTAGCACTGTGTTAACACACATCTGAAGGCTCCAGGCCAGCGAACTGACAAAACTTCTGCTTTTATAGAGTTGATCACACTTGCTGATGATCAATTAATCAAAGGCATTTGATTAGCAGTGCCTGACCGTTACTTACCCTCTTAATTCCTATGTTAACAGTAAGGGTGTCCTTAGTTTACATTTACATTTATGCATTTGGCAGACGCTTATCCAAAGCGACTTACATTGCATTATACTATACATTTGTATCTGAGTATGTGCAATCCCTGGGATCAAACCCATAACCTTGGCATTGCTAGTGCCATGCTCTAACCACTGAGCTACAGGAAAGCTAAAGGGATTGTTTGTCACCCATGGCTTTTCCATTTTGGCCTAGTTTTTGTTAAAAAACAAACAAACAAACAAAAAAAAAAAAAAAAAAAAACACAGTGTGATTTGTCATGTGTTGTTGTTCATCTGGGGGTTTATTTTCCAAATTTTAAGACCTGCCAAGGACCAGATGATTTTTTATTATGTCCTGATAGGGAAAACCATGGAATTCAATAAGGTGTCCTTTCTTTTTCTAATGCTTCAAAGCGCTTATTTTGAGAAGAAATAATGGCATACATGTTAGGAACAATTATTTAATGAGTGTCAGTAAATAAGGACTCTTTTTAGGCCAACTATCCCTTTAAACTATAAAATAATGAAATTGTCAGTTACATAGGGAATTGGCTGAAACAGTGGAAAATTTTCCACATGATAGAAGCATCAAATTAGCGGAGAAAAGAAGCTGCGGCTAATGGCTATGGTTGTTATCTTTGAGTGATTGTCCCAGTTAAAAACTAAGCTGGATTTTGCAAGTCAGACACAGCACAAGAGCTCATTTCTGCACAGGAAGGAGACCCCATTTGTATTATGTCACCTAACAAGCTCTCTACTTAGTGTTTTGTCAGCAGGGAAGTTATGCTGACCATCTTAACAGTAAACACATTGACGCAAAACTAGTGGCTCTGTCACTGCCATATCTTATACATGCAATGTGCCTGTTTTGGCAGCAAAGCAAATCTTTTTTCTTCCTTTTCACAAAAGCTTTTTTAATCTATCCTGTTGTCAAAGTATAGAAAATACTGATGCTATATGGAGAAACGTATGAATGACTTTGCAAGAGGTCTGGACTGTAAGTGTCTAAAGAGTGGAAACAGTTATGTCCATATAAAGCTGTAACTGCCATATGCCAAGACATCTGGTTCTGTTGAACTTTGAATTGACTAGGGATGTACTCATTTAAATTGGTGTGGTGGAGCTTTTTGAAGTTAAAATTTTAGTATGCCAGTTCAATGTGTTCAAATTATATATTTAATCAATCTGCATGTCAGGAAATGTTCATTATTCTGTTGTTTTATTTCTGAGGTTTATCATTAATGTGATTGAGACTTTAAGATTTCTCTTAAAATAAATTGTATTCATCCATGCAGATTTATTGTGCACCTCACCAAATCTCCATTAGTGTTACTGCTGTCTTCAGTCATTTTCATCAGAAAACCATTTTCCAGCTAAGTGACTATACTAAGAAAAGTCAATTACAAAACCAGTCTCTTGCATGTTTACACACACACACACACACAAGAAAAAAAGAAGAAAGGGTATGGCTAATTTTCTGCGAGTGCCAGAATATCATCCGTTAAGATTACAGATGTTTCTTTAAACCCATAACCCTTTAATAGTAAAAATGCAACTATACAAAAATATTTGATACAAATTATTTATAAGATGTAAATACAAAATCACATATATATTTTAGATGTTGTCAATGAGACCAGGCTGAAAAAATCAATACGGGAAAATCTTTTATATTAACAGTATATTTAAATTACATTAGATCAGGGTGTTTGATGACCATATATGGTCTCATGCTTCAGATCGTTTTATAATAGCGATGTTGCTCAAGTGATCTAAGTGACCTTCCCTATGAGTACAAAATGATACAGATTCAGATTATTCAAGCAGAAAACTGACCTTGAAGTCACCAGATGCTCAATATTTCATGATGTTTGTCTGTCTGAGTGTGAGTGTACAACATATACCACAGTTAAGGTGAACATGCAGAAAAGAAAAAAAGCAAAAGCTTTCTTTCCTATAAAAAATTTATGTGTATCTTTTTTATGACATTAATTCCTTGTGACAGAAATTTTAATATTCAATTTAAATGTGATAATTACAAAGATCTTCCAGATGACTGTACCGCAAGTCGATTACAGTGTTTGGAGGTAATTGCTCCACTTCAGTAATAGTGTTGGTCTGTGGGCAGCACACCAGCAGACAGGCATTGTGCTTATGGTGACTCAATCCACATGACTGTGCAATCAGTTGGAGAATCGCAAAAGAAAAGAAAAGTAATGAATACATTTCATAATGACTTTTGGTGCATTTTTGTCAAACTAAAGGCATCTGTGAAAAAATAATGCTATGCTTTAGAATTATTAAGTGTGCTTGTGCTATCAGAATACTCCATTCTGATTGTCTGGAAGGTGTGCATTCAAACTGTTTATTGCACAGGTTTCCAGTCAGTTTACTCCAACCTATATTAATGTGCTGGTTTCATTGAAGCACACACAGAAACATTCAGGAGCACATAAACTTGTTATGATTGTTTCTCTCATGACATTTATTACTAAAATAGCTTCGCTATTAAATTGCTACATTTTCTCAGCAACAATGGGGAGTGAATAGCTTCACTATTATTAGAAAGATGCTGCACAGACACAGGTGATTCACAAATCTTTCATCTCTCTCTCTCTCATTCAAATAAATCAGTGGTTCTCAACCAATACCAATAAATTCTAAAATTATTTAAATTGAGTTGTATTAACATAATCTGAATTAAAATGCAAAATAAATAAATAAATAAATAAAAATATGGAAAAAATATACAAAAATTTACATAATTAAATTGACAATATTTTTAAATGTATTATTTTTTTATGAGAATTAAAGTACTAGACATACCTATCTGCTTAGAGAGGAGGGCCTTTGAATATTGTCTTGGACAATGGGGGCCTTGCAGTCAGAAAGGCTGAAAATCACTGAAATAAATATTATAATTAATTTATTCAAATAAATGTATTCTTACCGCACTGCTTTGTCTCTGTGTCTGATTTAAAGCGGGCAGAATGTTAGATCTAACGAGCTGTAACTGACGAAAATAGCTGTAATTTTTACGCTTCTGGTCAAATATTGCGCTGCAAACATCACTAACAGCTTTAACTTGTCAATGATGGCAAATGACAATGGTATAAGTGGGATAAAATCATTTTAATGCACAGCTAACCATGGATTATCCCTTACATAATAAATTCCACTTGCTTTATTATCTAATGCACCGGTATATATACATTAAGTGGTGTAGGTGTTCCCAGTGTGACTCACTTTAGAGTTACCCTTTAGCCCTATTTGGATGATAATTGGCTGCATTTACACTGCAAGTCTTAATGCACAGATCCGATCTTTTGACCATATCCGTTTTTTTTTTTTGGCCCGTGTGTTTACATTCACTTTAGATGCGACTGGTATCCGATATCTGTGTTTACAAAATGATTGTCATTGATAGCTTTACATGCACATGGTAGACCCTCGCGTTTTTAATGGCCGTGCTAATAAAAATTATTTATATATTTCACGTCGGGTAGCCATGGTTACCTGCCAGGGGTGCATTTCCCAAAACTATGGTCGCAAGTTCCGTCGTTATTAATACAGTTCAATGGAACTTATGACCATAGTTGGCTAACAATGCTTTCGGGAAACACACCCCAGAATGGATAAGTTAACAGCTGTCAGTGTCATGGATGTTTTGCAGCGCGAATTCTGACTGAACAAATATAGACTGGAAAATAAAGGTCATTTGCGTTTGTTATTTTATCTATAGTCGTTAAATCTAGAATTCTGAAGTGAAATAAAGTAGCAGGTAAGATTACATTTATTTGAATGAATGATAACGAGAGAGCGAGCGGAGGAGAGAGCGCACACAGGAGAGAGAGTAGCCTACCCAGTGAAGCGTTTGGTTTATTAAAACAAAATGAAACAAAAGAACACACATGGTGGTCTCTTTTAAATTAACCGGGCAGAGGTTGAAATTCAGCTGCTGAATGTGTGTGTGTGTGTGTGTGTGTGCGCGAGCAATTTCTTTCAAGGAAAAAATAGATAGACATAAAAAGTTTTCGCCTCAATAATACAGCTGTGAATTTTAGTGTAAGTGCCTACAGGCACGTCTGCTTCATAATACAACATTAAAGCTACCTTTTAGTGAGCAAACATCTCGTCCTCGCCTTGTGGTGGCTTGGAATTCCAATGGGAATCTGATATGCATGTTTAGACGTAGGTCGCATGTCCAGAGATCGGATATGTATCGGATTTAAAACCACATTTGGAAGTGGCTCAGATCGGATGCGAAAAAAACGGATCTCGTGTGGATTTTTGTGTTTACACATGTTTTTTGTGATTACCTTAAATCAGAAATTACCTTACATGAGAAACAGTTATTGCTTTTGTATTATGGGTCTTATTATTTTAATCAGGTATGTAATCGTTGCATTAGTATGTTTGATAACCTAACATAGTTTTACAAATTCTGTAAAAATATATAAAGTTAATATGTAAATATTGTAGTGTAATTGTAATTTTGGATTAGCCTCACACAAGGTCACCACAAATGTAGTTATTTATGGTCTTAAATATTCTGAGTCAGATGAGTCCTTCCAATATTTCGGGGCACCAGTCGAGGAATCTCACCTTGACAATAAAGAACAATCATGGAAGATTGTTGGCTGAATTAGAATTTTATAAATTGGAGGAAGTTTATCATCTGACCAATCTGAAGGATTTAGTGAGATTCGGGCAAGCTTGTAGAGCCTCTGATTATCAACTCAAGAATGACACAGTTTGCAATAAAAAATAATTTATTAACAAAAAGATATACAAGAGTAAAATATCACACTCACTAAATCCTACGAAGGAAAATGACTAAACTACTAAGAAAATGTAATCAAACAGAAACTACAAACTACTACACAAATGTAAGTTAACAAAAATGAATGCCAAGTAGATGAGCAATGGATTGGACGAAACAATAAATGGGTAATTAGCAGTCTATGGGGGAGTCAATTGTAGTCTTTCTGGATGCTGGTATGAAATAGTAAATAAGCATTTACTATGAATACAGATAACGTGTCTAATGTATCTATCTGTGTACGCTGACCCTAGATAAACAGTCTCTACACAAATAGCAGTCTCATATAGCAACAACCTAATGCCAAGGCTTTTGGGAAAAGGTTTGGTTAGCTTATATTTACGTTTCACTTGGTCAGGTGATCAGTCCGGTGATGGAAACTTTTTCCACTGTTATCTTTCCGTTTGCAGTGGGAGAGACTGGGTTGCTTTCCAACAGTTGCAGAGCTGCACTGAGTGCTGGAGGTCTTTGTGTAATCTAGAGAACTGTAGGTCAGATGGTGGTTGATCCGCAGGATCTTCTGTAGGTTGAAGGTACCTGAGTTATGCAGGTCAGGATCCAAAGTCCTCTGCAGAAGCAGTTGGGCTGCTTGAAGGTCCGTGCGGTGAAAGGTCGTTTGTTGGTCGTGCTGTTGTTCTTCCCTCGCCAGGTCAGAAACTCAGAACAATGGTTTGTTTACTTGGGAAAGCTTTTATTCCTTCCCATTGGACAAGGGATTACAAATCCCTGCCTTTCCTGATGTGGTGATGTGATTGGGTCACCGCATTCCAGGTGTCTGCCCACCACCTTTCATCCTGTGGAACTTGTTGTATTGTCCAAAAATACACAGTTAAATAAAACAATGTCTTTAGGATCTTGGAAATGTTTTATTTCTTGGACTCAGGCATGGAGGGCTGAGGTGAACAAAGGCAATTCGTGGTGAGATTAGCCTGTGATCAATGGGCCGTTGATGTCATCTTTCCTGTCCTCCGCCTTTGGCAGTCCTGATTAAAATTGTCATTTAGTTGTTGTTGAGGGTCCTATCACACGCTTTTGTATTAATTAAAGTGGGACAAAAGGATGTCTGTTGTGAAGCTAATTGCTAAAGACGCTGTATTCTGCTGGCAGGCCATTAGATGGCGATGAAACACTACAGACTGAACATGTAATGCGCATGTGCATGACGTCATCGTTTTCACAGATTCACGTTTTTGTTGTTTACACGGAGGCCGTTTTCAAAAACTTGCACTTTGAAACCTGTTTTCAAAAGTTTGCATTTTCAGGCCACCAAAATGCTGTTGTCATATAAATGAACGGTCAAAACACTTAAAAAAGTTTTCAGTTTTTAGTTGAAAACGGTGTCGTGTAAACAGCCCCTTAGACTGCTGCTGCGTCCCAATTCAGAGGTGGCATCCTCCGAAGGCCGCATTCAAAGGCAAATTGCATCACGAAGCCTATCCCAATTCGAAGGCTCCTTCAAATGCTTCGTCAAAATGCGTCCTTTGTTTATGGGGCAATGAAGGACACAACAGATGGATCCTTCATGGCCTAGCTACCCCAGAATTCATTGCGCGTTGGTGACAACAGAACTTTTTTTGAGAGAAATTGCCGGATTACAGTGTTGGGTTTCTCAAATATCTAATGAAGTAAAAAAAAAAAAAAAACTTTAAAGCGGTTCAAATGTTTACATATCTTACTAAGATGTGATTTATATAGTTTATACTCTTTATTATGTATATAAATGGACCAAGGTGAACATATTTATATAGGTGTTGAAGTCTGTTTTCTTTTCAAAGTCCAGTACAAATGTTACTGCCAATTATTAAAGGCAGCAGCCACAGTTGCCACCGTCCCATTTAACAACGCTTGGTCCGACCCTCATGGCCTTCGAATGCGTGGTCTTTGAAGTCCACATCCTTCAAAGGATGCAGCCTCTGAATTGGGACACAGCTTCCGATGGCAGAGAAACAGTGTTGGAGTAGGTATCACAGGGGTTCCACAGCAATGCCATTGTTTCACAGTTCAACAAACAATAATGGGTCTGACACTAAATCACAGTGGCATCTGGGGAATAGAGAACAGAACAAAAGACAGGAGAAGAAATTGACTTGATACTGAGGAATAAGTTAGAATAAATTGGATTATTTATTTGTCCTTTCATGCAATCCTTCCTTTTCACTGCATTATAATTATTTTCTGTATTTCACACAAAATAAATGTATAGATATGTACAGAAATACGAAATTATAAATAAAACAAAGACACTTCTCTGCATTCAGTCCAGGATGCTGGGTTACAGAATTAGGTGACCTTTTAGTAATCACTACTTTCTATTTCATGCTGTTATATTCAGTATGCCTCAGTGAATGCATTATTATGTATAAATCATTATTAGTCTTTTTATTAACAATAGGGATAGTGAGAGAAGTGGTGGGAAATTATAGAGACAAAGAGGTAAAAATCAGTAAAGCCAGACTTATTCTTAAAAATCCATAAAGGATTTATCTGTGATACATTACCTCTGATGTGAATATATCAATAAGGCAGAACATTAAAAAGTTCTCAGACAAATAAAACAACACACTTATTGATTTCTCTCCTTACCGAAGCTAATAATCCTAAACAAAATTAGCCAAAAATGTCTGCAGTGTGTCTGCGCTTGTGCTTGATGATTCTTCATGAAGTATAAAGGTTGTAAATATAGAGAACATAAATATTACTTCATGTGATGACCTAAACAGAGGTATACTTTAATTCTGATAAAACAAGAACAGCTCATTTATCCTGAGCAATAAGATTATTTTAAGATTATCGTAAGCTTATTTTACTAGAAAACATAAAATTACTTTTCTCTATTTAAATAAAGTAACAAAACAACATTCCCAGAGCGGTTCACATTGATTTTGATATGTACCTCTTAAGAGTTCTACATTATTTTCACACTTATAAGTGGCTACAATTTAAATAGGCTTGTGAATGGCTTTCACAGAAAAGAAGGAAAAAAAATAAATAAATAAAAAATGGGTGAATAGTCAGCTTTTGAAAATTAAAGGGAACCTATTATGGCCCTTTTAACAAGATGTAAAATTAGTCCCTGACGTCCCCAGAGTGTGTATGTGAAATTTTAGCTCAGAATACCCCACAAATAATTTAGCATGTTAAAACTGCCACTTTTTGGGGGTGAGCAAAAACATGCTGTTTTGTGTTTGTGTCCCTTTAAATGCAAATGAGCTGGTTCTCCCGGCCCCCTTTCAAGAAGAGGGCGGAGCTTTAAGAGCTCATGCTCCGGCATACCGGAAACAACAAAACAGGACAATCTCATGCACTGCACTTCTAAGGCATTCATGTGCAATTTTTAACTAGGAATCCCATATTTAGATAGCACGTGAGGGCAGCATCAGTGAAAACAGCACAGAGCGATGGTAGCTTTAGCAACATTAACTGTACAGAGTGCCAACAAGCTCTTTCAGAAAGGCAGTTTGGAAGATCTCACAACATATGACGTGTGATACTTTGTCTGGATCTTTAGTTTGCGCACCGAGAGTTGGTATTGACCCATCTTTTAGAATCAACTTTTGTGAAAATCCAGCATTGAAAAGACCCTTGTTTGTGAATTATTGGTGCAAACGTATAAGATGTACTGGTTTTCTTCTGGACATTTCCTTCGAAAATTAAATTTAACCATGATGTCCTTAATGACTCAGATGGCGGGAGTCTATGGAGACACTTATGAACATTGGTACATCACAAAGCACAACACTTGTAATGCCTCTTTGGCGCAGACATTGTATAACTCCAGCTGCTACAGTGAGAATACAGAAATGGAGGACTCTGTGCTTCGTTCTCACTCAGGGCTGTGTCTATGCTAATAGGGCAGATCGTCACCTGCTGTGGGTTATGATGACTTCATAGTAGGGGGAATCTTCTTGGGTTACAAATGTACACAGGTAAAAGTAAAGTATTCAAGTAATGCACTAAAAATATTTAAATACAAGAAAGTACATTTGTAGTACATTATTTTTCTTTGTGCTAAATAAAATTGTAAAAGTTATACACTATAAATACATTAATTAAAAGTATATTAAAAGTATATTTCTACTTCATTAGAACCTCAGTGCACATGAAAAAGTATACTAAATACAATTAATACTAAAATTGATTTTTAGTGCATTGAAATAAAGTATACAACTGCAAAAATATACAGGACTTTTATTAATGTATTTCTTAAAAGTGTGCTTTGAAATGCTTTAAAAAATAATTCAATCTTAGTACATTTCTATATAGTAATCCTAAGTTATAAGTGCATTTTCCCAACTGTGGTACTTAAGTACATAATGTACACTTAATGTAAATGCACTAATTAGCACTAACACCTAAAATTGATTTTAATTGTAGTCAGATAAAGTAAACCAAATATACAGAAGTGTTTTATAAGTGCATTACATAAAAGTGTGCTATGGACACTTTACATACTATTTTTGTGGATTTTTTATACCATCACTAAGTTGAATTAAGTAGAAATGTATTAATTACAAGTAAAAGACCATTAACATATATTTAATTACATATAAACATATATCATATAAAGGGAATATTAATATGGTTACAATACATTTGAAATGTATTATTTAATGTATAAAAAATATGTTGGCAATACATTATAAATACATTTTATATATATTTATTACATTTTTTTTTATTTAGTCTATTTTCTGTGTATGATGAGTATATTTAAAAGTGTATGAAAGTTCGGTTCAAGTTCACTAATTTTTTTTTTTTTTTTTAATGCAGAGATAGTATGTTAAAAGCACATTTTAGTTCATATTCATGGTGGCTCAAAAATAGCACGTGGTGGGGAGCAGTGCAGGTTTTAACACACAAGCCCAAGTTTATCTACTTGTAGAAAATTCGACTATGCCACCTGAGAGGGTGTCACCCAGGAAATAGAAATAAACCCCAAAGTTTGTTATAAGGTCACACAGGTTCGCTTCTGTTATAAAAAATATAGGCAGGAAATGTGGGCATCATATAAAAAGAACAAAATTTATTCACAAATTCAAAATCACTTAAAATAGCTTCAATCATATGGTGCCACTCCTGGCAGCTCTCTCCAATGACAGCTCAAGAATAAACAAAAATACACAAAACAAATTACGTAAAAGACAGAAATTCACACACACACACACACACACACACACACACACAAAACAAAAACAAACAAAAAAAAAAAAAAAACTTTACAACAAAAATAAAAAGGTCCTCACTGTTAAAGGTACAGTGACGGGCAACTAATTTAAATAATAAACAAATGGAAAAACACAACCACAAGAAAAGACGTTAAACATAACCAATTTACACAACTTCCAAATAAACAAAACAAAATACACCAACTTACAGGGCTGAGGTTACCCACCGGAGTGATCACCAACGCTAGTTATCCAAAAGCACACTTCCACACACCCCACCGTGAACTCAGATCACACACTCTTACACTTCAAAAGTGTCACACGGCAAACGTTGAAGCAGCACCACCACTACAAAAGATCCTTCACCTGTGGGACCCCAGCTCCTGAAAGTAAATCAAAAAGAAAATAAATAAATCTTATAAACAGAAGTAAATGAAAATCACAGTCAAATGGAGTCACAGTTCCATCATAAAACAATGATGGGTAAAAATCACAACAGTACAGCACAATCAACAATATACAAATATTCAAAAGAAAAAGAAGACAAACAAAAACAAAGAAAAAGCTCAGTTCAAACTCTCAGGAAAAAGGACTCGTAGGGAGCGACCGCGTAGTCCATACGCCAGCTCCAATAAACTGGAAGATCCTCCACCCCAAGGTAAAGTAATAAAGAAACTAGAAATCACAGTATCCAGACAGCAGCAGCAGAAGTCCCCTTAAATAGTTGTAATCTAATAGTGTTCATGCAGCGCGCAGCGGCAGCAGAAAAGCGACAGAGCTGCAACAGTAATCGCCCAGAACGAAAGGGAGAATCATGCGGCAAATACGAATGACAAAAACACAAAACAGTGTTACTAATAGTTACGCATCACCCGCGGGAATTCCCCACTAGCAACCACATGCAAGACTTACCAAACGAGGATAGATGAGCTCTACAATCAGTTCACCGGCCAGGATACGCAGCCTTCAAATAACCTGCTGGTAAACTGAAGTACAGGGACTGCATATTACTCAAACCACCCGCCCCTCAGTGAAGCTAGACATTCGGCTTTCACATACCTGAAAGGAGGGCAGTCATCAAATCCACTACATCATCTGACGGAGACACATACACAAAGATGAAAAGACAGGCTGGGGTGCAACAAACGAGTCATTAGTGCCACGAGCAGTAATTAAAAGGTTAGCGAAACGCTATGTGCTAACAGCGCATACCTGAAACCACCGTCAACAACAGAAAAAGGGGAGGATCTGGACATGATGCATCCCAGGCTGAAACCAACCAGCCCTAAAATAGTGAGCACTCGCTGCTGATTGGTGATCACGAGTGTCAACACTTAGATGTTCTTAAGATTATCTTAAGAAGTACTAAAGAATACTTTTTAGTATATTAAGTACAAAATTAGTGTGTGAAAATAGAGCACTTTAAGAACATTATAGAAGTGTACTAAGTGTACTGAAATAAAGTGTATTTTAGTGCACTTTTTTTTCTTTTTTTTTTTTTTTTTTTTTTTTTTTTTTACATGGGTAACCATGGTTCCCTGAGAAGGGGAACAAGACACTGCTTCTGACAAGACACTGGGGGAATGCCTCAGCGTGACTGGTGTTTGAAGCAAATATACAAACGCACCAATCATATTGGCCAGCAACAGCCTGTGATGTCATCACTAGTGCAGCCACGAGTATAAAGGACAATAGTAAATACAATAGTAACAGAGACGTTCCCTTTTAGTCAGTCACGTTCAACATTACGTCAGAACTGAACTGACAAATTATGATCCCTACCAAAATGCCACAATTGCTGCCCCTTCCAGCATCCCGCGTAAGCCGCCTGGGGTGGAGAAAGGACAAGGCTTAACGCAGAGAGAGAGAGAGTGTTAATCACTGCTGTTCCTTCTGACCCATACAGTGAGACTATTGGATAACACTGGGACGCTACGGAGGGACGCTATGGAGACCACATCCTGTTCGTCGGGGGTTATCGTGGAATTAACACATATGGACTAGCCAACAGGGCAGTGCTACATATGGAAGGTCTCTGTGGTAGATTAAGCCTAGCTAGGGTGAAGTCAATACAGAGCAGAGACAGGGGCTCTGCCAGGGAAAGTCACAGGCTCACCAACAGTGGAACTGTAAGAATACACATGTGGGATCACCCGGAGGGTATCACAACACATGGGCACCTAGTCTAGCACAGGGGCTGTCCTTCTGGGCATACAAACAAGTGCTAGACCTAGCGTCTGACTGCAGAGGGTGCTGGAGGAACGCCAAGCAGGGTTCGCCAGGTGGGGAACTTACCTGTGGAGCAGATAAGCGCATGTATCCTGTCCAAGGAGGGGAATGGCGCTGCAAGCGAGATGCCGAGCAGGTCCCCAGCGTTACTGGCTATTTGTGGCGAGTACACGGGAGGACACATGCTCTACACAGAAATTGAAAAACCTTGCAAACATGTTAGGTGTCACCCAGCCCGCAGCCCTACAGATGTTGTCAAGGCTCCATGTGCCAATGCCCAAGAGGAAGCAACACTCCAAGTGGAATGAGCCCTCACGGCTGATCTTGGGCTTTGTAAGCCAAGACTATGGCATCCACTATCCAGTGGGCCAGCCTCTGCTTGGAGACAGCCTTTCCCTTCTGCTGTCCTCCATAACAGACAAAGAGCTGTTCTGAGCACCTGAAGCTCTGTGTATGGTCCACGTACAGGCGCAAAACGCAAACGGGACGGAGCAGAGCAAGGGCTGGGTCTGCCTCCTCCAAGGACAGTGATTGCAGGTTCACCACCTCATCCCTAAATGGAGTGGTGGGAACCTTGGGCACTTATCCAGGCCGGGGTTTCAGTATTACATGAGAGATGGCCGGTCCGAATTCCAGGCACGATTCGTTAGCTGACAATCCCTGCAGGTCCTCCACCCTCTTGACAGAAGCCAGTACAGTCAGGAATGCTGTCTTAAGAGACAGGATTTTAAGCTCTACCGAATGCAGGGGTTAGAAGGGCGCTCTCTGTAAGGCAGCTAAGACCAAAAAGAGGTCCCAAGAGGGCACAAGGAGGGAGCAGGGAGGATTTAGCCTCCTTACGCCCCTCAGGAACCTGATGATCAGGTCGTGCTTCCCAACAGACTTACCATCTACTGCATTGTGATGTGCGATAGTGGCTTCTTGCAGGAAGGAAAGCACAACTCTGATCGGGTATCTCCAGGTGGCTTCTCTGTGAGAAGAACACCATTCAACCAACAGGTTCCACTTCGAAGTGTAGACACACCTTGTTGAGGGCATCTCTCACCGAAGTGATAGTGTCAACCACCGCTGAGGGTAGACCACCTAAGTCCTCCACGTCCTGTCCAGAGACATCATGTGGAGGTTCTAGAGGTCTGGATGCAGGTGCCGTAGGGTGCCCCATCTCTAAGAAAGCAGGTCCTTCCTCAGAGGAATCCGCCAGGAGGGGCATCTGCAAATCAGCTGGACCGTCAGGGGGTGGTCGCTATTCTCCTGGGAGTGTGGGCTGTCATGAGCTCGTGACCTCAGATGCTTCTGACTCCAAAGAAGGAGATGGCAGGCGAGTTGCAACATGCAACGGGAGTGTAGACCACCCTGATGGTTGATGCATAGTTGTCAGTCTGGATCAGCACATGCTTGCCCTGTACCAGCAATCTGTGGCTCAGAGCAAGCCATACTGCTAGCAACTCGAAGAAATGGATGTGCCAGTGCAGTCGGGGTCCCGGCCAGATGCTGCATGCCTATTGCACATGGCACCCCAGCTAGTGGTGGAGGCATCTGTTGAAACAACAACATGCCTGGACACTTGTTCTAGGGGAACTCCTGCCCATAGAAATACAAAGTCTGATCACGGGCTGAAGATTTGGTGACAGGCCAGGGTGACAGTCACCTGGTGCATGCCACATTGCCATGTCCATATCAGGACTTAGCCGTGAAGCCAGTGATGAAGCAGTCTCATTTGAAGCAACCCAAGCAACATGACTGCGACTGCGGCTGCGGATGCCATATGGCCCAGGAGCCTCTGAAAATGTTTCAGTGGAACCGCTCTCCTGCCCTTGAAGAAATTTAAGCAGATCAACACCAACTGAGCATGTTCGATTGTGAGGCGTGCTGTCAGGTTGACCAAGTCCAACTCCATAACGAGAAAAGAGATTCTTTGCATGGGGGAGATTTTGCTCTTGTCCCAGTTAACCTGAAGCCCCAGATGACTAAGGTGCTCTCAAAACTAAACTGCCTCACCATCAAGGGTAGTGAGAGAGGACCTTCCATACTGGCACTAATTTGCCTTCATACTGCTTCATAAGTTTTTCATGCACCTCCAGAAAGAAAGGCACAGGGGCAAGGCAAGGTGATTGCCACGTCACACTGCTCCCCCAGAAACCAATCATCCAGCTACAATCACTCAGAGTGAGATCGAGTGCACAGCATACCAGGCAAGCATGGCTACCAACTCTGAATGCAATTCAGCATAAGCAAACACAGCAGAAGCCGGAAGCTCAGCATCATCATCTCAAGAGCATAATAGCTCTCATCTCCAATGCAGCGATCAACATCTGATCCTCATCTAGAGCGTAAAATGACACACTATGTCAGCTGGCAGCTTGACTGCACGAGCAGCGAGAGGTCCACAGGGTTTTTGCCCAGCTGAAGGGCTCTTGCTATGATCCTCGGTTTCCCAAGGTGTTACGCAGACCTGCAGCTGTACATTTACACACAAACAGCAGCTGGGCAACAGGAAAGGGGACTTAGCCTTTACAGGAAAGGAGAGTCGTGACCAGCATGTCGATGTGGTCATGTTCCAGTGCAAGAAAATTAGCCACCCAAATGCACCGACAGAGAGGTGTCTTTAAAAAGATGCTCGCCAACCAATTGCTTTTTTTAGGGGAAAAAAAGCTCTTTTAGTGCTGAGGCACAAAGGAGAACAGTCGCTGCACAGAGTGCAAGACTGTTTGACAAGCCTGCAGTGTGAACAATTCGCTTTTAGATGGCAGTGTCAACTCCTATAGTCAACAGGGATGCTGAGCCATACCGCACTGACGTGCACAGCCAACAGCCTGTCTGCTCCAAGCAGAATCTCTAGATTCAGCACTCCAGCCAAGGCTTCCGATAAGAAAGTTTTGCAACAGAAACAGTAATTTTTCACACCGGAATCCAGACAGAAGACTCAGCAAACTGACCCTCCATGTGAGAGGAGAAACCCTGCTTTGCCCGAAGGGGATGCACAGGACCTGAAGCCAGAAATGGGGGAAGCAGAGTATTCTACATGACGACCCTCTAGAACGAGGGAAATAACAACCAACCCCCTCAGTGGGCATCTCAAGAAAGCCACCCAAGATCCTTCAATATGCAGAACCTCGTTCTTCCTGGTTTGTTGTACACGCTCGAATTATGATTGCAGAGCAGAATCATGAGAAACGCTCAGCTCTGAAGCGAAAGCTTGAAATGTGAATGCAAGCGTACTTCCTTATATGTAAAAAGTGAAGTATACTTTGGGCTTGAGGTGGCTTTTTTTTTTTTTTTTTTTTTTTTGCTTCTAAAAGTAAGTAGTCAATAAGTGGAAGCCTAAACTGCACAACTCTCAAAAGAGAGGAGGCCTGGTTATTTGTTTCCAAGAAAGCCCTGCTTTCCAAAGGGGCTCAACATCTCATTATAATAGAGTGAACAGAAACCTCAAGAACGACTCTCGATGTAAAACTATGTCCTAAATAGCTATACCGAGAAGGCTTAAGCAGCCTGTCATTCACAACTGCCATGTTAAAAAAAAAAAAAAAAAAAAACTCCAACAGGGTGCTAGAAAGCAGAGATCTCAAACAAGAAAACTCAATAAACAAGAGGAGACCTAATAACGTTCTCTGACAGAGAGTCTCAGTGAGAGCCAACACACCTTACATTATTTTTAGACCATATAAAAAAGTTTTGTCAAGGAGGCTTGGTGAGAGCTATAACACATGGCTAAAACTATAACTTCGTCAAGGAGGATCAAAGCCAACCAACTGACAGAGCGCTCTAAGCTCTTAAACGAATAATAGGAAAGAGTCTAAAAATATTGTGAGGCTTATTTCCATAAGAAGGCATACACTCAGTGATGCAAAGGTAATAATGCAGACCTGCTGAGGAGGCTGTATTCAAAGCCTATCAAACTTACAACAATAAAGAAATAATATTGGGACATCAGGGAGGCCCTTAGGGCTAGACCAGATAATAACAGTATTAAGGAGGACCCCCAAGAGCATATACTTAATAGAAAATTTAGAGGAGAAGTATCGCCAGAAGAAGGCAGATATAACTCTAATTCTGGCACAAAAAAATGTCATACACAATTTAAATGCCCGTGCTGAACCATAAGGAGGCATAAATTTTATAGCCAAAAACATCAGAATGATGTTTAATGCCCTAGAGCCTAAAGAAGTGAGCGCATACAGTGTGCTCCCCAGCCACCTATGTTAAAAGCACAGTCAGCATAGTGGTACATCAGCAGCCAGTGCAGTCAGTCGCCGAGGAGTGCGAAAGAGCCATACCCTTCTCAAACTCCTCTGTAAGCTCCACCTGAGACCCCCACAAGGTCAGCCTCCGCCACGCCTCAGTGACAGCAGGACCCGAACCGTGAGGTGCTGGTGTTTGTCCCGGCTCCCTCGAGAAGAGGGATAAACGGGGAAATCGCTCACAATGCACGCAAACAAACCCCTGGACTGAGTGTGTGCTCTTCGCCCAAACACATAACACAAAGGTCGTGTGTATCATCAGGTGTCAAATAACGAGGACATGGACCAACAAACGACTCTCGAAGATGAAGAGGAGGATGACGTATTCCTCAGGTGCCCTTTTATACTCACAGTCACACTAGTGATGACATCACAGGCTGTTGCTAGCCAATATAATTGTCACATTTGTTTATTTGCTTCAGACACCAGTCACGCTGAGGCGTTCCCCTTTAAATATAAAGAATCATTGTATCCAAAGCTACATTCAGTTTTGTATATATATATATATATATATATATATATATATGTGTGTGTGTGTGTGTGTGTTCAGTATTAACAGATATAAGTATGCAGTACTTATAAGTACAATACACTATGCAGTACAATACTTATACAACTGCACCTGCAGACCAAAGTGCTGTACAATCAAGAAACACTTCATTAAAAGAACACACAACTTAAAACAACACACATCCTACTAAACAACAAAGACTAGCCCACCCTCTCAAAGGCTAAAGACAAAAAGTAGTTTTTGACTTCAACTTTAAAAGCATTTAAAGATGGGATCTCTCTAAGTTCCTGAGGAAGACTATTCCAGAGCCTCAGCCCCGCAACAGCAAAGGCCTGATCCCCTTTTAACTTTAAATGAGTACGAGGGACAGTAAGCAGTAACTTATTATTGGATCTTAGCGACCTAGGTGCTTGACGAACAGCAATGAGCTCAGACACGTAAGCAGGGGCCATCCCATGCGCTGCTTTAAAAATATACAAAAGAGTTTTATATTTTATCCTGTAGTTCACTGGTAGCCACTTGAGAGAAGCTAAAATAGGAGAGATATAATGACTTTTCTTAGCACCCAGTCCAGACGAGACAAAACAAAGGCATTAATAATCTTCTCCAAGTCTTTTCTTGACAGAATAGGCTTTAGTCGAGCAATAGACCTAATCTGAAAAAAAAAAAAAAAAAACAACAACAACTCTTTACTACAGCATTAATCTGCTTGTCAAATTTCAGCTCTGGGTCAAACACCACACCTAAGTTCCTTATGTGGTCATGGCAATAATCGGACCATGAACCCAAATACGTGGACATATCTAAGCATCCTCTGGCAGGGCCAAAAAAACAATCTCAGTTTTACTCTGGTTCTGGTTAACAATTAGAAATATAAAATGTATAATTATAAATATTATATTATCAAGATGTAAAGGTCTGAGGATTATTTTAGCTTAATGAGAAAACTGTCACAGGTGCTGCTACCAGGAAGCGCACGAAGATTCAAACAAAACAGGCTTTAATCTAAATATAACACGGGAACAGGCAAAATGCACCTTAACACGGAAAACACCGAACAATGAACTGAAGGAAGACAGGACTTATGCTACATTCACGCCACCTCGTATTTACCGGAATCTTGAGATGACAACACGTGAAGTTATATTCGGAGCTGTTCACGTCCTTGGACTGGGAATTATGCGTTTCCATAGCACCACTATCAACGGCTAAATGAATCTACAGCGGTCAGGTGGTACAGTGGCCATGTGGTACATCTGGGAGCTTTCAGAAAACTCCCAGCTTACAAGCTGTAATTACAAGCTCTACGAGGACTTGAATGCTTTTTACAAGCTAGAATCTTGTAACTACAGGAATTACGAGGCCGCGTGAACACACCTTTAAATACTCAGAGCTAATTAATGGGCAACAGGTGAATGGGATATACAATCAAGGGACCAAACTGGCACACACTGGGTCATACAGGCAAACAGTCACTAAACTTAAAACACACTGAAACATATCAAAACCCTGACAAAGGCACACCATCAGTGAGCTGTTAATCAAAGTACAATAATATACCAATATTAAAGATTATCATTTGAAGTCTTCAGTTTGTCTTTCATAACACTACATGTGAACTAAACTTCAATAGGTAAATTCTTACAGTGTGTGTGTGTGTGTGTGCATCAATCTCCTTTTCAAAGCACTTTGACTTTTATTTATTTATTCTATTAATGGGTATGTACATTGCTGCTGTGTTTAGTAAGTGCCTGTGTGTCTGAGTGAAGGAGGTAAGAAGCGAGGAGGGTGAGAGAGCACAACAAACGCAGAGGTTTCAAAGCAATTACTGCAATGTCGAGGATGAGTTTCTATTTGTGATGTCATTAGACTTCTGCATGTGTCACAGCACCATGACAACCACTCAAATGCATGCTTAATTGAAGCATTCAAAAGCTTTCTTAGCCCACCCCACACCTCACACATGCACAATCAAAGAAACCCTGGCTTTATGTGTTCACCATTTTGGCAGGTTCAGTAGCAGGGGCACTGCACTCAATTAACCCAAAAATATGAGAAGAATTCACTGGAATGAACTTAAAGACACATGGAATTATTTAAAGCGAGCGATTCGAGATATCTCACTGACCCGTGCAGGAGATGTGGAAGGGGACAAAAAGATTCATTAATTTTAATTCTGTAAAATTCTCTTACAAAGTTTAATACAGAATTTGCAATCCTCATTGTATCAGTAAATTGAGTTCACAAAATTGAATGAAACATATTTTGATTGACTCACTGAATGACTCACTGACTCACTGGATGGGAAGTGAATTATCAGTGATTATTGATGTAGAGTCTTAAAAGTACACAAGACAAGACATTTTTTAAACCATTTTAAGTGATAGTTCACCCAAAAATGAAAATTCTGTCATCATTTACTCACCCTCAATTTGTTCCAATTGTATGAACTTGATGATGAATCTCTTTGTTCTGCTGAGCACAAAAGAAGATATTATGAAAAATATGGTTAACCAAATAGTTGATGGGCCTCATTGACTTCCATAGTTTCGGAGGGAAAAAATGTCTGACATTGTCTGAAAAAATAAAAATACTGGCATTCTTCAAAATGTCTTCTTTTGTGTTCAGAAGAACAAAGAAATTCATACAGGTTTGGAACAACTTGAGGGTGAGTAAATGATGAGGCCTGTTGAAACCTCTTGACAGCTTTTTGTTTGCAAGTTCCATGGTATCAAAGATATTCTACTTATTATACTGCAGAGTTATGTTCATGAAAAGGCTTATACTTATTTCTTTTAAATGAGTGAAAACCTCCAATTCTGTACTTAATTTGTCAGTAATTAATTTCTTCAGCAGAAGGCGCTTCTGTGATGAAGTATTTTTGTAGGCCAACCGGCCAAATAAGCTGTGACAAACAAATGTTTAGGCCCCACTTTATATTAGGCGGCCTTAACAACTATGTTCTCACAAAAAAAAAAAAAAAAAAAAAAAGTACTTGTACTTACTTAATGTACTTATTGTGTTCATATTGTATTGCAAAACACTTTTGCTGCTATTGAGATGGGGTACGGGTAAGGTTAGGGACAGGTTTGGTGGTATGGGTAGGTTTAAGGGTGGGTTAAGGTGTAAGAGATGGGTCAACAGAGTAATTATAAAATTACAGAAATTAATTACAGATGTAATTACATGCAGGTATTTTTAAAATATAAGTACAATGTAAAAACATGTATGTACACAATAAGTGCACTGCATCAGATGATTAATTTAAATCTAAGTACATAGTAGTTAACTAATAAAAAGTGGGACTAATGTTTATAATTCTTACATGTTTTATTTATCATGAAATTCTTCATGATGAACAAAACATGTACCTTTTATGAATTTTGAAGCCTGAGTTGTCACATTTAGTTCTGTTTAGTTTCAGTTTGTATGGACTTTCAGTTTGTTGTCATTGATCACGTGTTCCCGCCACAGTCTGTCACCATGGACACTAATCATCATCATCATCAGCTGTTCATCATTTGAGTTAATCTTCTGTGTCACTGCTTAAGTTGTTCCCTGTCCTGCACTCTTTGTCCGGTCACTGTATAGTTTAGTGTTTGCAATGCCTGCCTGTCTGTCTGTCTGCATTGGATTTATATTAAATGATTTTGAACCCGTACCTCCTGCCTTCGTCTGCCTGCCTGCAAGTACGTTACAGATGACCACAAATGGATAACGCTGTGAAGTTTTTTGTCTTTTGCACAGCCTTTTTTCCACCTTGCACTCACCTGCCCCTTTGATGACGAGATCCTGAAATCTGTGTTCTGGATCGGGGTGAACTTTTACCATTCCGTCGAACTCCCAGACACCACCGATCTCAACTGGAGAGAAGCCATCATCAGGTGTCTGGAGAGCGTCCGTCACCGATCCAGGACCCCACCAGACACAGAGCCTGAATCACCACCTTCGACCGCGGAGCACTTGTGCGTGCCCCACCGCAGACGGAGAGCTACCACCCATTACGACACGTCAGCCAGAGCCCGAGTAGAAGAAGCCAGGGCTGACCCTCACCCCGGAAGTGGAGTTCCATCATGAGTCTGACCAAGGGAGTGAGCCCATGACATCTGCGGACAAGAATTCGTGACGATGGAAGAGCAGGACTGGCTGATTGACTTCAACGAGGACTCGTCACTTCCCACCCTATCCCACCCGGTACCATCAGTGCTGTTTGCTAACAACACCATTGACTATCTAGAATTTCTCCTTCATCTGCTAACATGGATTGTGATTTAACCATTTCTATGTTGTGTGTGGAAGTCACCCTACTCACCATCGTCATGTCCAGTCTCCTCTCACCACCTTTATCCCAGAGCTCAGCCAGTCCTCCAGCCCAGCTGCTGCCAGATGTGCACAGCCCTTCTCCTTCATCTCGTCCACTTCCAAGGCCCTCCTTCAGTTCTGCCACGGCGTGAGGTCGCGCCTTACCGGAGGGGGCCGATATGTCACGTTTAGTTCTATTTAGTTTCAGTTTGTATGGACTTTCAGTTTGTTGTCATTGATCACATGTGTTCCTTTGTTCTATGTTCCCACCACAATCTGTCACCATGGACATTAATCATCATCATCAGCTGTTCATCATTTGAGTTTATCTTCTGTGTCACTACTCAAGTTGCTCCCTGTCCTGCACTCTTTGTCCGGTCACCATATAGTTTAGTGTTTGCACTGCCTGCCTGCCTGTCTGTCTGTATTGGATTTATATTAGATGATTTTGAACCTGTACCTCCTGCCTTTGTCTGCCTGCCTGCAAGCATGTTCCATGAATACAATCAGCAGAAGTAAAAAAGCTAAATGTACGCTATAAAAGAACTATACCATGGTTGCATGACTTCAACATCAGAATCACTAAGCTTCCAACAACTCTTTCCGTCTTTATTCAAAAAGCATTTTCCCTGAAAGTCTGAGTTAGAATAGTTTGCAAGAGAGTGATTATAAACACAAAAAAGCTAACTAGTGAGTAGATGAGTTTACCTGTTCTGCATGATGTTTAATGTTCCCGTTTAGCCTCTTGAGACAACCTTTTTCAAGACAAAAGCTTAAAAATATCACGAGTGTTGTATTTTGTCATGAATAAAATTAAAATATCTTGAGCTTGTTTTCACCACAGACCTTATTTCATATTCTTAAAAAAAAAAAAAAAAAAAAAAAGTGACTTCAGGACAATGAAACTTGTTTTTCTGAATTTTGGCCTCCAAAAATATGCCTTCCCTGCAGCACTATACCACTTTTCTCAGAGAATGCTGAGCTACATTTGAATGAGTTATTTTATTACATGCAGGTCTCTACAGTGCTGTGCTTTAGTTTCACACTCACTAATAATGTATTGCGGACATGGTTGATTACAACACATCACAAAACCATATCTTTGATAAGCATAATGATGCATATCAGTAATTTCTATTTGTTATAATGTTGTGCACTGTACCCTGATATCCTGGCAAAAAGCATTTCTGGATCAGTGCATTCCTGGTTTGTATATTCTACCTGAACAACAGGTCCTAACAAATGACCAGGAAAGGTCTACCTTTTATCCAATGGTGCCTCAAGGGGATGTAGTCTTGTCCATGGCCACTACACTGTCCATAAGAAATCACTTGGTTCTTCTGTCATCATATCATCATATTTCATTGTTTTCTGTCAGCAACAGCCAATTCTGCACCTTATATTTCTCTGAGAACATCTCAGCCTTTCTGTCTGAGACTTCATATCTACTCATCACCTCAAGCTAAGCCTTAACAAGACTGAGCTGCCCTTCACAGCTGTCACAACCTCCCTCACGGTTAAAGGTCACACAGGCACTGAAGAATTCAATACAAACACACTACCTCCTTGCATCTCTTCCTGCATCTTCCACACAACACAGGCTGACACTAACATGAACACCAAGTAATGACAGGTAAGAAGCCGATTGATTTATCCCTTGCATTCGTCCTATAGTTAGATGTTTATTGATTCCTGAAGGGAAATGCAAGACACAAAAGTACCAGCATTCAAAACAGACACATTGAGAAACATAAGAGATGTTCAGGCAATCAGAAGCACATCAAGATCCATTACGCACAATTGATGATGGTGTCAGAAAAGTAAGTAGAATGTGCTTCTACTTTTGAAGGGACCAAGGAAATGGTTCAAATTGATCATTTCTATCTATCAGCTATGATGCCACATAGTACTATTTAATCCAGAAAAAAAAGAAGAAAAAAAAAGAAAGAAAGAAAAATAATGAAATTGCATACCAAATACATTTCTGAATCTGCTTTCTATATTTTAAATTACCACATGAAAAGTCTAATGTAAGTATATGCTGCAATGCTGAAGGTTTAGTAAGATACATTAAAATTAATGTTTGACATTAATGTAAATGTATATTTCAAAGCATTAATAAATTCAGTATTTGCATATGACAGTCACCATAATCTGTTAAAAAATAACTTGTAACACTTTATATATAATGCATTATAAAAGTATTTTAATGAAATAATTATTCCTTGTAATGCACCTTATAATGCATTGTATGATCTAATGAATAATTGTAACCACAGGTATAACACATTATAATATTTATGTTATGCCTTTAGAATAATAAATTAAAACACATGAAAAACAACCAATTTCAGATGTAACAAGGAATCTGCAAATATTATAATGCATTTAACTACAGTTACAATTATTTATGAAAATATATGATGCATTATAATGTACAGTACATTATGAATACCTTTATAATGCATTATACATAAAGACTTTATGTTAAGTGTTTCCACACTCTCTATGCTGTCTGTAAAAGTGTCTATCAGTTATTTTCTGATTAAATTATATATAAGTATATAAAGTAGCATTCATGTCAATGAAAGCAAATTGAAACAGCCTGATAATCTTTATAAATAACCGAAATGGAAAAAATCACTTGTGATGACATTTCAAGACTGAACTGTGCTAGTTAAATTGAAAATTCATAATGTTTGACAATATAAAGATAATGGAGGAAAACACAGCATACTCTAGACAGCACAAATACTTACAATGATAAGTCACAGAAGTCAGGTTTTATTATCTGGGTTATTATCGTTAACTAAAACCATAAAAAAAAAAAATTAATATAATAAATAAATATTAATAAAATAAATCATTACTCGAAATAAAATGAACATTACTGAAATAATAATAATAATAATAATAATAAAGTCTTTTATTTCACGTATAGTTGCCAAGGCAGCATTTCTCTCTTTTACATTTCCCAGTTTAGTTTAAGTAGAAGTACTAAGATAACTCACACTAAATAAACTAAAAATAATAATTAAAACTGAATAAAAACAGACATATTAATAATAATAAAAAATGTAAAAATGTGTAAAAAAAAAAAAAATGCACAACAAAATCACTAAAACTTATAACACTGCTTACCATAGACATTTTTGGAGATTAATTTCTGTAACAGATGTAAAATGCACAAAAAAGTTTTAAAATTCCAACATTGAAAATAATTTATAATAATTTAATTTATATATATATATGTATATATATATATATATATATATATATATATATATATATATATATATATATATAACATTTTCATATAACATTTATATATAACATTTTCAATTATTTAAATATATATTTAAAAGAGAAATTAGTGACATTGAGAGAAAAAGAGTGCAGAGAGTTTAAAAGCTGAGAAGGAAGCTGCCCAGCAGACAGAGGGTTAAAACAAGCCCCAAGGGTGGTGGGCACACTTACAGACACATCAAAGGAACGTCATGGCAGTGAGGTGCTAAAAGGGCTTTTGAAGCTAAACTCACTGCAATGCTTCACAAATATATCATACTTCAAAGACCAGTGAGCAAATCTCTAGGTGCAAGACATGATAACATCATTTAACTGGAGCATCGCCTCTATACTCGAGCAGGCAAGCCTTTTAACCTAAACCAAAATATCAATATCATAAAGCACTGTGGGATATGGAAGTACAGGAGGTTGTACACTTGTATCACAGCAGGATTTTGATATGCCTTCAACAACTTGGAGCCAAAAATGGACCATTTCCCTAAAGCAGTGCCTCTTTTAATCTCCACAGGAAGTTTTTGTTTAGTACAAACATATTGTTTATGTTAAACAGGATGGAAAATTATTTGTGCAAATGCAATAAGCCTATGCTATTTGTATAGGTGTAGCAGCAAGACCAATCAGACACACAATTATTCATTATATTTAATGAATAATCCAAAAAAAAAAAAAAAAAAAAAAACAGAACTCTGGTTACCATAGCAACAAAGACAAACCAGCAAGATAAGGTTTTATGACCAAAAGGAATTTAGAGAGACAGTTCAGACACATAATAGGGGCTTTCGCACCAGATTGTTCTAGGAACTTAATTCTAGAAATTAGCCACCAGGGTGGTTCATGAGAACTAATAGAACCCTAGGGCTGTTTTCCTGGTTGCATTCGCACCGCCAGCAGGAACTATGAAGTGAAGTAAGCTGCGCTTGTTGTTGTGACTTTTATTTTGAAGTCTCGACAGCAGTGCTTCCAATTTAGCGACTTCCCCGCCCCTTTTGAGACTTTTTTCAAAAGCCTAGTGACAAATCTAGCAACTTCTTGGACAAACCTTATCTAGATTCCGTGACTCACCCACTGATCTATATTTATATTAATATAGATCAGTGGACTTACCAGTATGGTGTCGTCTAGCGACATTTAATGACCAGTTTTAGCTACTTTCAACTGAAAGCATTTGGCAACACTGCTCGACGGACCTTTATTTTGAAGGCAGTGAGAACGGCAGAGCCTGAGCACACAGCGCTCACATTCTCCATCTTCATTAGTTTACGATTTGTTGAAAGTGCCCCTATTATGCCTTTTTTTAAGGTTCCTAATATTGTTTTGGGAGTCTCCTACAAGAGGTTTACATGCATGCAAGGTCAAAAAACACTTTCATTTTCTCATAATATACATTTAATTTCACCTCAGTTCACCAAAGATAGGTAAATGATTCATTAGAAGCAGTTCAAAGAATCAGTCTCTCCAACCCCCTCCTTTCCCTAAGCTTACACTGCTCTGATTGGTCAGATGGCCCAATCCTTTGTGATTGGTCTACTGCGTGCACCGCGTGCCCATTGCCATAACAGCTATCAATTTGCAAGACATTGTATACAATGTATGGACAGAAAAGATAGCATCGATTTTACTATATCAATTCGAGCCTGAGTCCGACGATGAAACGTCTGAAGTAGTCGATCAACCAGAAACTGATTCGCAATCACGACTGGAGCAGGGCGTTTCTATATGGTAAGTGTCACTTTAGTTTGTGTTATTTATAAGATGTGATAGCAGCATCACTGTTATACTTTATGTAGGTGCACCTGTGGGAACTGTATCAGAATGCCAAGCAAAGCTGAAAACCTCTAAACATAAGATAAACATTTAGGCCGGAAGTGTACATAGACTTTTTCGTCATAACTATTAACTAAGAAAAATGGCTAACGTTATATCTTTGTTTGACATTACAAACAAATTATGTGCGAACCGAGCCCACAGCTATGTTGTAAACTCCCACATTAGCCGAGCACAAAAGTGAATAGCTGATAATGCATAACATTCACAAACAAAAGTCGTGCTCCATCCTTGATCATTACTCCAAGTAATAAGACAGACAAGCTGCATTAATCAACACATTTTTAGGTAATATTGGACCCACATCTGAATATCAGAACTACAGAAACGTGAGTTAGCCGGTTAGCAGGAGACATGCAGACTACATAACATACAAAACTATGAATTTTGAACAATCACTAGGAAATATAAACATCAATTATTAATCATACTTACAGGTTTAGATTCAGAGGAGCAAGCTGGTCCAAATAAACTGGGCATTGATCCATATTTTAAGACCAAGCGTTTTGTGAATCCTGCGTTAAACTCCCCGAGGTTTAAGAAGCAGTCGTCAGTAAAATGACAGGAACACAACAAAAGATTGTACTGCTGTGGTATTGTTGAACAAAATGAATTTTCCCCGGCGTCTGTGCGCACGATAAGTGGGAGGGCAATATGCTAATGTTTCGTTGTGACGTCACAATGAAACGGCTTGGGATTCGTTTTACAAACAACTTGTTTAATTGACTCTGAGTCGACTCTTACTTTTGAGAGGAAATAACTTTATATATGGTGCACTTTCAGATTTAAAAGTTTGCAGGAAGTTTTCATTCATTTAGAGCTATGTTACACACTGCATGAAAGGTAATTTTCAAAAATCCATAATAGGGGCACTTTAACAGCCTTATATGTTATAAGATAGAACTGTTATACAAAGAAAGACAGTGCATGAAAAAGTATTATCGTTTGCCATGTGGTTGATGTCCAGTGCCACTAGCTGAGCAGAAATACATAATCATGTTTCGCTTGGACCCTTCAAAGTTGAGTTGGATTTTCTCCTTAGCTCGAGATGACCATCTATCATTGTTTTCCATGTTTGTAAAGTTAGTTTGTGGAGTAAATGTATAGGCTATAAACTGTGTGTGTACACAGCTTTTTTAAAAATGGTGGGTGCTGGTGTTTCACGTGTGTTCGGCCAATCAACATACACTTACATCACTTGTAGTTCCTATAGTGCTGATTTAGACCCTACTCTGAAGTAGCTAATTTAGTTCCCCCAAAATAAGTTCCTAGAACTAAAATCTTTCCTAGTTCCTGCGGTGCAAACCCAGGACATTGTGTGTATTATTACTGTCTTGTGTATTGTCTTTTTGTATCACTGTTTTATGCATGCTTTACAATTGAACCACTAGTTAATGTAACCTCATCTATATCATGTTTCAAAACGATCCTTTCTTAACATCAGAAAAATTGGGCTATACATCTTTAAAACTTCACTGAGACTCACTAATCAGATACACTAATCAGAGTTTAATGGCACACAAATTAGCAAGCTATTCTCCATATAGCGTACATCACGCGTGACATTTCCAACATGATTACATAATGCGTGGCACATCGCAGAGCAAGCGCAAGATGAGCATTTGTGGTTAAGTATATAAATGTTTATTTTTTAGAAAATGAAAGATCATTTCGCAAGATAAGACCCTTATTCCTCGGCTGAGATTGTGTTGAAGCTGCATTTAAACTGCAATTTAGACCTTCAACCCGTTGGTAGCTGTTGAAGTCCACTATATGAAGAAAAAAACTGGAATGTTTTCCTCAAAAACTGAAGGCTTAAATACTCGAAGGATGATAATCAACTGAACAGAGAACAGGTGAGGATTAAACTGAAACCATGACAACTAATGAGTGACTCAAAACAGAAAGGATGAAAACCAAGACTAGAAACTAAATAAGACGAAACATTTATTTTGTGTAAACTGAAATATATATATATATATATATATATATATATATATATTCAGGATTCTTTGATGAATACAAAATTCAATAGAACAGCATTTATTTTAAAAAAGAATCTTCGACGTTGAAGTTCTTTACTGTCACTTTATTGCTGAAATAAAGCTGAAAACCTTGCTGACATTATTCAATTACATTTTTTCAAATTTATATTGTTTGATTATTTGATCAAAGTTCAAATGTTCTTATATCTCACTGGAGCTCACAGATCAATTCGACATTTGGCTTTAAATTCAGTATGAAATTAAATGTAATTTCTCTTTTGTTTATAGCATGCTAGTTGCTATCCAGCTGTGTTTTAAAACTCCTACCTTTACCTCCTACGCCGCATCAATGACTGAAGTCTCAACCTTTAACAGTGGGTTGAATCTGAACAGTATTGACAGGTTTATATAAATTTGTTTGTCATAATAAATGTCATTCTCATGCTTCTGGTCACAGTGGGGGTTTTACAGGCATGCATTTTAATGATACACCTTACACTAAACAAACATAATACACAGAATAAACCCACACAGCAGCAGATGATGGCCTTGTTCACTCCATGTGCAATTAAAATTCTGATGAGGTTTTTGTTCTCGGAGGAAATAGCTCTTTATCGATGAGATCTAATTCTTGCTCTCATGGCTCATTTACTCTCTCATTAACGTTCATTGAGGAAACTTCATGTACAAGTTATTTCATAATTACACCTTTTAACAATGCACATGCAAAGTGGCATTTTACTAAACCCCAAAAAGAATAAATGATAGATATATGAGATCATACAACTCATATTCAAAATGAAACCACCTTTTGGTTTGGTTCTAACCCACGCTTTGGTCACTCTGTGTTTTAAAAACAAACAAACAAAGAAAAAAAACAACAAAAGGTTTAATAAGACTGCACAGTGACAGCATAGCAGTGGGTCACATAGGAAAGGATTTTAATTTTTAGAAGCTCTTTGGAACCAGATAACAGCCCTCATGACATAATTATCCAATTACTACCAAGTAAACAAGCCAATATTCCTGTTGCAATTATTGGCTGAATGAATTCAGAGAGAATGCTTAGGGAAGAGTAAAATAGACTTACCACTGAGTAATGTGTAGCCTTGTATTAGTACCACATGATGTGGGTTCGAATTGCAAAGAGAAAAAGAAAAAATCTAAAACTTGAACAGATTGCTACAGGATTAAAAGTGAAAATACTCAACAAAACAAAAGGTGTAATCACATGCAATCAGAGTTTTTGAGCAATTGAATACACCCAGAACATGTACATAATTCAGTGCTTTGATTGTCATGCACACAGACTCTGGGCCCTATCATACACCCTGTGCACTGTGGCGCCAGGTGCAACACAAGTGTTTTTTGCTAGTTTCAGCCCGACGCAGATATCATTTTCACATCTTGCACCATGTTGTTTAAATAGCAAATGAGGTGTGTTCAGGTGCATTGTCGGCGTGTTGCTATTTTGAGGCAACTGAAATAGACTGCACCATTGACCAACTGAAACCTGGTCTAAAGTCAATGCCGCAATATTTGTTTTCTTATTTAAAGAGCGTGTTAGTAATATGTGCCTATATGCGGGTGCACAGTGTGCATACATTCTGCTTATTACACACACAGGGATGCACAGCAGCTTACAAACATGCCAAATATTAAAAATAAAAGGAATTACAATGTAAAAGATTATTATTGTGTGCATAAAGATACAAAATGCTTTGGTGGAATCCAGCTTGTCCAGTAGATGGTCTGCTCGCGTGCTTTAAACTCAAGCAATAGCAGATCCATTTCAGTTCAGTTTTTCCGCTTGCAAATTCCACCATGTAAATAGCGAATCCACTATGGTGCAAATGCAACTGGCTTTTAAAGTAAATGGGAGATGAGACTTTGATTGGTTTATTGCATGTTACGCCCAAAATACACCCATTACTCATTAAGAGAAAAAGGAAAAACCTTTTAGACCATGCACCTGGTGTGCCAACCATTTTTCCCGTCATTAAACTAGGAAAAGTGGATTCAGACCCTTGCACTTTAGACCATGTGCTTAGATTGTTTAGGCCCTCTGTGTGTTTTAGCATGATTATATGCTTGAAAGCTTTTTAACAAAAATGTATATATGCACTACCATTCAAAAGTTTTTTTTTTAAGAAATTAGTGCTTTTATTAAGCAAGGATGCATTAAATTGATCAAAAGTGACAGTAAAGACATTACATAATTTTACAAAATAACTTTCTATTCATCAAAAAACAATATTACTGTTACAAATTACTATATCCTTGTTGAGCATAAGGGACTTCTTTCCAAAACATTTAAAAAATCGGTTACACTTTATTTCAGTGGTCCACTGTAGACACTCTACTAACTACAAGTAACTTTGCAACTACAGTACATGTCAACTAACTCTCATTAGACTATTAGTAGACTGTAGACTGTTAGGTCAGGGTTCGGGTTAGTAGAAGTTGACATGTACTTGCAAAGTTACTTATAGTCAGAGCATCAAAATAAAGTGTCAGCAGATATTAAGCAGACAGTTTACTAATACTCTAATGACTGGTAGTTGACATGTAGTTGCAAGGTTACTTGTAATAATTAGTATGTCTAAAGTGGATCATAAAAATAAAGTGTTACCAAAAAATCATATCAACAAACATTTGATTTTGGTAGTGTAGATATTTTAGTTCATCCTGCCAATCAAGATTAGAAACACACACACACACATATATATGTCCAAAGTCCAAATCTATATTTAAATGAATGTAATATTTAAGACCAATCATCATATATTTAAGGAATGAGAATTCTTGCTATGAAATCTGCTCATGGCTGTCAGTAGCTAAGGCTGCCTAGCTCCCTTCAAACTATCATCAAACCGTCACCTTGCTCCCAACTCCCACACATCAGCATCACACAAATTTCCCCATCCATGAATCTCTTCATCCTTACACATAAATAATGGAACAAACTTCACACTGAGAATCAGAACATCTGATTTGACAGTGCAAATGAAGCCTAAGAGACACATCTTCTAGATGTAACTATTTCTAGAACTCAAACTCATGGCTGTTCATCTTACCTGATATATTTAGATTTACCATCTCCACATTTCAAACTACCTGGTACTTTAGATTAATACTCTCTATTAGCAATTGTGGCAGTATCAAAATTACCATGTGCCAAGTTTTTGTTATACTACCATGAAATAATAGTAAATTAACACACAGTGTCTTTTAAAAAGAAAGTCTTTTTGATTATTTGGTACATTTTTCAAAATGTGAATCTAACCTTTAGCGTTTGACTTCTATTTTAGGTTTCTCATCCTGTTAATTGCCATGTTAATTTTCTTGAAAGGCCTTTTGCCCCTTGGTATCTCATAAAATCAATAAAATAATAGTTTACTTGACTTATAAATGCAGACATCAAATGATAACAATATATTTTGCTTGTAACTATTTCAGCCAAAATAATTTGCCCATTTCAAACAGACCCTAGTAGTTCATGAAATGCTAATGATGTCTCAAAAACTTTGTAGATGTATGCTCAAAACTACAAACTCTCTTGGAAACCATGAGGGAACAACTTTTTGTCAACAGCGTTACTTAGCAACAGCTAGAATAATGACACCATTATCTAACAACTGGCTATACATGGATCTGACTTTTAACATAGTTATGTTAACTTACAATTTAGAAAAACGATAAGTGAAAAAAGTGATTTGCTGGTTCATCTTCACAGCTCTCGGGCTCTTCTCAGAGCAGTGACATAAACCACTGTTCATACAAACCATAGGCCTCAGTTTAAGCCATGTAGCTATTCATATCTAATTCATATCAAATTTATCATTCTTGGTCTAATCCAGGGGTGTCTGACCCTGGTCCTGAAGGGCTACCGCCCTGCAGATTTAACTTCAATCCGAATCAAACACACCTGAACCAGCTAATCATGGTGTTCAGGGCTGCTTGATAATTACAGACAGGTGTGTTGGAGCAGGGTTGGAACTGAAATCTGCAGGACTGTAGCCCTCCAGGAGCAGGGTTGGACACCCCGATCTAATCTATATGGATAGCATCTCTAATTTGAATACCAATTTGAACGGTATTAGTAGGACCATTTCTAAAATACATTGGGCCCTGAACAAAATTATGGCCATAACATAAAGGACCTTTAAACTTTGAGTCTAATTTATTTACATCATCAATAAAAATGCACAAAGAAGCTTCTGTGCACACTTTCAGAAGAAAAAAAAAGGTACAAAAGCTGTCACTGGGGCTCTGTCCTTTCAAAATGTACACATTTGTACCTTATTTGTTTAAACAATGCAAGTACCTTAAATTTACATATTAACACCTAAAGTGTACATATTAGTGCATAAATGATACATGTTAGTACCTTTTGAAAGTTTACCACCCCTGTGACAGCTTTTGTACCTTTTTTTCAGGTAGTAAAATGCTGTAGTAAAAATTAAATATTAGTTATTATATGTATTGCTATTTTGTTGTATATACTGTACATGATAATTTAGAATTTAATTTGGTTAAAAATTATTCTTGTATTCTTTTAAAATTAATTAACTGAATTTAAATAAATTATACATTGGTTTACACTAATGTTCAAAAGCTTGCAGGGTGTTTTTTTTTTATCTGTCTAGTCTATTGTGCTCACCAAGGCCACATTTATTTGATCAAAAATACAGTAAAATCAGTAATATTGTGAAATATTATTATAATTTAAAATATCTATTTGAATATATTTTAAAGCATAATTTATTCCTATGATGTCAAAGCTGAATTTTCAGCATCATTACTCCACTGTTCAGTGTCACATGATCCTTCAGAAATTATTCTAATATGCTAAATTTGCTTATTATTAAACAGCTGTGCTGCTTATTATTTTTGTGGAAATAGTGATACATATTTTTCCAGGATTCTTTGATGAATAGAAAGAGTAGAGTTTACATTTACACATTCATTTAGCAGCCACTTTTATCTAAAGCAACTTACAAGGAATACAACAAGCGATTCAGCTTGTTGAGGCAATAAACATGAGGATTGCTTCAGTTTCAGACATTGAGTTTTTGCTGCTTTTTTTATGCAGTTTTCCAGTTCAAAAACATTCACTTTCATCCTGGCACCGTGAGTCCCACAGGTCTTAAAGCACTGTCAGACCTGGGATCTTTCCTCTCAGCATGCACAAGTAATTAGCTCTTTGACACTTGGGAACATCAGAAGTCAATTTCCTTTGATTGTCCTAAAGCGATCCGATCAGTCACACAAGTCCCCTCTGAAACTATCTTGTTACTCCAGCTCATGAAGCTCCTCATCGGGAAACGCAGATCAAGGGCACTGGCACAGAATGCCAAAGAGGTCTTTTCCTTTAATCATGGAGTAGTGATGATGACAAACACAAGAGGTATAATTAAAAAAAGGATGAAATTGAAATGACAGCAGGGGCTTCATACAGGATATCTGCTATTTCACCTCACTAATTAACACGTTATAAATCAACATCAGATAATGCTTAGCCTTAGATTCACATTCCCCGCTCACATTAACAATAAGCTTGTGTCCAATTAATACCCTTGTCCTCAGCTCATGGTCACTTTTAAACCTGCTTTATTATGTCATTGTAACACTGACTAGCAGAATCTTATCCTATTCTTCCAACAATAGGAAATCAAGGACAGCAGCTAACTGCCTGCATGAATGGACTCATTCAAATGCAATCATATGAAAAATAAAATCTCAAAGGAATGGATTAGAATATGAGAAAAGAGAGAAAAGGCTTTATATTTAGTGACTGTAGTTTGTAATACTATTATTAGTTAGCCACAACCTCTTCAAGAGCAGCAATCTTTATAGGCATTATGAAGAAAGGAATATGCTACTTTAGATCAGCAGGTCATAATTCAACTTCCTCAAAAGACATTTATGCTGTTTTCTTATTATTACACAGGAACTCAATGAAACATATCTGCTCCACAATAATATAATCATACAAAAGCAGACGAATTGAACTCATTTTGCTACAGCTGATGTACTCAAAATCCCTGTTTTTGGCCAAAAAGCCTCATGCCTGTCAAGGTTGCAACTTTTTCAAGTTGCACAAGGTTTTGCTCAAGGTAAATTTAAATGGTAATACTTCACAACAAGGTTCAATGTATCTGAATGGATTAGTTACCATGAACTAACAAAAACGACAAATGTCACACTATTTATTATGCTACACTCTAAAAAAATGCAGGGCTAAAAACAACCCAAGTTGTGTTGAAAATGGACAAACCCAGCGATTGGGTTGTTTTAACGCAATGAATGGGTTGCTTTAACCCAGCAGTTGGGTTAAATGTTTGCCCAACCTGCTGGGTAGTTTTATTTAACCCAACTATTGTTTAAAAATTACTGTATTGCTTGTTTCAAATGAACCCAAAATATGTTGACAATTAACATTTATTAATATGTTTAATAAATGAACATTTGAATAATAAGTAAACAATAAACATTTATTTAATTGCATATTAATAAATGTTCACCTTTTGATTATTATTATTGCCTCTAGTAATTATGTCTGATTTTTAATTTCCAATCTATTTTGGGTTAATTTTAAGCCAGACATGCAGTAATTTTTAAACAATAGTTGAGTTAAATAAAACTACCCAGCATGTTGGGCAAACATTTAACCCAACCGCTGGGTTAAAACAACCCAATCACTGGGTTTGTCCATTTTCAACACCAGGGGATTGTTTTAACCCAGCATTTTTTAGAGTGTAGGTTGATATTAATAAACTATTAGTATTATTGATATTAATAAACGTTGTTAATCCATGTTAATTCATAATTAACATAATTTATTAATTAATTTTAACATCTTAATACATTTTTAATTGCACAATGTATAAAACAAAGTATTGTTATTTCTATAATAATTAACATAAAAAATATTGTAAATTGTTAGTTTTCAACCTTACTATTAAATTTACTAGTTAAGTTCTGATTAACTAAAGGGTGTGGGGTGTGCACTGGTAAAGACCTCTGTAAAGTATACTCCATTTTAAGATGGGAATGCATCATTTATTTCATGATGTTTTAAAGGTATTTCTGACAGCCTGAGGTCACCTTCAGGCTGTCAGTAAAAGCTTCCGGACTGTGAATCATCAATCGTATCTTATGCTTAACAATATGCCAATCACTCACCCTGTGATGACTGGATCAGGGCATATTGAGCCAATCACTGGATCTGATGCTGAACAATAAGCCAGTCATTCGCCATTATGATAACTGGTTGTGGTTTAATTGAATAGTCAGCCAATTGCTGGACCCCATCCTCTGGTCTAATGTATAACATGGAGCTTGCTAGGGTGAATTCAGGGTGATTGGGACACTGTTTGCCATTGAGATGTATTGGGAAAAAAAAAAAAAAAGCCCCAATCAACCTGAATTGTGTAAAAGAAAAAAAAAAAAAAAAAAAAAAAAAATATATATATATATATATATATATATATATATATATATATATATATATATATTTACATAATTTATATATATTAAGAAACTCGTAACACGTCCATGAACTATTCATAATTTTAGGTTGAAAATTATATCAATATATTTATTTATTTTTTTTTTTTTAAATGCTGTAACGGGGTCATTTTTTCCCACCATTTTAAACAGCTTTTTGTCTTCACTTTCTAAATTGGACAAATTCATTTTTAATGTTAAAATCCATATAGTTTCTCTATTAATGAGATTTAAGAGTTGCATCCATAGCTGATAATTATAACAAAATAAGAAAAATTGTTGACATGTCAACTACTCACACATAAACAATCAATAAGAACGCGTGACTCTTTGAGAGATCTGCAGGCAGAGAGCGCGCGGTAGAATGTGACGTCACCAGTCGCACTTCTTTCCTACTTGTTGGGAAAAGCGCGAGCTACGCTGCCTGGCACAGAGAGGGGACAGCGCGCGCACGGAGAAAGAATATCTTGCACGGTAAGACCTCGCACCTTCTCACTGCTAGCTGTTGTTTCTTTGATTTTAAAAGTAACATTTGCATTTCGTAAATGTATAGACTACAGTTTTAGACGTGCAATGATTTTTTGTTGTTGTTTTAAATGAAATAAAACGATTACATTCTAAGTTGTATAAATAATTCGCGCATATGTTATAAGTTTCTCAGCGTACATTTGTTTGAACAGTCTGTTTTTTGGCAGGATGCCAATATATTGTATCACTCTGAGATCTCATGTCGCGCAAAGAGACAGATGAAAGACATCGACCACCTTAGACTCGTGGAGAGATCTGCGAAAGCAAGAGCGCAGCTTTATAAAGTAAAGCACTTATCCCCGGAGGCTCAACTGTCACAGTATGGAGAACATCACAAGCCCCTTCATCCCAAACCCGACATGCAACTACAGTATGGACTTATACTATCACAACTCTCCCAACCGGAGCGATCTGAACTGCACGCCACCGGCTGACTACTTCTTTTACGCAGATCTGTACGTGGTTCTCCCGGTCATTTACTCCGTGATATGTGCCGTAGGTCTGACGGGCAACACGGCGGTCATATATGTGATCCTCAAAGCACCCAAAATGAAGACGGTGACCAATATGTTCATTCTGAACTTGGCGATCGCCGACGACCTCTTCACTTTAGTGCTGCCCATCAATATAGCGGAGCATCTGTTACACTACTGGCCGTTCGGCGAAGTGCTTTGCAAAATAATTTTAAGCATCGATCACTATAACATCTTCTCCAGCATCTACTTTCTGACGGTTATGAGTGTGGACCGGTACCTGGTGGTGCTGTCGACCGTGCGCTCCAAGCGCATGCCGTACCGCACATACCGGGCAGCCAAGATAGTGAGTCTGTGCGTGTGGCTGCTGGTGATCCTCATCGTCATGCCCTTTACCGTGTTCGCAGGAGTCTACATCAGCCCCGACGACTCCGACAGGAAAAGCTGCGTGCTGAGTTTCCCCAGTCCTGAAAGTTTATGGTTTAAAGCGAGCCGGATTTACACCCTCATACTGGGCTTTGCCATTCCAGTGTCTACAATTTGCATTCTTTACACCATGATGCTGTACAAACTAAGAAACATGCGTCTGAACACCAACGCCAAAGCGCTGGACAAAGCCAAGAAGAAGGTGACTATCATGGTGTTTATTGTACTGGCCGTGTGCCTGTTCTGCTGGACGCCCTTTCACCTCAGCACCATCGTAGCGCTGACCACAGACCTTCGGACCACACCGCTTCTCATCGGCATCTCGTACTTCATTACCAGCCTGAGCTACGCTAACTCCTGTCTGAACCCGTTCCTCTACGCCTTCCTGGACGACAGCTTCAGAAAAGCATTCAAGAAGATGTTAGAATGTAGACCTGCCTGAATGTAACGCATTTTGAAGGGACGAGTAACAGGGTTGTGCACCATTCAAAAATTAATTCCATTTCGATTCCTGAATTTGAATTATAGTAGCAAACATATGCATATATATATATATAAAAGGCTATACTAACAAATTGTGTGTGTGTGTACATATATATATATATATATATCCTGTAGTTTGTGGCCAATTAAATTCAAAACTGGATTTTTAAATTCAAAATAGTGTCCAGCCCTGATTAAAATATAGTTATGACCAAAGACTGAATACTGGCAGTGTCTGAAAGAAAAACTGATCAGCCCGTGTAGGCATTTTATTTTTTAAACCATTGTCGTTCCGATTCAGTATTGTAGTTTCTGGCCAATTAAATTCAAATTCACAGTCATAAACCTAAAGGGAACCAATTTTAACATTCTAAATTTTGCCCAACCCTGATTAAAATACAGTTCCAGTGATTAAAACATCACCGTGTCCACTCAGATCTCCCTGTCCCTGTGTGTTTCCACAGTAATAAAAGAAAGTATTTTCCTGACACTAAATTCCAATGTGAGAGTTTGTCTCCCTCTTGTGCTCTCTCGGTGATGAAATATTTTGAAATGTGCTTCAGAGCATTTCTAACAGCACTGCCCTGGGAACTTGACTTAAGAATGACAAAAATGTGATATCATTTCTGATGTAGGATGACATCACATGTTTCTCAAACAGCAGGGAGTCATGTGTATATATTTGTATAGACCTGCTTTTGTCACATGAAACGTCATCACTTCCGATCCAGCATCACAGTAACTTAATAGCACATTTCAGACAGATGTTTAAATGTGCATTCTTCTTCCTTTAAATGAATAAATATAAATGTAAAACATTTTTGTTTGTGTATATCAAGAGATGTTGGTCGTGTACAGTAGATCGACACAGTGAAGCATACTGTTACATGGCTTTTTAAATAGGCTACATGTTGTAAATAAAATGGAATAAATCATTTGTCTTTCATTTAGCCTGATGTAGATGTCAAAGATTAATAGTGTTCTTGGACTCCTGGACAATAGCAACGGTGTGTGTGCGTGTGTGTGTACCTTACTAGGACTGCCTTTTACAGCAAATTCACGGCCTTACACAAACGCTGGCCCTCGCTGTACATTATCTACACATGTGTCGGCCTGTTACAAATGGTAGGTGTATAAAGCTTTTTCAATTATTATTACTTTTACACAAATCAACTTAAATAAATGTAAGCTGCCAGAACTCAACCTCACATTTATGTGGAACAAAAATCATCTATATCAAGTTCAGTCATGCAGAGGTTCTTACCATCAGCCACCTGGCGGTCTAGAACAGTAACTGATACTGTATTTGTGTGCATTCTTAGAATGCCATATTGAGCAATTTTCATAAGCTGTAAAACGGATCAGACTGTAAACAAGAAAACAACATGTCACAATCAGATTTAGTTTCTCACACACTGAAATAACCTATAGGCCTTTTGAAGTAGCTATATTGGGCCATTGTATATAGGGCACTTGTGGCCTAATGGTTAGAGAGTTGTAACCTCGCGGATTTGAATCTCAGTACCGGCAGGAAATGTAGGTGGCGGGAGTGAATGGACAGCGCTCTTTTCCACTGTCATTACCCACAACTGAGGGTAATGCCTTCGAAAGGCCTTGAGCAAGGCACCGAGCCCCCAATCGCTCTCTGGGATGGCTGCCCACGTCTCCGGGTCAGTGGCGTGCAGTGGTGTTCTGAAATGAGGAGGCAAAGTCCTCACATTTTTTATTTATTTACTTTTAAATCAATAAATTCATGTGCATTACTCTTAATGTTGTCACATTTTCCTTGTTAAATGAACATTACATCAAAAAAGAAAAAGAAAAAAAGAAACCAAATACAATTCTATTTTGTATTTTTACTTTAACAAGTCAATCTCATCAAGTTAGTGTTTAAACATCTTTACATATATTCCAAAATAATAACTAAAGGCAGTAACAATTTAAACAATATATTTTATTTGTGTATTGATGTTCTGCTATTCTTTTTATTAGTCAGCTTAGGCTATTTCGGATCATCAGTCATGCTTAGTAAACACTGTCTGTCACAGACACGAAGATGTATCTTTAATTTCACCAAGCTGATTGCTCACTAAAACCCTCACAGTCATTGTGTTTTCAGGCCATTTCAAATTTGATTTTGACGTGACATAAAGCGGTGATATCTAAGTGGGTGAGCTGTTTACTTACTTTTTAATTAGCCTTCCCATTGACGCCATCATTTTGTTCATTCAGACTGACACGTGGAATGCTTACATAAACAAGAGACAGGATATATCGCACAAACCAATCATATCCAATCATAACTGATCATATCCAATCATAGCACGATGGAGGCATTGCCTCTTCTCACGTGACTTTCCCCCATTCATTAGGTATGTTCGACATCGGCTGCGGCTGGATGCAACCGATCGGCGAGAGTAGCCGCGTGCAGGCGGGGAGGAGCTGAAAACGGAGACGTGAAATCAGACACTTTCTGCTTCCCGTAGTAACGCTTGTGCTGCATTTGCATACTTTATCACAGCTGAAGTGAAATAAATGCAACATTTGACTAATACACAGATGTTTCAGAGACATTTTAGTGGGGTCTACATTTTTTATCAGTTTTATTTTGATAAACATGACACAATACAACATCACGACTACATGAAAAAAGCTTTAACTGTTATAAAAATACAGATTTGTGAGCATTAGTGGAACTGAAGGTTTCAGAATAAACACTAAACACACGTGATCGTTGTCATGAGGTGAATCCGGCCAATCGTGGAACAGCTGTGTCGTCGTCAGCGCTCGTGCAGCCGCTCTTGAGAAACTGTGCTGGCTGACTCAGCCGGCTGCTCTCGAATCACTCTTGTGGTAATTTGAAGCCATATTTCACAGTCACATGGCGTCTGTGCTGTCTCAAGTCGGACAAAATTTCTTACCGGCATGCACTGCTTCAAGTCAGCCGCCGATCGGTCTGTGCAGCGCTTCATGAAGTCGAACAATCCTATTCTCTATTACCCCCCACAAAACCCACCGCACGCTTTAGACCAGAGGCTCTGTTGATTTTCTGTGAGCTCAAGGGAGGCAGTGACGCAGACTCCCGCTGTAACTTCACCTGAGGGTATTGCTGTTAGACAGTGTTCCTTTAGAAAAACAAGTGACTTATACACTTTTTACTGTCACATTTTGTAATATTTGCATTGTTTTATTTTTGTATATGGATTATTTTCTCATCCTATTTTTTTGAGGAGGCACTGCCTCCCTTGCCTCCTCGAATGAAAAGCCCCTGCTCCAGGTGTGTGTGTGTGTTCAATACTCACTGCTGTGTGTGTGCACAAATACTTGTGCTACATGTCAAGTCACTTTCACTATATCATTTTAAATTACGAATCGAACAACACCTAAATTGCCATGGTAGCCATAGTGTTAAGATAGGCCAAATACAATTGTGGTAACTTGGTTTCACTAACTAACTAACTAACTAACTAAATAAACAAATAATTGTGTGACAGCTTATTATTATTTGTGACCGTGCATGTGCTTGTTTATATGATTTATGAGGACACAAATTTGTATAATGACATGGGTATTACACTGGTATTACAACATAAACGTGGTTTATGAGTCCTCATAATTTAAATGGCTTAAAAATCATACTAAACAATGTTTTATTAAAAATGTAAAAAAGTTTTCTGTGAGGGGTAGGTTTAGGGGTAGGGATAGAGTATAGGGGGATAGAATATACAGTTTATACAGTATAAAAATCACTATGCCTATTGAATGTCCTCATGATGATAGGTGCACCAACATGTGTATTTGTGTGTGTGTTCTTGTATACATGGTTTATGAGGACACAAATGACATACAACAACATTGGACATTTCTCTCTGTAACTGCACGCAACAGACAGAAGAGGGCAGCGTGCATTCACGTTTTCCTCATAATATCCCAGCATTTATTTCCAGATTTAAGATCTACATTTTCTAGATTTAAGATCTGGACTAATGTGTCTTAATTAATATAAACCATATTTACGCTTGCCAGTTACATAGTGCCTGTCACTTTTAAAGTGCGTTATTATTATTATTATTAAACATTATTTTGCTGTCTTTTAATAATTACTAAATAAGTGTTTAAAACAGTTATATTGATCTTAACACATATTCATATGGTCTCTTCAGTTACCTAAAAGACTATTATTATACAGCTACTGCAAAAAAAAATCAGCTTAAGATGCTAGCTACGTTGATCATTAGCTTGTTGACAACCATGTCACAAAAATAAATAAGTAAATAAAATAAAAGCTTCACCATCTGCTGGTAAGACCAGCTGATAACCAGCTAGAAACCAGTTTGTGTTGTAAAACAGCCACCAGTTTAGTTGGGATTTTCCCTGATACTTCTAAATAATGACACTAGATGGCATTCATCTACCACTTCTTATTACTGTGATCTATTATTTGACTCATGTGAGGATATCTAGTGCCATCGGATGCCGGTCATTGGCAAAACTGCGACACAAATTGAAATTTGTCACTGCAGTTGTACACATGACCAGACTGACAGGCATTAGACACCATGAGCAATCCTGTATATCATTTTGATGTTAGAATGGCTCCAAAGGAAAAGCTCCGCAGTTGACTGTCATGTTACACTGTGATTGTGATTGGGTCACATTGCTACAATTGACTTTGTGACACTCCTTACCAAGAACTGGAGCCGCTGGCCTTTGATTCACCTGCATCCGAGATTGAATCCCCTGCTGTATTCTGTCTCCACAAGTCAAACACTTGAACACACAGGGGGAACCTGGTTGCAAACTTCAATTATGTCCCAGCCTTCCTACCCTCACAAATCAATGACATCGACTTGCTGTTAAGGAGACGCACATCCCGTCTCGGGGAATGTGTCTATCTGCGATAAACAAATGGACGGTTGTCACAAAGAGTGATCTTATTGTGCTTCTCTGCAGAGCTCCGTTTGAGAGTGTGTTATTGTCCATAAGGGTCAATGCAGGTGAAGGCAGGATTCGATTCAATGCAGAAAGAGCGGTTAGTTTGTTACACACGCTTTCATCCTGAATCATCTGCCAGCTGCCTCCTCCTCTGCTTTGGGTCTGTGGAACGCAATATCATGTGCTTGTTCACAATACAGATGGGCTACTGGCTCAAACAGCCTTGCATGGAAACCCTCACTGGCCAATTATAAGCTCTGATTGTGTTCTATATTATGAGAGACTCTTAAATCAATACTGCATCGCACTGATGTCTGGACTGACTCATGGTGCCAACATGCAGATGCGGATTTAACAAGCTCCCAGTCTGTCTGGCTCACATCCATTCACGGCAATTAACATTTCAGTTATATGGCATTGATTCAGCTGTAAACAAGGCATATTCTCCTCTAGGCAGAGGATAAAACATTAGATGTCATTTAATGCAACATTTTCAACCGAGGCTCATTGGAAATATGTGACTCTGGCTACATTTCTGTAAAACTGCATTTCACTACAGTTTTCATCTGAAATGAACACTAGAGGCAGTAAAACAGCAACAACTTTTGTTTCAGTTTTCACACAAATTATGATTACAGGGCAAATGATAGAGTAATAAAGACTTGTACTGCATTGTTTATGCGATGCGGAGCCTTCAGAACCAAGTATCGTGAAACACAAGTCACTTTAAAAGGCCTTGGGGCCCTTACAGAAGGAAGCTAAAATTTCATCCTAATTTAGAGTAATAGGCTATTTTCTATCCTGTTTTTGACCTTCTCTTGGAAACACTCCATTTTGATAGGCGTGCTGAATTTGGCAGATTTGGCAGTAAAAGCTCACTACTATGATTGGGTAACACTTTTGCATATTAAAAACATTTTCAACGCCCCCGCCATTACACGTGTGGAATTGTTCTGAAAACTTCTGATCCCAAATCAGGAGACAAACCTACACCTCAAACACCAAGGATACTCCAGTCTACGACAGCATGGTAATTAATCATCTTTATTTATATTTTTATTCCTTATGTATTTGTGAGGTAATATTTTATTTTATTGCATTATATTAGTGTTGAAACAAAGATGATACTGAAAGGTATTTATCTCAGTACATAAATTGAAACATTTGCCAACTATGAAACATTTATGCATATTACATACCGTATGCTTTATAAGTCTTGGTTGTGGCAAATTAAGTTTAAGTACTTGAAGTAACCACAGTTATAACTGACAAGATAACTTGCTGTGTTTCATGTAAATGAATTGTTCATGTGAAATTTGCCCATTGGCCTCTGTCCATCATGGCCTTCTAATCATCCCCATATACTGATTGGCTTCATCACTCTGTCTCCTCTCCACCAATAAGCTGGTGTGTGGTGGGTGTTCTGGCGCAATATGGCTGCCGTCATCATCCAGGTGGATGTTGCACAGTGGTGGTGGTTGAGGAGATTCCCCCTTCCATATGTAAAGCACTTTGACTACCCAGAAAAGCGCTATATAAATGTAACGAATAATAATAAAAATAATAATAAAATAATTGTGTTGTCTTGGCCATAGTGGCCAAACCTGTGGTAAGGTAAATGCAAAATGCTAAGGCATTTTGCAAGTATCGTACATTTGAACAGTAAACGGCGATTTAGTATTAGGTTTGAACCCCTTTGTTAACAAAAGTGCTTTATAGTGAGAAACTGATGGTTCTTCCAGCTCGTTAAATGACTCTTTTCATAGCTCCTTTTCCCTTTTATGCTACGGTTCAAATTCATTTCCACTCTCTCATTCCTTATGTATGCATGATTGTTATGTCTGTGAGTGTTTAGTCTAGCTATATGTTCATGATTTAGTTAAATAAAACTTGTGCACATTCTTGCGAGTTGATTCTGATCTGCTTATTAACCAGTGTCACTGATAACAATTAAGATCATAGCTACATGCTAAGAAAGAGTTATTTTTCTGTGGCCATGGAAAATATTCTTTCTGAAGAGTTGATAGACGATCAATACTGAGTGTTCGCTGTCCGAACAGATTAATTGATTGTAATATTAATTCAGCTACAAGTTAATTCGATTAACTGATTAAAATATTTATAATTAATTATAACGAGTTTTGATTAATTATTCATATTTCCCTTTTGAGCTAATTCGCTACAGCGTTTATCTTCCTCTGCGGAGGCGGTCTTTCGTCGCACTATTATGTCATACTGAGACAAAATCGGAAACAAGTCCTTTTGGTAGCTTGGTTTCAATAAAAACTGTTTTTGGACTAACTAGGAACTTCTGAGTTCTAAAACTTACAGGATATTTTTTTATAGTACTATTATAGTACTAAGGGTTAAGTCCCACCCCCCACAAATTTATTTAATTTCAAATATGATTTTATTTCATTTTAGTGTATTTAAACAATTCATTTACATTACACAGTTATTTAATGGTTCTGCATTCTTTTAGGTCTTGTGATTTTTATTTAACATTACTGTTCTTTTCATGCTCCATCTGCACAAAAGTATGTATGTATAATGTCTGTCTGTGACTTTTAAGCTGAAGCTTGGCAGACGATATTTGTAGAAGACAGATCGGTACACTCGTGAGATTGAAAAGGGAGAGAAAAAATTGCGAGACTGGTGGATGAGCATGCATTGTTTATGTGGTTTCCCAGATTGTAACTCAGTGTTGCAAGTGTTCTTGAAATAAAATGGACCTTACATCTTTATAAAAACACACATGTGGACTTTGTGTGTAACGTATGACTTCTTTTATATCAATGGATTAAGGAAATTTTGATTTGTCAATTCATAACCCCTTTGACCAATGTAATAAAATGCCACTTTCACATTTAAAGGCTGTGACACACCAAGCTGACCATCGGCCAAAGTTGGGCCATAATTGAGCATCTGTCAGCCAAATGTTGGGACTACTTTGACCCCATTGGCAGCTTTTTGACCAATTAAGCATGTTGATTTGACGTCAGGCAGTTGGTGAGACAGAACCTGATTTCACCAAGTGCACTGTTCCTGGATCAACATCTTTGCTGATCCTGAAACAACATTCCAATTAACCAATAAGATTTGAGAGACAAGAGACTTAGTTCTTAGGACAACTTTGATGAAGTTTTGTGATCCACTTCAAATGTTGACTACTGTGGTTTGACCAACTACCTGTAAACCAAGGGGTAATCAGTCTTACTTTTCCAATTTAAATGATACCGATCTACCTTTTCATGGGCGGATTGGCCATCTAGCAATTCTGGCAAATGCCAGAGGGGCTGAACCATATTTTTTAATGTGGGCCAGTCAGTTTTCTTTTTAATATATATAAATAAATTGTTTTCACAGGCCGGCAGCGCATAGGACGGGTTTTTATTGCTTGCACAATTTCACTATGGTTATAATAATATTAATAATAAACTGACACTGACAATACGTCGACAGACAAGAGAGTGCAGCTTACTTTTGAAATGAAACAAAGTCTCAAATTTTGTAATTTTTAAAAGTTTTTAAACAATAAATGCCATTTTGTGGCTCTTTAATGTGTCTTGACAGATTGCTGTAGCACCTCAGTTCAAACAGCCCGTGACACTACACACCATTTTTCAAGTTGAAGTCCACCAACGTTAATCTATTAATGCTGCCTTCACACGCTCTCGGAATTATTGTAAATACAACTTTCCTAGGTAAAAATTGCACATGAACGTCCTCCCATTTTAAAACTTGAATGCGGTGAGTTTGTAATCACGACTTCAGAATTGGGAATTATATAAATTTCCGATACGACGTGAAGGCAGCATTACTCCCCTAACTGCTTACATAAATGTGGATACGGCGTTATGATTGGTTAGATCGCCTGTCAATCAAACTTCAAAATCAAGCACATCATCAGAGAGAGTGCAACACGAGCTAATTGTCAGTAAACGTTAGATAATGGACTGTAAAAAAAGGAAAGGCGGTGCAGAAAAGGTTCGAGAAAGCAAAAAAAGGGCTTTTACGTCCGACGCTGTCAAATGTATAAAATTAACCTTATTAATTTATTAAACTTATTAATAAATTAAATGAACTCTTTTCAAAGGGTTTAAAATCGGCAGCTGCAGCGTAGGACAGTAGTAGTACACTTAGATGTTCTTAAAATTATTTAGTATATTAAGTACAAAATTAGTGTGTAAAAATAGAGCACTTTTAAGTACATTATGGTAGTATACTTTTTTCACCTGGGAATGCACGTATCCGTGGGTGGGGCTGTGTGGGTGTGGTAATGTGGGCTAGTGTGGCTACAGTGCTAGGTCTGAATTTTTGTCCCAGTCTGCCCCTGTACCTTTTTATGTAACTGACTTTAAAATGTAATGATCATAGTCTTGAAGAAAAAACTGCATCTGGACACTGGTTTCGTTTTCCCTTTTTGAATGACAAATTCTTTCCTCTCACACAGGCACAGAACTACATGCTAGATGGTCATTGGCTGTGGTCTTTGCACAGGCGCAGGCAATGCGAGGTGACAGCACAAGCGCAGGCAATGCGAGGTGACAACACAGTCGGCTTTCGTCACTGCTAGTTCTTTGATATCGCCTTGGTGTCATGGGCTTAACTGTTTTGGAGAAAATTAGCACCAGTCACTGGACATTACACTTTGAAACTGCTGTGAAACACATTACAAGCAAGGCTAATATCATTTGGCAAAAATATACCAACACTTACACTGGACTGTTTAATGGAGAAAAAAAAAAAAAAACAATATCGCTTATAGCGTCAATTTTGGACACCACCTGAGAAGTGCAGCAAAATGCACCCGGATTGCACTTATTTCAGGTTTTGCAGAAATGAGGCCAGAGTCACCTAATTCCAAAGAGCCAGGGTTGCTTGTTGCTTTGTTAACAAGTCACATGCTCATGATTTTAAAGGCTCATGGAGACCTTTCTCATCTCCTGATGTAACATTTGCTTCTGTCTTCTGTCTATTGATCTGGAAAGACTTATTAAAACACAGAATTGATCACCAACTTACAAACTGTTCAATGCCTAGGTAGTTTGCCCTTCTCCAGAGAAGACAAATGAGCCTGCTGGTATGGATTTGGATTACAGCATTTCCATGGTACCCAAAACACTTATGAACTTCATGAAACCTTAAATGACTTCATGTTGTGTAATTATGTGGCATATAAGAATTGATTGAAACAAGGAGGTCTATTTTATTTAGAGATAAATGCATTCCCATTCCTCTCAACAGTAGCTCGGATAGCGAAGGACTCCTTGGAATTATGCAATTTGAAATCTGACATCGTTGGACACATGCTCAGTTTGTTTCTTAGACAGTCAACCAACCTGCAAATGTCATGTGACTAAATACTCAGGAGCCACAGGAAAATGAAAAAGCTGAACAGCTGATGAAATAACAATGTACATGGTTCAGTAGTTTGGGGTTGATAAGATTTTTTAATGTTATTGAAAAAAGTCTTAAGCTTGAGGCTTAATTTCTTTGATCAAAAACAGTAAAAATTTTAATATTGGGAAATTTAATTACAATTTAAAATAACTTCTATTGATTCTAAACATTTTAATATTTATTTTAATGTAATTTATGAATTTTTAGCATCATTACTCCAGTCTTCATTGTCACATGATTCTTCAGAAATCATTCTAATATGATGATCTGCTGCTCAAGAAACATTTTTAGATTATTATCAATGTTAAAAATAGTTGCTGCTTTTTTGTGACTTTTTTCAGGATTCTTTGATTAACAGAAAGTTCAAAAGCATTTAAAATAAATTTGATCAATTCATTGCATCATTGCTATAATATAATATAATACATATTTCTTGGCAAAATGTTTATATGTCACAAATCACAAAAGGCTATCAATTGAGAAACATGCTTTTTTGGATCCTGCTATAGCTGGGTAGCTTGGGCTAACCGTACTTTGCTAACCTAAACAGCTAAACATTGACTAACAATGATCTTGATTTATAATTGAATTTCTTCTCAGCCATTTCCCATAAGCACTTATCTGCCCTTCGGTTCTTAGGTGAGGTGAAAGCAGTTCACACTAAAAGACATAACAGATAGATATCTCATCTAAAACTTAAGTAGAAACCTGCATCACACAAAGGTGTTAACCCCACTTTATTTGTAAGGTTTTTCTTCAATGTCATAAATCAATCCTTTGGGATTTGCGGGAAGCAGAATGAAGTGAATTTGAACACAGCAATATACTGACACAGGTCTCTCCGCAGCCTCCTGACCTGTGTGTAGACCCCAGACGCAGCTAATACCTCCACAGCAGCCACAAGAAACATGTCTCCCTGCTGACCGTTGAATTATGGGGGCTGTATCCCTCTATTTTGCCTTGGGACATGGAGGTGTGTATGTGTGCGTGAGTGAGGCCACATAAGCGCTTTTTATTACCCCACACGTCTTCTTGCTGTCACCGCATTGCTGGTACTAAGACATCTGGTTGGATTCACTGTGGCATACACATACACACACAGCACAAACACACACAGGCTGATTTACATCAAACAATCCATCTATCCGTGGTCCTTCATTGCCTGATGGTTTTCAAGCCTCCACAACTTCATCCCTTGGTCAATACTGAGCGCATACCAAATCATAAGTCACAGACAGTAGTATTATAACCCGGTTAGGGGGATTGGGTTGAGAAATGACAGGGTGGAGAGAGGGGGAGGGATCCATGATTTTCACCAAATGGTAGCCTGCACTAATTGAGAGGAGTAGAGAGTGCTGCTAGTGCAGTAATGAAATGGCCTTATGTGACGGCAGAGGGTGGCACTAGAATAAAATATCTCCCGGTGGGAGGAGATGAAGCCTTTCTTCAATCTGTTAATGTGTGACAATCTCTGTGGGTTGTGCATATCAAGCAGGGATGGAGCTTTGCATTATTGATGTGTCACTCTTCAGACAGGTAAAAAGATCAGCACAAAGAAAATTTTATTTATTTACTTACTTTTTTTTTTTTTTTTTTTTTTTTTTTTTAGAAATGCATACTACAATTGCTCTCAGCTGTTTTTTTACTTCAGGAATCAGATGTTATATTGAATGTTAAGTGGCGACCCAACACAGTTCACATGTTCATCATCCATAAACAACAATCTCCTTACTATCAAACTTGTATGTGAAATGTACACCAATGAGCCGAGACATTATGACCACCTGCCTAATATGCTGTTGGTCCTCCGCATGCTGCCAAAACAGCGCCGACCCAACGAGGCATGGGCTTTACAAGACCCCTGAAGGTGTGCTGCGGTATCTGGCACCAAGACGTTAGCAGCAGATCCTTCAAGTCCTGTAGGTTGCGAGGCGGAGCCGGCGTGGATTGAACTCGTTGGCCTAGCATATCCCACAGATGCACAGTTGGATTGAGATCTGGGGAATTTGGAATCCAGGGAAACACCTTGGCCCTCATTTATCAAATAAACGTAGAAACCAACGTAGGGGAGACCAGGGATGGTTGTAACATTTTTGATATTTCTGTCTGTAACTTGGAGTTCTATTCAGCCAGAGCATTCAAAATGTGATTAAAACTAGTTACAAGTGCCAGCTATTTAATTAGATAGCTGTTATCTTTGCAGCACAAACAGAAAATGCGTGGTTTAGTTTCAAACACGAGGAGTGAAATGTTACAATCCACCCCACAGTCCGGGTTAGTTGTAACAGACCCTAGGGTGAGATGTAACATTATGATATCCACCGGGGTGTAACATTATGAAATATGGTTTATAACAAAAATCAGTTTTGAAAGCTTTTTATTCAACTCAGAATTTTTAAAATAATTGGTGTGTGTGCAACAAAAATTAATAAAATGAGCATATGCTCATTTTACATCCCTCAATTTGTCTTTCTCTTCAAAGACTTAGGCCAGGGGTGTCCAATCCTGTTCCTGGAGGGCCACCATTCTGCAGAGTTCAGCAACAAGCCCAATTAAACACACCTGAACCAGCTAATCTACTAGGCATACTAGAAACATCTAGTCAGGTGTGTTGAGGCAAATTGGAGCTAAACTTTGCAGGAAAGTGACCCTCCAGGACCGAGTTTGGAGGCTGTAACATGCTTGATTGATGTTTCAACTAACCCAGTCTTGCTGTTACAACTAACCCATAGTCTTGTAGTCATGAACTAGCTCACCTTACAGCTAACAGCCAAAACATTGGCACTAAATATCTACACAGACACACAATAAACATAATTTAACTTTGATGAGTTTAACTACAAACTTACCACAACAAAAATAAATTAAGTAAAAAAAAGTTACTTATTAGTTTTTCTTCTCTAAAATAAGCTATGTCTGCCACAGGGCTCTACTTTCCCGCTTGTGGTATAAGGACTAACCCAAGCATGTGTGAAGTGAATCGGGTGATGTGTAACTTGTTCCTGATTGGAGAAATTGGAAGTGTTACAACTAACCCGTGTTACAACCATCCCTGGTCTCCCCTACATCTGAACGAAAAAAAAAATCAGCTTACGACAATGCTCACATGTGATTCATTAAACTTTCATCGCATGAATGACCGGGTGTTGTTAAATGTGGCGGCTGAAAACTGTCGTCATTTAAATGTCACGCCCCAAATTTTAGAAGCCTCGCCCTGTAGTTTACGACATAGAGAAACATAACCCGGCCATGAAGAGGAAGTAATCACATGAAAAATAAATGTATCTTACTCTAAAAACACCCCTCAACCTCATAATTGTAAACAATAAAATTAATTTAAAAAGAAAATACCGGTAAATAAAACGAAAAACAATATTAACATATATAAACTTGGTTATTTTAGTACCCCTCTTCACTCCACAGAAAATCCTTAAAATGTATTTTATTCAGAACAGAACAAGAACGAAAAATCAGTAGCTATAAAATTATATATTAAATTATAAGATTGAAACACAAATTAGGCTATAGTGGCATTCATTATAAGGCAGAAATGAATTTATTTAAAGCAAAACTGAATTGGGCTCACATAGCCTACCTCTCTCATTCAGGAAGAATCCAAACATTGCTATATTTGCGATGTAACATTTATTGGTTGCTGAACTACTGTTCATTATGTAAACTAAGGCTTTGTATTTCACTAACTTTGTTTCAATATCCACGTAAAACATCATCCTTCACATGCGCAAAAATGTGTTTGGTTGGGCGTTGTGCGCGCCAACTGATGTATTCCTATAGCGGACCATTAAACTGAGCAGTATTAACTTTCTCTGCATTTAGTTTGCCGATAAAAGGCTGAAATGTAAAGTTAGCAACGCTAGAACTCATATGTAGCGTCTGCATGTGTGAGTGAGGCGCGCGCGCGATCAATTGGATTTTATAAAATAAAGAAAAATATTTTAATAAAATAAAGAAAACAAATACAACGCATCAAATGAGCGTAGCCTGTACTAGCCCTACTTGATGCACAGTTTTTCTCTTTTGTTTTGTTAATCTGTTAATTATTTCAGTGAAATATATATTTCATGTAGTCCTATTATTTTATTCTATATTTATATTCTGTTTTTCTCAGCATTGCAGGTGTATGTGTGAATCCTCATGTTCTGTTGATGTTGCCATTTGCTTATGCAAAAAACATTTTTGGTATTTTAAGACACTCATCTATTTTAATTTAATTTTAATTTGACATTTTAATTGTGTCGTTTAGTGGTTAATGATCGGTTAGCGAGTGATTGTCGGTCAGGAAAATAAACTAAATGTTCTCATAACAATTCTCTACCTGATTTACTATGCTGCACGCAAGTTCCCGCTGACTCAAAAACGTGCGTACACGAGCTGAGACCTGACATGAGATTTGATCACAGTCACCGCTCACGCTCATATTGATAAATGCCAAATTTTGAGTGAAAACGAGCGTACACACAGTTTTCTGGCGTACAATCGTTTGATAAATGAGGGCCCTTTAACTCTTCAACATGTTCCTCAAACCATTTCTGAACAGTGTGTGTGGTGTGGAAGAGTGCTTTATCCTGCTGAAAGAGGCCACTTCCACAAGGGAACACTATTGTTGTGAAGAGGTGTACCTGGTCTGCAACAACGTTTAGGTAGGTGGCACTAATTAAATTTCCTTCCACATGAATGGCTGGACCCAGGGTTTCCCAGCAGAACATTGCCAAGAGCATCACACTCCCACCACTTGTCATCATCCCATAGTGTATCCTGGTGCTATCACTTCCCCAGGTAAATGACACACAGGACACGGCCGTGCACGTGATGTACAGTTGTGGTCAGAATTATTGTCACCCTTAATAAATATGATCAAAGATGACTCTAAAAATAAATCTGCATTGTTTTTTCTCCAAAACACTTTGGCCACAATTATTGGCACCCTTTTATTAATACTTTTTGCAACCTCCTTTTGCCAAGATAACAGCTCTGAGTGTTCTTCTATAATGCCTGATGAGTTTGAAGAACACCTGACAAGAGATCAGAGACCATTCCTCCATACAGAATCTCTCCAGATCCTTCAGATTCCAGCTCCATGTTGATGCTTCTTCTCTTCAGTCCACTCATTTTCTTTAGGGTTCAGGTCCGGGGACTGGGATGGCCATGGCAGAAGCTTCATTTTGTACTCAGTGACACATTTTTGTGTTGGTTTTGATGTTTGTTTTGGATCATGTCCTGATGGAAGATCCAACCACGGCCCATTATTGGATTTCTAACAGAAGTGGTCAGGTTTGGTTTTTTATCTGTTGGTTTTTGATAGAATCCATGATACCATGTATCTAAACAAGATGTCCAGGACCTCCAGCAGAAAAATAGGCCCACAACATTAAAGATCCAGCAGTATATTTAACCGTGGGCATGAGGTACTTTTTATCCATGTGTGCACCAAACCCATCTGGTGGGTTTGCTGCCAAAAAGCTCTTGTTTTAGTTTCATCTGACCATAGAAGCCGATCCCATTTTGAAGTTCCAGTCGTGTCTGACGACTGAATTTGCTGGAGATTTTTTCTGGATGAGAGCAGAGGGTTTTTCTTGAAACCCTCCCGAACAGCTTGTGGGGATGTAGGTGCTGTTTGATCATTTTTTTAGGCTTTCTGAGACTCAAGACTCAACTAATCTCTGCAATTCTCCAGCTGTGATCCTTGGAGAGTCTTTGTCCACTCAAACTCTCCTCCTCACCGTGCATTAGGACGATTTACACACAGGTCCTCTTCCAGGCAGATTTGTAACATCTTTAGTTGATTGGAACTTCTTAATTATTGCCCTGATGGTGGAAATGGGGATTTTCAATGCTTTAGCTATTTTCTTACAGCCACTTTCTATTTTGTGAAGCTCAACAATCTTCTGCTGCACATCAGAACTATATTCTTTGGTTTTTCTCATTGTGATGAATGACTTAGGGGATTTCGGCCTTTGTGTTTCCTCATGTTTATTCTCCTGTGGAATAGAAAGTCATGGCTGGACAATTTCATGTTCATGATCACCCTGGTGTGCTAAAAAAAAAAAAAAAAAAAAAAAAAAAAAAAATGTAAATATGTATGGGAATATACTTCAGAGATATTTTACTCATGAAAAATTCTAGGGTGCCAATAATTGTGGCCAACATGTTTTGGAGAAAAACATTTATTTCATAATGAGATTTTCCCCCCACTTTCAATTCTTTTCTTTCAATGAAAGGTTAGATTTTTGCTAATTTTATGAATTAAAGATCAAAAGGATAAACAATGCAGATTTATGTTTATAGTAATTTTTGATCATATTTACTAAGGGTGCCAATAATTCTGACCACAACTGTAAAAGAAAACGGGATTCATCGGACCAGGCAACCATCTTCCACTGCTCTAAGGTCAAGATGCATTGTGACACATTCCTCCCATAACCATGATTAAAATTTTGGAAGACTAGTGACACAGTAGATCTTCTGTTGGCTCGGACCAGACAGGATAGACTTCCTTCCCCTTGTGCATCGATGAGCCTTGGGTGCTCAACACCCTGTCGCCAGTTTGTGGTTTGTCCCTCCTCAGACCACTGTTGGTAAATTCTCACCACTGCTGACTGGGAGCAACCCACAAGCCTTGCTGTTTCAAGGATACTCTGACCCAGTCGTCTACGGTCACCACAACAATTCTCCGAGGCTTTACAAATCTTTTGTTTCGAATCAGTGGCTCTGAGCGTGTATCAAACTGCCAAAGTCACGCCCCCCAGTGGTGAACCACTGGAATTTCAAAACACTTATGACATAACAAAGCCTCGTTTACTGAAATCATGTGACTTTCATGCGCCGAACCACTGATTCAAAACAAAATATTTGTAAAGCTTCGAAGCTTCATGAAGCAGTGTTTTAAAATTGCCCATCACTAGATATTGTTGAATAATTTTTTTTTTTTTTTTTTTTTGGGCGCACAAAAAGTATTCTCGTTGCTTCATAACATTAAGGTTGAACCACTGCAGTCACATGATCTGTTTTAAATATGTCTTTAGTTGCTTTTTGGGAATCTGAAAGTGTAAATTATTCTGCTGTCAATGGAGGCCTCACTGAGCCATCGAATTTTATCAAAAAATATCTTAATTTGTGTTCTGAAGATAGACAAAGGTCTTATGGGTGTGGAATGACATGAGGGTGAGTAATTAATTTTTAATAGTTCATTTTTGGGTGAACTAACCCTTTAAAATGTGACATTGTTAGGAGATGATCAACAATATTCACTTCACCTGTGACTGGTCATAATGTTTTGGATCATCAGTGTATAATAATAATAAGAAGAAGAAGAAGAAGAAGAAGAATTCAATATATTGATATAATATTAAGAAGAAGATAATAACAATAATAATAATAATAATAATTATTATTATTAAGTAATTCACCACAAAACACAATGTTTACATGTACTTTAAAAGATCACTTTTAGTATTTTTGAAATGTAAACAGTTTCACTAAAATCATACTAGTCCAGCTTTAACAAAGTAAAGGGCCTTTCGCACTGAGCACGATTAAGAGATGCAAATGTAAGTCGCGATGACGCTCTTGAATCGAAATAAAAGATCCCTAAGGAACTATTCACACCAGGTGCGATCAATCGCAGCACAACAAAGCGAGAATTTTTTTCGACTAGTGTGTCAACTTTCTCCCCCGTGGCCCACGATGAAACAAGCCATCAAATTAGATTTGATGTTACCCGAGTTGCTGCTCTTGCACAAAAGTGTGAGAGTGGTGGTGCTGCTTTGAAAACCTGCGCAAACACCAAAGAAATGTATTCCGGGACAGAGAAGAGAATTATGTGATCTGAAGAGCTTGAAACAGCGTGCCCATTCTTAAATGCATGATGTTTTAGTCTCCGTGCTAATTCCAGTGCTCAAGTGCTGCAATTTCATCTGTTTCAGATGATGGAAGTCTAACATGCATGAATGGATCTCGGCTCAGTGTAAGGAGCCACTCCAGAGCCTCCTCTGTCAAATAGTCCCATCTTATATTCAGTGTAATACTATTTACATGTTTCCCTGTGGAATTTAAGTGAACGAATTAAAAAACAAACAAACAAAAAAACACTTATTTGTAAACTTTTATCATGGATTACTCTTGCCCACTACTATTAATCACTATTCAACTTCATTGCCTAGACAAAATGCCTTTTAAAAAGCTTTCTCTGAAGAAAAGAGAGAGAAAATACATTCACAAGTTCATTGTAGTTCTTGCCTAATTTTGTGAAAAACAAAGCAATGTTAATGCTCTATGCCAGTCATTCTGCTGTCTACCTGTTTTCCATAATCCTCTATTTCATTGTTATCAAAATGAAAACTGAACAATGAACACTGAATGAGTCTTCTGAAAGAATCTGTCGGGAAATCCACACAAAGGCACTGAATTGCACAGTGTCTAACAAGTGACATTGAAATCATTCCAGCTCTCTATTGCTTGTTCTTTAATGAAACAAAAACATAGCCTACTATTGACACCAGTACAACATTTTATACACTTAAAGCTGTTGAATATGACTTTAAAATATGAATCTCAGTTGCTTGAAAAGCAATTGCATCAATGGCAAGGTGACACTAATGGCAAAGTATTTTTTTATTCTACATTATATTTCATTCAGTTTACATTTCATCAACAGCATACAACAGATAGTTAGTCCCATGTTTAACTCAGTTTCATAATGCAGTTAACATGAACTTCAAGTGGAAAACATCATCAAGGTCAGGTATGAAGCCATGCAAAACCAGTCAATGTTTCGTTACCAAGCTTAAGAATCTCAGCTAATTAACTTAATTCTTGATTTCTGTTGTTCTGGTCCTGCCCTTAGGAACATTCTCGCTTTGGAAAGAATCTCAGAAACAGCCTTGTCTTTCTCAGGGACAAGATTTCATTCAGCAACATTAAAAGCGCAGCCTTCAGGCCTTCATAGCAAAGTCTTCCTCAGGTTAGATTGCTAACCTGGCAATCCAGTTAGCTTGCTGCAGGACTATAAGCTGTCTATCACTTTATTGCTACACAATGTAAAACATGCATATTATTGCATTGACTCATGAAGGTTTTTGCACATTCTCAGAATAGGTTCAGGCTTGAAGGACAGGAATGATTCAATTCTAATCCGTTTGAATCATTTTACTCTTTCTGCAAATATTTTCTTCACTTCCTGTTTCTCAGGACGTGCAGATTAGTGTCTTGCTTAGGGTTTTGTGAGCATCACTGTGCATACATGTTTTTCTGATATTTATTAGATATGAAAGTCAATTAAAGTATAAGTTTGCAGAATTTCAACCCGCTTTTTATTGTTACAATGTCAGTCCTCTATGTTAATAAACAATGGCTGTTTCTCAATCCCAAGAATGTAAAGAACAGACTTGCATTCTCGTGGAGACCGGTCTTGCCAGGCTACCTTGAACGAACGAACTCGGAAGGACAAAAGGAAACAGAACGCATATTTACAAGAATTGAGATGTGCTGCGATCTTCCTGTTGCTCAACTGACCGCCCCAGCACATTTTCGGTAATGAAACAGCATCACCCAACGGACAATAAATAAAACATATAGTACAAACATTATAACCTAATAAAAGATTTACTTACATTACTTTTTATATTATTATTATTATTTTTTTTTTTTTTTTTGTATCAGTGAGTACATATTTTTAATATTACCTATGCCTTGTCAATGTAAAGATTATTTTAAACATGCCAATAAAAAGTACAACAGGCTTTCTTCATGTCTTTATAACTTTATTAAAATTATGCCAAACAAAACAACAAATGTATCTGTTCAGCCTACCCAGAGTATGTTCACGGTTAACACAGCAACGAATCAACGAGTCACCATGGAAACAGATGCTAAAAAAAAGTGTGCCATACTTCTACTACTTCTCTTGTGTAATAGCTGTTTACATACTTAGTGCATATCGCCACCTATTTGGTGGTTGTGCAACACTGTGAATAAGAACCAAGCATGCTGTACAAGTCCTGAAAAGTGAAGCCAAATTGTCTCAATCATAGGTCATAAACCCCTCCCTCTCCATGTAATTTAATGAGACGTGAGACAAACTAAACAATTAAATTACACTTCAAATATTTTTTTTTATTCCCCAAAGATGGATTGTCATTTTATGTAATATTTATTACACTAATGTAAGTTCAAGTGTTCGTTTTTTTTTTTTTTAATAAGCTTGATTTTAGTTAGTTATTTGATGCTATAAAAACAGGGATGTGACGTTATGATTGACAGCTTCTCTGAGCGAAGTAGTCACTGAGGCACCAATAGACTTTTTTCAGTAGGAGATTGAAGCTTTATCTTTAATTTCGACATTTCCATAACTGTTTATTTCACACCAACATAAGTTGTTCTGTTCTGTAAACTGTACTAAACGATTCTGCGGGAGTGTTGGCAGTGCCTTGACAGCGTGCGCCTCCATTTCATGCTCACTACTGCGCAGATTCGGGTCCCGAATCAGCACAAGATGTCAGCGCCATATTGGGACATTGGTGGCTTCACTTTTCTACAATGGAAGAGAGTGGAGGTGAGTCGTCCTTTTTTTTTCCCCCTATGATAAGATAAGATAAGTCTATGATAAGAACTACACTACCAGTCAAAAGTTTGGACACGGTAAGATTTTTAATATTTTTAAAAGAAGTTTCGTCTGCTCACCAAGGCTGCATTTATTTAATTAAAAATACAGTAAAAACAGAAATATTGTGAAATATTATTACAATTTAAAATAACTGTTTTCTGTTTGAATATATTTTATAAAGTAATTTATTCCTGTGATCAAAGCTGAATTTTCAGCATCATTACTCCAGTCTTCAGTGTCACATGATCCTTCAGAAATCATTCTAATATGATGATCTGCTGCTCAAGAAACATTTATGATTATTATCAATGTTGAAAACAGTTGTGTACTTTTTTTCAGGATTCTTTGATGAATAGAAAGTTCAAAAGAACAGCATTTACACATGTGTACGGGCTCAATCTTTGGTCACGATAAAAAAAAAAAATGCGCCGATTGGACACTAGGTGTCACTATAACTTGAAAAAAAACATGAAAACAGCTGTAACTATGCAACCGTTAGTCTGATTGACTTGAAATTTGGCATGCAGTGTCTTGGTCCAAGGGGGCATGATAGTCTCAAAAAACATGGCCACCATCGGCCAATGAAGTTTGAGCACCTATTAGACAAGGTTAACGGAGGCCGATCGGAACGAAACTCAGTGGGCATGTTCGACTCATGGTCCTAGAGGTCTGTAAGAATTTTGAAAGAAATCAGCCATAAGTTGGCGCTAACGAGTTTTACGCCTCAGTAATCACGTGGTGTTTCACAAATCCACACAATATGCATATCATTTGATAGATCTCCTCATGCTGAACAACTTTGCCTCAAGAACCAATGCTGTCAATCAAATTGTTCATTAATTACTCGCAAATATGTGAAAAACTTACTTTTGCGAACTAGTCCTAGGTTTTTCGCCCAATTGTAACGAAATCAGGGTAGGACAATTCTATGGACTCTCTAGATAAAAAACAAAAACAAAAAAAAACAATTGAACTTTACCCTTTGGGTCGCTATAACAGGGTCATTTAGAAAATGGGCGTGGCTAAATATACCCAAAAGCCTATAAAGCCTAAATGAAAACTCAGAACTTCACAAAAATAGGTGAGCACATGCATCATATGACTCTAAAGAAGCACGCCAATTTTTGTGCAAATCAGACCATAGGTGGCACTATAATTATGAAAAAACTTTTAAAAATATATGTTTTTAATGGTTTTAGATGAAAATGTATATAACTTTGGTTGTGGTCAACTTATTTTCACGGGAGTCACGTCTTTAGACTCCTGAATCCTTGCCGAGTCCAACGATAACAAACATGGTAGGTTTCGGCTTATGGTTTGTGCTACGTTGTGATTTAGCGCTTAAAAAACTTTTGCGAATATCTTCGAAACCGTTAGTCCGATCGAGACGAAACCAGCGTAGGAAACACGAAACCTAAGTTGGTTTACTAAATGTTAATGCCCAAATGTCAAAATTTTGATAGGAAGTGGCAAAAAAATCCAATCAAAGTCTTTCATGGGTCATTTTTTTTATGCTCTCTTATATATAAGTGTCTATAACTATAAGATATTTTCACCAAAATTGGCACACATATGTATGGACACACTCTGAGGACACCCAAAAAAAAAAAAAAATTGTGGAGATCGGGCAATAGATGGCACTATAACTGTCAAAAAAACCTTTAGAAAACTAATTTTTCCTTAGTGAATTGCCTGAAACTGTCATTTGGTGCCACCAGATGGCAGCAAATGGCCACTAATATAGTTCAATGTTTCAAGGTTTTGCAAGGTTTTGTCATTTAAAATCCTTATAATAACATTACTAATCACATGTTGTCAAGATTTACCACTTCATTTGTTAATTTGTTGTATGTTTTTGCAATAATATAACATTACAATTACATTGAGACCTGAAAATGATGATTTTTAAAGGGAAAACCTATAATAAGCATTTTCTTACCTCATTGATTAAAATATCCATTTCTGCAACAAAATGTGTGGGTAAGCACGTTTAATTAATGGAGTTTACATGGAAAACAAACTTAACACAAAGCAGACACTTTTAAAATGAAAGCGATCCAATAAGAGGTCCTCTGCTGCCACCTGCTGTTTAAAATAGTAATTTTGTCATACTACTCACTAATATTGTTCTGTAATTCATATTTAGACTTAATAAAATCACTATTTTAACATCACTTTTTTTGTCAAAATTCATCACTACATTTCAATTAGAGTATTAGTTTTAACAGTTATGCCACATTATGAGTAAAATGAAACCTGAAAAAGATGTTTTACTGAGATTTGCAGAAAACATCTTTACCCATCATGTATTTCAAATACTGAATCTACAAGAAAATGTGTGTGTCTGTGTTTATGTGTGTGTAAGCATGCTCAGTGTTTATCAAGTATTTTTGTTTAAGCCTTTTCTTTGTCTCTGTATGTTTTAGCATATATCAGAAGTTGTTACATGCTTGTTCAATAAAACTTAATATGTTTTAATGCATATGTGCTTAAAGGCCTTAAAGTGCTTGAACCCCAGTAAATGCTGCTTTCAGCTTTAATTATTTTTGTTATTGTTATTATTATTGTTATGGAGGAGGAGGAAATGGGGAAAATAATAGTCGCCAGACTAGCAAGTGTTGGTTACAGGCGGAGATTCTCTCACACCTCAGAGAGAGGATCAGAACAGAGTAAGTGGAGCATGAACAGAAATAAATAAAAAATAAATAAAAAAAAAGACAAAGTTCCTCAAAAGCTTTAGAAAGTTCCAGTAGCTCAGCTGGGCATCAACTGTGGATGTGTAGGGCTGCAGCCAATCAGCAAGCAGTCAGCACTTTTATCCCTCCATTTCACTCTGATTCATGCTGTCCTTTTATTATAGGATATAGATATCAAGTACCCGGTGGCTACTGGCCCCTCTTCACACGCTGAGCTCAATTCTGGAATGGTGGAAAAAAAATGCTGCTTTATCCCGACATGGGAATACAAAGGCTTCTTCAGTCTCAATCGATAAGGTTCTGGCTCTGATAGAATAGGGCACTAGATCCTCCCCTTGGTAATAGAGTTTACATCTAGTGCTTTTCCCAAGCAGAAACTGCTCTGATGCCTTTGTCAAAAAACAATGGTTTAAACAGGCATTTCAGCAGAACTCTCAGAACAACCTGTTTCAAGGTCAATGTCAATACCAGAAAATGCAACACACCAAACAAATGATGAACTGATGATCTCCCAATGTAAAATATGTTATCCTATCCCAGCTTAAAATGCAGAAACAATTGTAAATTAAAGCAGCAAGCAGCGATGAAAGGGCCCTCGCACCCGGGCTCACCGCCACCCGGTGGCCTTAGAAAGTGGGCGATATTCATTTAAGCAGATAAATAGAGGAGAAATATGGCAAAGTCATTTTGATGCACCACATTTCCTGCTGCCAGCAGGTGGCGCTTTGACTATTACTGAATATTGCCATGTAGATGTCTTCAGGCCAGAACTCTTATCAAAGGTGAAGTTTAGAGCAGATCGGGAATTGTTTGCCTGAGGTACAACAACTTCCTGTTTCGTGGCGTTAATCACATACTTTAGCACTTAGCCAAGTGATTTATTTAACGTGTTTCTAGCATGTTTGGTACTTCATGGCATATACAAATGAGTTTCTGGGAGTGAATTACAGTGCAAAGCATGCCATTTCCTGTTGCCTGCAGGTGGCGCTATGACTATCTGAATTTTGACAGGCCGTCACAGACACGCCCTTCAACGAAAACTCAAGATCTTTGCAAGTTAACATTGCTAAGGCCTTAAGATTAGACAGACCAAATATTATGTTGATCTGGTTAAATCTCTATGAGGAGTTAATCACAGTGTAAAACATGTAATTTCCTGTTGCCAGCAGGTGGCGCTATGACTGTAACTGAATACTGGCATGTAGATGTCTTCAGAATGTAGAATGATGAATGATGTAGAAGAAGAATAATTGACTGAGCAATCACAATAGGGTCCTCACACCATCGGTGCTCGGGCCATACTAAGCTATATGTAAGTTTATGCCACCCAAAACTGTAAACTAAAAAGATCTAATACATGGCATCACAAGGACACAAATGCTTCACTAGCAACTATTCTAAGATGTGAGATCAATGGCAGCAGACAGGACAAAATACAAAAGCAAATTCCATGCTTAAATAAATAAATAAAAGTAAATAAAGAAACTAAATACATGAATAAATATATATTAGTTATAAAATAAAATAAAATAGGTCCTGGAAAAAAAACATTAACCCTCCTTTAACTCTACCAACAGAGTAAGTTCCTCTTTATTGTGTTTTCCAGATATTAATTTTGATGTGTTAGCAAAATCATTACTCAACTACTGAGCAAACTTAGGGTTTTTTACACTAGAAATATTTAAGTCTTGGTCATTCTATACCCTGGTAAAAGGAATCCTGGGTTATTTTGCTTCACATTTAACACTGTTCATAATTCCCAGGGTTAGCAATTGATCCAATGTATTTATAAACCGACTTTTCACACTATACTTTCCTAAAACCTGGGCTAACGTTCTTATTTGCATATTTGTGATGTCAGTGTCATTGGCTAGATGAACAAAACACAACCTATTTACATAAAAGCTTACATATTGCAAATTGTACTATCAAGTTTTTTTTCCTGAATGGACTTTTCAGACTATAAAGATATGAATGATAGGTCTTTTCTTTACTCCAATTGACTCGTTTTCCATTACAATTTGACATTTTTCCCTTTGAATGCTGTTTCTGCACTGTTTCTGTGACTCTCTAAAGTACATGAATGTGAGGTACATGATTGGTTGTCTGTTGCTAAGCATCTAACATCCTAACACTGCTTTGTTTCACACTGTACACCTAACACCGCAACACCGGAGCAGGGTTTCATAACCTTGAGTATAATGCGGCACTAACCCCGCTTCTAAAATTCTAATGTGAGATGTTCCTCTACCCAGGGTTAAAAGCAGGGTTTAGAATGATGTTAACCCTGGGTTAAGTGCAATGTGAAAAGCCCTCTTGAGTGCTATGGATGTTCTCTGGTCTGTTTATGAAAAGATAAGAAATGTCAACCTGCCATCAAGGTCTTCAAAGTGAGCTCCTGTCTCCATCACCAAAACTAGAGTGTACACACACACACACACACACAGTGCCAGCTAAGGGCTATTCCCGCTCACTTCAAACAGAAACTTTAATAACAAGCGCCCAATGAATCATTTCTCCTTTATTATTCATTTCTCTCTCTCTGTGTCTCTCGCTCAGGCTGTACTGCAGTGCGGAGGCTGTCTCTGCAGTAGTCCCTATAGCTCTCTCCATCATACCCCATCACCCTCCTACTCTTAAACACTGCAACGCAGACCTTCAGTGTACTGCACAGACATTCCCACTGTACTACTGAACATACAGGGAAGCAGCAGCACACAACATGCAGTGGGATTTTCTGGAAAAGATTTATTTTTAGAGGGAATGGACATTATAAATCTCATTACAGAAATCCTTAGGGGAGCAATGAAGGAAAACTGCAGATCTAGCGGATATGTGGGGTCAGTTTGGGTTTCTGTTTAAGCAATCTTATGTGTGAAGGTGTTGGATCTCCATCACCTCTACATAGGGATTGTAGACAGCAATATTAGAGCAAAGAGACCCATATATTGTCACATAATTGGCTCTTTCACACAGTATGGACAACGTCCCACTCAGTGAGTTATTGATGAATCAGAAGAAATAATTGAATAAAGCAGTGTCCACAGACCTCTAAACGTGCATGATTATAACTTAAGAGGGGTAATAACATTTAAATGAGCCAAAGTTGAATATCATTCAGCTCATTCCACAGCAGTTGTGTTGGATGGTTCGATGGATCCATTTTGGATGGATGGATGGATCCATTTTGGATGGATGGATGGATGGATCCGTTTTGGATGGATTGATAGATGAATGGATGGATCCATTTTGGATGGATTGATGGATGGATGGATGGATCGTCCGTTTTGGATGGATTGATAGATGAATGGATAGATGGATGGATCCATTTTGGATGGATGGATGGATCCATGGATGGATGGATGGATCCGTTTTGGATGGATTGATAGATGAATGGATGGATGGATGGATCCATTTTGGATGGATTGATGGATGGATGGATGGATGGATCGTCCGTTTTGGATGGATTGATAGATGAATGGATGGATGGATGCATGGATGGATCCATTTTGGATGAATGGATGGATGGATTGATGGATGGATGGATCCATTTTTGATGGATGGATGGATGGATGGATGATGGATGGAAGCCCTAAATTAATGATCAGACAATCTTGTTCTTGCTCTCTTTGGAGTCTCTTAGGCCCTGTCCCAAATGGCACCCTAAACACTCGTGGTCTTCCTACGAGTCAGGACTTTCGTGATGTAATGCCAGGAAGAAGTCTGCTGCAGAGCTTGCTTCAGGGCGGGCTTTGGCTGATTCGTTAAAAATAACTTTAGTAAGGAGAGAAATGAGAAGAAAAACCCTGCGGTTCAGTAGCTGCTCTCGCACTCAGTTGTGTAAATATTTTAATGACATGTCCAACCTTAATGTCAAACACAGAGCTCTTCTACAGAGGGCTATTGGAATCATTCCTAAAGAGTCTCTCCACTGAGCTGCTCCAGTAACTGAGTAGTTCCTAACTGGAAGCTCTGGGGATCTATACACCGCCTAAGCCTCATTTGTCTTGCTGAAAATCTGCGTGTTGGCCCAAAAGATAGTAAAGTGGGATTAATTTCCATCCCATCCCAGCCCGATTCAATCAACTCTCATTGACTGCCTGCTTCCCCTCACAGACGGCACAGATGAGATCCGGACACTGCTTAATGTCACTGCCTGTTGTGCAATTGTGCTAATGAAACGATAGCTGCCTGCAGATGACAGGAAGCAGCTTTGAGAGGGGAGGGGTGTGGTATACCAGCGACTCCGGGGAGACCTAAATCTAATATAGATAGATAGTAACAGTACCACAAGGGTTTTCAAATTGCTGAAAACTTCAGAGGAAAAAAAACTGCTAAAAAGCTTTAAAAAACTAACATAAACAATAACTGCAATAATAATAATAATTAATATCACTTATTATTTTAGTAATATTATTATAAATAACCAAAATCTAATTCAATTTAATAGCAACAACAACAATAATAATAATAATAATAATTCAAATAAAATAAATTAAAATGTACTAAAGTATGAGGTTAAATCACAATTATTTTATTATTCATAGTCATGATTTTATATGGAAGCTTGTTTCCACCACAGAAAAAAAAAAAAAAAAAAAAAGATAACTGACTTTCTCACAATTCTGACTTTTTTTTGTCACAATTATGAGTTTTATATGTCACAATTCTGACTTTACTCAGAATTGTGAGATATAAATTCGCAACTGTGAGAAAAAAATCAGAATTGCGAGATATAAACTCGCAATTGCCAGTTATAAAGTCAGAACTTGCAATTCTGACATTTTTCCCTCAAAATTGCTGAGGTAAATCTCAAACAGGTTTATTAGCAGAAATGGCAGGAACACAATACATAAACAGGTAAGAGATGATATTGGAGATTGTTAACAGATGAGATAGACTTTGTCTTTGGCTACGTTCACACTATCAGTCCAAATCCGATAATGTGTGCATCCGACAAGAATCTGATCTAAAACTGACTGTCCACACTGTGTATCGCAACTGTTCAGATCCGATTTGTGTGTCCATGCCGCTCTTTCATTTTCCAGGATATCTACATTGGTTTCTATGGCAATGACATTGCGTTGGTAGGTATACGCCAACAACAACAACAGCAGCAGCAGCAGCATGGAGGGGCTTGCAATACACATGTTACTAAAAGTATGTTATTCTTACTAAAAACATGACGACAATGTGTATAAATCCGAATGATATCAATTATACACTAACCTGCAGTCAACTTGTGCTCCCTTTAAACCCTCATCTCCCTCTAAGGTCTCCAATAAAGCGACTAAAATCAGCAAGGGTAAAAAACCACGTACCTCCCAAACCCAGTCTTCCTCTACAGCAAGACCAGACCATCGCCGATCGTCAGGTAGGGGGAGTGGGCCTTCAGCAAGCCTGGGCCGGGCCCCAGATTCCGCCGCTGCTAGGCCTCACCCTCCTCCGTCTTCTACTCAGCCTCACTCCGCGGGTTTTTCCAGCACCGCCCCCTGTACGGAATTACCTGCCTCTGCCAACGATTGTCTTCCCCCTAGCGTGAGGCTGTCTCCGTTAGCAGGGCAGGCTCAACCTGTACTGCTCATTGTCTCAAATTCTCCCCATCGTTCTCCCCTGCGGCTCCTGACGTGAGGTTGCCTCCGCTAGAGTCGCAGGCCTGGACAACTTTTCCTTCTCCTTCCCCTCTGGCTACCACTAACCCTTTTCCCTAGCTGTGGCCCTTTTCCCGCTAGCGGCGCAGGCCCAGTCACCTTATTTTCCACCTCAGCCTTCTCTCTCCTTCCCTGTCACTTCCCAAGCTCCAGGGGCCGTCACAAGCACGGGGCTGCCTCCATTTTCAATGTCGGCCTCAGATTTTCTCCCTCAAAACATTCTTCCTCTGGCAAAATCACCATTTTCTTTGTTTACAGCTACACAGATGCCCATATCTCCAAACGCCATTGCTTCGGAACTGCCCCCTGTCGCCAGCAACATCAGAGTGCATATATTATCAGGTGCGGATATCGACCTATCATCACTTCTTTCCCTGGTTCCCCCATCTGATTCTAATCGCCAGACTGATTGTGCCCAATAGAATCAGTGCCCCTATTGGGGCAGTCTGGACACGGATCTCCACAATAAAATCTTCCTGGGCGTTCAAAATATTTCCTGCGCAGTTTGTAGGTTGCTCGCCCATTCTACCATGTCTTGTCCCCAATTAAATCCATCAATTCCTCAAATTCCAGTTTCTAACCAAGAAAAATCAACAAGTTACGTTCCACAGCCAGCTACTACAAACTTCGACTCCTCCGGAAGAGCCACAGCCTTTTCCTCGAGACGACAGGTCTGCAATCATTTTAATACAGGCGGCTGCTTAAGACAACACTGTCGTTTTTTGCATATTTGCAATTACTGTGGCGGCGCTCACGCCCCCACTGTATGCCCTGTAAGGAAATCTACCAATTAAAATTCAAAACATTACTTGTCGACTCCTGTGAATATTTTACGTTTGTCATCAGAATTGTCTCAACACCCTGATCCTGAATTTACCAAATATTTGCTGTCTGGTCTCGAACATTGTTTTGAACCAGGTCTAGAAAGCATTCCCTCACAAAATATGATTTGTGATAATCTTCAATCTGTTCTTACAGAACCTGACACAGTGGACAAATTGATCAATAAGGAAGTTGATTCAGGCTTCATGATCAGACCGTTTGATATTCCTCCTTTCGAACACTTTCACATCAGCCCTATTGGAGTGGCTACAAGGAAATTCTCCGGTAAAAAACGGCTTAATAATCGACCTCTCAGCCCTGCACAATTCTTCATTTCCAAGCATAAACAGCCACATCCCAATCTAAGAATTTTCTCTTCACTACCACAACATTGACCAAGCAATATCATTAATCAAAAACGCCAGTCGTGGCACTTGGCTCGTCAAAGTCGACATTACTTCGGCATTTAAAGTGATGCACAATCCACCCAGACTTGTGGCATTTATTCGATATCCGATGGCATGAAAAAGAGAACTTCGCCACCCGCCTAACCTTCGGCTGCAGAAGCAGCCCCAAGATTTTTGACACGCTATCTGAAGCAAGTTGTTGGAAAGAATCTAGCAAATACGCAATTCCTTACCTTATTCACCTGCTCAACGACTTCTTAATTTTTTCGCCTCCCGATGCCATCCCAGCAGCGCATCTCATTACAGTCCAAAAGGTTTTTTCCGAGCTGGGTGTTCCGATCGCCTAGGACAAAACCAGGGGCCCAGCCACATCCATTGAATTCCTAGGCATCAATCTGGACACCATTAAATTCCAGGCTTCTTTACCCAAAGAGAAAATTGACAGAATAATTCTGGTCTTTTCCACGTTACTAGACAGCCCAAATTGCCCTAAGTGCAAACTGCTATCTCTGCTTGGCCACCTAAACATCGCAATGAGCATAATCCTGCAAGGCCGCACTTTCATCTCACATCTTCTCTCCCTCGCATCCTCCGTTGTTGCATTAGAAGACCAAATCTCTCTAACCAATCCATGCCATGACGAACTAAAATTATGGATAACCTTCCTTAAACAGTGGAACGGATTATCCTTTTTTCTATAATACTTTGGTGTCCCTCCCAATCGATATCCAGCTCTACACCAACGCAGCTCCCTACATTGGCTTCGGGGGATTTTATCAAGGCCGTTGGTTCGTATCTACATGGCCACCTCAGCTTTTAGACACAACGCATTTCTCAGCCTCTTCTGCACTGTTTGAACTTTATCCTCTCATCGTAGCAGCTTTTCTATGGGGGAAAGAATGGTCCACATATAACATCATCGTTTACTGCGACAATGAAGCAACTGTGCATTGCATTAATAAAACCCGCTCTCATGCACCTGCTATGATGCCACTCCTAAGACACCTTATTTGGATCGCAGCTTGAAATCAATTTATTATAACAGCTAAGCATGTACCTGGGTCAAAAAATCGAATTGCTGACTCTCTCTCACGCTTTGCTTTCCAGAAATTCAGACAGCTGGCTCCAGAAGCGGACCCCAACCCGACACCAGTACCTCACTATTCAGAATGAATCTTCCCATAAACCACTCTTTGAGACCACTGCTTGACCCTCCAATCATATTTAACAGCTTGGAGATGTTTTAAAACTTTTTATCTTATTTTTAACCTACCTTTCCCAGATTTCTCTCTGTTCACCATTATGTTGTTTGTCTCCTACCTCAACACAACCAAAAGCCTCCAAGTTGGTTCCATTAAAGGCTATTTAACTGGAATCCAATTTTTTCACAAATAAATTTTCGGCTCACCCTCCGAAGAAATAACAAACTCACAGACCTCAATGCTTATTAAAGGCATCCGAAAAACCCATCCTACCCGCCCAGATGCTACACAACCTCTAACGCTAGACTTGCTCACCAAATGCATCTGTACCCTCCGTCTAGGCTACCATTCTATTAACACGGTTTTCTCAGATGCTCCGAACTCGCCATTACCTTCAATTTTAACCCTAAAATTCATCCCACCATTTCAGATTTACCCTTGGTAGATAACTAAACCATCTCCTACTTTATCAAACAGAGTAAGACAGACCAGACCCAAAAAAGGCCATTTCATTTACATCTTTAACCTCCAATCACCCATCCAACCATACCAAACCCTCCAATCCTACCTTCATTTCAGAAATTCACAGATTAAATCCCCTTAAGACCCACTTTTCACAGATGATTCAAACCACCCAGTTATGTGTTTTTGGTTTCAAAAACATCTCAAATTGATCCTGATCCAATCTGGCATCCCAGCAGAACACTTTTCAGGCCACTCTTTTTGCATAGGTGCTGCAACCACAGCTGCCCAAAAAGGACTCTCCCAGCAACAGATTCAAGCTCTTGGTCGTTAGTCATCTGAGGCTTTCAAAAGCTACATCAGATCTAACTGCTTCCACATCAAAAAAAAAAAAATAACACCAAACACTTATCAGCTAAACCAACTCATCAAACCCTCTTGTGTTTTTACCCTTCCCAAACCCTATACTATCCCCACATGATTACCAAGCTCGTATTAAAACCTCAGAGTCTGCCTAAAGTCTAACTCTCGTTCAGTTGCTGGCGGGGCTTACCCATCCCCATTGCTGCGGGTATCAAACTCCCGTCGGATGGTGTGAGAGTCCTCCCAATCGGAAATAGCTAAACGTCTTTGTGTTTACGTCAGCGGGGGCTTACCCATCTGATTGCAGTGAGTATTGAACTCCTGTCGGATGCCGCCAGAGCCCTCCCAATCTAAAATAACTAAACGTCCACCCCACCGCCAGCGGGGGCTTACCTGTCCGATCGCAGTGAGTACTGAACTCCCGTCGGACACCGGGAGAGCCCTCCCAGTTGAAAATGTTTCATTTTCTGCCTCCAAGGGGCCTACTCGTTCGATCTCTGCGAATATTGATCTCCCGTCGGACGCCTCGAGGGCCCCCTCAGCCGAAGATTACCCATCCGGTAGCCATGAGTGTTGAACTCCCGTTGGATGCTGTTCCTTCTCGATGTTCTGGCCGGTGGGGCTTACCCATCCGATCGCTGTGAGTATTGAACTCCGGTCGGATGGCGCAAGTGCCCCCGGTCAAAACATTTAAACCTTATCTTAGTTTGCTGGTCGAAGAGGTTTATATTCATCTGTTCGCTGTGAGTATTGAACTCCCATCAGATGCAGTGAGGGGGGTGGGGGGTACTCTGTGTTCGGGCCAATTACCGAGCTCGGAGCCCTCTCCCCAGACAATTAATTTATCTAACTTATTTGTAAGTGTGAACTTGTGAAAAAAAAGTTAAAAATAACCATTTGCATAGATGAATTCACAATAAAAACATTAAGATGCCCTTGCATTTCCATTTCACACCAACTTTAAAATATAGCTGCCTTCAAAGGAAGGGGGTCCCTAGCAAAGGAAGAATCATATTTGGGGTCCTTGCCATCAAAAAGCCCTGCATTAATGCATCTAGTGACACCATCGCCCTGTTAAATCTGTGCAAAAGAATGGAACACCAGGTATGTCGTGGCACAGACCTGTTAAGACCGGCAAAAGCTCACATTTTTAACTCAAAAACACACACACAGCAGAGGAAGAGATGTGATTTGAGTTGTATGTCACACTAATGCCACTTGCAGACTTATTAAGCTCTTCACCATGGCGACGATGAGTCATTCGCCAATTCCAGACCCTTGCCATTGTCACTGTCAGACAGCTTCCAAAGGAAAATAAATAAATAAATAAACACATTAAATGTTTTAAAACCACATCCAACAGTCTTACATTAAGCCCACATGTCCAGTTCTGTTTAGAAAGTATAAATACACTCATACCCAATGCTAGTCTACATGACATTCGTTTGGCAGATACTTTTGGCATATCATTTCCTCCAACTTTTTACCCGGTCTGTATGTTAGTCTAACAAGTTGTGTTTTATTTGTTTCTTTATTTAAAAAAAAAATAAATAAAAATAATAATAATAATTATATATTTTATTATTATTATTTTTTTTACCCAGTAATTTTTAAATAGCACATCAGAAAACATTAAGTGTTTATCGATGGCCCAAATGTGGGTAATTTCGGTCAATGACAGCAAGGACTGTAGTTATTTTCATTGCATGCGAGTATGGCTGACAGGCCATTTTCACAAGCCACTTGATGCACTGTCAATGTTGATATAACTCACATGTCATGCATTTTACCTCGATGCACAGTAATGACTGCCTTTCACTTGGTAAGGGTCACAACGTGCAGATACATCATTCACATGCTACCTTCTGCGTGACTGGTAGGATTCATATCATCATATCATGCTATTGCCCAGAATTCATATCATTACCCAACATTCATCACACATACATTGTTCACATGCTCCATATCCATAATTATCTCTCAAGCTGAGAGAGGCTTTCATATGCATGTTCACTAACCACAAATTGCAAATAACTACTTGTGTTGCTTTTTATTAAAGGTGGTGTTGAGCAAGTGCCACCAACATAACAGTAGATTTTTTTTTTAAATAAATTAATAACATCAAAGACACGTGACCGTAAAGACATTTATAATGTTAGAAAATATTTCAAATAGCCAAAACAGGAATAAATTACATTTATTTTATTTTAAAGGGGTCATAAACTGCATTGTTTTATTGTTTTATAATGTTTCCTGGGGTGCACTTATAATGTTATTATGCTTTTTACATCAAAAATTGTCATAATTTAGAGATAAAAGGCATTTTTCCTACCCTGATTTTAGCCTCTGATTTGAACGCTCTGTTTTAAGGGGCGTGTCTGCTGTGAGACTTCAGTGTAAACGCCCACTGCTGTGATTGGCTGACATCTTTGCATATGAAATAGTATTACTCTCTCGAAAACTTTTAGTACGTTTTTACTGTTACAGCTCTCAAGGTTAACTATTCATGAAAAGTGCTGCATTACATTTAGATCTATGGCATTATAATTAGATATTGGCATGAAAGGCTGTAGTGATGAACAGCTGATCACAGACATGTTGTTGAGCGCATGAAAGCAGTGATCTTGTCATTGCAACTTTATTTCTGCACACTAACAAATGCTTTCATCATAACTAACAGTGCAAACGCATTGTAACTAAGAGATTTGTTAAATAAAATGGGAGTTTTGGCGCGAGTCCTTCATATAATTTAATCACTGTTTAAATAACAGATTATTTTCATCCTACTAAGAAAAACAATGTGAAGTTGACCGTTTAGCTGCTGGTTTGATTTACTGACACACAGGCGAAGAACATTTGACTGTACATGAATCATTTCATATCAAATCAGGCATTAGAACAGTAGGAGTAACTCATTTACTGCATTACTGACGAGTCCATATCATTTGCAAAGCCTGCACTGAAATGCGATTGATTTACCAAAGAATCCACAGTGAAATCACGAATACAAATAAATAAAGCTCAACTGAGACAATCACATTGTTGAAAATAAATAACAATATTCCTAGCATTAGGATCCTTTGAAAGGTTATGTTATTTTTAGGGCCCGAGCACAGATGGTGTGAGGACCCTATTGTAATTGCTCAGTCAATTCTTCTTCTTCTCTGAAATGAATCGCATTTTTGAGGGCCTAAACATGCTCGAAAACACATGAAACTTTGCACACGCGTCAGAAGTGGTGAAAATTTACGTCTGATGTGGGTTTCAGAATTAGGTGTAGCAAAATGGCTCGATAGCGCCACCTACAAAATTTCAATTAAGTGCCATTCGCGCTATGTTTCACGTACAAGTATGAAATTTGGTAGACACATGTAACAGCCCAATACCTACAAAAAAGTCCCGGGTACAAAATCTGTAAACCCAAGAGGAAGTGAGATATTTTTAATTTTCTCTGCAAAATTTGTGCACTTTTTGCCAATTCCAGATGTTGTATTTTAACAAACTCCTCCTAGAGCTTTAATCAGATCAACATCATATTTGCTAAGTCTAATCTAAAGGCCTTTGCAACATTAAATTGCGAAGATCTTGAGTTTTCGCTGAAGGGCGTCTCCGTGGCGGCCTGACAAAATTCGATGTTTCGCCATGACACAGGAAATTGTTGTAACTCGGGCATACAATGTCCAATGTGCCCCAAATTTCATGTTTGATAATAGTCCTGGCCTGAACACATCTACATGTCAATATTCAATTACAGTCATAGCACCACCTGCGGGCAACAGGAAATGACATGTTTTACACTGCGATTAACTCCATAGAGATTTAACCAAATCAACATCATATGTTGTCAGTCTAATCTTGAGGCCTTAGCGATGTTAAATTGCAAAGATCTTGAGTTTTCGTTGAAGGGCGTGTCCGTGGCGACTGGACAAAGTCTGATGTTTCGTCATGAAAGAGGAAGCTGTTGTAAGTCAGGCATACAATGTCTGATCTGCCCCAAACTTCACATGTGTGATGAGAGTCCTGGCCTGAAGACATCTATATGCCAATATTCAGTTAGTCATAGCGCCACCTGCTGGCAACAGGAAATGACATGCTTTACACTGTAATTCACTCCCAGAACACATTTAAATATGCCATGAAGTACCAAACATGCTAGAAAAACGTTAAATCATGCAACACTTGGCTTAGTGCTAATGTATGCGATTAACGCCATGAATCTCGGGCATACAATAGCCACTTTTCCACCATCAGGCCGAACAGTTCTCATTGCATAACCGTTCCACTCCGTGCCGATCCGGACCAGCTGGTACGGTTCCGGTTTCATTTTCCACTGTGGGGTTGATAATGGCCGCTCTTTGGAATGTAATATAAAAGCGTCAGTCGTTGCCTTGGTAACGCAACGGTTTACTTATGAGATGAGATGTAATAACGACCGCGTTATGGAGGATGATTAGATATTTCTTTAATTTTATTATTAATTTGTGTTTACATCGCTCAAATAGAGCGCTTAGCCAGCTACGGAGAAACTGGTATCCAGGCAACAGACAAGTGAACAATCCTGTGTGTCGACATCACTTCATGGATTCTACCAGCACGATTCAGCATGGTTAGACAACCGTGCCGAGAATTCCGGGCCGAGAACGGTTTGTAATTGTGCCGTGCCGTACCAGGCTCCAGTGGAAACACAACTTGAGCCGTTCCTTACCATTCTAAGAACCGTTCGGCCCGACGGTGGAAAAGCGGCTAATGTCTGATCTGCCCCAAACTTCACGTTTGAGAAGAGTCCTGCCCTGAACACATCTACATGACAATGTTCAGTTATAGTAATAGCGCCACCCACTGGCAACAGGAAGTGACGTGTTTAACACTGTGATGCACTACTAGCAACATACTAATATATGCAATTGAGTACTATACATGCTAGAAACATTCTAAAACATGCTAGCAACACTTAGCTGAGTGCTAAAGCATGCTATTATCGTCATGAAACAGGAAGTTGTTGTAACTCAAGCATACAATGTCCAATCTGCCACAAATAATGATAAGTTTGATAAGTGCCATGGCCTGAAGACATCTACATGCCAAAATCTAGTTCTAGTCATATCGCCACCAGCTTGTAGCAGGAAGTGTGGCAAATACAAATGACTGACGTAGTCCTTCTATATTTATATACTTAAATGCATATTGCCCTCCATGCTCTTTCAGTTCTGAAACTTACAGGATATTCTTATAGTATGATGACCTCTTATATATCAAAAGCTCAAGGAAATGTTGATTTCTCAATTTATAACCCTTTTAAATTGTAATAATGTTTCACAATATCATTGTTTTTACTGTATTGTTGATCAAATAAATGCAGCCTTGGTGAATGTTTGAACAGTAGTGTACATACGTGTATAAGCTATGATATATGATATATATACACACACACACACATGTATTTATTTGGATCAGATAGTAATAAAATGGTTCCTAAATATAAACATTGATATTGTACATCCAAGAATACCATGGTACATGTAGTGATTGTGTACAGTTTTGATATACTTTTGGTAAAAATGTCTTTATGTGCAGTAAAAAATTGTTCTAAAGCAAGTCTTGAACTTAACAGACTTAGGGAAATATTCCACTATATCCAGTGATCGTTCTGTTCTCTGTGCGCTAAAGTATACTGTTACTATTTTATGGACTGACAAACTGTTCCAAATGATTTAATGTGTTCAGTTGCCCAGCTTCAGCTGCCTAAATGAAAAGACCCAACTCTAAATGGCATGTGATTTTAAAAATAAATAATAAAATACTGACGGTTCCAACTCATTAGCCTACTGAGAAATGTAGCTAAACTAATAGCTTTGCTCCTTGAAGCAACACAACTGCCCAACACTGATATGCCGTATTTCCTGCTGCCTCTATTTCTGACACAAGCACAGTCATAATCTCCTCTGTAACAGCAGGTGATAAGCTAAGCCATTGCGAACGATAGGAGAAAGGATATAATCTCAACTACTTCCCTGGACACTTTTCTTATCCAATAAGACTCTGAGCCAATCTATTCATTTTCTTGTTAAGAGTTTGAACCTGGGAATATTCCCTGCTGGATTTACAAGATTTACAAAAAAAAAAAAAAAGAAAAAGGGAAACACAGATTCTAAACAGATCTCAGACAGAGGTGTAACTTTCCACTATTGCATTTTAAGAGGCTATACTTATGCAGATATGCTAATTAGAGATGCACACAAGCCTTTCCATCTAATGAAAATTAATTTACCCCTGCCAGGAAAAAAGACATCATCCACTTTGGCACGGATATAAGGATCCCAGACAAAGGAAAAAGCAATTTATTCATGCCTGACATATCTGTCCACATCTGCAGAGGTCAAGCAAATAAAATTGCAAATTGATTCCCTATCCATAATTGGGAAGCACTGTGTGTGGAGGAGAACCAGATGCACTATCTCTGAAGACTGCCAGTTTCAATAAGTGTCAAGGAGGACTTTTCTTGTGTCCACGTAAGCAGAAGGCACTTCTAGGTCCTGAAGAAGGCTCTTCACATGGTCACTGACAAAAATATCAATCTACACATACACTCAGAGGACCACTGAAGAGAAGACTGTATAAGTCGAGTGCTATTAAAAGGATGAGACTGTACAGATGTGTTTGTATGTCAGGTTTGTGGTCTTTGTAGGGACCAAATTTACCCACAAATATGGCAAAATCTGAAAAACCTACATTGTGTGGACCAACCCCACGAAAAAAGCAGAATATTCACTTTTTAAAATTATTTAATTTAAAATTTACAGACTTGAAATGCTGCATCTGAACGTGACCACTTCCCATCGACATACACTCTCATGCCGGGTTCAGACTACACAATATTTTTGTCGGTCACGATAGTCACTGTATCAGATTATATGATTTTGACTCCTAAAATCTTGTGCTGTGGATAAAAAAACATGTCAGACTACACGTTGCTACCCGACCATTTATTGCGTGCCGTCTTTAACAACGTGCGTGCTGTCATTGAGAAGGCAGTACTATTGACTGACAGGTGGTGCCCTTGAGCATAAACAAACAATGGCTAGCAGTGTGTTTTGCTCTGTCTTGTCGTCAGAAAAGCCCAAAAGTGGACACACATTTGGATTGCATGGATATTTGTATTTCCTCCAAAGAGAACTGAAGTAACATGTTTTATTTACCTTTTTTCACTCTAACGTGGTAACTTACTCCCTAGAGGAAACATTATAAACACAGGAGTATTGTTGCCATAGCTCCACAAACATTCTCCATTGTAAATTCTACCTAGCAGGAATGATGTAATTGTCTCTCCTTCATTTTGGCATGTTTGAAAGCATGTAGGAAGGTGCTCCTGTTGGCCACACGTGACGGAACTTGTCATGGACGATGGAGAAAAACGCAGCATCGGTTGTTGTCCACTATGACACACTACACAAACTGAAACGATTGAATCTTGTGTCCCGACTCTCATTGTTGCTTACGAATTCCTAAGACACCCTACGTCAAGCAGATTGTGGCAAAATCGGGCTAAAATTGTGTAGTCTGAACCGGGTATTAGGGGCCATTCACACAGAACACATTTTTCCATTCCACTGCACTACTTTTCCATTATTTTTCTATGTAAACACGTACTAGACACATGTTTGACAATTTTTTTTTCTACTTGTTATTTTGCAGTTTTTGTTAGCAAAGGTTTATTATTATTTATTATTCAACATTATTTTTTTGACGCTTCAATTCCAGTATCTAAATATCCTTAAGAGTTAAGTTAATTTGAAAGTGTGTAGTCCTACTTGCAGTATTATGCTATTATATTATGATTACATATTCAATGGCATAAAATGGTCTTAAAATGACAATAATAATAACATATCGCAATTATTTCTGGGGCAATATATCGCACAACAAAAAGTAGTTATCATGATAGGCCTACATGTCTCCTTTGTCTGAGACCCATTTCAGGTCTTGGAGTCTAGACTAATGAGCTGATGATCTGAATCAGGTGTGTTTAATTAAGGAGACATGAAAAGCATGCAGTGTTGGGGACGCTCCAGGAATGTGCTTGGGAACCCCTGCTCTATGGCATTGCTGTGAAAAAAACCCTTTTGGAACCTTTAAAGATGTAGCATACAGAGAGGGAAAAAACAAAACAAAACACACACACAGTAAAAACAGTACTATGTCAAAATACATATTAAAAAAAAAAAAAAAAAAAAAACAGCATAGGTGAAAAGTACCCATGATGACATTACTTCTGCAGAAATGCTGTGATTGTCATGTGACTGTGTGTCACAACTGATTCTTTAAGTCACATGACAACATGGATGTAGTACATTCAGATTACATTTATACTGCACACATTTAAACTTTATACAATGTAAACTTTATACAATGTGCTTCTTTAATGGTTGCAAAATTAGTTAATTAAATGTAGTACTTACACAGTATGCGATTTCAGACACAGCAGGTTTCAAGCCAAACTTCAAGCAGGGTAAATTAGAGGAAACAACAAAACAAAACAACAACACACAACACACACTACATGATCAACCTCTGTGAGCAATCTATTAGCACAATCATTAAACGACAAAACTATTTATGTTACACTGTTAGTGACGCTTCAACTTGAAGTCTTAGAGAAGATCAGTGAAAACAAGTCAGACTCCCCTGAGTCCTGACTGACTGTCACAAACAGATGAGGAGACAGCAGATTCACAGAAATAGGCTGTTTATTGTAACGTGTAAACACAAAGAATGATTCAGGTAAGCTAACTGTATCAGAGAAAGTCACTGAGTCACCACTTAGCTGGGAATTGAGAGTCTATTTGTCTTTTGCAGATATAGAGGAATGAAGATTGTTAGAGGACAAGGACGATTCACAAGGCAGGTAAGCAGTCAGTTTAGACCAGACCAGAGTTAATGGAAATGAAGGAGTAAGCAACAAGACAAGAGTAGTCTCACAGTGATACAGTGAGAGAGAGAAGGTGGGAGATTAGGAGGATAATGGTGAAGAGGCGAGAGACTTGTTACATGATTCACAAAACATAATGGCCAAGCGGATGAAATTAAGTGGCCTATTTTCTTAAGTCAAGTCATCTTCATTTATATAGCTCTTTTCACAATACACATTGTCTCAAAGCAGCTTCACAGTGACAATAGGAAAATTATTATCGAGCTAAAGTTGGTTTTTGATTGAAAAGTTGTTAATTATTACTTTAGGGGCCACTTAAATGACACCTTTCCTACTGAAAAACCGAATACCTTTAATGCATTCTTGCCGTTAATTTACATGTTTAGTCTTTGCATGTTTGATCTATGTGAACTGGAGTAATTTGATAACAGGGAAGGAAGGGAAGGGAAGGGAAGGAAGGGAAGGGAAGGGAAGGAAGGGAAGAACAGGGAAGGGAAGGGAAGAACAGGGAAGGGAAGGGAAGGGAAGGGAAGAACAGGGAAGGGAAGGGAAGGGAAGGGAAGGGAAGGGAAGAACAGGGAAGGGAAGGGAAGGGAAGAGCAGGAAGGGAAGGGAAGGGAAGAACAGGGAAGGGAAGGGAAGGAAGGGAAGGGAAGAACAGAAAGGGAAGGGAAGAACAGAAAGGGAAGGGAAGAACAGGGAAGGGAAGGGAAGGGAAGGGAAGAACAGGGAAGGAAGGGAAGGGAAGGGAAGGGAAGGGAAGAACAGGGAAGGGAAGGGAAGGGAAGGGAAGAACAGGGAAGGGAAGAACAGGGAAGGGAAGAACAGGGAAGGGAAGGGAAGGGAAGAACAGGGAAGGGAAGGGAAGGGAAGGGAAGGGAAGGGAAGGGAAGGGAAGGGAAGAACAGGGAAGGGAAGGGAAGGGAAGAACAGGGAAGGGAAGGACAGGGAAGGGAAGGGAAGAACAGGGAAGGGAAGGGAAGAACAGGGAAGGGAAGGGAAGGGAAGAACAGGGAAGGGAAGGGAAGGGAAGAACAGGGAAGGGAAGGGAAGGGAAGAACAGGGAAGGGAAGGACAGGGAAGGGAAGGGAAGGACAGGGAAGGGAAGGGAAGGGAAGGGAAGGGAAGGGAAGAACAGGGAAGGGAAAGGGAAAGTGAAAGGGAAAGAGAAGAGGAAAGGGAAGAACAGGGAAGGGAAAGGAAGGGAAGGCAAGAGAAGAACAGGGAAGGGAAGGGAAGGGAAGAACAGGGAAGAACAGGGAAGGGAAGAACAGGGAAGGGAAAGGGAAAGTGAAAGGGAAAGAGAAGAGGAAAGGGAAGAACAGGGAAGGGAAAGGAAGGGAAGGCAAGAGAAGAACAGGGAAGGGAAGGGAAGGGAAGAACAGGGAAGAACAGGGAAGAACAGGGAAGGGAAAGGGAAAGGGAAAGGGAAAGGGAAAGGGAAAGGGAAGAGGAAAGGGAAGAGGAAAGGGAAGAACAGGGAAGGGAAGGCAAGAGAAGAACAGGGAAGGGAAGGGAATAGTTTAGTTGACACGTCAGGGCTGAGTTATCGTCATATCTAGATGCAGGTCCTTCATCTCATCTGGATACGGCCTGGATCTGGCAGGCTGCGGCAAACCTCGGGATAAACAGAGAGAGACTAATATTAGCATAGACGTCATTCTTCTTATGATATAGTACATCAGGTGTTATGGGAAGTGTTCCCGGTTCCAGCTGACCTAATCTATGCAGCCTAACAATTTACGTTAATTGAATTATAGAGTTAGGATGAACGTGCTTTACCAGCATCACAGTGCTGGTTTACTGGGATAAACCGCTGGCCTATATTTCAAATATGAACAAATGAGGAAAAGCTATCTGGTAGTTACTGACCATATTGAATGTTACAATAAAGTAGAAACACACAAAGATATCAAGCATGAGATTGGCATATGTAAAACCATAAGGATTATACAGTTTTACAGCATGATTTTTACCCTTAAAAAACATACTGTGGTGGTACAGCGATGGTATCAGATGACAACCATGGTAATTTGATATACACTATGATTCTTGCATTGTTTTATATATTGAGATTATACATTGTCACTCTAGAGCGGTGGTTCTCAACCTTTTACTCTTTTTTACTCCTGATTGTCCAAATTTGATGACTTTTCCAGTTATACGTAATTCACTGGACAAGAATAAAGGATACAGTTTTTTTTTTAAAAAGTATATACAGTATATATTAACTCAATCTCTAATCAAAATATTTTAGAGCTCGGCTTAACTAAAAAACTGCATATTCATTTTAAAATTGCTAATGAAATTACTTTTCCAGGTCTAGAAATCACACTTGTAAAGTGAGACCACAGGAATCCTGCTTCTTCATAGAAAAACAAACAAACAAACAAATAAACAAACAAAATTAATTGTAATTCTTGTTTTGTCATATTTTAAATAGTCTAAGTAATCTTGTGGCCACTTAGAAGTTTGCTGAGGCCTTTTGTTGAGAACCGTTGTTGTAGAAAGCATGAGTGCAAGATGAGTCATAAAAACTTTTTGTGCACATTACAGTAAATTTTAAGCTGTTAAAAGTCCATTAGCATATACTGAAGATCTAAGCTAAAACTCATGCACAGAACTACAAATTTTGATTCTGATTTCAGGGTGTTCTTCAAGTAAAAGCTGGCTCCTGTATGTTTATTTTGTGGGTTGATCCCATGTTGAGAGCAGCCCAAGTGATAAATCAAGGTTAAACAGACACCATCACAGAACGCTGCATCTTTTCTCATGCCAGTAATTTCCTTCCCCTCCACTGGGCCTCTGCCTCTCTTCCAAACATTTAATGTCAGTTGGAGAGTGATATGATGGAGCACACAATACTACCTATAAAGATTAACATTTTCCATTTTCAGACCAAGACCCTTCCATGTATTATTCATGTAAAAGCTTGAGCTGTGTGGACCAGAATTCTATGAGATTTAGGTGGCGTACCAGTCGATTTGATCTGCCTTCCTACTCTTTTATTCATGAGCGTCTCTCTCTTCCTCAGTGTTTGAGGAGGTAAATTAGTGGCCAGTGTGGGTCTGGTGACTGTGTTTCTACACCGAGAGCTGAATGACGCCAATTTGTGTTTGTGGGAGCAAATATAATCATTGAGGAGTAGACAGTGGCATACTGTACGTGCTCAAACATTCAACCTCACACAAACACAAAATACATACAAACATGAGCAGTCATATACAGGTGACTGCAAACACAGAGAACAAAACAATCTGGTAATGACATATGCTGATTAGTTGACAGAACACAGAGGAAAGAGCTGTCTGGCCATCTGATCAAAGGATTAGCATAACACTGACCACACACTCATCACAAAATATCTGGAAAAGGCCAATGGTAGATTAAAAGTTTCACATAAACCATTGGGATGAACGATTTTATCCCCCTGGCAACTCTCAAGGTTATGTGCATGAATGGTTCGAAATGCTCATTTCTGGCATGTGTTGCATATGCCAGTGGTTTTCAACTGGTTTTGCTCCAAGACCCAGATTTTACATCCTACAAGCTGTGACCCAACACAGTACTGAGATTTCTTATCATACAAAAGTGTTCTTGAAGTCGCAATGAAACAAAAGTAGTGACAGATCTTCCATATTGTGACGTACAGTCAAGTGTAACAGATTATCGGAAAATAAAATGTAGGGCAGGACTTGGTTCTATCCATTGGCTGTTGATCTTGATCACATGAAGGCAGAGCTGAATATGGGTATGGCTGCACGATATATCAAAATTATCAAAATATCTCAAGCGTACATCATGATATCGCAACAGCTTCCAATAACTGAAAGATTTTAATACAATAACACCATTGCTGCATCTAAAATTGAATAGTTCCCTATTATATATTATGCAAAAAACAGTATGGCAAAGGAGTATGGCACTTTACTATCCCATGAGGCCATGGAAGAGGATTTACGAATGGCAGTGAGGCGACTCAACTGACGTTGGTAAGTCATGTGACAGTAACAACATGACAGGTGTAGTACATCCGAATTCCATTCATACTACCCATATTCATACTAGATAGAACATTCTTTTTTTAACGCTTATGAAGTAAATTCAAATTGAAATGTAATACCTACTCAGACAATATGTGATTTTGGAGGCAGCGTGAGTCTACACTGGACACGAGCGGCACGACAAATCCTGACAAGCGATTGTGTTATTTCTGAAACGAAGTACCCATGGGTTTTAAACACAGCTGATTAGCTGCACAACCTGAGCTTGGCGTGTCCAATAAAGGAAACAACCAAAATGTGCAGTATTTAATGAGTTATCACATATCACTTTTTTCTTTAAAATTGTGGAGCCCTAAATAAGAGCTTGTGGTTGACTGTAAGTAAGGGGTGGGTTTAAGTGGACTAAATAATTGGAGAAGTCAGACATATGTCACCATAGAGAAGTCTTACATTTTCAATGGGAAAATAAATAAATAAATAAATGAAACATGCATTGATGGATTCACAATAAGATCAATAACATGCATGTAGAAAATAGATTTTCAATTTTCATTTCATGCCGACTTTAAAATCAAACATTAAAATTAATTTCCATTTACCACAAATAGTCCCAACAAGATGCAAAAGTTTGAGTTTCTAATTATCTCTTTAATTTTGATGATTTTATGTCCTTGGACACCAATAATTCAGTTTGATAGGATGTACAGCTTTTAATTTCAACAACAAAAGACATGGGATGACCCTATCAGAGCAGACCCCGGACTTATTTTAGGGTCATGACCCACCAGTTGAGAATCATTGCTATACACCGATCAATAGTCAGGACAGTGAGAGGTGAGAAAGAGGAGAGAGATATGCACTGTCCTCAGTTCATCTTTACCTCTGAAGGAAGAGAGATAATGTGAAAGACAGGAGAGTGATTCTGAGCGTCTCTAGGGGCAAATGGCTCCATTAAAGATAAAATGTCACTCAGCAAAACAAGCTCCTGCCTCACATGACCCAAATACACCACTGCTAGTCAACAAACAGCTTGATTCATTCCCAACTGCTGCAAATGATTCACGTTTCTCTTTAATGTGCTTACAAATAGTTTAATTTATAATTTATGTAGCTATCTGGTGCATTAAAAGTAAATTAATTTATTTCCTCATTATAAGTTTTATCCCTAAACAAATGACTCATACTTCTGTAAAAACACAAAATAGCATCAGTAACTAAAGACTAATTCTATCAGAATCTGTTTTAATAGCCAGTGACAACCTGGTTATAATTTTCTTCTTTTGTATGAAATGTAAAAAGGTGAAAAGTCATGACTACTTGAATTACACTGTGGCATTAAAGCAAATGTGATTAAACAGAAATTAAGTTAATGCATTAAAGCAGATCATGCAGGTATTTGAACTTCATTCATCAAGAAAACAGGGCAAATGTCCAACCAGCACCCAGACATACTGATTCAGAGAGTTCCTGCTAGCATCATAAATACATGAATAGAACATAGCCTTCATTACACATACAGTACACACACATAACAGAACTCCACAAACCATTGCAGTATATGGTGAAGTCATTAAATGATGTTCAGTTTTAACCTTATTATGCAATAATATATGAGCAAAAGAACAGAAAGCTTTCTGTTAAGGGTCATTAAGCACATGCAGTATGTGTTGCCTTGGTGCAGTGATACTGTAACGGAAGCTCTCACACTCACTGATGTGTGACTGATATATCTGCATATAAACATGATGCAGACCATGGGGAACGCTAAGCTGCTTTAGAGAGAAGATAAAAGACATAGGCCTATAGTATGAAGGTCTGGCTTGCTTGGAATATTTGATTGCACTTAAATGGCCTCATTATGAATTGATCTTTATTAAAACTGTTTAAATTAAGATTTGAGATCAAAGATTGTATATAAGATTACACTGTGTGCTCTGCACCCACACAAGCAGAGCTGGTCCTACACTTCTAGGGGCCCTAAGCAAAACTTTGTCAGGGGCCCCTGTCAGTGCGATCATGAAAACCTAACACAATCTCACAGTAATTCATAAATATTTCATGTTTTGCTGAATTGGCGGCTAATTCATGTGAATTCGTACAATCTCATTTGTACATATCCATGCGCTCTGTTTAAACCCCAGTGATGTATAAATTTATAAGTTGTATGAAATCACCACCTCAGAAAAATAGTAAAGTTTTCCTGTGAAATCGGGTTGAAAAATGCCAAAATAACCCCCAACCCCTTTAATCTGTTCTTTCAGAGCAGTTTCGCTGTCAGTAATACAATAAAAATACAAACAATAGGACAAAAACAACAGAGAAAAAGATATGAATGAAATTAAACAATTTAGCCTACTAATAAAAATACCCTACTATACAGAAATTGAAATGTAAAAAAAACAAAACAAAACACACATTGCAGTCTTCACTGTATTAATTAAATACACACTGATTCGTATTAATGTTAAAGTTATTCAGTGAAGAACAGTGAATGATTCTCTCATTTTCTTGTTGTTTAACATTAAATGACAGAGACAGCAGTGGGTTTATTAGGCTGCTGTCACTTTAACAATAAAAATGTACACATTGCACAGATCTAATATAGTGACAAGCATTCGATTACTTTCCTAACTGTTCATGTTCACTTAAAACTTAATCTAAATGAAAACAAACAAAACAAAACAAACAAAAAAACTCACAGACGGACATTTTGAGTGTAAAGTAGTGACGCACTATAATTAGTGATTGTCAGCGACTGCCGGTGAGGTGTGAATTGGCCTTAAAGTATCAAATAAGCAACTTCTAAGAGAAAAATTAAGAGAAAAAATGTTACTTCCAGGAATTCTATAAAAGGATTAGGATTGATTCCAAATCATGATCATTTTAACAGGATTTGTTTTGACTAGGAGTTGTTTGAGAAAGTTACTTTACACTCAAAAGTGTTTTTCATATATTGAAAAGTTCTGAATGCCATGTCAATGCATGGAATTCAGATGTGGACTGGTGAACTCTGAAACTTCGGGAAACTCAAAACCACATCTGTGATTGAAGGCATTAGCCTTTAAAGTCCCATCACTTAAATTTTACCCCAAGCCATCCCTGTTATTCCTCTCTTCCGGAGGTCGTTAAAGCTTGTCATAATCAAAGAGAAATGCTCCGTGACCTTCTGCTTTGACATTTCTGTAACTTGGCAATTGTATAGCAAGAACACCTTGGGGGGGAGGTGGGAGGCCGGGTGAGATAGGCAGACACTGGACGATAAGTGTAAACACAGTACATCATCCAGAGAAGCTGAAGAAAAAAGAACTAGAAAAACAGATTATTCCATCACAGCCTTGATTGCAGGAGGAAGTGATGCTTTTACGCCTCTGCGTGGTTAGCTTCCCAAGTGGTCACTTAAAGGTCTGAGTTAAATGCATCAGAAAATTATCCAAGCACACTAGAAGAATAATCCTGTCAAGTTCGGAAACCTCAATTAGGTCTCAGAGACAGGAATATAAAATAATCATTAATTAATGTGTTTGTGCGCAATGTTCTCTCCTTTCAGCACGTTTCTTAAAATATCTCCCTGGCTTTCCACAAGATAATAAGAGGAGATAACATGGTGAAGCATTTGATTGCTTTTCCAACCACAAGTGCTTGATATTCACTACAATTATCATCACTATTACAGTCATTGCTCACACTTTATATTAGCTGTCTTTAAGTACTACAGTAGTAGCCAAAAGTGATGTCTGGAGGGGATATTTGTTTTTCAAAGGAAAATATGTTATATATAGAGAGAGAGAGAGAGAGAGAGAAGAACAAAACACTAAACTTGGTTAAGATATTTATCTGAAAAAATAATTTGGCAAAAATGGCCGACTACAGCTACAGATTTTATTTTATTTCACAAAAAAAAAAAAAAAATATTGCATAGAAAAACAAAAAGCTTACAGAAAAAAAAAAAAAAAAAAACATATATTGACAATCAGTTATTAATATTTCATTGATTCTCTCATGTTTTTGCTTGATTTCATAAGTGTTTTGGACAGCCTAGCCAAATATTACTGTATGTCCACACAATTTGGCATGTTTCATACAATTGATGTCAAGCCCCACTATGCAATATGCTTACAAAATCTTTAACAAATTTTCAATAATATTTGAATAAAGGGTAAAGATGTCAATTTTCCTAGGATGGACATCACTTTTGGCCACTGCTGTATGTTCTTACATCAAATAATAATAATAATTGTTATTGTGTTCATGTTGTATTGCAAAACACTTTTGCCGCTATTGAGGTGGGGTAAGGGTAAAGTTAGGAAAGGTTTGGTGGTATGGTTATAGGGTTAAGGGGGTAAAGGAAGGGTCAACAGTGTATTTACGCAGATTAATTAGAGCAGGAGTTACATGCAGATATGTTTAAATACTTGTAAAATGTAAAAACAGGTATGTACACAATCAGTGCATCATATCAAATTATTAGTCTATACATTGCAAGTGTGAATGACCTGGTGTTTTGACTGAACTTCAGACAGTAAAATTCCCTGCAAAAAGAACTAAAACTAGGAAGATGTTTCAATAAAAAAAAAAATAAATAATAAAAAAAATGAAAAATTGAAAAAATACACCAGAATATGTTAGTCAAATCTGCCACTTTAACAATACCACCAATCGATTTAATTTACCCTCAAAAGTGTATTTTGATGAATATACCGGAGTGCACTGATTTTGAATGAGACATTTCCTTTAAAGGGAAGTTTAAAAAAGAAAATGTTGTCATTTTGAAACCTGTATGACCTTCTTTTGTGGAAACGGAGATATTCTTTCCCATATAATGACAGTGTATGGTCACTAGCTGTCAAGATAGATTTTTATCAAGGCAAGATTGTCAGTGAATAAAAACTTAACTTAGAGGGATAATTCACCGCTGACATGATGGGCTTTTAATAAAACTTGGCTGTCTGTGAAGTAAATTTTGTTTCAAAATGTGGAAGTACGATCTTTATGATCTTCACAAAAGCCCTGGAGCTGTCAAATGTAGTAGTAAAACATGTCATCCAGTGGATTTTTGCAGACAAATAGATGGGGATATCTCAGTGCAAGTAACATGAAGAAAGAGTACAGCACATGACGGTGAGTGAATGGTATCAGAGTGTTCATTTTTGGGTGAAATATCCCTTTAACTTTATCTACTGGTAATGTTGGCAAGAGAGACTGATAGATGGCTGCATGCAGCACTTTGCACAGGATATAACTAGGTAATGAGCAACAGGGGAAATATGTCTTCAGACATGACATTTTGTGTTTGTGTGTGTAGCATGCATATTTAATACTGTAATCCAAAATACTCCTCATTAAAACTCAATATTCAGACAAAACAGGTACAGAAAAGACCAAAACAAGGAAATTGTGTAGCATCAGTGCATGGAAAATCTCTCATTGCTAACTAACACACTGCAGCCTTATGTGAAAGTAGCCATGTCATATCTTAGCGTATGTTAACCTTTAGCAGTCCAATAGGATATGCAGGGAACCGTATTATCATGCTCTAATGCATAGTGTGTATTTTGTGTGTGCATATTGCACCAAGCATAATGTTGCTCACAGCGGCAATGGTTTGATGTCTGAGTGGGCGTTAGAAATGTAACCCTAGGGGAATGATCTACACATGATCAAAATACATCAGAGAGATAAAGTGATAGCAGGAGAGAGCAAATAATAATAGCTGTGAATAGATTTTGAAAGTCTTACATAAAATAAAATGTGTTCTAACACAACCCTCTATACACACAAACACACATTCAAACGAACGTGATATAATTACTCACTAAATTGAGGCAGGTGGCCAGATCCAAGCTCTAATTGAAGCATTAGTGAAGGTTGCTTGTTACCGCCATAATGATTCTGTGAGATCAAGAGAGCGTGAACAGGTCATAAAAAGGGTTCATAAATAAACTTGTGTGTAATTGAGTCCCACAGACCGTGTTTGGAAGTTAATGATCCATCCATCCATCCATCCATCCATCCATCTGTCTATCTGTCTGTCTGACAATTTTCAGGAGTGAAGACCCTAAATTTTCATTCCATGTGTGTATGAAACATGAGTCGCTCCCGAAACTGTGACGACCTAGTAATAACCATAGCAGTATGTCCATATTCATATTATTCATAAAACAGTAGGCAAAAAGTACCCAGATGACTTATTACTTCCAGTGAGATTCTGAAGTGCACATCTGATGGACACTTTACTATTCCATGAGATCATGGAGAGGAGTTGTGAATGTCAATGAAGCAACATAACCTTGTAGGTCACATGACATTGGCTGCATCCCAAAGCTTATAGGCAGCTGACTTGTTGCCTTGCTGCCTTATCAGGCAATGACTTTGCAGCCAGCATTTGCGCATGAAAGTACCTTACGAAAGTTTTGGACAGACTTCTGAGGCAGCATAACGGTGAGACTGTCCTCCAAAAAAAAACAAAAAAAACAACGACCCTATAGGTCATTTTTCAAGCACCTTATTACGACCTATATTTACGTTTTAAAGTTATGCGCCCTCTAGCTGGCGTCAAAATAATGACAGTGTCGTGTTATGTCTGTCGTCATGAAATGACTTATGACTGTCGTTACCAATCAAAATGCATGTTCATTTAAATGCAGTGTGTGGGGTTTTTACACCATTTCTCCTATTTCCATTTAGCAAAACTCATTTTTTTATTAACGACTACATCCACCCCATCCCTAAACCTAACCTTAGTGATTTATAGTGCATATACACTTTATGAGCACATGCGTTCCCTGGGATCAAACCCACGATCGCGTGATCACATGATTGCATATTGTTATTGCAATGCTCTGCCAATTGAGCTACGCGAAACCTGAAATATGATGCAGATAAAAGGGAACAATGCATTAAAATGAAAGTGTCCTGTTGTCGATAGGGGCGTAACTTTAGCAAACGCTCCTATGGGTCATATTTCATGAATTAAAATGAAAGTGTCCTGTTGTTGATAGGGGCTCAACTTTTGTAAACGCTCCTATGGGTCGTATTTCAGGGAAGTGACAAACGACCTATGTGGTCGTATTGGTTGGAGAACATGTTGAATTTCTCACATGAAATTACATCAAAAGTGGAACTGTCCTGCAGCCAATTTTATTGGGTAAGGTTAGGATGTGTTTTTCTTTTTTTTAATAATGCGATTAAGTTGTTTACATGCCTGTTCATTGCGATTAAAATTGGTGTTTGCCACATAGCTAAATGTGAGTATAGTTATTACGATTATGAGCTTGATCACATTAGTTTGACTGAAGTATTGAGTTTACGTGAGGTAAAATTTAAATCACAATATTGCCAAAATTCCATTAAAATTGCATTATGTGGGTTCACGTAAATGCACTGAATGGGACATACGCAGATTGAATGAAAACATATTAATGAGAAAGTACGAATTAGTCACGAGTTCAACAAAATGTAAAATAGAATTGCCACAAGATTGTGTTGGCCAGACCCCATCAAGTAATTTTATTGATGTTCTCATGTCTGAATCAAACCGCCATGATCAACAGCTAGTAGAAGAGTGGATGCTGTTATGGAGGACCCATAGTTTTAAAATTAAATGCATTCACATATTGTATAGGTGTGAAATTCAGGTTTTCATAAATATTTGGCCAAATAGTCTAACTTCTAAATTGATAAATCCCACTGTGATTCATCTTCTTCGTTCATCAAAAAGAGTGTCTGCATCAAGATCTACATGTGCTTGAGAAGAACAGCTGAGACCTACTTCTAATTTAATCTCTTATATCACAGACATATATATTTTCAAAACATTTCCCCTAGCCCACATTAAACTGAAATAGGAAATAAGATGGGGCTGAGAAATAATGTTGCCATGGCAACAGAAATGAAAATATCAAATATTGATGAAATGCAACAGGAAACAGGGCTTCCTAGAGTTGGGCATATGTCTCATTTTGAGAGCGTGATTGTTTGATTTTGTAGTTAGCACTTGAACAAGTATGTGTGGGCCGCAACCCACCTACAGCCGTCTACCATGTAGTTTAACCTGAAAATGCCAAAACAAAAGAAAAGTTTTTTTATTTTATATATATATATATATATATATATATATATACCTAACTTGGTACTGCAGAGAGAGAGAGAGAGAGAGAGAGAGAAAAAAGAAAAAAGAAAAAAACAAAACAAAAAACTGTTGGTAACAGCTGATGAAGCATCAACCAAAAATAAAGACAAACTGTTAAAGCAACAGTGTATGGAGCTTAGGAGACCTTCCCCCAGTTTCACAGACACGGCTTAAACTAAAATGCATGTTTGAGCTGTTTTAACTAAAAGCAACTTGCACTGACATATCTTAAAATATGTCAGAGCCATTGTTTTGTCTCAAGATGGACACCAGTAATGTTTATAAAAGCTTCTTAAATGCTTTAATTGAAATAAGGCCTAATCCTGGTTTAGCCTAAGCTCTGTCTGTGAAACTGGCCCCTTATGTAAATAATGTATGAATTACAGCATAATCATGTCCTGTATAACTGAATCCCTGTTTTCACTATGAAACTGCAACCACTGAGAGTGTGAAACGGTGTAAAGTTCAAAGATATGTCATTGTTCCGACTATGGTGAGGGGATTACAGTAATACTGACAATCCACTCACCAATGATATCTCAACACAAGTCTACAGCTAAAATGCTTCTAAAATAAATGTAGTCAAACTGTACTAACTCTGGGTCACTGAGAATGAAAATTATGCTTAAAATTGTTGATTGGCTCTAGTTTTCAAGATACAGTTGTGCTCAAAGGTTTACATACCCCTTGCAGAATCTGCAAAATATTGATTATTTTAACAAAATAAGAGGGACCATACAAAATGCAAGTTTTTTTTTTTTTTTTAGTATTGTCCTGAATAATATATTTTACATAAAATATAATTACATATATTCCACAAGACAAAAAATAGCTGAATTTATAAAATGACCCCGTTTAAAAATTTGCATACACTTGATTCTTAATACTGTGTGGCGTTACCTGCATGTACCTGTATGATTTTGAGATCCATCTATTCACACTGAGGACAATTGAGGGACTCGTACTATTACAAAAGGTTCAAACATTCACTGATGGTCCAGAAGGAAACACAATGCATTTAGAACCAGGGGGTGTAAACTTTTGAACAGGATTTAGATATGTAATTTTTTTCTTATTCTGTTTATATATACACTACCAGTCAAAAGTTTGGACACAGTAAGATTTTTAATGTTTTTAAAAGAAGTTTTGTCTGCTCACCAAGGCTGCATTTATTTAATTAAAAATACAGTAAAAACAGTAATATTTTGAAATATTATTACAATTTAAAATAACTGTTTTCTGTTTGAATATATTTTATAAAGTAATTTATTCCTGTGATCAAAGCTGAATTTTCAGCATCATTACTCCAGTCTTCAGTGTCACATGATCCTTCAGAAATCATTCTAATATGCTGATTTGCTGCTCAAGAAACATTTATTGTATACAAGAGAAATCAGTTAAAGGGTTAAAAACATTAAAAATCTTACCGATTCCAAACTTTTGACCGGTAGTGTATTTATATATATATATATATAATATATATTCGGAAGCTACAGAAGATACATGTCTCCCAGAAGACAAATTAAGTACAATTTACCTTGATTTTCAAATTCCTAAAGTTTTCACTCCCCTGCTCTTAATGCATCGTGTTTCCTTCTGGAGCATCAGTGAATGTTTGAAGCTTTTGTCCTCAGTGTGAAAAGATGGATCTCACAATCAAACAGTCACTGTTGTAAAGGGGACAAATATGTAAAAGATGCTGGAAAAACAAGGGATTCATTAACAACCATCACAAAACGAACAAAGTGTCGTGAATCGTCCAGGTAACGCCTCACAGTATTAAGAATCAAGGGTATGTAAACTATTTTTTGTCTTGTGGACTATATGTAAACATCTTTTATGTAAAATATCTTATTCAGGACAGTACTACATAAAAAAAAAAATAACATGCATTTTGTATGATCCCTCTTATTTTGTTAAAACAATTAACATTTTGCAGATTCTGCAAGGGGTATGTAAACTTTGGGCCAGTATAAACAACCTTGACTCAGAAATGGCAGAGGATAAGTGAGTAATAAAGACAAGGGATCTCAATTTAAACCAGAAATGACTAAAATGCATCTTTGACTGGATCTATGAATAAATATATGACTGGGTTTGGACAGTACTTGCTTTCTAGGCAAAACAATTATCAATGAATGATGCGATCTAAAGCTGGTATTGTGTCATACATGATATGAATTGCATCATGTTATTCCTAGAAGTCGTGGATGATGCAATCATAATGAAGCTTACATTATTATGCTGAACAAATTGCCCTATATCAGCTCTAGAACTCATTCAGCAAGGGTGCAAAACTCAATTCCTGGAGGGCCACAGCCCTGCAGAGTTTAGTTCCAACCCTGCATCAACACACATACCTGTAGTTTTCAAATAAACCCGAAGGACTTGATGAGTGTCACAGCAGGTTGAAATGAGGGAGAAAGGATCTAATCGCAGCAGTGATATTTAAATCCCCCCCACCACCACCACCACAGGCACGGAACCAGGGCAAAGATGATCGTATGGGCAGCCATGGTGGAGATGAAGTTGGGAGGAACCAGGGCAAAATCCCTAGCCGGAGTACCACCAGGACGAAGCCCAAGGGAGGTAGGAGCCCTGGCCGGCGGAACCAGGGGGACAACCGACTGAGACAGAGCCAATGGTGCTGGAGACCAGGGCGGAGCTGAAGAGCTGATGGGACCGGGAGACATCAAAGTCCCTGGAGGGCAAGAGCGTAGCCACAGTGACAAGCAATCAAGGTGGAGCCAGGATGCTGGAGGACTGAGGTGAAGGTGAAGGGATGAAACATAGCTGAAGGCCCAGAAGGCCATGGCACAGGCTGACCAAGGCGAAGCTGGAAGGACGTGGAAGCCTGGTGGAGTCGTAGAGACAACGGTCCCGGGTAGAGGCGAGAAGGCGAGGAGCCAAGGCGGAGCCGACTGCTTGACAGGCCGAGGTGGAGTTATGGGCCTGGAGGTTCTAGGCAGAGCCAGTGGGTAAACACTCCAGGACTGGACTGGCGAGCTAACAGTCCAAGGCGGATCTACGATGGGTAGATCAGGCAGAGACAAAGGGCTGGAGTGAGACAGTGCAGGCAGGGCTAAAGGACTGAGCAGTGCAGGCAGGGGTTTACAAAAAGTTTTCTTGGACGATACAGGACAGACATACATTTCAGGAATGACCCTCTTGGTCGACGCGGAACAGGCAGACGGAAACACAAACTCAAACAATGCGGTGCTTGGTGAAGAAATAGGCTTGGTGCAGGAAACGAAAACAACAGGAAACACTCACTTTCACAGTCTATCAGCGCTTCTCCATCAGCCGCTGTTGAGGGGGTTGGGCTCCACGTCATCCCCTCATGCTCTATCAGTAAATCCACAGGAACAAGTGATGTTGCTGGCCCACTCATCTGGTCAGACGCAGTTGGCTCAAGCTCCAGGGTGATCTGTGGCTTTGGCTTCAGCTCAGGCTTTTCTATTGTGGCGGGCTCGGGCTCATGGTCTGTAGTGGGCTCAGGCATCGCTGTCGGCAGTGGCTGGCGCGCTGTTTTCCTCCTCACTCTCGCAAATGGTGAAAGGGGAACTGTTGTTCCTAGAAAGTCCCTTGAGGTCAGTCCCTTGAAAACGGACAAAGAACAAAACAAAACACAGGGCTTAAATACGCTGACCAAACTAACTAAAGAAATGAACAGCAGGTGTGCAAATTAATCAAACAATGAAAAATATAGCAACAAACTGTAAACTAGAACACAGAACTAAAACACATGACAAAAACCCACCCAAAACAGAAACAAACCCAATGATCCCTTACAATAAGTTGGATCAGGTGTGTATAATTAGGGTTGAATCTAAACTCTGCAAGGCTGTGGCCCTCCAGGAACTGTTTTGCACCCCTGTCATACAGTGTTGTGCTCTCTTATTTGTCAGTGTTTGATTTTACAAAGGGACACATTTCTGTTTAGCCAAAATGAGCCGAGATGCCTTGTACTTGTGTGAGCAGTAACTTCAAATGGAGCAAATGGAGCCAATCATTTGTTTTAATTGTCATATCTGAATTCAGCACATCAAAATACATAATAAATAGCACATTTTATCTCTGAAGCAGACGACTTATAAAAAATTGTAGACCAGTGTAATTCCTGCAAATTTCACATCTAAGGTTTTGTTTTCTTTAACAATCACAAAGCGATCTGTGAAATGAAGCATGATGGCAGATACACATGCTGTGCAACTGAGGTCCCACTCAATATGAATGCATCTCATTTACACATTTTCTTAGTTGAGATATACAGTTGCAAGACAAAGTATGTGAATCCTTTATCATATATATATATATATATATATATATATATATATATATATATATATATATATATATATTTACAGCAATAGATGAACACAGTCTGCTCAAACCAATAACACACATACAATTATATATTTTCATTTATTTATGAAACCCACTGTTTAAACTTTCATGGTGTAGGGTGGGAAAAGAATGTGAATAACTAGCTTTGGGGCTGCTTTGTTGCCTGAGGGACTTAACAGCTTGTTATGATTGACAAAATTAATTAATTCTCAGTTTATCAGGACATATAGCTGGAGAATACCAGCCCATATGTCCTTTATTTGAAGCTCAAGTTAACTTGGGTGATCCAACAAGACAAAGGAGCTCAAGAGCAAATCTACAGCAGAATTGCTTCAACGTGTGGCTCAGTCAGAGCTCTCGATCCGAATGCCACCGTGTCTACACCAGACACAAGCACTGCGACAAAAGCAAATAGAACTCATTATAATCAGTAATGCTGTCTACACTGTACGCGGCACCGCACGAAGCGACATGACAAATTCCTGAAAGTAAACTGATGTTCTATTTCTGACATACTTCAAACGCTCATGCAACTTCTGACAGGAAGAACAAATGGATTTGCAATGATCACATTGTCTCGTCCATTGTAGACAATTTCAAGCTGTTGCGGTGTGACAACTGTCACATCTAGTGTAGACAGAGTATGAGATGGCTTGGCATGACCTCAAGAGAGCCACCAGACCTGACCTGAAAAGTTTTGTAAAGAGGAATTTGTGCAGGTCAGATTCACAACTGGAAATTGGAATTTGGTGGAGGTTATTGTCACCAAAGGTGGGTCAAACTGTTATTAAATGCACCATGCACAGTGAAAGTTTACACAGTGTGTTCAAAAAAGACATAAAATATGTTATTTGTTTATCCTTACTTTGAAATTTATGAAGAAACACAAGGGTTCACATATTTTGTTCCTGCACCTTTCAATCAACATTATCACAGGATGTTATTTTGAGATAGCCTTATATATATTTTATATTATTATTTCAAAATTACCTCCTGTGAGAATGTTTAATCATAAACACAGTGTTCAACACCCATAGCAAGACACAGAAGTGTCTTTTGATAACTGCTCTTTAATAAGTATGCAGAAGAGAAAAAGATTTCCCATATAGGCGGTGTAAATGTCCATAGCACTAGCTGGCATTTGATTTCAGTCCATCTGAAAATGGTCCCACCAGTCAATAAATATGCAAGTAGATAATCAGCCAGTCAATGGAGCAAGTAAACATACAATCACAATAACAAGTAAAAGTTCACAGGAATAAGCATTAAGTGTACAATTTCTCTATATTTCACTGACATTTTCAATATATATATATATTTCTTTAATTTGGCTTATTTATAGTCTCTTTTTTTCACATTCAGTGGTCTGTGATGTAAACCCATGACAGTGCTGGCTCTTGTTGTCTGTCTCATCGAGAAGAATCCATATGTAGTAACAAAGCAAGATACAGAGCGGCGCAGAAAACATTCAAAAAATAATCGAGGTAATGCTGACGGACATCTTCAACAATGCACAGCCTCGAATGTGAATAACTTCATTTTATGCACATATATAATAGAACACTATAGCAACTGTTTTGCAGTACGTTTTCATTTCTTTATAAGTATTTTTTAAGCTTGAATCTGTGCTACCAAACGTACATGAATATAAAATATTTTTGCTTATTGTACAGTCAAACGGAGAAAAATATCAACTTTTTTTTTTTTTAAATAACAACCAGGCTTTATGAGTCTCTGTATTTTCAGATTCTTGTCATAACATAACTATATAGTTATATAATATAAAGTACAGTCCATTTAATATACTGTTTATACACTATATATACTCTATAGTGTATATAGTACAGTCCAACACTTGGCAATACCACAAAAATGACTGATACACTTAATCCATAGGTTCAGAAGTATGTTTAAGGCCATGAAATCCTACAGTCTTAAATTTCAAGAGAAACATTGATTGTTGTAAAGAGAGACATAAAAAGCATCTGTACAAGGCTGCAACATTGACTGACAAAGTGTAATAATTATTAAATAAGAACAGAATTGTAGACAATAACATCCAAATCCAATTAAGACACTGTAAAGTGAGCCCCTTTGTCCCTAAAAGGACGTGTCGTTTAACTTGACTCCGCCCTCACTCCTAGCCCAACCCTTTCCCCCGCCCACCTGGCGGAGGTGACTGTGGTGCTAGAGTGTTGTAATCTGAGTCAGCTCAGAGTTTGAGCTTCCTGTCCCTGGATTGGGTTGCGGCTCAGGGCTGACCAGGGGCAGCTCCACGCCTAGTCATGCAGGGTTACTATTCCCATCCGCAGTCTTGCAGTTGTAGGCCACCTCACGCGCGATGTTGCGCATGCGGCTCGACTGCTGCGCATCAAGGCCAAAAGGCGAGGGGTGGCAGAACTCGCGGAAGCAGCGCTTGAAGTTTTCGTCGAGGAATGCGTAGAGGACGGGGTTAAGGCTGCTGTTGACATAACCCAGGGCAATGCAGAAGTGCATAAACACCACCGTCTGGACGCTGGCCAAGTTGAAGCCCAGTGATTGCGCCAGGGCCATGATCTGGATGGGCGTCCAACATACAACGAAAGCTGCGACTACCACCAACACCATACGCGTGATGCGCCGAAGGTTGCGATCTTTCTCCTTGGATCCCGATAGGATGCGAACGCTGCGGAGGCGCTTCACCATGAGGCTGTAGCAAACGCTGATGATCGCCACAGGAATCAGGAAGGAGAGAAGAAAAACACAAGTCCCGAACACCGGGTTCCAGTAACTGTGAGGCTCCGGGAGAACCAAGATGCACTCGATGCCTGAGGGGAAAGAAAAATAGGAGTCACATTTAATTTGAATTTGAATTGAGGTAGCAAACAGGATGCAGAATTGTTATTTGAGATTAAATGCAAGCAAGTAGAATTAAACTGGAATTCAAAAAAGTCATACAACTGTAATTTTTAACAAAACAACAAAAAAAAAAAGCTCAACCAAAAACTTTGAATGGTGGCTTGACAAAGCCTTGGTTGCAAAAAGACAAAAAGTCTTGAAACTATCTAGATAGAGAGATAGATAGATAGATAGACAGATATAGATAGAGATAGATAGACACAGACAGACAGACAGACAGACAGATATAGATAGACAGACAGACAGACAGACAGATAGATAGATAGATAGATAGATAGACATACATACAGACAGACAGACAGACAGACAGATAGATAGATGGATATATATATATATATATATATATATATATATATATATATATATGTAACGACTGGATCGATCAAACACACAATTGTAAAAGTTAATCTTCACAAACCCTCACCCATGCAGACTCCAGGATGTCTAGTTTCCCCACTGAGAACTATCACCATTTGCTCCCCTCATGCATTTCAAAGACACTTGGGAGACAGTGCCTGCTCAGAAAAGTACAGGCTACAAGAAACACACATGTCCCATAGAAATGGAATTCTTTCCACTAATTAATTGACAAATCTGCCTAAATAAATGAGCATGCATTTCTCCAGAACACTCTGTGTATTAATACTGTGTGTATATTGTTCTTTTGTATATTGTATAGTGTTATGCATGTCTGATGAAGAACTACTAGATAATGTAGCCCATCTAGGTGGTGTCTCATATCAAAATACTCATCATTTAATGACTCACACTTTGGTGGACATCATCATTTCATAGAATGCATTGTATGCTTGTTATATTTATCAGAGTATAAATGGACACAAACTGCAAGCTTACTCCCCTCATACAAATTAGTTCACTTTCAAAAAAAAAAAAAAAAAAGGAACTTTCCCACTTGAGAATTGCACCTTCCTCATTGATTAAGTATTAAGCTGTGAACCCCTTTGTTAACAAAGGTGCTTTATAGTGAGAAACTGATGGTTGTTTCAGCTCATTAAATGACTGTTTTCATAGCTCCATTCCCCTGTTATGTTACGGTTTTATTCAATTCCACTTTCTCATTTCCTAGGTGTGCTTGAGTTGTGTGTATGTGTCTGTTTAGTTATGTGTTTGTGAATTAGTTAAATAAAACTTTTGAAAACTTTTGATCACAGCTACATGCTAAGAAAAAGTTATTTTTCTGTGGCCAAGGAAAATATCCTTTCTGAAGAGTTGAGAGACAATCAATACTGAGTGTTCGCTGGCCAAACAGATTAATTGATCGTAATATTAATTCAGCTACATGAAGTTAATTCGATTAACTGATCCAAATATTTGTAATTAATTATAACAAGTTATCATTAATTATTCATATTTCCCTTTTTGAGCTAATTTGCTACAGATAGACATTTTGATGAAATACCTAGCGCTAATTCACTGTTGATGGCCATTGACAATAAATTTAAAAAACTGAATTTGAAAAGAAAAAAAAAAAAACTTTTAGACAATCTAGAATATCACACTGTATTCAATCTAAAAGTAAATATCTTCCAGAGAGCCCCTCAACAATATTGAGATTTTCACGGATTCAGCATGCCCTTTTCAGAAAATGTTTTTCACATTTAATCATTTTCTCCCTGCCACTCCTCTTGACATTTTTGACAGCCTACATCTGAGAGCATTAAAAGCCTCTCCATTCCTGAGATGTGTGAATCTGGACTTCCTGTCTGCTACTTCAGCACTTCCGTGAAACATCTGTCAATTGCAAGTGCCAAGAGGTGGTCTTTTCACCCATCTTAGCTAAAAGGAAGCTGGCATTAGTGTTCTAGATGTTGCCTGTGGTCTAGTCTCACAGAGCCAGACTTTTGACTTAAAATCTGGTTCAATGCATTCTGGATTTGAACGGCCTACCAAGACAGAAAGTGCCTGACAGACATGTAAAATGACCAACCCCAGTTTGTTTTGATTTCAAGTGCTGTTTAGGGGTCAATCAATCAATCAATCAATCAATCAATCAGTCTGTCTATCTATCTATCTACCATCAGTCATACCGGTCTAAAGCTGCACCCTGACTAGCACATCTGCACATAAGAGGCAATTTCCAATTCGGTGGAGAGAACAGCGCCTTCCATATATAACCATTTTTTTCTCCAATACAATCAATCATTTTGGAGGATCATTTCTAAGGCATTTCAAAATTGCTTTGTATTCATATCATCCAAAACCAGTCACTCAAATCACATCAGTAAAACAGCAGGATTTTGACAAGCACAGCTCACCATGCATCTTCAAAGACTCATGGAATCAGACTGGAAAAATATGCTTGCAACCAGTTGGTATTAGTTATATGTGCAAATAATAGAATTATATGTAAAACATGCAACAGTTTGCAGTGTTTCTGAGTTTATATGGTACCACCAATTGTAGAATATGCAATTATATTTCATCATTTGCTATGTTGTGACCAAGCAACTCATTGTTCCAAGTCCGCTTGTTTGTTTGAAGGCTATTTTGAGATGGAACGGCTTTGCTAAGAAGTTAAACACAGACTTAACATCTACACTGCTGGACATTTGTTTACAGACATTCGTCCACATCCCTTCACCTCTGAATCTCAGTCATCCTGCCTCCCTCTGCTTCTGTCTGTCTTTCCCTGCAGTGTCAAAGGCAGCAGAACGCAACTTGCATGAAGTGATGAATAAATAAATATGTTGCAGCCTGGCAGTAGCGGAGAGGAGAGAGTGTTACGAAAGAAAGCTGTCTGAACATTCTGCTGAGAGAAACACTGATCATCTGAACTGTACTATGTGAACTAAAAAAACCAAAAAACATTAGAAACTAAAACATTAAGACATATTACAGTAACAAGACTTTGAGGGAAATGTGATGATATAAAAAATTCTGCATGACCATATTCTACACTGCCTGTGCTCCCTTTGCTAGTTTGTCTTCATGGTTTTTGATTGAGTTATGCACATGTTTCTGGTTATGTTAATTATCTCTTTGTATTTAAACCCTCTGTTCATTCAGTTTCTTTGTCTGGTATCATCAGTGTTAATGTGGTTGTTACGCTATTCCCTTGTGATCTCCTGAGTGTTTCTTTTGGACTTAAAGACTGTTTTTGTTTCTCTTCTCATTCTTCATGCACTTTATTGCAGCCACACTTGACAATAAGAGATTTATTTCAAAAACATTAAAAAATCTTACAGAATACACACACTACCATTCAAAAGTTTGGGGTCGGTAGTTTTAGTTTTAATGTATATATTTAGGATATAAAACAACTCTTATAATAAAACTCTAATTGACACAAATGCATGCATAGGTCCATGTATAGCATCATGTTTAGACCTCATCTGTATGTAAATACTTTGTCATTTTTCTAATGTGTTGGTTTAGTGGTGATTACTTCACTGAGAGGGAGCTAGAGACCAGAGCAGGTTATTTTACACAACACAATACATCTAAATGGGCTGATCCATTATTCTTCAGGATCTATTAGGTTCGTGAATTATGGATAAAAGTGAAGAGGGTGTTGAGGAGTTGTTGCTGAGGGCACAGCAGAGATCCAGCCCTTATTTTATTTTATATACAACCTGGAACCAGAAAAGGTGAGCTCTGCCTGGTGTTAAACCAGTTTCCAGCTAATACAATTAACCTAGCAAGGTACTTTAAGGGTTTTTTTTTTTTTGTTTTGTTTTTTTTTTTACTAAAAAGAAACCTCACTCAATTAAGAAATGTTATGATTATCAGGAGCTCAAAGCCACAGGGAGGAAGGGCCCTTCTGGGTCACCTGTGGTTCTGCTTTCAGAACAGTGTAGAGAGCAATTACTGTAACTTCAATGGAACCTAACAGCAAAATGATTAACACTGAAATGCTTTGATGTGCTTTTTAAAGCCCCTTAATAGTGCATGTATTATTGACAAACAAACCCCCCACACATATAAAGTCATATTACGATTCCCCTGTTGGTCTAAGGTGTTATAATTTGTTATTCGGTGTACTAGTACATCCTGCTCCCAACTGAACGTTAAATAAATGTTTAATATTCACTTACTGGCCTGTAAGCTACATTGATCATTCCCACATTTTCTGCAGTTGAGAGGATCTTTTACATTAAAGTCAACAGGAAACAGTTTTTCCAACCTATTTTACTTCCATCATTTGACATATTTCTGAGATTTAAATTATATTTTGAGGAGGTTTTTTTATTTGGAAACAAGGTTATATTTAACTAAAAATAAAACTATATATATATATATAAAAAAGTTAAATAAGGCAAAATATTAAAAACCTTTTTATTTCATTTTAGGTAGTTGAGAAGTCAACGTTTCTAATTTTTCTATTTTTTATTTTATTTTTTTTTTCCTAAATATACTACTAATAGTACTAAAATAACTAAAACTAAAATAAAAAAGAGTAAAAATTGTATAGACATTAAAAAAACTAAAAAAAAAGGCAAAAACACAAAACTTTAACTAAATTTAAAATAAAAACAGAAAATGTCAATATAAAAACTCATTTAAATATTAAAAACTATAATCATTTCTCAACACTACTACAATAACACTGTATTCATTAATATTTTGTAGCGTTAAAAAAAAAAAAAAAATGTTCTATTTGTTCATTGCTTGTTCATGTTAGTTCCTAACTATAGATTTTAAAAATGCATTAGTAAATGTTGAAATTACCATTGACTAAGATTAATAAATGCAGTAGAAGTTATATTCATTCATTATTAGTTCATGTTATTACTTTAATGTCTGTTGGGAACCATCTAAATAAAGTGGAGATATTAAGCAGACAGTCTAATATTCTAATGAGAGTTATCTGACATGTAGTTGCAGTTACTTATAGTTAGTGGGATTTCTAAGGTGGTCTATCAAAATAAACTGTTACCTAATATGGTTAAACTAATGAAACCTTATTGTTCATCAAATTAAATATGGTAAATCAGTAAACAAAAAAAGTTAAATAGGGTCTCACACACACACACACACACACACTCACCGTTGTCAACTTCCACATCTCCAAGTACCATAGCCGGGACCCCTATGGCTGAAGCCAAGACCCACACGCAGATATTGACCACTTTGGCCTTGTGGGGCGTCCGCATGTCCAGGGCTTTCACCGGGTGGCACACGGCCACGTATCGATCCATGCTCATCACGGTCAAGGTGAACACACTTGTAAACATGTTATAGTAGTCGATGGAGATGACCGCTTTGCACAGGGCATTGCCAAAGGGCCAGAAACCAAGGAATACATCCGTGCCCTGGAAGGGAAGCGTAGCCAGAACCAGCGCATCAGCCAGTGCCAGGTTAAAGATATAGATGTTGGTAGCCGTCTTCATCTTGGTATATCTGGGAAAGTGACAGAGAAAGTGAAAATAAAAAAGTGAATGAAAATATAAATCAGGATGAACAGCTAAACACATTTATCCTGACAAAATGCAGTCTGTATTTGCGAGGAAACAGATCAGTTGTTGCTCCCCTGGGCCCTCCGCAACAATGACATTAAAATGACATTTCACATCAAATCCTCTTTTTTTTAATGTTTTGTCGGCAATGTCTTGTTTTATTTGAAAGCTACAACCTGTGATTCCCACTGTGGAAATGCATCAAGATTCACAAACAATTACATACGTTGGGATCTGAATCAGAAAGAGCATTATTGCCAAGTCTTGCACACACAATGAATGTTTCTTGGTAAATATGAGCAAAGCACTGCCATGACAATGCATTAAAAGCAGTAATTATTTGGTTGTCAGCTGTTTTATGATGTTTGAGAAAGGTTGATAACATTCGCTGTGCTGTAATATTGATCACATCATTCACAACAGCTTCACATCCACTCAGGATCTAACAAACATTTTGACATTGTTGAAATGAAAATTGACAAGCATTATGAGTCCTACCAACTTGAATGCAAATAAATAAACAAAGTATTTATTCACTGAACACATGAGTAGTATTACACATACTACGTAACTAAAATATTAAATAAGGAGATTTATTTTAATGTATGCCTTGTATTGCAAATACAATCGACTTGACATTATTGCAATCATAATAATTAAAAATGAACTTTTTCTAAAAACTGAAATTAGTCACTTATTTTAAGATGAAATTGCAGCACCAATGTTTTACAATATGAAGTGATCCTCAAAATCGATGCCAGGTCTAATCTAATGTTTTGTTCCTCTGTAATCAATCTGACATTTAACAATAATAACAGGTAAAGTCTTATTCAGGCTGGATCAGCAGCTGAGATATCTCTCTGTCTGGATTTGTGTTTATTTGTTTATTTAGAGTTCTCTTTCATGTCATTTTAAAGAGTGTGAATACATTTAACATAGCGAGGTCCCGCTTCTGACATTGAAATGCTCCATCAATTCCAGTCCTTTCTAAACCAGTTCTGTTGCCGTTATACTTCCAAAAACCTCTTTTTGACCAATACCACAAACCTTGTTCTCACTCGGTTACAACTAAAAATGACTCTACATATACGCATGAGGAATGAATGACATTGCATTAGCATAAATATATACACAAAAAAGTGAGAAAATAGAGGAAAAATACACAAAATAAGGCAGTAATTTTAATAAATTTACTTGCAAAATTAACTGCTTTATTAAAGTGGTCATGACATGAGAAATCAAATTTGCCTTGATCTTTGTACCATTAAAACATCCTCCTCATTATAAACAATCAAGCTCCAAAAATGGCTCATTTCGATATTGTGGGATTTGTGATATTATACAGGTAAATAAATACTGCTGCTTTCACATGCTATCGGAAATTTCTGAAGTCGTGATTACGAGCTTGTCACATTCAAATCGAGGAGGACACCAGGTTTTTTTTCTTGCCTATTTATTGGGAAAATCTTATTAAAGCCAAAATGATATTTAGCGTCCCTTTTATTAACAACCATATAAACATTCATCACACTGTCTAGATAGTTAGCTTGCTGACGATTCTGGAATTTCGGTCAAATACAGGCTATTTTTACTGTGTATAAAACATACAATATGATAATTCATTTAAGTAAATATGCACTACTTTAACGTCAAGACAAGGCGATGTAGCTGTTGCGGAAAAACTAATAAAGAATAGCATTCACAGCAGCAATTGTTCTCCCTTCTGCCATGTTGGGCTGCCCATCTCGGGAACTTGGGTATCAAAATGATCTCGGAAACACTTTACAATAAGGTTCATTAGTTAAACATTACTTAATGTATTAACTAACATGAAATAAATGAGCAATACATTTGTTACTGTATTTACTAATCTCTGTTAACGTTAGTTAATGAAAATACAGTTGTTCATTGTTTGTCCATATTAGTTCACAGTGCATTAACTAATGTTAACAAGATTTTAAAAATGTATTAATAAATGCTGTAACTAATGTTAACTAATGAACCTTATTGTAAAGTGTTACCATTATCTCTGTGCTTCCCAGTGGTAAATACGACTTGAGAGGGTTTTTATGTTCAGTTTTAACTAGGAAAATCATATTTATGATAATTCTGCTAGCATGTGAAGACAGCATGCATTTTCATATGCCCTCCTCTAAAGCAAGACATCAGCGAATAGTTTTACATCATTGCACAATAGGCCTCACCCACTGACGTTCAGTCACTTAACAGCTGACATTAACCTACAACGGATTCAAGCATCACGTCACGTCCAAATCAAGTAGAACCAATTATAATCACTGATGCGGTCTACACAGGATACAGTATACAGATGCACATTCACTTTCTGAGGTATCCATGCGCTTGAGTATGCCTACATAAGGACAAATGAAAGAGTAAATAGAAGAGTAAAGAAACGTTCACTTTGACGTGTCTTGTTTAAATATTTCTTTAGCGACTTCAGAAGGTTCTCAGTGTCAGGAACAAGTGGATGTCACGGTACGTTGTTGATGAAGGACAGTGAGGACTCTTTCTAAATATAAGGGTTTGTTTAGAAATAAAAAATAAACTGGACATAAACCAAAACACCCCAAAGGGGAAAAATATAACTAAACATAACTTAACTCAGACTTGGCTTGAAACTGACATGAGGAACATCAAACACACGAATGTAACACAGCATCTAAGACAATGATCCAGCACAGGACCAGTGTTGCCAACTGCTTTCAATTAAAAGTAGCTAAAACTGGTAGCTAAATGTCACTAGATGACATCATAATGGCAAATTCATTGATCTATATAAACATGAATATAGATAAGTGGGCAAAATAAGAATATAGATAAGGTTTGTCCAAGAAGTTGCTAGATTTTTCCTTAAACTTTTGAAAAAAAAAAGTCTCAAAAGGGGCTGGAAGTCATTAAATCTAGTGAGAAAATCCCTAAATTGTCAACACTGCAGAGGACAGAAAACACAAGGAGAATAAATAGGGAACAAACAAGGCAGGTAATCAGGGAGGACAGGTGGGGCAAATGAAACAATAATCAGGTAACAAGATAGACAGCACATGGCACATGGAAACACATGACAAGCCATGTGCTCACATCAACATAACAAACACAAACACGACATGAGGGCATTCGGCAAGAAAGAAACACAAAGACAAGACAATACGGGAGTGTCAGAGCTCTGTCACAAAACCAAGAAATTACACTAGACAGAAGTGACAGAACCCTGACAGTGGATGGATTATTTTGAATGGCGTCATAGATTCTGTCATGAATGTGGCTCCCACGCCTCCTCCTCCACACCACCGGAGGAGCCGTCACCTGAGTATTGACTATTTCCCATTCGGACTACATTACCCATAGGCCCTCATTCCTGGGACTGATTGCACACACACCTGCACCCCATCACACTCACACTATTTAAACCACCTTCACACGCACTCACATCGCAAAGTCTTGATTTGCCCTGGTGATCATTTCTGAGCGTTTTCTTGTGGACTGTTACCCTGTTACCGTTGGACTGTTTATTACCCTGTGATTCTCTGCTGCCTGCCCTGATCTCTGCCTGTATACTGGACTGTGTTTGTTTGCCGCCTGCCCTGATCCTTGCCTGTGACTCGACCCTGTTTGTCTGCCGCCTGCCTCGACCATTGCCTGTCTCTGTTTATGCTTCTGCCTTTGCCCTGTTACTATTGGTGACTATATCAATAAAGCTGCAAATGGATCCCCACTCTGTTGACCCATCATTACAGAAGACTTCGCCAACTAGCGATCCAGCAGCATTCATGCAGATCTCCACCGAGCTGTCTGCCCAGGCCAACCAGCTCGCGGTTCACCAACATCAACTGAATCGCTTGACTTCTCTTACCGAAGAGCTGGTGAAAACCCTGCAGAGTCTTCGCTTCAACGCCGCCCGAGACCGCCACACCTCCACCCGCGGCTCCCATCCGTCAGGCCTTCCCGGCTGCCCCGCAGTCAATCCACGCCTCGCTCTCCCGGAGAAGTTTGATGGTACTCCCGCAAAGTGTAAGGGATTCCTTCTCCAATGTTCCCTCTTTGTTAATCAGCAACCATCTCTCTATCCCACGAAACCAGTCGGATTTCCTTCGTGTGCTCGTTGTTGACTGGTAAGGCGCTGGATTGGGCTACAGCTGTGTGGAGAGAGGATAGTTCCGTGTTCCCCACCTTTTCTGCCTTTTACAAAGCTTCAAAGAGGTCTTGAACACCCGGAGGGTGGCAAGAGCGCTGGAGACCAATTACTATCGCTGAGTCAAGGTAAAACCACAGCGGCTGAGTATGCACTACATTTCCGCACCCTCGCCGCTCAAACGAACTGGGTTGAAGACACACTGAAACTACTGTTTCAGAGGACTATCGCTGGAACTTCAAGCTGAGCTCGCATGTCGTGACAAGGGCAAATCACTCAGCGAGTTCATCGAACTAACCATCCACATAGACAATCTTCTTCGCTCACGCCGAATTCGCTCGTTACCCCCTGTCACCAATCCCACAACGGAACCTATGCAACTAGGATACACCCCACTTCATCCCGAGGAGAGAGAAAGAAGACAACAACTTCACCTGTGTCTGTACTGCGGTCAAGCTGGGCACATCAAACTCAACTGTCCCGTTCGACCTAACCCAGCTAACCCGAAGGCGGTGAGTTCCCATTATTCCACTAACTGCCTCAAGATCCCCATACAAATAACTGTGAATGACCAGCATATAACCACGCACGCTTTACTGGACTCTGGGGCGGCGGGCAACTTCATGTCAGATACATTCATCAAAGAACACAGCGTTACACTAACGGACTGTAATTCTCCATTGACAGTGGAGGCGCTAGATGGGAGACCCATTGGAGGAGGAAAAGTGGCGCACATCACCTCCGAGCTCGCACTGCAAGTCGGAGTGCTTCATCACGAACGCATCCGTTTCTACGTGATTCATTCACCCAATAACCCAGTCATCCTTGGTCTCCCGTGGCTCAGAACTCACAATCCGCTCATTTCATGGAAGGAGGGTCAAATCGTTCAGTGGGATGCCGCTTGTCATGGACAATGCTTGAAACAGATCACCCCATTACCAGTACAAACCATCTCAATTCACGAGTCCAACGTCGACGCACTCAATATACCCGCTAATTATGCTGACCTGGCGATCGCTTTTAGCAAAAGTAAATCCACAGAATTACCCCCTCATCGACCCAGTGACTGTGCCATTGACCTTTTGCCAGGTACCACGCCCCCTAAGGGCAGAATATTTCCCCTGTCACAGCCGGAATCTGCTGCCATGAAGTCCTACATTGAGGAGGAACTGGCCAAAGGGTTCATTCGACCTTCTACATCTCCGGCGGCATCCGGCTTCTTCTTCACAAAAGAAGGACGGCAGTCTTCGACCCTGTATCGACTATCGTGGTCTGAATGACATCACAGTGAAATTCCGCTATCCACTACCATTGGTTCCCGCAGCTCTAGAACAACTAAGGCAAGCCAAATATTTCACCAAGTTGGACCTCCGTTGTGCATATAATCTGATCCGCATCAGAGAGGGCGACGAGTGGAAGACGGCTTTCTCAACTGCTACTGGCCACTACGAGACCCTCGTTATGCCGTTCGGGCTGTCCAATAGTCCTCTGTCTTTCAATCGTTTATCAATGACGTCTTCGGGACATGCTAAATCGCTGGGTCATCGTCTACATTGACGACATTCTCATATACTCCAAGAACTTGAAGAACACATCCAACATGTCAGGTCCGTGCTTCAACGCCTCATTCAACATAAGCTGTACGCCAAAGCAGAGAAATGTGAATTTCACCGCACTTCAACAGCATTCCTGGGCTATGTCATCAGTCAGGAGGAGTAGCCATGGACGACAGCAAGGTGAGGGCAGTGCTTGAATGGCCCCAGCCCCGCACATTGAAAGAACTACAGCGATTTCTGGGTTTCGCTAACTTCTACAGGCGCTTTATTAGAAACTTCAGTGGCGTTGCAGCACCTTTAACCTCCATGACCAAACGACAATCGACACGCCTTCACTGGTCTCCTGAGGCGTTGCGCGCCTTCCAAGAATTGAAGGAACGATTCACTACAGCACCCATTCTTCGTCACCCAGATCCAGAACTCCCCTTCATAGTCGAGGTTGACGCTTCCAGTACTGGCATTGGGGCCATCCTCTCCCAGCGTCAGGGTAATCCCGCAAAAATGTTCCCATGTGCTTTTTACTCACGGAAATTGTCAGCAGCAGAACGCAATTACGACGTGGGCAATCGGGAACTACTGGCTATGAAAGCGGCGTTGGAGGAGTGGCGCCATTGGCTAGAGGAGCACAACACCCGTTCACGATTCTCACCGATCACAAAAATCTGGAATACCTTCGTTCAGCGAAGCGTCTAAATCCCGGCAAGCAAGATGGGCCATGTTCTTCACACGCTTCCAATTCACAGTAACCTACAGACCCGGCTCAAAGAATGTCAAAGCAGATGCTCTATCCCGCCAGTCTGAGGAAGTGGAAAGGTCGACCAATGAAGAAAGTATTCTTCCTACCAGACTGCTACTCGCTCCGGTTCAGTGGGACGTCATGACTGAGATCAATCAAGCCAACGAACAAACCACTCCACCACCGAATTGCCCGCCTAATCGCACTTTCGTCCCCGAACACCTCCGCAACAAATTGCTTCGTCAAGTTCATGACTTTCCCAGCTCAGGTCACCCAGGCATTACGGCCACGCAACACCTTTTACAGAATCGGTTCTGTTGGAACACCCTGGTCACGGACACTGCCCAATTCATCAATGATTGCACACTCTGTCAAACCACCAAATCATCTCATCGAGTTCCAGCGGGCTGTTGCAGCCGTTACCCATTCCACAACGTCCCTGGTCACACATTGCCATTGACTTCGTCACTGACCTCCCTGAATCCCGCGGTCACACCACCATCCTCACAGTAGTTGACCGGTTCTCCAAAACATGTCGTCTCATCCCACTACCCAAACTACCCACAGCATTTGAAACTGCAGAGATTCTGTGTGACAATGTATTTCGTTTCTATGGACTACCGGAGGATATTGTGTCAGACAGGGGACCCAATTTACGTCTCGAGTGTGGTCAGCTTTCTTCAAGCAGTTAAACGTCAACGTCAGCCTCACTTCTGGGTACCATCCTGAATCCAATGGACAAACTGAACGCATGAACCAAGAACTCACCAGGTTTCTACGCACTTACTGCCAACAGAATCAGCAGGAATGGAGTCGCTACCTGATGTGGGCTGAATACGCCCAAAACTCCCTACAGAAACCTGCCACTGGGCTCACACCCTTCCAATGCGTCCTGGGGTTTCAACCACCTCTATTCCCTGGTCCGGGAACCATCTAATCTACCCTCAGTAACCGAGTGGATGCAGCGAAGTGAGGAGACTTGGGATCTGGCTCATCACCATCTGCAGCGGGCTATAAGAAGGCAGGAAACTCAAGCCAATCGACATCGTCGTCCCAATCCTGAATATGCCGTGGGCCAATGGGTCTGGCTGTCCACAAGGGATCTACGTCTCAGACTTCCTTGCAGAAAACTCAGTCCCAGGTTTGTAGGGCCTTTCCAAATTCTCAAACAAATTACACCTGTATCATTTCGTCTTAAGTTACCTGCTAATTACCGTGTTTCTCCCACTTTCCATGTGTCGTTGCTGAAACCCTCCGGTGGTCCGAGAGGAGACGGAGGGAGCCGTGGCCCGCAACCCCCGCCCTTGATGATCGAAGGCGAGGAAACCTATCAGGTTCGAGAGCTACTCGATTCCAGGCGCCGGGTAGGAGACTACAATATCTGGTCGACTGGGAGGGTACGGCCCGGAGGAGCGATCCTGGGTTAACGCGGATGATATCCTGGACCCATCTCTCTTAGAGGAGTTTCATCGGACGCATCCGGAGAGACCCGCCCTCGACCTCGTGGTAGACCCCGGCGTCCGCCTCCTCGCGTCGGAGCCGCTCGCGAGGGGGCTCTGTCATGAATGTGGCTCCCACGCCTCCTCCTCCACACCACCGGAGGGAGCCGTCACCTGAGTATTGACTATTTCCCATTCGGACTACATTACCCATAGGCCCTCATTCCTGGGACTGATTGCACACACACCTGCACCCCATCACACTCACACTATTTAAACCACCTTCACACGCACTCACATCGCGAAGTCTTGATTTGCCCTGGTGATCATTTCTGAGCGTTTTCTTGTGGACTGTTACCCTGTTACCGTTGGACTGTTTATTACCCTGTGATTCTCTGCTGCCTGCCCTGATCTCTGCCTGTATACTGGACTGTGTTTGTTTGCCGCCTGCCCTGATCCTTGCCTGTGACTCGACCCTGTTTGTCTGCCGCCTGCCTCGACCATTGCCTGTCCCTGTTTATGCTTCTGCCTTTGCCCTGTTACTATTGGTGACTATATCAATAAAGCTGCAAATGGATCCCCACTCTGTTGACCCATCATTACAGATTCTGTCAAGGATTAAATGTTTATTCAGAGAATTTGACTGCAGATTGTTCTGTAAATGAGGCACAGTATAATGGAAAGTTCGCAAAGAAATGTCTCAGGTTACTTGACTGTAACCCTGTTCCCTGAAAAAGCAGAAACGGGATGCTGCGTTTCATTAACGCTAATGAGAATGTTCTTTGTTCGACCGGTTGTGAAGCAAGTGTGGGAAATACGACAAGAATTTGGCTTAAATAACCTCTGACAATGACGTCATGTTTTTTTTTTTTGTGAACTTTCCATTATACAGTGCCTCATTTACAAAACAAAAATTTAAGAAGATGGTGCTGCGCATGGCAGCCACAGTGCTTAGCTCTCCAGTGTTTGTGCTGTTTTTGTTAGTTTTTCCTGTTTTTTGTTTTTCAAATACAATCAGTTTTACCAGGGATGAACTGCTGAACATTCGGCAGTACACACCACAAAATCTTTTACCGGATTTCGATTATTCAGACGTTTTGTTGAATGTTGTAGTCAGTGGAGCGGCAGCGCTGTTTAGACGCTTCAGGACGCGCAGACGGGGGAAGCGCGCCGGCGCCCTCGTGAAGCTCAGACAGCGCGGATTAAGAACGCCGCTGCCTAGCATCCATCTGGTGAATCTCCGCTCTCTACCCAACAAACGGATGAACTCCTTCTGCTCTCCCGGACAAATAAGGATTTTTCGAACTCGGCTGCTCTGTGCTTCACGGAAACCTGGCTGAACGACGCCATTCGGGACAGCGTGTTAAGTCTGCCGGGCTTTCAGCTGTTTAGATCAGATCACGACGCAGAATCAACGGGGAAATCGCGGCGGGGGACGTGCTTTTACATCAACGAAAGGTGGTGTTCAGATGTAACTGTGTTAAAGAAGATGTGCTGTCCCGATCTTGAAACACTCTTCATTAACTGCAAACCATTCTATTCGCCGCAGGAGATTTGCTCGTTCATTCTGGTGAGTGTCTACATTCCTCCATAGCGCACGTGAGCTCGGCTTTACAGATACTCGCTGATATGATCACAGAGAGTGAGCAACAACACCCGGACTCTGTTTTAATCATTCTCGGGGACTTTAATAAAGCGATTCTCTCATGTGAACTTCCAAAATACAGACAGCATGTTACTCGTCCCACCAGAGACAGTAATACACTGGATCACTGTTACACAGCAATAAAGGATGCATATCACTCTGTCCCACGGGCAGCTTTGGGGTTCTCTGATCACTGTTTAGTTCATCTCATACCGACCTACAGGCAGAAACTGAAATCAGCTAAACCTGTAGCAAAGAATGTGAAGAGATGGACCACCGAAACAGAGCGGGCTTTACAAGCCTGTTTCGAATGGACTGATTGGAGTGTTTTTGAAGCTGCTGCCGCCGATCTGGACGAGCTCACAGAGACCGTTACATCATATATCAGTTTCTGTGAGGATTTGTGCATTCCTACAAAGACTCATTTAACTTACAACAAACCGTGGTTCACTGCAAAACTCAGCCAGCTCCGTCAGGCCAAAGAAGATGCTCGCAGAAATGGGGACAGAGTGTTGTACAAACAGGCCAAATACACACTGGAAAAAGAGATCAGAGTGGCAAAGAGGAATTATTCCGATAAACTTCGGAATCAGTTCTCTTCTAATGACACGGCTTCAGTGTGGAAAGGTCTGAAAGTCATCACCAACTACAAGATACCCCAGCACTGTGGTGAATCAACAACTGGCAGACGATCTGAACGAGTTTTATTGCAGGTTTGAAAAATCACCATTAACACCTCCAACAACCCCCCTCTCCCCCACACCTACAATTCAGTTCAGTGAAGATGATGTGCGCCAGGTCTTCAGAAAGAACAAGAGAAGAAAGGCACTAGGCCAAGACAGCGTTTCACCAGCCTGTCTGAAAACCTGCGCTGACCAGCTGGCCCCCATCTTCACACAGATCTTCAACAGATCGCTGGAGCTGTGCGAAGTCCCCTCATGCTTCAAACGCTCCACCATCATCCCCGTCCCAAAGAAACCCAAAATTACTGGACTTAATGACTACAGACCTGTGGCACTAACGTCTGTGGCCATGAAATCATTTGAAAGACTGGTTTTGGCTTATCTGAAGGACATCACTGGACCCTTACTGGACCCCCTGCAGTTTGCTTATCGAGCAAACAGGTCTGTGAATGATGCAGTCAATATGGGACTGCATTATGTTCTGCAGCATCTGGACAGACCGGGGACTTATGTGAGGATCCTGTTTGTGGACTTCAGCTCTGCTTTTAACACCATCATCCCATCACTCCTCCAGCCCAAATTAACTCAGCTCTCCGTGCCCACCTCTGTCTGTCAGTGGATCACCAGCTTCCTGACAGACAGGCAGCAGCTAGTGAGGCTGGGAAAATTCTCATCCAGCACCCGCTCCATCAGCACCGGCGCCCCTCAGGGCTGTGTTCTCTCCCCACTGCTCTTCTCCCTCTACACCAACGACTGCACCTCTAAAGACCCCTCTGTCAAGCTCCTGAAGTTTGCAGATGACACCACACTGATCGGCCTCATCCAGGACGGTGACGAGTCTGCTTACAGACTGGAGGTTGAACAGCTGGCTGTCTGGTGCAGTCTTAACAACCTGGAGCTCAACACGCTCAAGACAGTGGAGATGATCGTGGACTTCAGGAGAAACCCCCCTGCTCTCCCCCCACTCACCATCATGAACAGCACTGTGACTGCAGTGGAGTCATTCAGGTTCCTGGGCACCACAATCTCCCAGGACCTGAAGTGGGACAACCACATTGAGTCCATTGTGAAAAAGGCCCAGCAGAGGTTGTACATCCTTCGCCAGCTGAGGAAGTTCAACCTGCCACAGGAGCTGCTGAAACAGTTTTACTCTGCCATCATTGAATCCGTCCTTTGCACTTCTATATCTGTCTGGTTCAGCTCAGCTACCAAATCTGACCTCAGAAGACTACAAAGGGTAATCCGGTCTGCTGAGCGAATCACTGGTACAACCCTCCCCACTCTCCAAGAACTGTACATATCCAGAGTGAGAAAAAGGGCAAAGAAAATCACTCTGGACCCCTCACATCCAGCACACTCCCTCTTTGAACTGTTGCCATCTGGTCGACGCTACAGAGCTCTGAGCACCAGAACGACCAGACACAGGAACAGTTTCTTCCCTCAAGCAATTCATCTCATGAACACTTGACAAACACGGAACACACAACACTATTATATATTTACTTAATAACACATACTTTTTTATATATCAAATTTGCACACATCATAACTGTATATACAAATTGTCTATATTATATTTTGTTTTTTGCACTTTTTCTATCTTGTATATTTGTATATTATTCTTCTATTTTTTATATTATCTGTGTCTTGTCTTGTCACTGTTACTCTGTTGCACTGTGGAGCTTCTGTCACTAAAACAAATTCCTAGTATGTGTAAACATACCTGGCAATAAAGCTCTTTCTGATTCTGACAATCTGCAGTCAAATTCTCTGTATAAACACTTCAGAAGCACCCTCAGTGATTTGATTCAGGAACCGGGCCTGATGTGGATGCCCTGAAGTCGCGAAGGAGCCATAGCTGCATCCATGCATTTCGTGTACGTGCAGGGTGACAAGGCTAGGCCGAATGGAAGAACCCGATATTGGTAAGCTCTGCCCCCAAAAGCGAACCTCAGGAACTTCATGTGTTGTGGCAGAATTTCTATATGAAAGTATACGTCCTTGAGATTGATTGTCACAAACCAATCTTCAGATTGAATTTGAGATACAATCGTTTTGATTGTTAGCATTTTGACCTTGTATGTTCTGAGGTTCAAACCGCGAAGAAGCATAATTCGACGCAACCCCCCATCTTTTTTGGGAATCAAACAGTACTGGCTGTAATAGCCTGACTCTTTGTCTGAGAAGCGAACATGTTCTATGTCCCCTTTGTCCAGAAGAGCTTGCAGTTCCATTGCCAACAAATGCGGTAGCTTCGGTTTCATGGTAGTAGAAACTACACCATTGAAAAGCAGAGGACAATATGCAAATTGGATCTTGTAGCCCTTTTCTACAGACCTTACCACCCAAGGAGAGATATTTGGCAGTAGGTTCCACAGTGCCAGATTGTCTGAAAGGTGCACTTGTTTTGACACTTCGTTTTGATAGGGGATGTTAGATGTTCGCTGTTCTGAAGTGGATCCATGGCAAAAGCGGTGGAGATTGAACAGCGGTACCCTGAGAGTGCCTGGAAGGAACTTCTGAACATTGTTGAAACTTTTCACGCCCCATCCCAAGTTGACACACTCCTACTATCCTGAGCACACAAGCCACAGGACTTCTTCTTGGCGGAGATGATAGATCTTAGATCCGTCCACCTCTTAGGCTGCTGAGTGTGGCGAGCTGGTCCCCAATCTTTATGAGAGGGCGCATGACTCGCCACACTCTGCTTCTGAGCCTCTCTCCACTGAGGAACCGGACCGGGTTGGGGCTTGATGGCCGGCAGCCCCGTCCCTTGAACACAGCAGGGGGAGAAACTTATCAAAAACTTCTGCATGCCCCTTTGCCTCCCAGAACCTTTTGACCACTGTATTGACGGATTTGCTAAACAGTCCAGAAGGCAACACTGGGGCATTAAGAAGGAATACCTTGTCCCTGTCCTTGATGCCTGTGAGGTTGAGCCACAGGTGCCTCTCCATGGCGACCATAGCTGACATAGAATGTCCGATGGCACGGGCCATTTTCTTAATCACCCAGAGAGACATATCTGTGGCCCAGCGAAGTTCTGAAAATGACTCCTCGTCAATACCCCAGCTCGTGCTCAGATCTTTTAGCAGGTCAGCCTGGTATGCCTGCAGTACCGCCATAGTGTGCAGGGCAGCACCAGCCTGACCCACTGCCTGAAACGCCTTTCCCATCAGCGTAGATGTTGTTCTACACGGCTTGGTGGGGAGCGCTGGCTTTATGGAGTGATGATGCACTTCCAGGGGAAATAAAAACTTTATTTACATTATAAGTGAACCTTGGAATTGTCCAAATATGCATTTTTACTAGATTTTTGGTGATTAGGTTTTATTCACAGTCAGTAGACTGAGGAAACTGGGCACTCTCAAATTTGACATTCAGTTTTAGTGCGCTTAAATAGCATGATAAAAACATTTGAAATATTTTCAGCCTTTTACAAACTGACTATCAGTTGTGCAAATAAATAAAATAAAGTATAATAATGATAATAATAAAAGAAAATCTCTCTTCTGTAATACAGCACCATTATAAGATGACATGATGCTTTTTGACTCCTCTGCTGTCCTTTCTTGAGTCATTACGCAACAGCAAGAGCCAGACTGAGTGAGGGTGGTGAAGACGTGAAGACAGACAGTAGCACATCCACCTCCAGTCCTGAGTCACGCAGGTATAGAGCCATTATAATCATACAACACTACAAACATCACCATGGAGAAAAATAATAATAAGAGTAGATAGAATCATGAGGCTTGTGGATCCAACAGTAAGCACTATCAAAACTCACCATCAAATATGTTACTTTTAGATTATTTGTTGAACTTCCCAGGAAGTGGAACATGAGATTTGAATTGCATTCTCACTCAAACAGAGTTTTCCTATTTCCAGCTGTATGATAGTACAATACAAACACTGACAGACACTGCTGTGAAATGACACTAGTAATAATAATTTCACTGAACTTCATAACCCTAATTATGAATCTCTATGTGTGAGTCAGTGTGAGTAAGAGCTACACTAGCAATATTAGCATGGTGCTTATGACCCCCTGTAGGTTTATGGTGACAAGTTGAACCAGCAAATGAAAACAACACCCTGTTTTCGCTGATATATTGTATTTAATAAGCAGTGAACAGACTTCATCATTAGAATTAACAGTAATTCTCTTATAACTGACTCAAAATTACAAAGTATGTGTTGAATATTGCACTGATCATATTATAGTTCAATATATTAATTAAATCTCAATATACAGTTCAATATTTCACTGTAAAAGCATGAGCACATAAAAACAGAATATTTTAAGAAGTTTTTTCAAATATGATTTCAAACACTGAGATTGTTTTCACACAATGAACACATCTAATATTTCATACTGTGGCAAGCAGAGGAGCTCCTCCATGGGAATTGAGACCGGTGTGTGGCGTGCAGGTGATGCTAATTAACACTCGTTCCATTCCCATGGCTCTTGGCCCCGACTGCTTGCCACACATACTTTTTCTGATCCAAAAAAAGTTAAACCAGTTTGGACAACCTCATTTTCCAATATTGTCTTGACATTTTTTTTTTTTTAATAGGTTTCAGAAACATTTATATAGCCTATTGTTAAGATGTATTTACCTACGCTTTGGTGCAACCTCCTGCTTCTTTTATTTTGGTAACACTTTGATATGGGGAACACATATTCACTATTAACTATGACTTTTTGCCTCAATAAACTCTTAATTTACTGCTTATTAATAGTTAGTAAGGTAGTTGCTGTAGCGTTTAAGTTTAAGTATGGGGTAAGATTTAGGGATTAAGAATGTTCATGCAAAATAAGGCAATATGTGCTAAGTACTAATAAACAGCCAATATGCAAGCTAATAAGCAACTAGTTAAAAGTGAGAATTGTTCCCTGTACTAAAGTGTTACCTTTATTTCAATATGTGTCTGTACTGTCATGTCAAATATCATATATTTTGACAAATCAAGCAAGTGTAGCGTTAGTTCTGGCAGGTCACGTCAATCAAGCTTGCATCAGCCGTCTCTCAGCTGATCCACTTCTACATATAGGGATTTGATGCATATGACAGCATCCATATATATATATTAGCAGCTTATTGCATTGCTCAGGAGCTAATTCCTTTAGGAATTGCTCAGGAGCTAGTTCCTTTTTATGCTCATTGATTAAAAGTTATCAGGTATTGGCAACATGTATGTTGCTTAAGGTTATCAGTGCTGCTTAGGCTTATCTAGTTGTTTTCAGTCAAATGCTTGTGCTAGGCTTATGCAATCATACTGGCAATGTGCCAAACATATCTTCCATCATTGGCAACATGCTTGTCGCTGCAACATGTTGTGCTTTAACCTATCGGGGTCAGATCAAGTCACGTTTATCTATATAGCACTTACATGGCATGGATTTGAGTTGCTTTGCTGTGATGGACAGGATGACGATTCATGGTGCAAACAGAATTAATTCTGCTGTGGGCAGCTCTATTAAAAAAATGTGTTTGTATACTATGCCACAGTGGGTAGTCGGAGATATTGCTGCAGGGTGTATGCTTCCCCGACCGGACTATCACTAGTTTTAATTCTAGTTCTGTGATTATACAACATGCTTGTTGTATCAGATTTTGCTGCCACTAGTCAGAGCTATTGCTGCAGGGTGTATGCTTCCCCGATTGAAAAACCACTAGTTTTAATACTAGTTCTGTGATTATACAACATGCTTGTTGTATCAGATGTTGTTGCCGCTAGGGTTGTAAGCTTCCCCCAGTAGATCCCATACAGTTATTTTACATTTGGTTACAGCAACATGCTTGTTGCAAATATGTCCTTGCTTGCTTCAGCTTGGGGTGGTGCTTCCCCCATAAAATTGGATCTATAGTGTTCAACATTTTCTGCTTGCATCAGGATGTTATTAAACAATCTATCAGGAAAAAAAAAAAATCATATTTTCGCTGTCAGTTTGTGTTTGGGGGATATCAGCTGCTCTCCCTGCTCTTATCCATGCTAGGCTGCATGGATGCACAGTGAGTTCTTGTCCAGAACAGAACCATACCAAAGTCCCTTTAAGACAAGTCATTTCACTTGGCGGCCATCTTTGAAATGCCTCTAGGGCATGCAAGTGCAGCTCCTATCTCTTTGAATGGGGGAAACATCAACTTCTCCAAAGCTGTTTGCCAAGCTTTCGATTAAATTTCATATTTGAAATCACCAATGAAATTTGGCAAAAACTATCTCCTAAAGTTTGTTTCTAAACACTCGAATCATGACAAAAAACTGTATTTTTCAGGCTGGATCAAGCTAATGCACATGTGCACTCCTAAAGTGTGCATCTCTTGTGTCTCATTTCAGAGGCGCGCGTCTGACTGTTTCTATAGGAACCAGAGCTTCTAGCGGCCACTGCAGTAATGCAATGACTTTACCAAACGGTGATTGGCTCTTATTTAGAAGGCGGGACTTATTCCGCCATATTGCACGTTGCACTTTCTCCCATTCAAAACAATACGAGTGACGCATCTTGTGTTATTCTATAGTCTTTGACCATACCGCTAATCCAAACTGTATGCGAATTGTCAATCATCTTTGACGATAATGGTCCTGACAAAATCAAGTGTAGCGTTAGTTCTGGCAGATCCCGTCAGTATTAGTAGTAGTATATCCATCAGTATTATCAGCAGCTTATCGCATTGCTTAGGAGCTAATTACCCTCTTCCATCCCCAGCTCCTCCTCCTGTCCAGTCAGACTTGGCCTTCTATTCCCCTTCAAATCGGACTAATTCTTGAATTACGCTGTACATTAAATTACTGAACATTAATGATATCTCCAATACATTTATGTTGGTTGTGTTCTGTTTACCCTAGGGGAGTTATCGCTGCTCTCCCTGCTCTTATCCATGCTAGGCTGCACAGATGGGCAGGGAGTTCTTGCCCAGAACGGAACCATACCACCAATCCAAACTGTATGCTAATTAGTGGTCCTGGCAGAAATCTGTTTAAACCTAAGCGAAAGGCTGTGTGACTTCATTAAACTTGCAGCAGGTGAAATATGGAAAGAGGGCCTCTGGGATGAAAGCTGACTTTGCCATTGCTTTATTTCATAAATATCTGATGGTGTTGACAAGAGGGACACAGCTTTGAAACCTTATAATCTGGAGGGTGCAGGTTGATCACAAGCAATCACATCATTACCACATGGCACATGCTGATTGGCCTCTGCTGATCCTGCAGCCAATGAGGTTGTTTGCTCAACATTTAAATAGTCTGGTTCATTGTTTGCTGTAAGCTACTCCTGCAGCACGCTATCAGAGTTCCTCTGAAACCCTCCACCTGCCTAGATCTGCTTTGTCTATTTTTGCAGCGGCAGCATATCTTGCTAGTGATAGGCAAATGAAGCCTCATGAAGCACTGAGGCTTTCCCCTCATTGTTTCGGGAAAAGATTCAAAGCTTCGAGAGTGTCGAAAACAGCGCCATCTGGTGTTTATTAAAAAATAAAGCCGTCAAAACCCTGCGAAAGAAGCTTCGTCGGACGAAGCAGCCACCTCACTGTTTCATGTTATGTGCTCAAATAAAAGCCTAATAGTGCGTGTGTGTTGAATTTATGTCCGTGATAAATTAATTTACCCATTAAACTGTGGCACTTAATGCCAGTATGAATATCAATATGATGTAACATAAGAATAAATGTACACGTATGAATTGCATATGGCAAATATTTTATTTTCCTGAGATAATTTGTATTTGTCATATTACTTGTATGACTGGGTATTTAAATTGTACAGAAAGTGTACAGAAAGTGAGGCTTCGTTTGTCATTGGTCACGTGATTTCTACGTTACCAACACAAGCCTCGAATCGGGGCTTCATCTGGCACGCCCATTTATGCTCAGCACAAGCTCCGAAGCCTCGTTTCAAATGTCGCATCATTATATCTTGCATGCTCACAGCATGCAAGCGTGTGTGTGCATCTATTAGCAGTAGCAAGTCCATACTTGCTCTACAGCAGCAATAATCAGCAGCAGCAGCAGCATATAACTTTCATAACGAATGGGAAATAAGTTGTGATCACGTTGTGTCCCATGTGTTTGTCACTCCAGCAGAGCTGATCTAGTTTGTTTTTTCCACAGGGTTACCAAGACAAACTCAAACTAGAGAGAGACTAAACATTTCACAGCAGGCATGGTTGTAGCAAGAAAATCTGAAGTTGGATGAGTAAAAGAAAATCTCACTGGACAGGGAGAGTTTGCTTTGAAATGTGAAGACTGAAGGCTGAGAGATTCCGTCTCTGTTAGTCTGGGATGGAAAGAGGAAGGGACTCGTGAGAATTGTGGTTGATCTTGCACTGACAGCATTTCAACTCCTTGAAAACCAGACTGGGATCAGACAGCACTGAAACTAGACCCCGGGCCTGAGAGCAGCAGAGAGGAGTGCAGAAGGAAGAGATCAATGAAGTGGAGGGATGGAGAGAGAGTAATCAAGGTTGAGACATCAGGGAGGGAGAAGAGGGTTCAGATCTACAGAGATGATGGGGCTGTGGTGGGCTTTTGGGGAAACCAGTGGGAATACATTCATGCACATCAGCTCCTCTCTCTCCCTGTATAATCATGTCTCATTTACACAGTCTTGGCCTGAATGTCTACAGACAGTTTTGGGCTTGGGCCAAGTCTCAGTCCATTAACTGATGCTAAAACAAGAAGGATATGGGAAGCATGAGAGAGAGTGAGAGAGAGAGAGAGAGAGAGAGAGAGAGAGAGAGAGAGAGAGATTTCTGAAATGCTTTCCCAATCTAAATTAGTACTGAATTATATGATTGTAAGAGAGTTTTTTTTTTTTTTTTTGTATACTTAAAAAATAGGCAGCAGGATTAAACTGCCTTATATTATACCGTTTTGTGGATAATTCTAAGAGCAAAATCTCAGAATGCATAGCAATATGTGCAATGAAAATAAATCATCCAAGATGACAGATGAAGCAAGGGAAGTATCTATTATAAATACAAGCAAGCGAACGAACAAAAAAATGAAACAGTTGAATACATTAAAAAGTAGTAAACTATATTTTCTTTTATTCAATATTAAGGTATTAATATTATAAAGAATATATATATATATATATATATATATATATATATATATATACATTAAAAAGTAGTAAACTATATTTTCTTTTATTCAATATTAAGGTATTAATATTATAAAGAATATATATATATATATATATATATATATATATATGTGTGTGTGTGTGTGTGTGTGTGTGTAATTTATTCCTGTGATCAAAGCTGAATTTTCAGCATCATTACTCCAGTCTTCAGTGTCACATGATCCTTCAGAAATCATTCTAATATGATGATCTGCTGCTCAAGAAACATTTATTGTGTACAATTGTACAAAATATTTGTGTAGAATATATATATAAAATATATAATCATTTGTAACATTATAAATGTCTTTACTGAAACTTTTGATCGATTTAATGCATCCTTGCTGAATAAAAGTATTAATTTCTTTAATTTCTTTTCAAAAAAATAAAAACTGACCCCAAACTTTTGAACGGTAGTGTATAATGTTACAAAAGCTTTGTATTTCAGATAAATGCTGTTCTTTTGAACTTTCTATTCATCAAGGAATCCTGAAAAAATAAAGTACACAACTGTTTTCAACATTGATAATAATCATAAATGTTTCTTGAGCAGCAGATCATCATATTAGAATGATTTCTGAAGGATCATGTGACACTGAAGACTGGAGTAATGATGCTGAAAATTCAGCTTTGATCACAGGAATAAATTACTTTATAAAATATATTCAAACAGAAAACAGTTATTTTAAATTGTAATAATATTTCACAATATTACTGTTTTTACTGTATTTTTAATTAAATAAATGCAGCCTTGGTGAGCAGACGAAACTTCTTTTAAAAACATTAAAAATCTTACAGATTCCAAACTTTTGACTGGTAGTGTGTGTATATATATATATATATATATATATATATATAATAAATTAACTTTATGCAGCAAGAATACATTAAATTGATCAAGTGATCAAAATTGACAGTGAAAATATTTACAGTCTTACAAAAAATGCATATTTCAAATAAATGCTGTTCTTTTGAATCATGTGACACTGACTGAAGACTGGAGTTAATGGCTACTGAAAATTCAGCTTTGCCATTACAGGAATAAATTATATTTGAAAATATATTTAGATAGAAAACATTTATTTTAAATGGTAATAATATTTCACTTTTACTGTATTATTATCAATTAAACGCAGCCATGGTTTAAAATAAAATACAGACCCCAAACTTTTGAACAGTATTGTACATCAGGGTATTCTTCACCATTTGATCATCATCACAACTAAGATATTGTGAATATAAATATTGCTTATCTGACTGTGACAGATATAACTGGTAATGCTGATATTGTTCTCATAGTGTGAGTTCAGTTCTAATTTTGGTTCATGAACCTCTCTCCATAGATTATGTATCCATGCAGGAAAAAGGAATGAATAATCACTTGATCTCTGGTATAAATATTATATGACCTGCCACGTTAGATGATGTATTTATGTTAATTATGTATTTTTTTTTTTTTTTTAATTTACAGGAAGAAGGGTGAGGTTGCTGGAATTTAATTTAATTTTCTGCAGAGTAATATCTCAAATCTTAATAAAGCAGCAGAGCTAGTGCCAGTGAGAGTATCTGAGCATCATTTGTGAGGCAGAAGAGTGTTTCTGTAAAGACTTTCACTCTGACACCTGATCTGCCAAAGACATTCACCGGCTTTAGTGAAGACCTCCTGAGCTACAAGTGTTAAATGTGAAGAGATGAAATAGTGTTCGAGAAACTAAGCATCTCTGTATAATTGAGTGTGGAAAGTAATCCATTTTTTTTTTTTTTCTCATTTAAAAACTGGATTAAATGCAATTAAAATGGGGTTTAGTCCATATTTAAAAACATTGAAGTAATCTACGGTTTTCAACATTGACCATTTCATGTGACACTGAAGTCTGGAATAATGACTGTTGAAGATTCAGCTTTGCCACCACAGGAATAAATTACATTTTAAAATCTTTTCCATCTTTTTTTATGTGCAGGCAAGTAATAGTAAGCAAAAATGGTTGTGGTATACAATAAACAAATGTCTACTGGACTTTAAAAAGCCCATTCTGTATGTATAAATGTTTATATTTGCCTACAAAGTGCATTTGGAGTTGAAGTTGGAGTACACTACAGTAGCATGGTCATAAAGTGAATAATCTCAATGCAAACACACACGGACTGAAAAGATGAGATGTGTTTGTGTTACCTCAACAAATATTTTCTCTAATAAATCTGTGCAAACTGCTCTTTCTGAACATCAAATAACTTTAATTTTGTAATAAATGTAAGTAAAGTCCATAAGCCATATGGTGGCTCAATCGTGCGTCATTAATCATGGTGGCCGTCAGTGTGTCTGTGATGTGTAAACATGACATAAATGTGTGATCTGAGATCTGAATGATGAAGTTACTGGTGTGTAACCTTCCATTTGGGAGCGATAACACATTTTACTGTTGTTCCTTCTTAGAGCCAAAAGACAGCTTGATTCATGAATGATGGATGACTTGTTTGAATTGTCAACATCCAAGTATACATATTTAATAAAAAAAAAAATCTTTCTAGACAAAACTCTTTTACACAATATCTGATTGAAATATCAAACACTGTACAAAAGAGAATATATATATATATATATATATATATATATATTTAATTTAGTGTTTGCATTGCATCAAATGCCACTCATTCCACATTAACTCCAGCAAAGAGAAACGAATCTCCCGTTGAAGAAGTGATCATGCCGATGTACTTAAGTATAATTATATTTGTTCACCCTATAGAATAACGATGAACTGAAAATGATCAATCGATTGAAAATACAAAGTTATTGGTTCTTTCAGACGTGGATGGTTTTATGACTTAAATTTACAAGGATGGCTATAGAAAATGATTTAATATGCCTTTGCTAATTTGTATTACTACATTCACACAGAAACAGAGTGGCTCAGTACCGTGAGTCCGTCATTGAAAGAGATGCTTGAGAGTATGAGGAATTGAAAAAGAACACACTATAAAAACACATACAATTAAATGTGAGGTCATGTTTTAGGGACAGAAATTGTTTAACTTTATCCTTGGCATGGTATAAAAAGACAGCCTGATTGACCAAAGTTTAGTATTCACTGAGTAACAAATATTTCAGTGTTTTTACTGCATTTTCGATTAAATGCAGCCTTGGTGAACATTCTGTTCTTTCAAAAACAGGAACATTGGTTTCTTCGCACTTTATTCAAACTTTTTATTAAATATTTATTCAATATTTTGTATGCATGTTGTGAAGTTGTGCTGGGAGTGTAAAACTAATGTATGCGTTCCACATTTCAATTGTATCATTTGTCATGACGCAATGAAACTGTCATGATCACCTGCTGGAGTGCCCATGACAGCCACCAGAGGGCACTCTACCCCAGACATTCTCACTATCACGGACTTCATATCCCATCATCCTTTGTTCTGGACTAATCATTGTTCATTGCACACAGCTGTTTTCACTCATCTTGTTAGTTTCTGCTTATTTGTACCTGGTTTGTTTCTGTCAGTTTCATCGACGTTTTGTTTGTTACGTTGCACGTCTGAGCACTCTTGCTGTTTTGTTTTTTTCATGTTTTATGGACTGGTTACTTGTGTTTTTGACCCTTTGCCAGGCTGTTACAACGATTCTGGATTTTCCTATTAAACTGCACTTGGATCTTAACTAAAGTCTCAGAGCTTCCGTGACAGAAACATACCAAACCATGCAGACATCATTTTTGGCCAAGTGGTCACACCAATCTTTCACCAATCTTATTCTCAGCCTATAATTCAATAAATCACTATATGGCAGGTATTACCTATTGTTATTTTATGGGGTTTAGTAAAAATGGCCAGATGGAAGGAGCTGTCCTCTGCAACCAAGGAGGATATTGTTGAAAGGGCTAAATCTGGTCAGTCGGTTTTGGATATTGCTCATGTGCTGGATGTGAATGGGCACAACGTCCACAGAACTATTTCAAATCACCGTGAGACCGCTACCATGTGAATATAAAGTGCTGTGGCTGGTCAAGGAAGATTTGTGAGCATTTTGACAAGAGGATGGAAATCAACTGAATGTGGGACCGCTTCAAAACATCTGAAAAATCTGAAGGATACTGATCCAAATAATTTGTAGTTCCTTTAGAAGGATGTAGTAACACTTGAGTCATTACTATCCAAACCTTACAAAGAAAAGAAAAAAAAAAAACAAAAAAAACAACAACAACTTAAAAGCATACAATGACTTCAGTCTTTACTAGAGTGTCATCATGTTTTTCACTTTAGAATACTGATATAAATAATTAGTAATTCCTTCTGAAGGATTTTGTCATACTTGATTCACTACTAGTGTGTTACCATGATCTTTACTTTAGAATTAATTATACATTATGCATAATTCACATTAATTATGAACCTGTATATAGTAGTTCTTAGTACTTCTCTGGGAGGAATGAAAAAATAATATTTACTGATTGGCTAATAATAATCTACCACATTCGACTATGCACCATTGCTTACTAATTCATTAATCAGAGTTTCTTGTTAGTTAATAGTAGTTACTAGAGTGTTAATATTGTGTTACTCATTTGTTCCTGTGTAGTTATTCATTAATGACAGAACAGTATTCTAAAGTGTTACATTTTGTCTACTGCAAAAACACCTTGTATTTGCCAAAGAACATCAGGCTGGAAATTTGGAAGATTGGAGCCATGTTCTGTGGTTCCACAAGTCAAAATTTAACAACCTAGCATTGGATGGTGTCAGGTATGTTCGTAGGAGACAACTGGAGTGATTTAATATCAAATGCATGTGTGACACCATTAAGCATGGCAGGGGAAACATCATGGGATTGGGGGCGCATGTCTGCAGCAGGTGTTGGAAGCACCTACAAAGTTGCTGGCACTTTAAAAATGGACCAATACTTGGGAATCCTGCTGAACACAATGTAGCCAAGTATGGTGGATCTGTTTGGATATCAAATGTGTATTTTTCAACATGACAAACAATCCTAAACACACTGCAAATGCAAGTTGTGTGCAATGAAAGTGTTCATGCTCAGCATTTTGAAGACTTTAAATGGCCTCCTCAGTCCCCTGACCTTAAAGCCATTGAAAACCTTTGGGAAATTATAAACCTGAATTGTGATAAGTCTTCTGGTGAAGCTCAACTTTAAGGAGGGTTGGAAAGAAGTTAAGCATGTCTCATGATCAATGCCCAGGACAATGACTGCTGTAATCAAAAACAAAATAATGTATGCTTTATTTCCTGCGAGCTTTATATGGCTTTTTTGCATAATACAATAAAACTCATATTTAATATGCTGGTGTTTGCCTTTCTTGCCAAATAATTTTGTCAAATTAAAGGTGCAGTATATTGACAGCTAGTGGTTGAAATGGGTACTGCAGTCCAAATTCAAATGCAACAGGAATGAGCGCAATTGACAATGGAAGGACACGATTGACAAGCTGATTTATCCGCATTTTAATATGCCTCGGGTCATAGAGCTTTTTAGATGGATGCCTGACCTAGTTTGTTTGCTGGCTTCTGTGCCTGCAATACGCTGTGTTTTCCTCCAACTGGCAACCCGGGATGTCGAATTACAATTGGGTAAAATTGGGAGATCAGTCGGGATCACAAAAACCAAAACAAAAAGACATTCCGACATGGAATGCACATTTCAAAGAATGACTGGCTGTAGCATTGTTTTTCAGAGAAACAAGTATGTGAACTTAGCATGTTACCTAAATCTCTGTAAACATATTATGGCATTTTTTTGCTTTAGTACAGTCAAAATAAATAAATAAATAGATGGAGTACCTTTAATACCTTAACCAATTTTAGTGTATTTTTCCCAATACAACATACTCCTCATATTTTGATTGTTTAATAGAACCTGAAGTGTCATTAAAAGCAAATATTGCGCAAAGTGATGTCCAGAGGAGATATTTGCTATATATATGTGACCCTGTACCACACAGGTATATTTGTAGCAATAGCCAACAATACATTGTATGGGTCAAAACTATCGATTTTTCTTTTTATGCCAAAAATCATTAGGATATTAAGTAAAGATATTTTGTAAATTTCCTACCGTAAATATATCAAAAAAAAATATTTTTGTGAGTGGATATGCATTGCTAAGGACTTCATTTGGACAACTTTAAAGGTGATTTTCTCAATATTTAGATTTTTTTGCACCCTCAGATTCCAGATTTTCAAATAGTTGTGTCTCAGCCAAATGTTGTACTATCCTAACAAACCATTCATCAGTGGAAAGCTTATTTATCCAGCTTTTAGATGACGTATAAATCTCAATTTCAAAAAATTGACCCTGATGACTGGTTTTGTGGTACATGGTTACATATATGTGTGTGTGTGTGTGTGTGTGTACAGCAAATATTGCAAATATATATATATATATATATATATATATAATTTACTTGGGTAATGGTGCAGTAACTCTGAGCCTAAATCAGGCAATGTGAGGGACCACATTAATCATCTCTATACAGACTAAATGAACTGGGGAGAGAGTTGGAATTCACAAAAATACTGGCAGCTCAGAAAATGTTTCATCAAAACTAAGCAAAACAAATTGCTTGACTGGCATCATTAGTGTAATGACAATCATTATAACTATGGCCGACACAAATACTAAATTCATTCCCCTTAAATTTTGGTTGGCCGCAGTGTGATAAAAAAAAAAAAAATGTATAGTCAATGTAAACATCAACTTTAAAATCAAGCAAATGCCTCTGCCAAATGGATGCTCTGGCACTGGGCTGAACAAATGTGTGAGCAGTAAACAGCGCTCACTTCACAGTGTCCGCTTTCAACAAATCAGTTAGGGCAAATGTTGTCACAACAATGGCCTAATTATTAAACTTTAATAAGAAGATAGTTAGTGACTGACGTTTCTGTAACTGAGCTGATCCTAGTTTAGTAGAATTGTACATTTCTAATCAAAAGCCTGGTGGCTTCAGAAATTTGCTGTGCCATCTAACACATTTTGTGTCATGCTGGGTGAAGCCAGCTTGTGTAAAGCTTCTGCTTTGATTGAGTATAATCAAAAACAACATTTCTCTTGTCCCAGTCTCTGCCAGAGGTTCGGATAATACCCAGCAGGCCCTGAGAGGATTACTATGCCTAGAAAAGGACAAGAGAACAGAGAGAACAAACAACTTAATTAAAACTGTGTGGGCAAAAATCATACAAGCATAAAAATAAACTCTTCAGCTTTCAAATATCAATCAGTATTGTTGAGAATGCAGCACAAAACCTTTTTTTTTTTTGTAGTAAAAGGGCAAAATTTTCGATTACAACAGATAATTAGGAAATAAGTTCACAAACTTCTCAGAAGAACAATTCTACAGCCAGTTATTCTGCTTTGAAATGTGTATTTTGAGTCGGAATGTCTGTCTTTGCTTTGGTCTCTGTAATCCTGCCCACTGCCAAATTACCCAATAATATTTTGAGTTGGTGAAAAACACCATGGAGTATTGTAGCCATGGAAGCCAGCAAACGAACTACATCAGAGATCACAGATTCAACCCAACTTAAAAAAGATTTGCCATCCATCTAAAAAGCTCTATGACCAGAGGCATATTAAAATGCGGAAAAAAAAATAGTGTAAGGTTCATCGCCTTCCACTGTCAATTGCACTAGTGTGTCCTCAATCTGGCAACCCACATGAGGGTGGAGACTGAGGAGGAGGGAGAAACAACTATCTCCAATATTTTGAATTTGGACTGCAGTACCCATTTTTAACCACTAGCTGTCAATATTACATACTGCACCTTTAACCTAATTAATTTAAACTAAATAAATTGGTTGTCAATTTAAACAAAATAGAGTCATCACAAAATACAATTTGATTATGCAGAAGTTAAAGTTCAAAATTCTTTAAAATTAATTGTATACCATTTTATCTTGATATAATTGACGGCAATAAGAGATAAATAAAAAATCAGTTTATGAAATGGTGCAGCCGGGACATATAAAGGTAAAATAGGGACGATGGACACTTTTTTATGATTTATAATGATTTATAACTTCTTCATTAGAGGCATAAATCCTACTGGATATTTCAGATAAACTATTATCTATTATAAAATTATTCAGGCATTACAGATAGGAAGTTTTACACAAACTATCATTCAAAGATTTAAGGTCTTAACATTCAAAGGGTAAGGTCGGTTTAATGAAACCATGATACATTTATTCAGGATTATTTGATGAGAAGAAAGTAAAAAAAAAAAAAAAAAAACAGCATTTATTTGACACGGAAATCTTTTGTAACATTTTAAATGGTCAATATAATGCATCCTAGCTGAATAAAAGTATTAATTTCTTTACAAAACGTACACACAAAACAGGGTTTTAAACTGTATTGTTTTTAATAAGGTTGCTTATAGAAAACCTCACATAAAATAAATGTGAAAACAAACAGTTTTTAATTTTTTGAAGGTAAAGCACCTTCTTTTAGTGATAATTTGCATATTAACTGAGATTTCATAACAATTACCCAGAGACTGTACACAAGCCGTCAACCTGTGGCATCTTTATTACAGGCACAACAAATCCAGTGACTTCAAAAACAAACAGCCTGGAAAGGGAAGTGAATCGAATTAGCCCCTGCCTGTACATAATTAATGATTTACATATCTAAACAGAACAAGTGCATGATTGCACAATTTTACATGTCTCTCATTTGGCAAGAAGCTGCTGGGAATCACAACTTTCTCTCTGCCAAGCACATTAAAGTGTTTGTGTCTGACTGCTTCTGCATTTTTGCCAAACGCTCTGCATTAACTCACACACCTGTATGTGAGTGCTTACGCACACTGAGTCCTGTCTGTCAGCATGCTGAAGGCTGAAACAAAGTAGTACAACAGAGTATAAAGGCACTTTGTTTTGCATTCAAAGTGATGACCTCCATTGAAACAATTACCAATGGAGAAAAATTGTAGCCATTTTAAATTGCTATCTAAAGCAGAATAACTTGAGAGACGCTGTGGAGATCATCAGGGCTACTGGACCTTCATCCAAACAATCCAGAATTAGAAACACATGAAGTACTCTAATACTCGGGGCTCCACATGCTTGTGATACAGTGAGGTTCTGCAGGCACACTGGATTCAAATAATTCACATTGCACATTGTTATTGTAATAAAAACAGAATTTGTTTTCCAACAGGGCATCAGCTCAGTGCCAGAGCCATTTAGGTGCAGATGACAATAAAGTGGATAACGGGCTGTAAATTAAAGCACTTGTAACTGCACAGCTATGTTATAAAAGATTCCCTTCTGAATTGTTTTACTTTATGAAATTGGAATTTGTTGATGCTAGTGTGGTTTGACAGTCCCTCTGCACAATGTACATTTATGTGTTTTATTCTCTGTAAACAGTGAGTCTTTTTCACTTACATGTTTTGTTCTGATGTGCTCAAAAAAATGCTTTCTAGCAAAATTTCTGAGATTTACAAGGTACGCATATACACTCGTTTTCTTTTATTCTTACTTTTATTCTTGTTCTAATCTTGATGTATCTGGATTATTCTACTGTAAGTGAATTCCCTATCTAACCAATTATGTATATATATATATATATATATATATATATATATTTTAGATTCCTCAAAGTAGCCACCCTTTGCTTTGTTGACAGCGCTGCAAACCCTTGGCCTTCTCTCAATGAGCTTCATGATGTAGTCACCTGAAAAGATTTTCACTTCACAGGTGTGTCTTGTCAGGGTTCATTTGTGGAATTTCTTGCCTTCTTAATGGGGTTGGGACCATCAGTTGTGTTGTGCAGAAGTCAGGTTGGTACACAGATGGCAGCCCTATTTGACAACTGTTAGAATTCATATTATGGCAAGAACCAGTCAGCTAAGTAAAGAGAAACGACAGTCCATCATTACTTTAAGAACTGAAGGTCAGTCAGTCCGGAAAATTGCAAAAACTTTGAATGTGTCCCCAAGTGCAGTTGCAAAAACCATCAAGCGCTACGACGAAACTGGCTCACATGAGGACCGCCCCAGGAAAGGAAGACCAAGAGTCACCTCTGCTGCTGAGGATCAGTTCATCCGAGTCACCAGCCTCAGAAATCGCAAGTTAACAGCACCTCAGATTAGAGCCACAAAGAGTTCTAGTAGCAAGTACATCAACTGTTCAGAGGAGACAGCGCAAATCAGGCCTTTATGGTCAAATAGCTGCTAAAAAAAAAACACTACTAAGGAAAAGCAATAAGCAGAAGAGATTTGTTTGAGCCAAGAAACACAAGGAAAGGAATGGAATTAGACCAGTGGAAATCTGTGCTTTGAGATTTGAGATCTTTGGTTCCACCCGCCGTGTATTTGTGAGATGCAGAAAAGGTGAACGGATGGTCTCTACATGCATGGTTCCCACCGTGAAGCATGGAGGAGGAGGTGTGATGGTGTGGGGGTGCTTTGCTGGTGACACTGTTGGGGATTCATTCAAAACTGAAGGCACACTGAACCAGCATGGCTACCACAGCATCCTGCAGCGACATGCCATCCCATCTGGTTTGCATTTAGTTGGACCATCAATTATTTTTCAACAGGACAATGACCCCAAACACACCTCCAGGCTGTGTAAGGGCTATCTGACCAAGAAGGAGAGTGATGGAGTGCTGCGCCAAATGACCTGGCCTCCACAGTCACCTGACCTAAACCCAATCAAGATGGTTTGGGATGAGATGGACCGCAGAGTGAAGGCAAAAGGGCCAACAAGTGCTCAGCATCTCTGGGAACTCCTTCAAGACTGTTGGAAAACCATTTCAGGTGACTACCTCATGAAACTCATCGAGAGAATGCCAAGAGTGTGCAAAGCAGTAATCAAAGCAAAGGGTGGCTATTTTGAAGAATCTAAAATATAAAACATGTTTTCAGTTATTTCAAACTTTTTTGTTTACGACATAATTCCATAAGTGTTCATTCATAGTTTTGATGTCTTCAGTGAGAATCTACAATGTAAATAGTAATGAAAACAAAGAAAAAACATTAAATAAGCCCTGCCGCAGAAGTAGATAACACGTCTCATATAGCTGTAGCTGAATAAACAGAAGATTGAAACGCTTTGATTAAACATGACTAATAAACACACGACTGCCTTATTCTGTGTAAGAAGACACATCATCTCACAGAAGGATGCTCAACTGTCGTTATGAAGTGAGTTTGGAGTAAAACATGTTATATTAAATGTTATCTTTTATTAGACAAGATGTTAATAAATGCTTCTCATGTCTGGAAATATGTTGCTTTTTCAAATGTACATTATAAGCGACTCAAACTCGCAGTGCTTTCAGATGGATTAGCGTTTGGAGCCATACTTCATTGACAAGCTGTGCATAAAAAAAAAATAATCAGAGCCTTTGCGATTTCATAATCGCACTAAGAATTGCATTTAAGCGATAATCACATTTAAGTTCAATGTTATTTTTCGTATCGTGCGATAAATCGTGCAGCCCTATATAGTTATATATATAGTTTAGCAGGTTTAGCAGTGATTCTCAATCAGGGGGGGCGAGAACCACTGGGGGGCCTCAATTTGATTTAAAATAATAAATGATTTAAAAGAAGAAGAAGAAAACAAGCTTTAAAATAACATTTGAAGAACCAGGAAAACCTGGTTATAAGATGAATAATTTAAAAGGTGTAATTTCTAGATGTGGAAAAGTCATGAAAATTATTTATTTTTTATTTTATTTTATTTTTTTTTTTTTAATGAATGTACATTTTTATAGTTAAGCCAAGCTCTAAAATATGGGATCAGTTACATAAAAATATATATTTTAAAACAATGTATATCCTTATCCAGTAAATCAAAAACAACTGGAAAAGTTACTGGCCTTTGAATATTTTTGTGCACAATGAGGTTGGAGTCAAAAACCCCAAACAAGAAGCTATATGACCAGATTCTGATCAGATTGCATCTTTTTTTTTTTTTTTTTTTTTTGATGAAAAGATAAATGAATTAATTCAAGGCCAAACACATCACACTCTTAGTCACGCAAGCCCTTTCATTCCCTTCTGTTAAGAGTCACAGTGTTGTCATCTGCCTTCATGTGATGTGACACTGCCCACAGTTTGTTCTGTCTGTTCAGTCTCCTTCTAAGTTCAGTCTAAGGATGATTCAGTGCCTGAGCAGATGTTAAGTGACTTGCCTTTTTTGGCAGAATGACTTCCCAGTGCTTGGTAATTAAGTTAAAGTGTTTCCACCAGGGTGAACATTACTGTTAAAACTTTCAGAGTCATTATAGATTCTTCTAAATGTTCAACATCATGCGACGGCTTCATTTCTGATGATCTGGGGAACAAAGCCAAAGACAAACCCATAAGCGCGTGCCTTCAAATTCTCAGATCTCAAAGGATATTGTTTTATTCAAGAGATATGATTGAAATATTTAGGCTGAATACTCTGTGTTTGATCTGAGATAGTATTATGTGCCACAAGCAATTCCGACGTTCCTTTTTAGCTTTGATCACAGCTAATGAATTGTTGTGCAGAGGAGCTCACGATTCAAATGCAACAATACACTTAAAGCCTTTTACACCAAGAAGCAATCAAGCAAAACTAATAATGCCAATTGTAATGACCGTCCACCTTGTATTGAAAGGCACTTAGAGACAGTTGAGATAAAAGCATCTGTGTGATGAAAAAGTGACCACAGATAGAAAAGAAAGTCTCTTTTATATCTTAATTAAGAGGTTGGAAATCTTTGTCAACCTGTGCCTCTAATTAAGACAAAGACAATGAGGTTATTGTAGACAGAGGGGTCAGCCATAAAAGGTTTAATTAAATTAAATTTCATACAGCACTTTGCTTGCACAAAGACTATCATGAGGTGCTCTGAAGCACTTTTTTCCTACATCATAAATAAATTAATTACATCTAGACCTTCAGCTGGAGGTTCATGAGTGGGTTTTTCAGGTCTCTCTTCAATGCATCCCTACAATCAGTCAAAGGATTTTCTATTCAATAGTGAATTTCCCAGGTAACCTGTGCATTTGGCATAATGTGACATTTATAGATCTTCAAGTATACTTAAGAGGGGCAGGCGTACGTGCATGAATGTGTTTTTGAGCATTTCGAAAACAAAGTGTTGACCTCAGTGACCACGAGGTGTTTAGGCTCTATAGCATCAGTGAAGCAGTAAAGTCCAGGGCAGAGATCGCACAAGAAGAAGGTGATATCAGCTGCTGTGCTCTGCTTCAACAGCTTACACTGGATTAAAGTGAAAAAATAGATGAAGCAAAAATATGCATCCTGACACCATTTAGTCACCCTTATGTACTAAACCTGTTTGAAATTTTGAAGAATGTCTTTGACCTTCATTTTAACATTTAGTTATACTGTTCAAAAGTTTGAATAAATTTTTCAATATCTGAAGTCTCTTATGCTCACCAAGGCTGAAATTATTTTGATCAAAAATACAGTAAAACAGTAATATTGTGAAATATTATAACTTAAATTAACTTTTTTTCTATTATAAAATGTAATTCATTCCTGTGATGGCAAAGCTGTGATGGCAAAGGAGAGATTTACAACAGGCATATGCGCATATACACTTGTTTTTATTCTTGTTCTAATATCGATGTATCTGGATTATTCTATTGTGAGTGTAGAATAATCCAGAAAGTGGATTGAAAGTGAGTGCATTCCCTATCTAACAATTTATCTATTTATATCCACATCTCCACATGTGTCTCTGTGTTTAAATAAATTCAATTTTAATTAAAAAATCTATCTCAGCTAATATTAAGGGTCAGATTTACTAACAGCTTGCTCCAGCGCAAACCCTCTTTTGGCATCAAAAAACTACTGTCGGGATTTACTAAAGACACGCAGTGCAAAATTAGCGCTGAAAAGGCGTGGACTGGGTTGTTTTTGCAGCTGACCTTATTGCATATGCATTTGTAGGAGTTTCCCTTTCAGAAGCAACATTTATGAGAGAGAAGTATTTAAATGATTTACGCAACGTGATTTACTAATGTTTGCGCTAGTCGGCCATTATTTAACGCCCCAAAAAAGCATGTCTTAACCCATTTTGCAACATGGCTGCAATTGTTGCTCCTGCAGGAGACACCGCAGAGAACAGAGAGCGCATGGTAGAAGGGAGAACATATTTTCCGCTCGTATTAATTTGTTTGAAATTCCAGAGGAAGATGTTATCCAAACATATTGTTTGCCAAGCCATGTTGGCCTATATACAGTATATATATGTGTATGTGTTTGTCAGATTAACAAGTTGTGCCTGTGTCGACCCACACCTGATGAGCATCAGCTCTGCTTATTTGCAACCCAACGCTAATTTGTACTGCCCTTGGTAGATTGCGTTGGTCATTATGTAAATGATTTGACTGCGTCTGTGTTCTTTAATTTGCACATCAGCAGTAGTTCATGCGTAAAACTTGCCACTCCCATCGGCACATTTGTGGAATTGTAATCTGGCCCTAAAGGATACAATTAACAATAGAGCCAAAACTATAAAATTCAGTTGCTATTTATTTTTAGATATAATAATCAACAATATATATATATATATATATATATATAAAAACATGACCCATAAGGCACTAAAGGCAGGTTTTGCATTAACTTACAAAACTTAACATTAATTAATTTAACATAAATTTTCTACTCCAATTCATTTTTGAAATATATTCATTTACACAGTGGCTGTCATAACTTGTTTTCATGACGGATTTATTTAAACATACTTTAAATAATCAAGACATTACTACCGGGAATGCTCCTCTCTAGAGTTCATTTCTCTAGTGAACTAACATGCTGTGGAGAGTAAATGACTTGCCTGAGGTAAATGTAATGCTATGTGATATATTATTCTCAAGCTGTTTTATTGATATCTTCCCACAGTTAAAACACTAGATGAGAGATTACATATACACAATCGATTACATCACATGTTATCGAATGGCCGATCGATCGATCGTCTATTCTTCTTCTTCTGGTTTATAATACTTTAATGGTGTCATTGTGTCTGATCTGAAGCTTGGAACTCCTGTGCCCATTCTTTGTTACTGAATGGAAAACAAGTGCATTGTTCAAAATTTCTACTTTTGTATTTTCACAGAATACTGCATACAGGTGTCGAACAATATGGGGTGAGTAAATGATGACAGAATTTTAATTTTGGGGTGAATATGCCTTTAAGACCCACTGCTTTGTCCAGTGCAAGCATCATTTAACATTATTAGCCTGCCAGACCTTGAATAAACTATGAGAACAACTTGACGTTCAGAATATTCTGCCTAATTCAAATGACAGAAATTCACTCATGTAGTGGGACTGATGGCCTCAAGTCAGGTTTTAAAAGAATTCCTTGAACTGACAAAACTGAAATTAAACTGTCTTTAATGCAGATTAACATCATATTGAAATGGAATATCTGCATGAAAAACGGCCTTAATAAAAGTGCCATGACCTTGACAACTGATCATAGCTCAAGGGATTCTTTTGAAATCCGTGGTGGTTTAATGTTTTAGTTAAGAGAGCAGACCACACATGTTGTTCAGTGAGCATGCACTGCATTCAGGGATGTCAAAAAAGAAAGCCATTTTGAATCTCACAGAAAAGACATTTATTGAATACCTCCTGTCAGATGCTGTCTATATTCCCAAGCACAGAGTAAAAGACTTTTCTCTTTTCCCCCTCTATGTGGGCCTGATTATACATGAAATACACATGTATAATGTAATGTAATCAGTCACACACTATGCTCTCTAATATGCCTGCTACTGTCTAGTGATTTTGCAAGCCCTGCTAATTTGCTGGAAACAATTTCATTGCATCAGTTTTAATAAGGGTAAGGGGTTAATAGCATAAATCTACATATATACTGATAATGATATAACTATATATAATGAGCCAATGAAGTTCACTCTGAGTCACTGGCACAATGACCACGTACCAATGAATTCAATGCGTTCAACCTGAAATCTGCACAAACTAGAGAGAGAGAGAGAAAAAAAATGACTATACAGTAGGATGTGAGATCAAATTAATCAAGCCTTTGGTGGGAAACTATACTAATATTCTGATTATTGTGAATCTTATAGTAAATGGAGGTAAATGGAGTCATAAAGTGATTTAATTCTAATAAATTAATCTTACACAGGAAAAAAAACAAGTAAATCACACAAGACCCCACATCAAAAACCTCTAATGCTCAGGATGAATTGACATCAGCCACACAGCATCACTACAGCCAAACTGCATTTACATTGAATTTAGGCAGTGCTAAAGCAGTTATATAGCTTCATATTCATTCCTCCTTGTAATGTACTGTCTTTAGTCCAATGAAAGAGGATGAATTCATTACAGCTCCTGTATCGATCTGACAGGCCTCAGCTGAGTCAACTGGAAGAGAACTCTCTCCAAATGCCCATAAACACATCTTTTGCCTCAAAGCTCATTCAAGGAATTCATAGAAGATTGAAGGATGAACAGACAGACGGACAGACAGACGGACGCAAGGATGTGCACGGATAGAAGGACGAACCCATGGATGGATGGATGGACAGGCAGATGGACAAACAGATGAATGGACCAACAGATGGATGGATGTAAGTGCACAAATAGAAAACCCATGGATGGATGGATTACGGACAGATGGACAAACAGATGAATGGACACAAATAGACAAAAAAACGATGGATGGATGGATGGATGGACAGACGGACAAATGGACATGGATGGATGGAAGGATGGATGGATGGATGGATGGATGGATGGACAGACGGACAAATGGACATGGATGGATGGAAGGATGGAAGGATGGATGGATGGACAGACGGACAAATGGACATGGATGAATGGATGGATGGATGGATGGATGGATGGGCAGGTTGACAAAAAGATGAATGGACAAACAGATGGGTATATGTAAGCTTACAGAGACAGACAGACAGACAAGATGGATGGATGGATGGATGGATGGATGGACAGGCAGATGGACAAACAGATGAATTGATGTAAGTACACAAATAGAAAGAAAATCCATGGATGGATGGATGGAAGGATGGATGGATAGATGGACAAAAAGATGAATGGATAAACAGATGGGTGGATGTAAGCTCACAGAGAGACAAGATGGATGGATGGATGGATGGATGGATGGATGGATGGATGGATGGACAGGCAGATGGACAAACAGATGAATTGATGTAAGTACACAAATAGAAAGAAAATCCATGGATGGATGGATGGAAGGATGGATGGATAGATGGACAAAAAGATGAATGGATAAACAGATGGGTGGATGTAAGCTCACAGAGAGACAAGATGGATGGATGGATGGATGGATGGATGGATGGACGGACAAATGGACATGGATGGATGGATGGATGGATGGATGGACGGACAAATGGACATGGATGGATGGATGGATTGACAGGCAGATGGACAAAAAGATGAATGGACAAACAGATGGGTGTATGTAAGCTTAAAAAGACAGACAGACAGACAAGATGGATGGATGGATGGATGGACAAGCAGATGAATGGATGTAAGTACACAAATAGACAGGTGGATGGATAAACATGGATAAACAGGTGGATGCACACAGATGGACAGATAAAGATGAATGGAAAAACAAATGGGCCGATGGATGGATGGATGGATGGACAAGATAACAGGTTAAACTTCATATAAATTTCATCATCCCTTACACCATGGCACTCATGAAATAACCAGCCATCCATTTACTTCCTCAAGAGTCAAAAACCAGTCAAACATCTGACACTTCAGTCTCTTTTAACTGAAGAGAAGCTAGTCAATGTCATCAGACAATCTAGACACAAACAGAGATGAAACGCATGGAAACTGCTCAAAAATTAAAAGCTTTCCAGGAACAACTGCATTTAGAAAGTGGATCCACTCAGCATTTAGACCAGCACAAGACAAAGTGATTAGAATGATGCATATACAGTTAATCCTGCCACCGGGTCGATGCTTCTGATTGGCTGAGATTGGTGAAATGCTGGTCTAGCAGGAACGCTCTTCTCTTAAAGAGGGAAAGAACAGCACTGCAGAAGTAAACCGCTTACATCCACATTCCTACACACAAACACATGACTGATTCACACAACAGAACATGCAAGAGGGAGATAAAACATTGTGAGAGTGAACAGAGAGAACATGCCACAACCTTCACAGCTGAAATCATCAACAGCACTCATCCAAGCAAAAGCAATAATTCATCAGACTCATAATCATACACTTTCCTTCAGTGAGGGAGGAACAGTAAACACATTTGTGGCCTCCACGCATGCTGGCAGATGGAGAAGGTGGGTGAGCTGGGTCTGAGTGGGTGATGGCCTAAAGACTGAGCACAGAACAGGAAACTGAGGCTGCCCGATGATTAGTCTCTGGTATATCACTATGCACAATGATTAAACATCATTACAGGACAACCAGACACAATCAGATGTACTGTTCAGCTCACGGCTGTATCCGAAACCAAAATAATGCTTAAAGGGACAGTTCACCCAAAAATTAAAATTCTGTCATCATTTACTCATCATTTCTTTTTTAAGCAGCACAAAAAAAAAAAAAAATAAAAAAATATGATATTGATGTTGGTAACCAAACTATTTTGGTAAGCATTGACTTCCATTGTATGACCAAAAAAAAAAAAAAAAAAGTCATACAGGCTTGGAATGACGCGACAGTGAGTAAATGATGACAGAATTATACATTTGGATTTTCTTTTCGGTTTATGATTATCTACTTTTGAAATAATCATTTAGCTCATTTGAGTTTGTTTCAGATTATTAGACGTGACTGCATGGTGCCCTGGAAGGCAGACTGTAACCAGATTTCTAAAAAGTGTCTTCAAACAAAAACGCAGCCTGTTAATGCACTGACTGTCTGAGAAATGAAGCAGCAAGACAGCTGCCTTTGGTTTTGGATGCAGCCCAGTTGTCTGAAACCAAATGGAATTAAATTAGCTACATATGTGACCTTGCTATGAAATACAAAGGATTGTGGGTGCATATGCCTGTATTCTGACTGTTTAGCATACAGTATGTTGGATTCTCAAACTGAAATGGTATTGGCGTACAACTAGGTGATGAAACCATCAATAATAATTGCTAAAATACTAAATTATGGCATCTACAGTACTAAATTGTGAAGGAATGATGCAACAAAGATCTAGACACTTCCAGATGGTCCATTAATGAGAAAATGGGATAAACAAGAAAACACTGATTTGGGGTAAAAGAGAGGAAAAAGTGCCATGATTACCATTGTAGCTACAATCGTGAAACTCCAGAACCAAAGCACTTGCATTTTGTAATACAACACAGGAATGGAGAGCGAAAGGGTGAGGATTGGAGGATAAGGGGGTGAACTGAGAGAAAACATGTAAACAAACAGAATGACTGAGGATGGAGGGTGAAAATTAATTTCACAAGTTGTCGATAGTGATCAAAGCCTGCTGGGTGAAATGATTGTGCATTGGGGGTCTCAGCTGTATACCGAGGAGGTTAAATGTGGTCTGCCTTCACCTCAATTACTTTAAAGGATAGTTAACCCAAAAAAGTCATTTATTCACCCTCATGTAAAAGAAAAAAAAAAGATATTTTAAAGAATGTTTCAACTTTTCCATACAATGAGTCAATGGGGTCCAAAACAACATTGGACTTCATAGACTTTTATTATATGGACCAAATATATACTGAGACATTCTTCAAAATATTGTCTGTGTTTTACAGAATAAACAAAGTCATAAAGGTTTGGACACAATTTTCATTTTTGGGTGTCAAATGATGACTGTTTCCAATCTGGTTTCCCAGTCAAAAAGGAAGTTCTGCCCTAAAACTATGCCATTGGTTGAGCCAGTGTAGGAAAATAAAATAAAAGAAAAGTTCCCTTTTAATGGCCACTTTGTGTACTGAATTGTCCACTCCTGCAAATAAACACTTCAGTCACTGTGCTGAAGGTCATGACCCAGTGATCTGCTGTCAGGATGCAGAGTTTTTTCCTTATGGGTCTCAAATAAACATCCATGACAGTGCAGTGTACTGTTGGTGCACTGCATTACCAAAACCACAGATTACAATTCCTCATTTTATTATTAAATAACATTGTTCCATCCTGTTTGACCTGTCAGCTTACCTGATAATGACATACATGACCAGGCAGTTTCCAACCAGCCCCACCACACAGACGATCATGTAGACCACTGCTATAGTGATCTTGACACCCCTTGGGAAGAAGCTGTCAGTCCCGTTGTAGGAGCTGAGGTTGTTCTGGAACAGGGATTCGTTGTACAGAGGGAAGTGTCTGGGGTCAGCAAAGCCGGTGGAATCATTTGGGGACTCCATGAGTGCAGCTATTGCACACACACAAACACACACACACACAAAAACAACAACACAAAAATGCTGAGTGAAGCAAACTCTCCATACTATCTCACATGAAAACAGGCATACAAGAAGACTGTTATTCTACTGGTTTTAGCTTGGTAAATTATGTAATACTAATTTTTTTGGTCAGATCTACTAAGTTGTTAAAAAAAACCAGACTTGAATTAACCAGTGACTTGAATACACATGATGAACTGAATTTAAATTAATGTTCATATTTTTTTGTGGTAAAAAGTAATAAATAAATAATTGTTAATTGTTAATTGTTAATTGTTAAAAATAATTTTTTTTTTCTTTTCTTTGCATTTCTTCTCTTCTCTAGCTTGCGTCCTAATCTAGTTCCTACGATATTGTTGGCTCTTTAACAAATTGCTTTTGTTCCACTTTTGTAAGTGGCTTTTTCGGTAAAAGTGTCTCCTAAATGCAAGTAAATGTTAACAAAAATATGTAGTAAAGCAATGTAGTTTTAAAATATTAATATTTGAAAAACTTTGTCCGCCAAATCAGTCAGTCTGGTGTAACCAATATGCAGGCAGCCATTTTGTTGTCATGTGACATGAAAACAAACCACTAGCTTCTCAAGTTTTATGAAAGAGATTCTTACCATATTAAAAAAAAATGTTTTGTTAGTTCAAATTGAGAAAAACTTATTGATATTTATGACTTGTAAAACATTTATTTTACCTTGAAAACATGTTTGGAAAAATGTGTACTTAATAATGTAATATATAAAATACCAAAATAATATCAAGAACTTGGAATGTGTGTTTTATTTATTTATTTATTTATTTATTTTTAAGATTTCCCGTTTTTCTCACAGACAGCATTATTCGTCATTGACCCAAATACATTTAGCTACAGTAGATGAGGTAGAGGTGATATGCGAGGCGCATAGCGAACCATCTACTGTACTGTCAACAGTTTGCGCATGAAATACATCACACAGTTTGGCTACACAGAAAACAACCCATCCATGCGAAATTCCTGGTAACGTCCACACCGGACCAGACAAAAGTATACAGTAATTTCTGTCACATCGCTTCAGGAGGATTCAAATAGAGCAGCACATACCGCTGTTTGAAGAAATCCCGTGTGATCGCTTATGCGTCCGACTCCTGTTTCCGCTATTCTTTCTGTTTTAGGCAGTCTCAGAGCTCTGTTTCCAACAGCCAAAGATATTCACATCACTCTGTATCTCAGGAAAAAGAGAAACATTTTTTTTTTCTTTTCTTTTTTCTGAGCGAGCGCAGTGGGAGGGGGAGGTGCGCTAAAGCACTTGGTTGTTGTTGCGAATCTTCAGCAGCGACTCACATCTCCACTAGGTATCTTTCAGTCTCTCTCCCCTCTCTCTCTCTCTCTCTCTCCTGGCACGCGCTAACCCAAACGCTGATTACGCAGCGGTGGCGCGCGCATGCAGGTGTCAGTGGCACGCGCGCGCGCGTCTGAACAGGTGTCTGTGCTGTTAAGTCAGTGAAACTGTATGTTTTACTTTAGCATGGCACTTATGCAATGAACATAAAATAACATAAAACATGTAAAAGCGGTTAATTGGTTAACTCAGCTTTAATGTTGCTGTTAAACGTATATGGTACCACGTACTATAAATATATACTTTAAAAGAGACTATTGTAAAAATATTTTTAGAAAAAAAATATAATTTACTTTACAAATTACTCAAAATATTAACACAAATTATATGGAATGAATAACCTTAGAATTTATGAGCAGGTGCTTTTTGAAATTTTATTTCTTATTTTTATCAGTTATGTACATTGGAGTGTTTTATGTTGCATTTTTTTGTTGTTTAGTTCATGTTTACTGCATTAATTTAGTGGACAGTGTTTTACCCTTGTCTTTTAACAAACAAATTTTAGTAGCACAATTTTTACCATAAATGTAACTTAAACAATGCAGGACTACTGAAAATGATGCAGTAAAGGCAAAATGGTCATTAAAATGATGAAAAGCTTATAAGATAAAAGGTGATCAGTTGCAGCACCTAAAATATACACTTTCGCTTGAATGTATTTAAATATATTTTCCGCTGGTTTCACAGACAAGGCTTAGACCTATTTCCAGACTAAAATGTATGTTTGAGCTGTTTTAACTGAAAGCAACTTGTACTGACATATCTTAAAATATGTTATTGCCATTGTTTTTTTTTTTTTTTTTTTTTAAAAGCAACTTAAATGTCCTAACTGAACTAAGGCCTAATCTTGGCTTAATCTAAGCCCTGTCTGTGAAACCAGGCCTTTACCTAAAATCTTGTTGACAAATAACGTCAATTAAAAAGTTATAGGTCAACTACCCATGTTTCACTTTTCATTACACTTGAAATATGTGCCTATCTGATCTCAAGCTCTTATATTCAAGCATCATTTGTGATAATTGCAACAGATTTCAATTGCAAAATGCAACAGTTTTAATGGGTAAGTTATTAATGCCTTTCGAATTATTCACAAGATGCGGCTGATTTTGCATGCATATTTCTTTCCTCAGCCGTGTGACAGAAAACTGAGAAGCGCACAAATGCTTTTTCAGCTGAATGTCAGTGATGCATGTTGGATGTGCTGCCCTTAAATTGTTCAGCTCTGAATGGGAGTGTTGGCTACAGGGGAAGCTCATGCTCAGGTATCAATGTACCGGTGATAAATCACAGCATTGTTACTTTGACAACATGTGACACTCATCAGTCACATAAGCCTTGGTTGATTCTTGTTTTGTATGCCTAAAGGAACCATGCGTCGGAGGCTCAGAGTACTTGGTGCATTAATGTGGTCTCATTAACATTTTGCTCCATGAATTTTTTGCTCTCCTAAGCAGTTTCCTGCACTGTGGAACTAGTTGAGTTAACGAATATGCATAACATTACATATTAATAGAAAACAATGTCTGAGAGAACAACCTGCTCAGGGAAATGTTATAATTTAACATGCTTTATTCCTGCACTGCTGGTGGAGACCTGTTTACTGCATAGCCGTCAGACTGGTCACTGTCCTTGGTGCTGAAACCTACAAAAGTAAAACAGACAAGCTCTCAGATCTTCATAGAACACTTAGCAGAAAACATGAAGGATAAAGTCACAACTATAGACCATAATATAGGGGAGACAAGGGCAAATTGTCACATAGAGCTCAGTAACGATAACATTTTGATGCAAATGTTTAATCTATATTGAAAATTGTCTTACAATATTTTTTTGATTCCATCCTATATCTTCCAATATGATGACTTTTTTTTTGTATCTGTCATGAAAACAAGTGAAAAACACAAGTAAACCCATTCTTTTCATATATATAACTAGTATGTTAACTAGTTATAGAGTAACCAGGTGTGACAACTAGCCCCGGCCTCCTATTTCAGTTTGTAAAAACAATTTAAACTGTAATCTTATTGCAATGCTACACACATTATTTGAATCTCAGCTGATTAAACCTGTTAGATGTGAAATATCCTGCTGTGCTTTTATAAGCCAGGAAATTAGCAGCATGTTCTGCTTGGATTCATTTGATCACTCGTATCATCTTATATGTAGCTAATCTGTTTGCATTATAAATGTCACTGTGAATAATAATGTGAAAATGTTGCACCATACAAATGTTAATGAAATCCTTCCTTCATGGTGTTGTAAAACTTGGCAGGATTAGACCAATGCTGATGTAATTTCTGATGTCATGTACTATTATATATCTATTTTCCTCTCTCTTGTATACACATGGGCAACAGGCCCAGATTTGAATCATGTCCACTAAATGCGATAAAGTTTCACTTAATAGGTTTCAGGTAAGCTATATTTTTTATTTTAATTCACATATAGACACTGCTGTTCAAAAGTTTGGGGTCGAAAGAAGTCTTATACTGCCCAAGGCTGCATTGATTTGTTAAAAAATTATGGAGTGAAGTTTGTGCCATAATTAAACAATTAAACGTTTGCTCTCTATTGTTAAATTGATCCCCTAGCGTAGCGCCATCTGCTGTTTTGGAAGAGGAAGTTGCTCAACTGCATTTGTGAGAAAATCAAGCCGAGAGATCTCATAAAAAGGCAAGTGTCTCACCATTGTAACAGCCAGGTATGTATTTATATGCTATAGGTTTGGTATTTGTTCACAGGTTATATGCAATTTGTAGGATGGTTTGTATTTATTTGTGAAATATTTATTTATATTTGTAAAACACAATACATTTGTAACTCCTCTGCGTTCTCGCTCAAACTGACCTTTGTATTTGCACATCTCTTTCTGTTTGTTTGCGAGTTTCCCTTTGCAAAGCAGATTGCGTTTGTTTGCAAAATGCTGGGTTTGTGTGTTTAATTATGGCACAAAATTCACTCCATAAAAAAAAAATACAGTAAAAAAGTAACGATGAAATATTGTTACAATTTAAAATTACTCTTTTCTATTTCTTGCTGTGATGGCAAAGCATTAATTTTCTCAGCAGCCATTACTCCAGTTATCAGTGTCATTTATTTGAAATAGAAATCTTTAGGAACATTGTCATTGCTGTCCTTATCCTTTCTGAATATAGTGTTAGTAGATATTAAGCAGACAGTCTAATGACTGGTAGTTGACATGTAGTTGCAATGTTACTTATAGTATAATGTCCAAAGTGGACTATCGAAATAAAGTGTTACCTATAAGAAAATAAAGTTTTTAAAAAAGTTAAAATAATCATTAATAGTTGCCTGAAATTGCACATTTAATTCTATAAACACTTCTGAATACCTATTGAAAGGTTCACTTCATTCTTAAAGAGTATATGATAACTTTTGAGAGGGTTTTGGGAGGAATCTGAAATCTCAGATAGAGAGAACAGAATTACGGGCTATATGGGGTGAAGAGGAGGTGATGGAGCATTGAGGAGCTGAAATGAGAGGTAAAAAGAGGAAACCTGTGGGGGGAGGATGACTGATAACAATAATGGCTACGAGTGACATGGAGAGAACAGAAAATGACCGATAATAGATGAGAAGAAACAGCGGAGGTTAAGTGCTATAACATAGTGCTAAAACAGGGTGCAAAGACATTGAAATATGGAAGAAGGGAATACAACGAGGGGCTGCTGAGAGATTGATGGTGCATGGGTGTGATGCCTCATTCAAACGACTCAAAGCTTTTGAAATTGTGGAAGGAAGAGTGTTTCTCTGAGATGTGCCACAGTATTCTCGGTTATCACCATTATAAAAAAAAAAAATAATATGAGTGTGCATCATTGGACAAATAGGAGGAAGAGATATTGTTTGCTATTTTTTTTTTTCTTTTTTTTTTTCTCAGAAAGACTTAAAACAAGTCAACATGAAACTGTGGCCGCAACCCATTTCACTCAAAGTGATGTTTGTAGAAGTGAAACAGCATTAATTGATGAGAAAAAAAAACAAAAAAACAGTGGGAACGGAGGGAATGGGATATTAAATATGACACAATTTTACATGGGCGTCAATTGGGTATGGCAACTGCCACCTTGGCTGCCTGGTCAAGTCAATGCAACTAATATATGATTATTTATTGCATGCAGGATTAACAGTTATATTACTATGTGTAACATATAATTTGCATTGTTATATAAAACAGAAAAGTAAGTCAATTAAAGCAAGCTGGTTGTTATATTCATGTCATGTAAGATCAAAGGCGCTGCCAATGTGTTTACAAAACGTGATTTTGCAGCGTTGATTATTGTAGCCAATCACAGGGATTTCTGTTGAAAATAACGGCCAATCAGAGATGTACTTACCGGTAGTGAGAATCCGCTCAGTAGCTCTCAAAATGCTGAATGAGTTCATATTTAGCACAAATGTAAGTTCTGCACGTGTACAAATCTTCTCATTATAACAAACAAAGAGGAGACATGACATAAATAAATGATTCATTGTGCAGTTTGACAGATTCATCTAATGAAACGCAAGTTTTCACACTCAATGAGTTCATGCCGAACTGACCGGTTTCTATTTTTCTGCGATGTCGCAGCCCCACATGAAAAAAATATTATAGTAATTTATAGTAATAGCATAGTGTTTTTGAACCATACCATAGTAAAGTACTTGAATTAATTTGTTATGGTAATTCTATAGTTGCTGTGGTAATATAACCCTCTGGAGTCTGAGGCTGATTTGGGGTCCTGGAGTAGTTTTGACATGCCCTGACATTTGTGCTTTTTCAGTTGTTTATAAACATATTAATGACAAAAGTCTAATTACACTGTATTCAGCACAAACTAGGCTACAATAATATGTGAGCAACAAGTGTGTACCTGTGTATTTTAGAGAGAATTACATATATGCATGGTTTGTGAAAAAAATAAAAAAATAAATCACTGAAATAAGGCCTCTTTTCACAAGACTTTTGGGAACTGTATATTTTAGTCTAGAGTTTGCTTCAAAATGATGTGGAAATTATCCTGCCTACTCAGACACATAAAACATTGTATTGATTTTAAATTTCTAAGACACTTTTTGTTTGCACAGGCCATATGCGAAGAGGCGTGAATCTTCATGAATAATGCTGTGACTCACACCTGAGGAGATTAAGACCCTGCCCCTAATGAGCCGCATAATGAGCCATTCAGTGAGGAATGTGACCGAGTCAACTAAGAAAGAATGCAATGACAAAAGAAATATATAATTTGTTTGAAGTTTATTTAAAATATAATTAACTATATAAATGAGAGTCAAAGACACATTTGAATACACAGTTATACCTGGAAATAAATCCTGTTCAAAGATTTATATGAACATCACATACCTGGCATTTGGTGTTTCTGCATTGGAGGAAACAAAAATAAATAAATAAAAACAACTTTCCTGCTTCCAGTCAGTGATCTCAGTATCATATGCATGCAGTCCAGTGTGGGCCAATATCTGGTCACTATGATTCTCAAATCTGTGAGATAAAAGAAGAAAACCCTCTGTGAGCATGCTGATAACAGGATCATATCAGCTATTGTATTAACGTTAATATAATGTCCACTCTTAACAGTAAACATGATTTTTGTGATCTCATGCATGCACGTATTATTGCACATCATGTGAAGAAAATTGTTATATTTTTAATTACAGTACCAGTCAAAAGATTTGCCACATTACTGCCACAATGCTCATCAAGCCTATGTTTATTTGATCAAAAATTCAGAAAAAAACAGCAACACTGTGAAATAATATTAGCATTTAAAATTACCCGATACTGTACTAAGTTTTCTACAACTATAGGGTATATTATACTACAGTAATTATTACAGTTTATCAGTCCACTATATTTAATACTACAGTATGCTGTAACATTTATTAACAAAGTGTTGTAAATACTATAATATATACAGTATAATTTACTATAATATAGTTCAAAGACACTTGTTACGGACTGATACACAGGAGACACAGAGGTACACGTAGAATGGAGTTTTATTGACAAACAGCAGTGGTAGACAAGCAGGTAAGTGAGCTGGCAGAGTGATATCTTGAAACTGATACAGTCCTTTATCTTACAGGTGAAGGTGACGTGGAGGGCTGGATGATCGAAGACGGTGAGCACACAGGATGGAGGAGAGTAGATACACACAGACATTGGAGCACGGAGAATACAGGGAGATCGCTGGAGCGGAAACGGAAGGTCCTTGGAAACGCTAGAACAAACATTGGGAGTAGTCCTTCGTATAAACAAGACCGGACAACTGAGTGAGGTGAGTGGCGTGCTTGAGTTGTCTGGTGATGTGTGCTGATGGGATGCAGGTGCGTGTGATAGACAATCAGGAGCGGTGATGAGGAAGTGTGTGCAGGTGTGGGCCAGGGAGGATGATGGGAAATGGAGTTCCTGGACAGACGGAGACTGTGACAACTATAGTATTTACTTTAAATTACTATAGTATTTTCAAACAAAAACACAAAGTATGGCAATAATCTCAGGTATTGTTTATGTGCTTATTTAATGTTAAAAGCGTGTAATGTAACTTTGTAAAAAATAATCAATGCGGATAAATAATGAAAAAAAAAAATCTCTAATATCATTTTTGACTAAAAACAATGAATCATATTTTTTGTCATGAATAATTTAGATGACACCTTTTTAAGGTTACCTCACAAAACATTTTCCAGTGAATTTAGGACAGGACTTTTGTCTGGATTGTCTGAAACGTGGTTTCCACATCACAGGTACTTGGAGGTTAAGATGTGAAAAATAATATAAGAGTATGATGATGTCAAATGAAAGGTAAAGCAATTTTAGAGGCAGAGCAAGTAACATTACATTTTGATGAAGGAGTTCAAAGGCATATTTTGTCCTTTGGAATAACACGCACCAATAAATTGTTCATAATAACAGCAGGAACATGCATTAGTGAAAGTAAAATGGGCGTAAGAAGTCTTACTGAATCAATGCTTCCCAAATCCTTCACTGCAAAAAGGTAATGTTTAAAGGAACTGAAAGATGTGCTTTGGGATGGAGACGTGGGTGGTTACGTCAGCAGATTGGTTATTAGGGAGGAAAAGAGGTGGGATGGTATTATGGAGGGTCTGCAGAGACATGAAGTGAACTCTGAAATATAGATCCTCCTTCAGCCCTCCTTTTCCTTCAACCCTCCATCCTCAAATACAGAAACGCTTAATCTCAACCTTCAAACCATCCAGCCTTGCTCAGTCTCTCTCCCTCCTTCTACTGTTCCAACAATGCATTCGTGGAAAACTGCAACAAAACAATCTCTTTAGTCTATTCAGATCTATTAAACGATACGCTTTCCGGATTCACTTCACGGATGACTACCTAATTACCAAAGCTTTTATATCTCCTTTATCTCATTTATTCAGCAAGCGCTAAGAGATTATGCTACTGATAGGAGAATAATTGAAGGCTCAGATGTGAAATACATAATATATGTTTATTTTTCATTCACATGAGCAGATGAGTGTGCCACTCATAATGTCATTTATTCCTAAAGAGTTCTTTAAATGAGCACTATGGATGTCAAAGCCAGTAGCATTCCACATTCTTGACACCTGCCTATCAATGTCATTGTCGTACATGAATTTGTCAGCAGTCTGTCATGTTGTCTTTGGCCACTAAGCATGTCTATAAATGACCTACAATATGCTCTAACGATTTGTGGGGAAGTGTTACATCCTGTAGGAAACCACACGGATATAAAATGCACACATAAGACCTATTAATCAAAGCCAAAAGATCATAAAAAAACTAGGACAATGGAGCTACGTGACATTGATTGAGGAAGACAGGAGGAGGGTGTAGACTGTATTTCTTCAGAACTGCACACTGAATTCCACAGATGGAGTTCAGAGGATGTCAGCATATGATCAATTCCATTTAAATTCAATTAGACGTAACAGACAAAAGAAGTGGAAGAACAGAGCAATAGAAAGAGATGGAGGGACAAATCATTACAAGTATATAATGACTCTATTCCCCTTCAAACTATGTGCTTATTGATTTTATCCTCATTTAAAGTTCTAAACTAGCTTTCTTATTGACTATATAATGCTAGACTCACTAGTTTGTACTTTTGAGTCACGTTAAACAAGTTGATTCACATTCATTCATGTTAAGTAAATGACATGAATTTATATTTGAAATGAAACATATTTAATATTAAAAGTGATGAGCAGTTTCCCAGAATATCAGTACTGGTAATTGCAAATGAGGCAATATTCAAAAACATCACAGTTAAAGCAGTTCATGAATCAGATAGCTAGTATTGAGTAACTTACATTTTCAGACACAATATTGCCAGTTGTCTATTTTTGCTCTGACAATAAAAACAATTTCTAAAGAAGCCACAGCTAGACAAAGAAGCCGTGTTTCAGTTCTGAATGAATCAATGTTTGAGTGTTGAGTGAATAATTTAGTTACTCACGTTCATTACTGACTGAACAAATTGTTTGAGCAAATGATTCAATGAATCATAAAAACAATGTCTGGATTTGAATATGCATATCCCTACTATATAGTATGCAAAAACAGTATGTGAAGAATGTAGTAATGTCCAAATTGACAGTATTCATAAAACAGGTGAAAAGTACCCGAATGTGACCTATACTACTTTCGAGGACCTGATGGACACTTTACTATCCCATGAAGCCACGAGAGAGGATTTTTGAATGGCAGTAAAGTGATGGTGGTAGGTCACATGACAATGAGAACATGACTAACGCAGTACATCTGGATTCAAAAGTACCTACTCAGAGAGTATGTTTTTCGAACGCTATTGATTTTTTTCATTCCTGAACAATTCAGTTGACTGAATGATTCAGCATCTCACTCATAAAGAAAAAGTCACTGAAAAATCCCCACCACTAAAAAAAAGTCTGTCTGAAACATGCACATATAGACATGCGGAGTGATATAAAAAACAAATTACTCATGAGGAATAAAAGTTATTTTATACACATACAATATGTGCAGTTCAAGTATACATAAACATAAAATTAAATTCATTCCTAGATATCCATTTAAGAGTCAGTGCCTGGTTGCATAAAGCACCTCAAGTGCCAATTTTCCCTTAAGATCGCCCTTATGTTTCCCTTAAACTTAAGGGTGTTGCAGAAAATAACCGTTAAGTGTTACTTAAGGGTTTCTTTGGTGAAATGTCATAAACCCTAAGAATTTCCCTTAAGTATATATTTTTCATTTAAGTAATCCCTTAAAAAACGATAAGTGTTGCATCAAGCGCCTTAACTGTCATTTCCCTAAGTATAACATAACGTTTTCTTTTTTGTTGTTGTTTTCCTTATCCATCTTATGTTGTTTTCTGTGAAAACTTACCGCGATCTGTATTAACAAATAATGTGTCCATGGCAACAGTAGAATTTTATAACGGCAAAACCTGGGTTGCTGTCGTGAAACACTAAACGGTTTCCCTTACCTAAGAGAACAGTGTAAGGGATTATATGCAACACCCTTAAGTCATTCCCTTAGTTAAGGGGAAATCACACCTCAAGTGTCATACTTATGGGAAAAACTAAAGGTGCTTTATGCAACCGGGCACAGGTGTACATTTCTGCCATGGTCAAAGTGTATTTTGTGGACAGTGATTTGGATTGTAGTAATGATTCAGTGATGCATTCAGGTCGTTTCCACATGCGGTATTTCCTCTACGACACCGGTCAGACGGGTTAAGCAGACACAAGCAAATGTTTCTCTCTTCCATTTCAGCTAATTACAAACACTCCTACAAAAAAGATGGCAACACATTCAGAAACACACATACACACACTCTTTTCTTTAAACTAATGACAAGCAAGATAAACAAAGAAAAGAGTCCGCCAACGGGTGGCCTTTCGTAAACAAAGCAGGACTGACTCTAAACTAACGAGTCCCACCTCACCACCAATGCTCTGTTAGCAGTCCTGAGCCTCAATTAGCACTGATCCTGTATATATTCACACACAAACACCTCATAGTTTGCAATTATAATACACACAAATCACATGTCCCTCTTGTACCACAGGGTCACATTGCTTTACACAATTATCCATTCAGGTTCTTTAGAGTAATATTTATTATGTCCTGCTCATGTAACGAATGAGTAGACAAATGAGATTGACTGAAAAGCAATAAACTCCATCTCTTATTCTGTAATGTGCTGAAATTAAATTTTGTTATAAATGATATATCCAAAAAGATATGTATTTTGAAAGCAGCTGATTAACTGTGTTTCTATCAAAATAATAATAATAAAATTGTTGTATGTATCATCATATTCAATCAGATCATCTTCAGACCATGCCATCAAAAAGTTATGAAATAACGTGCAAACGAATATGCCGAAGAGCACACTGAAATGGACATGTGGCTATATCTCTGCAGCGCTTTAATATATTCTGACCAAACTTGGTGTGTGTTATGACAACCATGTCCTGAGGGTACCTGTACAGTTTCGGCACAGTGCCACCTAGTGGTCAGGAGATATGAAAAATGGCTGAAAAGTTTGATAAAATATCACAAGACTATTTCTATTTTTTCCATGTTGGCCATTTTTGGCATCAGCTATTTTGAATTGTGTTACGCATATTGGCCTATCGTCAATAAACTTGGTATGTGTCTTCAGCATGAACCCCTGAAGGTACTCAAACGTTTTGGGGCAGTGCCACCTTGTAGTCAAAAATTATAATGAAATTTCAAAAAGTGCTAATAGTAATGATAATGCAAAACCAGTCTTGATAGATTCTGTGAGTCACACCAAGAACAATGATGCCAGAGAGTCAAACTAGCTGTCCGCCATTTTGAATTTTCTTGAAAACCTACTTTTTAGAATTCCTCCAAAACTGTTGGTCGGATTTCGTGTTGATATTCCAAACCATTTTCAGCAAACAAACATGCCAAATATTAAAAATAAAAGGATTACAATGTAAAAGATTATTATTGTGTACATGAAGATAAAAATGCCTACATGTCATAATGGACAGTCATTGCATGTATCAGAATTACCTATCTGCAGTAATGATGAATGAAATTGGCTAATTATTTGACCAATCATGGCTGTACATACATGTATTTAAACTCGTCAGTTTGAGGGTGTCTATATTCCGCCATGTAAATAGCGAATCTGTCATGGTGCAAGTGCACCTAGCTTTTAAAGGGAATGAGACTCTGATTGTTTATTTGCATGTTACAACCAAAACACACCCATGACTCATTAAGAGACTAGGTACAACCCTTTTAGACCATGCGCCATCGTTAAAATAGCAAAAGTGGATTCGGACACTCCCTTACTGCACCTGCGCCATGCACTTCAGACCATGTGCTTAGATCGTTAAAATAGGGCCCTGTATGTGTCATTGTCACCCCACACTGACCACCCCACATCAATTTGGTCACAGCACCACCTATTGGTCAAAAGTGATAAGAAATTAAATCATATTACATGTGATTCTATTTATTTTTCAGCCATTTTACTCATTGTTGTAGTTGGTCTGATGTGCCAAGCCATGCTTGTATAACTTATCATGCCTTTTTTTATGCTTGGCCTCTTAAAGGCGGGTGTACACTGTGTGGGTTCGGACACTTGGGAGGTCGTGAGTCATTGCACACGTTACGAGTGAGTTAACCTGATAATCATGTCAAAGCAGCTGGTACATGGCACAACTGTAGCTGGCGGCAGTCGTGAGCTTTCATGCTAAACACGGAGACTGGAGCTTTCAACGTTGCTGCTATAGCTTTGAATAAAAAAAAAGGATATAAAAAAGACAAGTGTCGTGTGCATATGATTTAGTGAAAAGCAGAGAACAACACAATGTGTCAGTGTAAGTGCATGCTGTAGGGTTGCAGCCACTGGGCTATAATAATATTCATAGAGCTAGTCTATGTGGTGTGGTTGTGCAATAGGAAACAGTCTATACACTTGTCAAAATCAGGCTGACTCCCCAAATTTTTTAAACATGTTTGAAATTTATTTGGAGATGCTCGTGACGTGCTCGGCCCGGCTCGTAATTCCTCTCACACAATGTGCACGATAGGCATACATGATTTCCAAGCAATTTCTCCAGAGAGAAGAAAAAAAATCGCCTGCGAAATGGTACGACAGCAAAAAATTGCATTTAAGTTAAAACATCATAACTTAGGACATAAATTTGGCAAACAATAGCTTTTGTATATTGTCATTAACTGTTTGGTTTGAAAATTGTTTTATAGTTTATGAAAAGCCACCCTACACTGTAAAAACAACAACAAAAACAAACGGATAATGTACTGGCAGAAAATTACCAGGACTTTATCCAGTAATTTTACGGACATTTCCGTTAACCCTAAAACACAACTCATTGAAGTTCAAAATTCAGTTAAAACACCTGTAAAAAATAAATACAGAAAATTCACTCACATTTATACAGTATATTGTGTTCAATACAAATATTTTGTGGAAAAGAAAAATACAAATATTTTGTGGAATATGGCTTTTGTAAAAATATTTCATATTTCGACCAAAGGTATTCGACTCAAATCACTAAATAAACAACAGGTCTATAAACAGCAGGTTCTTATTGTGACAACATACCCCATAATGTTACATCAATCCCCACTATTTTCCCCCCTGAGCAAAAACAGTGGAAATGTTTAACAGCTTTTTTCGCACCCATGACTTCAAGGTACAAGTCTATAAAGAAACTTACTTTCAAAACTAAACCCACCCTGAGACATATTCACTCAGTGTGACAACAACCTCCAGTTTCCCCTATATTCATTATAATACATCATTACCACTTAGATTAATGGGAATGCTAACGAATAGCCTTTTCCATGTACTATAGATCCTCATGATCTACATACCAACTTCTAGTCCTGGAAAAGAGCGTTGTGAAGGCTTTTTTAGGATTAGAAGAATGTTGCATCATGTCTGGAGAGACTCATATAAACAGTGTGATTAGAAGAATGGACCATTTGGCCGGTAAATCAGCAGATGGATACATGTAAGAGAGAGAAAGGAGGACACAAAGGAGGCCTATCCCTTCTGATGGACTAAATCCAGCCTGTGGGTGAGCAGTGGGTGTGTGCATGTGCTTATAACTCACGATGATACAGACACACATCCAGAATCACAAACCCACACACACTCCCGCACAGATCTCCAGCACGTCACTCCTGTAGGCAGGTCAGCGCCTGTCCATCTGTCTGACCTATTGGAGAGCAGTGGAGGGGAGAGAGACTGTAGAGACAGGCAATTACACAGACGCAGAGCTTGACGGACAGCTGTGAAGGTCAGAATGGCAATCTGCAACACAAATGTGCAAAAAACACAAAAAAAACTTATATAGACTAAGGCTCAATGGTGTTATCTCAATCGCTACCACTACAGAATGGCAGGTGAGATCAATAACATATGCACTACTGTTCGAAGTCTGTTCGTTTTTTTTTTTTTTTTTTTAAGAAATCAATACTTTTAATTGATCAAAATCTAATAAATGTGGTTCCTGTGACCTTTATCATAGAATCATCTAAAAAATAAGCAGCACAACTGTTTTCAACATTGATAATCAGAGCTGCTTTATAGCTCAATTGAACTTGTTTCATAATAATCATAAATGTTTCTTAAGCAGCAAATCATCATATTAGAATGATTTCTGAAGGATCATGTGACACTGAAGACTGGAGTAATGATGCTGAAAATTCAGCTTTGGAATAAATATTTTTATTTTATAATGTTTTAAAATGTATTCCTTTAAAAAATCTTTCCCTTTTTTTCTTTTCTATTATGTGTCTCGTTAAACTCTGTCATTGATGTTGGGGGAGATGGGTTTGGGGGGCATGAATGGGTGTCCCCTATTTGTCTCCTAGGTACAACTACGGTTTCAATTTAAGAAGGCTAATGCTCGGATGAACAGCAGCATATATTTGTGCATCTGTGTGGGTGGGTGTGAGAAAATATATTTTTTGTGTATATGGATCGATAGAGATTGAGGAACAATGGTGAGAATTACAAACAGACCTGCATTTTTGCGATTAATAACTATGATTTTCACCCACAGTGTAATTCCTCTGATGAGGCGATCAGAGGGCAGAGCGTGTTAGCTTTGAGAATGTGTAAAATTGCTCTTTTAATAATAATGTAGCAGAAATGTGTCAGAAGTAATCAGTTTCATTCACTGAACGCTGACTGAAGAAGAAATTACTCTAAGGTCTCAGACATTTGAAAGTTGAAAGGAGTGCTCAACATTAGAGCGAAGAGATAAAAACCGACAGTTTTTGCCTTTCTGAAAATGCACAAATGTTATTTCACTTGATATTCAGCGAGAAAGATGAATGGTCACCTATACGTTTACTTGTCATTTAGCTTAAACATTTGTCCTCTACATGTAAAGATCCAGGCACTTCAATGAAAATCCAGTTCATCAAGGAAAAATCTGAAGTGGCATTTGCACAAAACTAAAAGCATTGACACGGCAAGAAGAAGATCCATTGGTTGTTGTAAAAAAGCAAAACGTAACGTATATATCAATATATTTCAACATCATACTCACTAACGGAATTTAAAATAATTTTTAAATGCTTTACCAGGTACTTCTACATGAGTGATGCTTACTTCCATGAAAGCGCCAGCACAAGTTCTACCAGGAAGACCTAATGTCATGTCATCCTTTGTAATAATAAGTCTGGCCAATCATTGCTTGACACCTGGTATAAATGAGCACTGAATTCTCTGTTTCACATTCTCAATCTGCATCCCCAGGATTTGGACAAAGTACAGGGCCTACGCCAAAGAACTTTTTCCGTACAACTAAACATGAAACATTGTAGCTCACTACCATCTGTTTATACTTTATGGAATAAATAACATGTAAATGTTCACTTGCCCTCTGAGTCTTTATGGTAGAAATAATTTTTACATATAAGGGAAACAGGATATTTAGGACAATTCAGGACATTTGATCAGTGGATCAGGAAAAGTGAGTGTAATTATATAGATAAAGGGGAGAGGTTGAAAACATGGCTTTGTCAGCTAAAAAGATTCCGGCCAAGTTATTGCATTTTGATTAATAATTAAGGAATAAACTTTTTTTTTTTTTTTTTTTTTTTTTTTTGCATAAAATAACCAGAAATGGACCAGAAATGTTTGTAAAGAAAGTAAATAGGGTCAACTTTGTTTTCATGTGCTTTAATATAAACTCTTAACCCCACATTGAGTTCATTTAATTGTCTTGATACAGAACAAAAGAAAGCTCTGTTCAATTTGACTTCATTTCATGTATCTTCCTTACCATGACCTTTACAGGATGTCATTGCATTCCTTACAAATTATCCATCTCTAATTACTCATTGTGATCCTTTCGTTGACCTCTGAACTTAATGTGACTTAGACTTGAAAAAGTGAATGTGGCTGAAATGTCCACAGGTTTTACTGCAGTGACATAAACTACTGACCTTTCAAGTATAGTTCATTCCATGATCTCCACAGCAATGGACCTGCCCACACAACACTGTTAATTAAACAACCTCTTGAATGTCACCGTGCAGCTTTCTGCATTGCAATGAAGGATGTTTCCCAGAAAAAGCCCGGAAAAAAAGCCCAGAAAATGACTGCTGTTGTCTATCTAAACTAAATATGTTCATTCTTCATTGTCTGGAATTGATTAGTGACCAATAGATCCATTGATTAATGGATTCTGTTTTATCATTGAACTGGAAAATCAACTAGCCAAATCTTTTTTCATCACCAATTTAAAATGTCACACTAAATACAAAATGGCTGCTGGAATAAAAGGGCAACCAAGAAAGATTCTGTCCTCTTTGGAACCAATAATAACAATAATAATGTTAAATTAAACTGCTGCTCAAAAGTTTGGTGTCTGTAAGGTTTTTTTTGTCTCTTTTGCTCAGTAAAAGCTGCATTTATTTGATCAAAAATACAGTAAAAATAAAAATATTGTGAAATATTATAATTTAAAATAACTAAAACAGTTATTATAAATTATAATATTTCACAATATTTCTGTTTTTACTGTATTTTTGATCAAATAAATGCAGCTTTTCCTGAGGATAAGAGACAAAATCAATGCTTTTACTAAATTTCTATTTGAATATATTTTAACACAATTTATTACTGTAATGACAAAGCTGAATTTTCAGCATTATTGCTCCAGTCTTCAGTGTCACATGATCGTAATAATATGCTGATTTGTTTCTTAAGAAACATTTTTTATTAGTGTCAAAGTTGAAAACAGTTGTGCTGCTTAATGTTTTAGTAGAAAAGACAAGCATTTGTTTGAAATAGAAATCTTGCTGAATAAAAGTAGCCTATTCATTTTTAGTATTTATAACAGTATTTTTAGTGGTATATAAAAATGTATATATGTATATAAATGAGTAAAATTTGCATTCATAAGAAAATGTATTAATGCAAAATGAGGCTCAGTTTAGTGGGTCTAAAAGGTTAAGATTGCAGTGCTGAGACTTAAAGCACAATATAACACTGAATGATGTGAAAATGATATAAGAGATAATAGATGGCATTTTTCTTCAGTGTTTGGTGTGCTAAAGAAAGTGAACAACCTGAGAGGTCTATTTAGAAGTGTCAACAGTATAAAATGTCTGAAATCAGAGCTTAAAGCAGTTTAAATGCATGAGGGCGAAAACAGTAGCCATGCGACAGGCAGGCACTGAAATATGACAAAACATTATCAAACTACAAGTAAATGGAGCTAATACTTTCCATGGCCTCTAAAATACAGTAACAAATACACACACATCAGTATTTATTATATCAGTATTTAAAATGGCCATTTTTGTTCTGTTTGTTTTCAGGGACATTCAGTCGACAAAATGCCGGCTAAACCTGATCCACACAAACACACCCACAAGCTCCCTTTGCCCAGATTATTGAAGAAATACCATCAAATTGTGTAGTACTGCTCTGGTCTGGGTTTGAGACAGACAAGATCTAATTATATGACAAGGGTCTGTGCAGAAATGTGCCTGCAGCTGTAGTGTTTCTCCATTTACTCACTCCACCTCTGTCCCTCTGTACTCTCTCCTGCTCTCATCCTCCTTCATGCATCCTTTATCGTCATTAGCTGCTCCCGAACTCTTATTGTGTTCATTTATCCTGTTCCGACCTTTTTTTTAACACCAAACCATTTATCAGCTCTCCAACTGCCCCAGCCTCTGAACTAGCTGCATGAGCCTCTTGAAGGTCTGTAAGAGTTTATAGCAGCATTCAGTTTGTATGATAATGTTACCATGAATATCTGAAAAGTGGTGAGCATAGTGTACGTAAATGTGATGTGTGTAATTTATGTAAAATACTTTCTCAGTTTATTATGCAGATAGAGCTATAAAAGTTAAAGACAGACAGCTAAAAAGTGTAATACTGTGGCTGTCAATATACAAATAATAAATATTGTAAGGGTTATGTTTAGTTTCTTTGTGTTTTAGTTTGATTTTCCATGTTCCTGTTTGGCTGAGTTCTCATTCCTTGTTTGTTTCCTTGGTTTCTGATTAAGTTACACACCTGTTCCCTGTTCTGTTGATGATCATCCCTTGTATTTAAGTTATTAGTATTACTCAGTTCTTTGTCCTACGTTAATGTTGTGTTAGAGTGTGTAGCAAATTAGCTCAAAAGGGAAATATGAATTATTAATCATAACTCATAATTAAAATATTTGGATCAATTAATAGAATTAACTTGATGTAACAGAATTAATATAAAATCAAATAATCTGTTCGTCCACCGAACACTCGTATTGATTGTCTATCAACTCTCAGAAAGGATATTTTTCAAGGTCACAGAAAAATGTGGACAAAATTTTATTTAACTAAATCATGAACACATAACTAGTCTAGACAAACACATACACACTATCACGCAAACATGGGTAAAATGGAAAGTGCTCCTTTTGCTGGAGCAGGGAGATCATTCCCTTGAGGCAAGGCAAGGCAATTTTATTTGTATAACACATTTCATACACAATGGTAATTCAAAGTGTTTTACATAAAGAAGAACCAAATACATACTAATAAAAATGGAACGCATAAGAAATAAAAATAACAGTAAAACATTGATGTAAGATGCATTAAAAATGAAATAAAAACAAGAAAAAGAATTAAAAGAATAAAAAGATAAAATAAAGTGCAAACAGATAAAAGCAGACTCTCCTTGCTTTGGGTGAACCCTTGGTATTTCTAAGTGACTTAATCCTGATGATCTGAGTGATCTGTTATATTCTATGAGCATATCTGCAATGTATTGAGGTCCTAGGCCATTGAGTGATTTATAAACAAGTAGCAGTACTTTAAAATCAATTCTAAATGCAACTGGAAGCCAGTGCAAGGACCTGAGGACTGGTGTGATCTTGACTGGAGACAAAGCATCTAATTCTTGCAATATTTTTGAAAGATAATATGCCAATTTAGTTATTGTTTTTACATGGCTACTGAAACTCAGGTCTGACTCCAAAATCACACCAAGATTCCTGACTTGATTTTTAGTTGTTTGACCCCTAGAGTGAAGGTATGTGTTCACTTTGAGAACTTTATTATTTAGCTCAGTGGCAGCATATATAGGTTGAACAGGAGGGGTGCAAGTATTGAACCTTGAGGGACTCCGCATGTCATGGATGTCAACTCAGACTTATGGTCACCGATACTCACATAATAACCTCTCCCTTCTAAGTATGACCTGAACCATTTAAGGACCATCCCAGAAAGCCCAACCCAGTTTTCCAGCCTGTCAAGAAGTATGTTGTGATCGACAGTGTCAAACGCAGCACTGAGGTCGAGTAGTACCAGCACTGATAATTTACTTGTATCGGTGTTTAGGCGAATATCATTTATTATCTTTATGAGCGCGGTCTCTGTGCTGTGGTGCGGTCGGAAACCAGATTGAAAGTTGTCAAAGTATCCATTCAAGCTTAAGAATTTGTTCAGCTTGAAAACAACTTTTTCAATGAGCTTGCCTATGAAAGGAAGATTTGAGATTGGTCTGTAGTTGCTCAATATGGTGTTATCCAGATTGCTCTGTTTCAGGAGGGGCTTAACAACTGCAGTTTTCAGGGATTTTGGAAAAGTCTCAGAAAGAAGTGAGGTGTTTACCACTTTTAGGAGATCTGCTTCTAAACAGTTAAACACACTTTTGAAAAAAGATGTGGGAAGTGTGTCAAGGGTGCAGGTTGATGTTTTAAGGTGCTGAACTGTTTCTTCCAAAATTTTAACATCAATTGCTTCGAAATCAGACATAATAGCTACTTTCTGAGGTTGTGATCTGATCTGTTTTACCCCAGTGCAGCTCAAGGATGTGTTGATCGCCTTTCTGATATTATCGATTTTCTCAGAGAAGAAGGTAGCAAACTCAGAGCATTTGCTGTCTGAGAGCATTTCACTGGGAATCTGACTTGGGGTGTTTGTTAGTCTCTCTACAGTAGCAAAAAGGGTGCAGGTGTTGTTTAAGTTGCTGTTTATAATATTTGAGAAGAAGGTCTGTCTAGCTTTGCCTAGTTCCACATTGAAAGCATGAAGGTTATCTTTATAGATGTTATAGTGGATTTCAAGTTTTGTCTTTCGCCACATGTGCTCAGCTTTTCTGCATTGTTTTTTCATATTTTGCACTGCTGTTGAGTTTCTCCAAGGTGCTTTTTGTCTGCCACTCTTCTTCCTGACTTTCACAGGAGCAATGTTATCAATAACATTCTTTACTTTTGGTTTAAAAGAATCAAGGAGAAAATCAACAGAGTCTGCAGATATGCTTGGTGTTAAAGATATAGCCTTCATAAACAGTACACTATTGTTCTCATTTAAACATCGCTTTTTGACCGAGATAGATCTAGCTTCAACAGTAGGACAGATCAATATATCAAAGAAAATACAGAAATGATCAGATAGCTCTACATCCTTAATGACAATGGATGAAATGTTTAGACCCTTACTGATAAGTAAATCTAGAGTGTGTCCACGATTGTGTGTGGGTCCATGTACATGCTGAGTCAGATCAAAAGTATTCAAAACAGTTATGATTTCTTTTGCCATAATGAATTCTGCATTATCTATGTGGATGTTAAAGTCCCCAGTAATAGCAAAACAGTCAAACTCTGAGGAAATTGCTGATAACAGCTCTGTAAAGTTCTCAACAAAGGCTGGAGAGTATTTTGGAGGCCTGTAAATAACTATAAGTAGAATACGAGGAGCACCTTTTAACACAATACCCAAATATTCAAAAGACAAGTAATCACCAAATGACACTTGCTTTCATTGATAGACATATTTAAATAGAGCAGCTACACCTCCACCTCTCCTAACTGCTCTGCAGACACTCATAAAAGTAAAGTCAGGAGGGGCTGTTTCATTGAGGATTGTTGCACTGCAGCTGTCTTCTAGCCATGTTTCATTTAGAAACATAAAATCTAGGTGTAATGTTTGTGGTTATTAAGTCATTGACTAGAAGTGATTTATTTTTAAGTGAGCAGATGTTTAAAAGTGCTAACTTAACAGTCTTACTTTCTGTCTCTACAGTAATCTTAGTTTGACATGTAATAGGCAGCAGATTAAATGGGTTTGCCAAACGGTTTGAGAAGGCCTTAGGCTTTCTATCACATAATAAAACAGAAATAGAGAAAGCAGCAGGCACACTGGGTTCCCGCTTGTTCTGTAAACATTTGACAAAGTCACTGTTATCATAGTAGGGACCCGAGACATATCACTGAGAGCTGTTATCGGTTGTTTTTGGTTCACCTAGAACAGATGGAGGAGGGTGTGGGCCCTGACGTTGTGGCAGAGGCCGAAGAGCTCTCACAGGAGGAGGGGGAGGCTGAGTAGGGCCCACAGGCTTTGGTGGTTGCGGGGCTTGCCGCTTTTTTGTTGAGTGGGAGAGTTTGGTTCCAGCATACACCAGTTCCTCCATTTTCTCTGAGAAACACAAAAGAGGGGATGCTGGAGAGAGGGATAACGTGTCCGATGAGAGGGGCTGTTGCTCTGGTGTTACCGGAGGCTGTAATATGTTGTCCTGGCTTCCCTGGCTGTTTTCCCGAAAGTCGTCCTTGGGTGCTGAATCTTGGAGCAGTTCTAACACGTCACTGTCTATCGGTGAGCTCTGTGGGCAGGGCTCAGTCGGGATTGTGTCCGTGAGCAGTGGTTGTTGTGGCTGCGTGATGTTATCATTGTCCTTGTGGGATGTGTCAACCACATGTCCATTCAGGTGCTGAAATGAAGTCCTGTGGTCAGTTGTACTCTCTCCAGATGTGTTTGTGCCATTCAGGTTGAGTGGATTTGCACACACTGCGAATGGAGGGAGAAGTAGATATTTATATCCTTTAGCACTCTTGAGCCCAGTTTGTTTGGGTGCAGGCCATCATGTGTGAACATTTGTCTCTGACTCCAGAAAAGATTGAAGTTGTCGAGGAAGTTCAGTCCCTTTATGTTGCAGGTTTTTTGCAGCCATGTGTTAAGCCCAAGCAACTGTGAAAATCTATTTGTTCCTCTTGCCGGGAGTGGTCCACTGATGAACGACTGGACTATCAGTCTTCTAAGCATTTCAAAAAGTTCATTGAAATCCCTTTTAAGGAGTTCTGACCGCTCTTTCCGAATATCATTCTTCCCCACATGAATGATTAGTCGATTTGCAGTCTTTTATTTTATCAGAATGTTCTTAAGTTCCCTGTTTACATCAGAAACTGTTGCTTGTGGAAGGCAGCATGTAGTTATGTCCCTGCTGTTAATGTTTCTGATTATGGAGTCACTAACACTATCAGAGTCCTGGGCTCAGCTGCACTATAAGTTGAGTGCCACTGTCTGCTCGACCTTGAGCGGCATTTAGCATCGGTGTTAGCTGCTGGCTGATTTGATCTGTGTCCGATCATGTTTAGGGATTCCTCACCCACATTCATCACGTCTGGAGATTCCTCACCCATATTCATTAACACTTCAAATCTGTTCTCCAGATGTATTTGTGGTGGTAGGGAACCAGTGTTTGGGGTAGAGGATGCTACTGCAGCAATATGTGATACTTGTGACAATCTGATGTCTCGAGTGCCTTTGGGTCTCGCTCCCTGTTTGTGCCATCGATTAGTATGTTGATCAGTTACGGCACTCAGTATGGCCTGTTTAGGAGCACTATATTCATGGGACGCACCGGTTGTGTGCTGAGGACGTCCATGACGAAGCTCTGTTGTGTGTTCCGTCTTGTTTGGTAGTCCCGCAAGTAACTTTGTTTCAAGAACTGCAATCCTTTGTAGAAGTCTGTGGCAGTTTATGCAGCAGGTAGATTCTTCAACCAGAAGAGGCATATTCTTTCTAATCCTTTTGAATGTAGGCAGCTGTGTTTTCCCTTCTCCGGAATGTAAGCTGATGGCTGCTGTCAGTGGGAGGCTGGTCGGATAAAAATTCCCCTTTTTTGTAGCAATCTTCCAGTTAAAAAGTTTGTTGGTGCCAAGATTTGTCGTTTGAGCACTGTGCTGATTTGGTGTAGTTAAAATTAGGAGATAAAATATAAAAGCAATAGAGCAAAGCGTGGAGCTGTAAGCAAGAGCGTCCGAACAGTAGCGAAGCAGGAAGCTTGAGGACCACACAAGAGACTTTTTAGGCCTGGCATGCCTCACCCGCTATTCGTTCTGCATATTTTTCCACACCGGTTCAACGAAAGTTTCAAATTATGCTTGCCCATGGACGGTCCTCGGGGAAATTTCGCCACTTATGTGGAGTGAGGGCTGGTAAATAACTCTCCGTTCACCATCTGCCTTGCAGATGAGGCCAACACAGCCACACTGCAGTCCCAGAGCCCAGCCAGCTGTCTACCATGCCCTTCATGGACCAACTGCCCGAGCTCACCACAGACCCAGAGCCCATGCCTGCTACGAAGCCTGAACCAGAGCAAATGCCGAAGGCCCTCTTCTTCCCGGAGCCCACACTCAACGTGTAGTCTGACCAGGTGCATGAGTTGACTACACCATCCATCCCAGTGGGCTTTCTTGTGGAGTACGAGGGCATGGAGTGGAATCCCGCCCATACTCCTGCAGCTGAGGGTGAGCTGTGCCTGGTTTTGATACATTTGGTTGAGAAATTGTAAAGAATTATCCCCCCAAAGTCTCCCGTCATCATTCGTCCTGCCCAGCTCCAAGTCTCCTTTGTCGCTGATGGTCCCAACCAGTCTTCCTCTCCCTCCTCCTATAAGCCAGCCAGTTCCTTGGCTTTGCCTCCACTGGCTCCCTTCAGTCCCTCGGGTCCTTTTCTGGTGTCTCCGCTCTGATGCTTGGATCCGCCTCCTGCTCAACCTTGGTACGTGGATCCCCTGGCTAACACCTCGAGCCGCCGAGCCTGTCACTCCACCTGGTCCAGTCAACCAGTCGGCTCCACCTTGGCTCCGGTCCTGCCTTAGTCCTCAGTCCTATCAGCACCGGATCAGTTCTCCAGCACCCTAGCTCCACCTCGGCCACTCTTCACCACGGCTCCGTCTTGGCCTCTTGGTTGCTTCGGTCCCGCGCCTTCTGGGAGGGGGGTGTAATGTAAGGGTTATGTTCATTTTCTTTGTTCAGTTTCTCAGTTTGGTTTTCCCTGTTCCTGTTTGTTCTCAGTCCTTGTTTGTTCCAATAGTTTCTAATTGAGTCCTGTGTTAACGTTATGTTTGAATGTGTAATGCTTTATGGTTTCCTGGTGTTTATTAAAGGGATTCCATCATCTTTCTGCATCATACATATTACAATATATACATATATACAAAAAGAAAAGAAGACAGCAATTGTGTTACAATTAACATGCAGAATTATTTTAATAAGTTTACATGATAGCATATGCAACAAACAGACAATGAGGGAAAACTCACCTTACCTCAGTCATTTTGAGATAATGTTTCAATTGATACAAAGAGTACAACCAAATAAAAGACATCAAAGAGAGCTAGCCAGGTGATGGTTCCTTTCTAATCATGAAGAATTGTGAGATAGACTAATAGGAACCAAAGGACTGGTCCAACTAATGAGAACTCACATTTACATAATCACTGAATTAGCATCCAAAATATGCATAACATGCTCTCAAACATGCTTGCAATATAAACTGCTTCAAATATCTCACAAGCTCTTTCAAGTGTCTCAGTGAGCACTCTATAGTATTTCTACTGGATTTTTATAATCATCTTCCATGTAAAAGAGAGTCTACAATGTTAAAAGCATTACCAAAAAGTGTATAGCTCAAAATATTTATTTAGCATTAGCTTGACATTGTAACAAGGGCTTTCATTTCTACTAATTTCTACTAGTAAAGTCATCAAAACTATAAAATTATTTACGAGCTAGTGATTTCATATTCATATCATGGAAACATGTTTTTAAAGAAAAAAAAACATAAAAAACATAAGCAGATTGTATGAATTCATACGATAGTCACTAATTCACCAAAAGTTACAAATTGCCAAAAGATTGTGTTAAAAATATTACAAATGGAAAAACTAAAACTATATTATATATTTTAACTATATTATACACTTCTTCAAGGTTGCCACACATTGTTCCAAGAATTTTATTTTTTTCAAGCATTAAAGTACAGTATACAGTATATATAGATTGCAGGGCTTTTTTTGAAGATCATGAGATACTTTTGAGAAATGTATTTTTCAATTGAATTATTTAAGTGAAAAAAAAAAGGCATCATTTTGTTACTTAACACATTTCAAGGTGTCTAGTAACAAATGACGCTAGTAAAAGAAGGGACACATCTCTTTGCCATTAGCATTCACACAAACACACACTGAAAATGAGTTTGAATTGAACTGAGTGCCTTGATCAAGACAGATGAAGGTAAACAAATTCTTTTTCTTTCCTCTGCGTCTACTTCCTTGTGGGACTTGGCCTGGTATTGTACAGCCTATAATTTGGTTGAATAGAGCTGTGGAAAACAGCGGCCCAGGATATTGTGTGCAACAGTTGCTGGCTGATTAAGGTTGCCAGAGGTGTTATATCAGAGGACATCAAAACAGAGTGGGACTCTAATTCTCCACCTGATTAGCTTCCAGTGCTCACAGAGAAGATATACAGAGATAAGAGGATATGGAGCAGAGCAAAACACCAAAGGAAATAACACAGCTCTCATTTTGTTGACATATTAGCATGAACAAAACATGGTGCGCTACACCTTTGTGTGTGTTTTGTAAGTGCTTTTAACCTAATTTCATTCCTTGCATGTGCATTAATCTTTTCCTTTAGAGGACTGTCCAAGATCTTATTGTTTTCTTTGTACAGTTTGAATCTCAGTCTCTCGCCTTGCTGTCAAAACGTGCATTCTCTACATAACAAATCACACTGCTTGCGGCTGCATTCTGAACAGGCAAAAGAATAGAAAGCCTGAGGATTTGCAATACAAAACATAAAAACAAATGCATAAATATGATAAACTGGGTGTTCTCTAGGCATCTTAAAGTTGGTTTTATTACTTTCTAGAGGAGATAGTTGATAGATTGCTATCATATCAAGTTACACTGCCTGAAAGGACAAAAAGGGAATTCAAAGGGGGAAAAAGAAAGCAAGAGAATGATGCAACACAGGGTGCTGGTGTAAGAAAAAGAAAGCAGAATCAGGTGTGTTTCTACTAACACAGTTACTCAGTGTTTGATTTCTCTTCACTTGTCAGGATTGCACAGAAACCTTTGCAAGCAAATTTCACATTTCCCCGACAATAACCCTTTTTGGACAGGACTAGTTTTCCTTGAGGAAATGTAAATTTGCTTTTCACTTGATTTTAATCCTGTCAGATTTTTTTTTTTTTTTTTTTTTTTCTCACACAACCTTAAATATTACAGAGTAGTAAATATTTCAGAGTAAATTACCTTCTGTTTTTTAGTCACCTTTTGAGACATCTCATCCTGTCTAGATAGCAATGTCTGTGTAGTATATTATTTTTCCACAATACTCCTCATTTATTTCGACCTTCATTCAATTTTATAACTAAAGTAAATGTCTTATTGTAAAGAATTATCCCCCCAAAGTCTCCCGTCATCATTCGTCCTGCCCAGCTCCGAGTCTCCTTTGTCGTATATAGTATATGGCCTGTACCATGAAGCCGGATTAGCTGGCTAGCCAGGTAAGTTTCAGATTAGTTTGCGCCAATCCTGGGTTTTAGGTACCATGAAAGTGACTTGGCTTTTAGCAGTGTTCATCACCATAGTAACTTATGCTCCATGGCTAACCTGCTCCGGGGAAGGTTATGTTCTGGTTTAGAGATCTCAAACCGAAATTGGGCCAATGAGATGTGAGCAAATTGACACTGACACATCCAACGCAATAAAGTCACTCCCCCAGTTTCTCTTCCTCCAAATTAAAGGTCACTATATAGCAAAAAAAATATTTAACAATAAAATTGTCTGGCTTTAATGATAATTACTTAGAATTATTTTATGATTTATATATGATTTATATAATTATTATATGATATATACATATATATATATATATATATATATATATATATATATATATATATATATATATTATTATTATTAATTCATTACACACAAGCGTTTTTAGTTAAGCAGTTATTAAACATTTAGTTTTAATGAATATTAATATATACAGTTCATAAGTAATATAAATAAGCTGTAAATAAACTTTAGATATGATGTGAACTTACATGTTTGAGTCTCTATCGCTATTATTAACTATATAAACTAACTTCACAAGTTTTACTTGCACTGATAGAGCATACTTGTCCTCTTTCATGGACTAGTATTTTCGTCAGTGTAAATGAGTTTAAATACTTCATTTTTTTTTTCAATCTCTTAACTTTCAGCAAAAGAGTTTTGAATCGTGCTGGCTGTCTCGCGAGAAGTGAATCATAGTTTCTCTCTGTTGCAAGGCATGCGATTGGCTGTTCACCACTGACGTCACGCATTCATGTGCACTCGCTCCACAAACTCGGGATAAAAGCCTGAGTTGACAAAGAAAGTTAATGATAAGCATCATTGTACCAACAAAGCCAGATTGGAGTGGTTTGGTTTTGTCAACTCGAAACTAATCCTATAACCCTGAGTTTGTTCAGCTACCATCATGGTACAGGCCCCTGTTGAACCCTCACTTTTCACTTTTTGCCAACTTTCTTGCTAAATAACTGTTGATTCTGGCACTGCTGGCATCCTATCTGACATAAAAAGAAAATTAAGTTAATAGCCTATCTCAAGGTCTGTGTCTGTGTATGATCTATGGGACAGCTAATTAAGGTGGTCTCCATGTCTAGCTCTTTGAGCTGTAATTGCCTGCCATCTTATTTTTCATTCTTCTAGTTATTTAGCTACCTATAGCAGCTAATGAATCTGGTCTCGCACATTCACAGAAAATAACTTAAAGGGTTAGTTCACCCAAAAATGAAATTTTTGAAATGTCATTAATTACTCATCCTCATGTCGTTCCACACCCGTAAGACCTTTGTTCATCTTCAGAACACAAATGAAGATATTTTTGATGAAATCCGAGAGCTGTTTGGCTCCTCCATAGGCAGCAATTTAACCACCACTTTCAAGGTCCAGAAAAGATCGTTAAAATAGTCCACGTGACTGCAGTGGTTCAACCTAATTTTATGAAGCAACGAGAATACTTTTTGTGCACAAAAAAAAAAAAAACAATGACTTTATACAACATCTTCTCTTCTGTGTCATTCTCTTACGCTATTTACGTTCAGTGTTTCCAGGTTCTTAGTCAGAATGGCGGCTCAGTATTGGCCAACGCTGGTCACGTGAGCAGCACGACGCATGCGTGTGATGTTGACACAGGAGCCGGCCAATAATGAATTGGCGCTCTGACGTAGAACCTGGAAGCGCTGAATGTAAACAGCATAGGAGAATGACACAAGAGAAGATATTGTTGAATAAATTAGTTATTTTTGTTTTGTTTTTGCACACAAAAAGTATTCTCTTTGCTTCATAAAATTAAGGTTGAACCACTGCAGTCACGTGGACTATTTTAACGATGTCTTTAGTACCTTTCTGGACCTTGAAAGTGGTGGTTAAATTGCTGTCTATGGAGGAGTCAGACAGCTCTCGGATTTTATCAAAAATATCTTAATTTGTGTTCCGAAGATGAACAAAGGTCTTACAGGTGTGGAATGACATGAGGGTGAGTAATTAATGACAGAAGTTTGGGGTGAACTAACCCTTTAATTACATTATTTTCTGTGAATGTGCGAGACTTCCGATTCATTAGCTGCTATAGGTAGCTAAATAACTAGAAGGATAAAAAATAAGATGGCAGGCAATTACAGCTCAAAGAGCTAGATATGGAGATCACCTTAATTAGCTGTCCCATAGATCACACACAGACACAGACCTTGATATAGGCTGCACTAATGACAGCAAAAAGTCTAGAGTTCCTTCAAAGAGATGCTGTTTCACGAACCCACATTACACATTAGCTGTTATACTTCAGACTACAGACATGACGCTGCAAGAGGTTAACATGGAGGACACAAGAAAGAATCTCTAGGAATTCAGGAAACATAAGATATCAACTTAAGAGAATCATTAGATGTTATGCTAATTATGTGCTAATGATGTTGTAAAGAGATTTTCTTAGGAATACCTGCCATAAATCAGTGAATAAAAATGTTCTGACACATCATACCAAAGGTGTTTTCTCTGACAACACAAAGGAGGCAAAACATAAATTATCTTAAAGTACAAAAATAAAACCACACCAAATTGTATGAAATATGAAATAAAAAAGTCTATAAATCTCATCGTTTTTATTATTTTCATGCTTGCAACAGGTCAAAATGTTGCAAATAGACAGATTAATAGTCCTTATACTGAACATCACATAGTGTAAACAGATGGTTTCATTGCATCTGTCACAGACACGCCAGGTTCCAACACCCTCCAATCACAGCGCACTCCATCTCCCGAGTACTGATCACTCACACCTGCACCTCATCAGCACGCCAATCAGCACCAGCTCAAAAGACACTCACACTCACTCAGTCACTGTCCGGTCTTGTTCGCATCTAGACATACCTACATGCTTACCTCAAGGACTCCTAGCGATCTACTTACCTGTCTCCAAGTCTCCTCCTGTGTTCCCGGTCTGTGTGTGAGTGTCTTCAGTCTCCAGCATTTCCCATCTCCAGGATCTTCACATCTATCAACACAAAGGACAGTATCCTCTCATCTTCATCGCACTATTCAACCAGCAATTCACCATATACTCACCTGCACGTCTGTTTGCTCTGCTGTGTCTCAATAAACATCCTTGTCTGTGATCTCCTGTCTCCGACCCCTCTGTACTGTAACAGAAGACCGGACCAAGACCGTGAGACACCAGCATGAGCCACCCGAATCCCTTTCAAGAGCTCGTAGACGCATTTCGCCGAGCACTCACCATCAACCCGTCATCACCACCACCACCAGCGATCACCTCTGTCAACACTACCACCACTCCTTCACCGCCTGTGCACGCCAGTCCCATGGCCAAACCGGCGCCCTTCTCTGGTTCGGCGGAGGACTGCAGCGGATTCCTCCTGCAATGTTCGCTGGTCCTGGAGATGCAACCGCACTATTATCCCACCGAAACCTCCAAGGTAGTGTTCATAATTTCACAGTTACAAGGCAAAGCACTGCAATGGGCCGATTCCATTTGGTCTCAGAATAATCCTGTCACTCAGTCATACTCCGGCTTCGTAGCTCACTTCAGGGAAGTCTTCGGGAAGCCAGCCTCAGACTCTTCTATCGGTGAGAAACTTTATAATTTAAAACAAGGCTCCATGTCAGTTAACGACTATGCTTTGCAATTCAGAACGCTTGCTGCTTCAAGTGGTTGGAACGAACAGGCCCTGATAACCACCCATCGTCAGGGATTGGACCCTCAAGTGCGGTTGCATTTCACTGCATACGAGGATTCCGTTGGGCTCGAACGTTTTATCCAACTCTCCATACGCTTCGCCACTCGTATGCAGTCGTGTCTCGAAGAACACCAGGGCCAGCCACTTTTCAATGCCACTTTTCAACACCACTCTCCGTCGACCAGAGTCCGTCAGCCCTCCAGAACCAGCCCACGAGCCCATGCTTTTGGAAAGCACCAGACTCACATCCACTGAACGGCAGAGACGGCTGACCCAGAATCTGTGCCTCTACTGTGGTTCTCCTTGGCATGTAATCTCCAATGCCCAATTCGTCCTCCTCGTCCCATGGTGAGTGCTGTCATTCCCTCTATAAATAAGATGAAGCCACTCACCACTGTTGTAAACCTTACTGCTGCTGATGTTTCCATTCAAGTTGTTGCACTCCTCGATTCTGGGTCAGCAGGCAACTTTATCTCCAGTGCCCTCTGCCATCAGCTCAAGCTCAAGACCTCGGCAACGCCGTCCACCTACCAGATCCACTCAGTAACGGGAAAGGCCCTCTGTAGGAAACACGTACGTCGGAGTGTCAGTCCTATCCAACTGCAAGTGGGAGTTTTCCATGTGGAACAACTACATCTGCTGGTTCTGGAGGAATCCACCGCTGACGTGATACTAGGGCGCCCCTGGTTGGAGCAGCACAACCCATTCATCTCCTGGAAGACCGGCGAGATCCTGAAGTGGGGCGAAACCTGTTTCCCAAGCTGTTTTTCTGAGTTTCCTGTGCCATCGTCTCCTCGCCCTGAACATCCATCTGTCTGTGCCACTTCCATCGAGAACCCAGTGGAAAAACGCTTGGTGGATATACCAGAATGTTACGCCCCCTTCAGTGATGTCTTCTGCCCACAGCGAGCTTCCAAGCTGCCTCCTCACCAGCCATGGGACTGCGCCATCGATCTGCTTCCGGGTGAGTCAGTGCCCAGGGGAAGGATCTACCCCCTGTCGATCCCGGAGGAGAAGGCCATGGAGGATTACATCAAGGAGGCCCTGGCACAAGGTTATATCCGCCCGTCTACTTCCCCTGCTGCTTCGAGCTTCTTCTTTGTGGCTAAAAAGGACGGAGGCTTGCGGCCATGTATAGACTACCGAGCACTCAACAACATCACAGTTAAATTCCGTTACCCCCTTCCTCTCGTCCCAGCTGCCCTGGAAGATCTCCGTGGTGCCACTGTCTTCACCAAGTTGGACCTCCGCAGCGCGTACAACCTCATCCGGATACGTGAGGGGGATGAGTGGAAGACCGCCTTCGTGACCCCTACTGTACACTACGAGTATCTCATTTTGCCGTATGGCCTGGTCAGCGCCCCCTCTGTATTCCAGGACTTCATTCACGAGGTGCTCCGGGAGTTCCTCCACAAGTTCGTCTTGGTTTATATCGATGACATCCTCATCTACTCCCGGAGCCTGGCCGAACATCGCCACCACGTTGCGGAGGTCCTGAAACGCCTGAGGGAGTTCCATCTCTTCCTGAAAGCCAAAAAATGCTCCTTCCATCAGCCCTCAGTGCAGTTACTTGGCTACAACATTGACAGCAGTGGCATCCGGATGGACGAGAGGAAGGTGGATGCCATCAGGAACTGGCCAACTCCCACTACAATAAAAGAACTCCAACGCTTCCTCGGCTTCGCCAACTTCTACCGACGCTTCATCCGAGACTACAGCTCCATCACCAGTCCACTCACCAACCTCCTCCGCAATAAGCCCAAGTCTCTGTCCTGGACACCTGCAGCCACCAACGCATTCAACGGCCTTAAGGAAGCCTTCTCCACCGCTCCTCTCCTTGTCCACCCTGATCCCGACCTGCCCTTCGTGGTAGAAGTGGACGTCTCTACCACCGGAGTTGGAGCGGTGTTGTCTCAGCAGCAGGGGACCCCAAGTAGACTCCATCCATGTGCCTTCTTCTCCCGCAAGCTCAACCTGGCGGAGGTCAATTACGACATCGGCAACAGAGAACTCCTCACCGTCAAGTTGGCCCTTGAAGAGTGGAGGCATTGGTTGGAGGGAGCCAAACATCCCTTCCTCGTGCTCACTGATCACAAAAACCTTGAGTACCTACGGTCGGCCAAGAGGTTAAACCCTAGACAAGCACGCTGGGCATTGTTCTTTACACGCTTTAACTTTACAATCTCCTACCGCCCAGGTGCCAAGAACGTTAAGGCTGATGCTCTGTCTCGTCTGCATGCCCCTGAGGAGAAATCCGAAGAACCTGAGTCCATCCTTCCTGAAAGCCTCATCGTCAGCCCCATCTCCTGGTCTGAGGAGACCATTCCCTCCTCCAATGTCTCCGCCAACACTCCGCCGGGTTGCCCTCCAGGCTTGCTATACACCACCAGAGCACGGCGCACTCCACTCATCCACACTGCCCACACGTCACTTGGCACTGGCCACCCGGGGGTCAATGAAACCCTCTCGTTGCTGAAGGAATGCTTCTGGTGGCCAAATATGGCATCCGACATCAGAAGGTACATGCAGGGATGTAAGGAATGCGCCATCTCGAAGAGCCCTCGCCACCTTCCATCCGGCAAGCTCCTTCCTCTGCCTGTTCCGAGTCGACCCTGGTCACACCTAGGAGTGGACTTCATAACTGACCTTCCTGCCTCCAACAACTGCACCTGCATCCTTGTAATTGTGGACAGATTCTCCAAGTCCTGCCGTTTAATTCCCCTGAGGGGACTGCCCACAGCTATGGAGACAGCTGAACTCATGTTTAACCACGTATTTGGCTTTCTGTATTCCTCACTTGTAAGTCGCTTTGGATAAAAGCGTCTGCCAAATGAATAAATGTAAATGTAAATGTAAAATGTATTCAGATATTACGGAATCCCCGAAGACATCGTTTCTGATAGAGGACCCCAATTCATTTCCCGGGTATGGCAAGCATTCTTCTCACTCCTAGGTGTGACTGTCAGCCTCACGTCTGGTTACCATCCTCAGTCGAACTGGCAGACGGAAAGGAAGATCCAGGAGATCGGTCGCTTCCTCCATACCTTCTGTCACAGCCACCAGGACTCTTGGAACCAGTACCTGAGTTGGGCCGAGTACGCACAGAACTCCCTGCGCCAACCATCTACTGGACTTACCCCTTTCCAGTGCGTGCTCGGTTACCAACCCCCACTGTTCCCCTGGTCAGGGGAACCATCGGACATTCCATCGGTCGACTACTGGTTCCGAGAGAGCGAGAGTGTCTGGGACTCTGCACACCACCAGCTTCAACGGGCCTTGCGCAGACGCAGGATGTCAGCAGACCTTCGCCGCTCCGACTCCCCTGCCTACCAACCTGGACAGAAGGTCTGGCTGTCAACCAGGGACATCCGCCTGCGTCTGCCCTGCCGAAAGCTCCCAGGTTCATTGGCCCATTCACCATCACCAAGCAGATCAACCCTGTCACGTACCAGCACCAGCTACCTACTCAGTACCGCATTCACCCCACATTCCATGTGTCACTCCTTAAACCTCACCACCCTTCTGTTCCTCTCCCCACAGAGCCTGGCGTAGCAGCAGCCGAACCCCCCCTTCCGCTCAACCTGGACGACGGTGCAGCCTACGAGGTACGTGAGATCTTGGACTCTCGGCACCGTGGTGGCCTGCTGGAATATCTCGTGGACTGGGAAGGCTATGGCCCCAAGGAGCGCTCTTGGGTCCCCAGAGATGACAAACTCGACCCCAACCTGCTTCAAACCTTCCACGCCACCCATCCTGACAGACCTGCCCCACGTGGAAGAGGACGGCCACCACGACGTCAGGGTCCTCGGCCCTCAGGAGCGGGCCGTGGGGGGGGGGGGGTGCTGTCACAGACACGCCAGGTTCCAACACCCTCCAATCACAGCGCACTCCATCTCCCGAGTACTGATCACTCACACCTGCACCTCATCAGCACGCCAATCAGCACAAGCTCAAAAGACACTCACACTAACTCAGTCACTGTCCGGTCTCGTTCACATCTAGACATACCTACATGCTTACCTCAAGGACTCCTAGCAATCTACTTACCTGTCTCCAGCGTCTCCAAGTCTCCTCCTGTGTTCCCGGTCTGTGTGTGAGTGTCTTCAGTCTCCAGCATTTCCCATCTCCACCATCATCCAGGATCTTCACATCTATCAACACAAAGTACAGTATCATCTCATCTTCATCGCACTATTCACCCAGCAATTCACCATATACTCACCTGCACGTCTGTTTGCTCTGCTGTGTCTCAATAAACATCCTTGTCTGTGATCTCCTGTCTCCGACCCTTCTGTACTGTAACAGCATCCATTTGTTGGAGAAATTTTAACAGCATTATGATCTGACTTTTCAGGTAATCAGCTAACCTAAATAGTTACGGTTGCTGTTTTATTTTAATCAAATTTTAGTGAGAAAAAGAAGAAAAAAAAAAGAAGAAAAACTTTTGTATGTCCACCTGCTTATGTAGCGGACATTAGTTATACGCTCATCTTTGAAGGCATTTTGAGTAAAACAGATCCATATTTTACATAGTATTACAAAGTAAACAACTCATCCACTCAGATATTTCCTACTTCTAGTCATGTCATAATTAAAAAGAGCAGGTGGGATTGAGGACCAAGGCAGAGCCAGAGGGAAGGAGAAGTCCGACTGAACCAAAGGAGTGGAGGCAGTGATGTAGGCAGAGCGACGACTGACCAAGGTGGAGCCGGAGGGACGAGGAAGCCCGTGGAGCTATAAGGATAATGGTCCTAGTTGGAGCCGAGGAAGCGAGAAGCCAAGGTGGAACCGACTGGTCGATGGGCCGAGTCGGAGCCAGGGGATCCATGCACCAAGGTGGAGCTGGAGACTGGAAGGCCCAAAAAGGATCCAAATAGCAAAGCAGAGCCATCAAAGTAGCTGAGGGGCTGAAGGGAGCCAGTGGAGGTGGGGCCAAGGAACAGGATAGCTTTGGCACAAGAGGCAGGAGAAGGAGGCTGGGTGGGATCATCAGTGACAAAGGAGACTTAAAACTGGATGAAACCATCAGTGACAAAGGAGACTTGGAACTAGAAGGAACCGGTGGTGACACGAGACTTCAGGGTAGTGGGTGAGGCACACCAGATCTAGGAAATCCCTTGTGTTGTCCTCGAGGGAATGATCCTTGTGCTCGAGGCAGAGAAGACAGACAGATGGTATATCCATAACAAACAACATGTTTAGGTTGGTTCTTCTGTCAGTGGTTGGTGTGCAGCACGCACGAACGAAACGTTATTCTGAATCCTTAACTCTCAGGAGATCATAGGAGAAACATATGAGGATTGGTAAAGCAACATAATCCACAATACATAACCAAGGAAACAAACGAGGACATAATCAGAAACCAAGCAAACCAAAACTAAACAAAACAGGAAAACAGGAACTAAATAAACTGAACCAGAATATTAAAATAAGACTCCATTGTTATTTTTAACTAAAACTAAAACATTTTGTTAATAAAATAAAGCTAAAATATATAAAAATGAAAATCCTAACTTAAACAAAATTAAAAAATGTTGCCTTGGCAACTAACTAAAAATAACTTTAAATTGAAGTTTTTTTAAATGTTTTTTTAAAAGTTTTTTTAAAACTTAAAAAAAAAAAAGCTAAATAGATATTAAATATTAATATTATAGTATTAATCTATTAATATTAATAGATATTAATAAAAATGAAAAACAAAAATGATAAAAGCACATAAAATGACTAAAACTTAAACTAAAATTAACATGAAAACTGAAAAATGTAAATAAAAATGAAAGGTAATTAAACATTAGTAAATACTGTAAAATTATATAAATAAAAAATATATTAAAAAAATAGAGTCATAAAGGTTTGGAACGTTGTTACGGTGAGTAAATGATAACAATTTAGGTGAACTATTTATTTTAAAGAAAATAATGTGTGACCGAGGTGTTTTTAGTGAGCACTGAGCCCAGCTACATTTAGAGCCACGTCTCTGACTATTAAACTATAACCAGTGGTCTATATTTGATAAATGTAAAATAGGTTTAATTCAGTGCATATGTGGCCCAAGGGGCTGGGTGTTGTTGAATTCAAATATTTTTTGCCTAAAAAGATTCTAAATATTTGAACCGAGGCAATGTTATACGGTTTTCATGCCTCAAGGTCTCCATGACTGCAAGCATCCATGTTCACACACATCTTGATTGATTCAACTGAAGCACATACTCTGTTCCCAGAGCGAAAAGTGGAATATTAATAATCCATGTATGTCACATGTTTAAATGCTACAGCAGTGTTTGTTTTTGAAAGCTAACCAGCATTTACTGTGCAAATAATGCATACATATATATACACATATATATATATATATATGCATACATCTCTCTCTTACTTACTCACATCTCCATTCTTTGTTTCCCTGTTGTCCTCCCAGTTGCCACCTCCACCTCCACACCTTTATCTTCCGCTTGCTAATTAGCCTCACCTCAGATGTCTCACAGTTTTGGGGTGTGTGTTCAGTGCCATTTTCAGTGGTAATGTGTGTTTACCTTTGTCACATTAATTCCATAATGTCTGTGAGATGACAGGAGCTTTACTCAACTTTATTAGAGGGATTAAAGGAGATGATTGGCAACCGAGGCTGATAGAAATGGAAAAAGAAGCCAGAAAATCGGGGTGAAGATTATGATGTCTTCATCAATTAATCTCAGCTGACCCAACATGTCATTGCACATGGTTTTGTCTTTCCTGATTCACCACTAACAACACTTTGTCATCACAGGGATGAGAAATGAATGAAGAAACCGAATCAAACTTGATTTTCTAATGTTATTAGTCATTCACAGAATATGCAGACAGGAAAGAAAGTCACAGATAAGAATGGAGAGCAAATGAAGTAAGTTTTCTGAAGTAAAAACTATGAATTGCCATATAATTAGTTGTAAAAAAAAAAACAACAACAACAAAACAGTCCCTGCATGACACCATGTATGACTATTTTATTTAAATTGCTTGGTTTCTTCTTATTTTTGTTGCAGTTTAATTAGTTAATGTTTATTGCATTGTTTTAGTGTCACATGTGTAACTCTCATGGTGTTTTGTCTGTGTGTATAACCCTGTACACCGTCCTTGTGTGACTTTTGGTCATGTTTTATGGACATTCAGAGTGTGGATTTCCATTTTACCAGATGCTATTATTATGGTTTTCATAATAATTATCATTTCAAGTTATCATTTCAAGGCATTTTAAGGTAAAAAGCACATATATTTTTATAAAATATGGTTTTAAAATATGGCCCATTCTGTAATATCTGAAACATTGTCACAATATTTTTAATCATGATTTTGTGAAAACTACAGCTGCCAGGGTTTTTTTTTTTCTTCTTTTTCGTCATTTTTTCTTCTTCTTCTTCTTCTTTTTTTTTTTTTTTAATAAATTTAACAGGATATTCTTTTGAGCGATGATGTAGTGCAACCATGTTCTAATTAATAGAAATACTTTCTGACTTAAGTCATTAGTACTGTAAAGGTTCATGCACCAAATTACAGGCAACAAGTATTAGTTAATATCATGTGTCTTTAGAGCACTTGATGATTATATCCTCTCCTCTTGGAATTCAAGTCGAGCCATTAAATGCTTGAAGAGAATAGAGAAGGTCTAGGCTTTCACTAAGAGTTAGCTTTGCCACTGCAGCACTCTGCCAGGAAAGCTAATTACTGACGAGAAGGTAAGACTCCGTAAAAGGACCTTGGGGGAACAAATTGGTCGAAACTAGCAATTTAATGTGGATTTCTCTGGGAGAAAGAACAGTTAAAACATTGATTGCTTAAAGTAGAATCTGGCCCACCAGCATGGACATTTTTCCCACAGCAAATTTTCACAGCAAATAAACATCCAAAAAAATTATATATGAATATATATAATTATTACCGTTTCCCTTTATTATAAAAAATGGAAAAAAAATAAAAATAAATAATAATAATAATAATAATAAAATGTAGCTGCAAGCAGCAATTATGGGGCCAAGCACAAAAGCAGCACAAGAAGCTAGCCAACATGGCTGTGAGCATCAGACCAACTGCAACAGTGAGCTATTAAAGACCTATTAAGATCATTTTAGGCAAAAGAGCTGAAAAATCATGAATACAGTCAATAATAAAGATTTACTGATTCATCACTTTCGACCAATAGGTGGCACTGTGTCCAAATTAATGTGGTATAGTCAGAGTGAGGTGACAATGACAATCGCAAAGTTTGGTGTCAATATGTCAAAACATTGCAGAGATACAGCCTCAAGAGTCATTTTGGCATTAAGCCTCTAATTTGTTGCAGTGACAAATAAATTAACAAAAATCCATAACTTTTTACCAGCATAGTCTGAAGATGATACGATTCGATTTTGGTGAAAATTGGTTTAAAACGGTTTAGGAGTAGTTAGAAAAAGTATGTTTTTAAAGAAAATTAATGACCCACGGAATCTAATAAGACCAGTCTCATTACAATAGGCCACATTTATATAAAGCTATTAGCATTTTTTTTTAAATTTCATTATAAAATTTGACCACAAGGAAGCGCTATCTCAAAACCTATTGTGTACCTTCAGAGCCGATGGCACATCCTGAGTTTCGTAATGGTACATCAATGCATTGATATAATATAGCATTTTATATCATAATACTGTATTGTAGTTAATGGAAATGTCATGTTTTGTTCAATTATAGCGCCACCAAGAGGCACAATCCCACCAATTTTTTTATGTGTCATCAGGGTGACCCCATACATGTGTGTGTCAAATTTGGTGCAAATATCTCATTTTGTTTTATAGTTACAGACATTTATATGAATGAGACCATAAAAAATGGCTCATGGACGACTTTGTTTTGATTTTTTTGCCACTTCCTATCAAAATTTTGACATTTGGGCTCTAACTCTTATTTAACCAGCTTAGGTTCCGTGTTTCCTACGCTGGTTTTGTCTCGATCGGACTAACGGTTTCGAAGATATTCACAATCGTTTTTTAAGCGCTAAATCACCACGCCGCACAAATTTCTCAAAAGTCGAAATCTATCATGTTTGGTATCGTTGGACTCGGCAAGGATTCAGGAGTCTAAGGATATAACTCCCGTGAAAATAAGCCAACCAGATCAAAAGTTATAAGCATATAAAACAAATAAATCTCCACTAGGTGGCGCTGGTCTGAAACTTCTTAGGCTCCTTCAGGGCATGGTGCTGATGACCCATACCGAGTTTCGTAATGATACGCTAATGTGTTTGTAAAATAGAGCATTTTAACACAAAATTCAAAATGGCCGATGGCCAATATGGGAAAATCTAACGACACTAAAGTTGTGATTTTTGGACAAACCCATCAAAAGTTATAAGCAAAAATAGCCATTTTTCGTATCTCCGAACCAGTAGGTGGCACTGTGCCGAAACGCTGCATGTTGCCTCAGGTCATGCTTGTGATGACATGTACCAAGGTTGGTCTGAATACGATAAAGCGTTGCGGAGATACAGCATTATGTCTATTTTCACAAACGCTACATAAAATTAGTTCGCGTGTTTTTCGAAAACGGTTTGAGAAATCAACTTGAATTCCATAACTTTTTGTCGGCATGGTCTGAAGATGATCTGGTTCAGTTTTCGTGAAAATCTGCCTAGGAGGAGTTCGAAAAAGTAGGTTTTTCAGAAAATTCAAAATGGCGGAAAAATTTTCATGACGGAATGATGTCATAGGGTGTAAATGAATCGTCTTGACCCAAGGAATCAGAGGAAAAAATTGTGTTTCTAACCCTTAGGGTTCAAAAGTCATTAGCATAAACATGAGTGCAAATTTGGACAGCTGGTGGCGCAAGAGGGATTGAGTTAGAGACTCCAAATTTTCTATGGACACAGTTCAGACTGTCCTCTAACTGTGTGCCACATTTTATAACTTTCCCGCAAGTGGTTCTATGGGCTGTCATAGACTTCCAAAACGGAAGAACAAGAAGAAGAAGAAGAATCGAAAAAAAGAACGCCAACGGATACAATAGGTGCCTACGCACCTTCGGTGCTTGGCCCTTAATAACATTGTCTACTTAAAGGGTTAGTTCACCCAAAAATGAAAATTCAGTCATTAATTACTCACCCTCATGTCGTTTACACCCGTTAGACCTTCGTTCATCTTCAGAACACAAATTAATAATAAATTAATAATGATAAAATCCGATGGCTCAGTGAGGCCTCCATTGACAGCAAGATAATTAACACTTTCAATGCCCAGAAAGGTACTAAAGACGTATTTAAAACAGTTCATGTGACTACAGTGGTTCAACCTTAATGTTATGAAGTGACGAGAATGCTTTTTGTGCGTCAAAAAAACAAAATAATGACTTTAATATTAACAATATCTAGTGATGGGTGATTTCAAAACACTGCGTCATGAAGCTTTGAAGTTTTACGAATCTACGAACTTGTTTTGAATCAGTGGTTCAGAGTGTGCCAAAGTCACGTGAACCATTGAAACGTTTCGCAACACTTATGACGTAACGAAGGCTCGTTTACTGAAATCACATGACTTTCACAAGTTTGATACATGCTCCGAACCACTGATTCGAAACAAAAGATTTGTAAAGCTTCGAAGCTTTTTTTTTTTTTTTTTTTGGTGCACAAAAAGTATTCTTGTCGCTTCATAACATTAACGTTGAACCATTGTAGTCACATGACCTGTTTTAAAAGTCTTTAGTAGCTTTCTGGGCATTTGAAAGTGTTAATTATCTTGTTGTCAATGCAGGCCTCGCTGAGACATCGGATTTTATTAAAAATATCTTAATTTGTGTTCCGAAGATGAACGAAGGTCTTACGGGTGTTAAACGACATGAGTGTGAGTAATTAATGACAGAAGTTTCATTTTTGGCTGAACTAACCCTTTATGTTTCTTATTTCTTTTACTCCCAAGAATGGAAATGTTCCCAAAGTTTATGCAATTTACATAACTGCTTTAATGCATCATAAGGAGCTAGATTCTAGATGCTAAATGCTTTTATTGTGCATTTTTTTCTAATTTAAAGGGGATCTATTATGCTTTTTTTTTTAATTTTACCTTTCCTTTAGTGTGTAATATAACTGTTTGTGCAAACAATCTGTAAAATTACAAAGCATAAAGTCCACAGCGAAGGGAGTTAATCCCTCCAACTGAAATCACCTTAAATGCCTAGTCTGCTCTTAAATTTGTAGTCCTGCCATAATTTCTGTAACATAGCTATGTTGTCACAATCATGTCTTGTTTAGCTCATTTTCAAGTTCTGTTTAGTTTCTGTCATAGTTTTCACTTCTATTGTATTTGCCTGAGTTCTTGTTCATCGTTTGTTGTGGTTTCTGATTAGTGCTCACCTGTTCTATAGTCATCTGGGCTGTAGTTGTTAGGCGATAGGGCTAATAGTGCTTCACGCTCAACTTCCATAGGAATTAGCTGAAAATGCTTGCTCTGCTCCTTGCCAGTGGACACGCACCGTAAGGCTATGTTCACACTGTCAGTCCATATCTAATTATTTATGTATCCAATTGGAATCTGATCTAAAATTATTGACATCCACATTGTGTATCACAACTGTTCAGATCCGATTTGTGTGTCCATGCAGCTCTTTCATTTTCTGGAATATCTGCATTGGTTTCTATGGCAATGATGTTGTGTTGGTAAGTATATGCCAAAAAACAACAACAACTGCAGCATGGAGGGATTTGAATACAGATGTTGTCTTATTTACAACATGACATTGTGTAGCTGCCATGCTCTGGACTACTGCGCCTTCTGAGGAAGAAACGTAGGAGGCTGGTATGCGTGGCTTTATTCCACACTGTCATGTCTGCTGGTTTCAAAACAAGTCTGTTATATTGTCATTTTCTGCTCGTCCGGCACACCTTGTTTCTGCAGCGACTTTCAGCGTTTTCCTATAACAACGTCTGATGTTTATGTTTTACATTGGATGAGAAATTCACATAAACCACGCGAAATCAGATCAGAGCAGTCAGACTGAAACAGATTTCCAGAAAAGCGATTTGAATAGGATTTCAAACCACATATGAATGTAGCTCCAAACAGATTTGTAAAAATCACATTTCATGTGATTTTTGGCCATTCACACTTGCTAAATCTGATTTCAATCAGATATGCACAAAAATCGGATTTGGACTGACAGTCTGAATGTTGCCTAAGTAGATCTGGGTGTCATCTGCGTAGTTGTGATAAGCAATTTTGGTTATTTCTCATTATTTGGGTCAGTGGGACCATATACAAGTTGAACAGGAGTGGTGCAAGAATTGAGCCTTGTGGCACTCCGCATGTCATGGATATCTACTTAGACTTATGGGCTACGTTCGAAAACGCATGCTCTCTTAAGTAGGTGCAGTAACACTTTATTTTAGGGTCTTTTAACTAGTTGCTTATTAGCATGCATATTACTAGAATATTGGCTATTTATTAGTAATTATTAAGCACATATTAATGCCTTATTCTGCATGACCTTATTCTACATTCCTCGCAGGAGGAAGTAGCTCATCCAGGTACATTTTGCCTACTCTTTTATGAGTACTGTGAATTCTGACATACTTCTTTTGTCATAGACTGTTTTTTACCTACTATAGGCCCTATAGTAGGGAAGTATGCAATTTCGGATGCAGCCATTGTCACCTATATTCACATAGGAACCATTTGAGGACCATCCCAGAAAGTCCTACTCAGTTCCATTTCGAATGGGAACTCGCACTGCATCCAAAAACACTATAGGGAATTCCACCAGCATAACGGTGTCTGAAGCACATGATTCAAATGCGACAATGTCATTGGCCAGTGACAGCCCGTGACGTGACTACCTGTGCAACCCGTGAGTACAAGAGGGCACCTGTAGTACACGTCAGCAATTTCATTTGTCTTCAGGACCTGTTTGTTAGCATACGTGTGAACGTGATTATAAGAAGAGATAGAACTAGAAGTGAAGAGATGGGGTGGAGGAGGGATGCTGATAAACTGTAAAATGAACAGAGGTAAGTCTGCTGTATAAATACTTCTTGTCGTTGGTTGAGTTGATTAACTGAATGCTCTCCACTTGTGCTGATTAGGTTAATTATCTGAATCTACTCCTCCCGACTTTGTTAATAAAACATAATTTATTGTTTAAGCTCCTTTTGCTAACTGTGGTACTGCAATTTGATTTAACTGAGATTTTAAATCGAGTAGTACAGTTTGGTGGCCCTTCTGAGTCCGCCTTGGTAAACTGTCTCTGAGGTCGAGTATGGTGGCCCTCCTCTTGACATAAAAACAAAGCTGTTTAGTCTTCAGCTCACATTAGTTCCAGCTAGACAGTGACACCAAGAGTGTCAGCCCTGTGTGGGCTGCTGTCATGAGCTGTTTTTAAGGTTGAGCGTAGTTGGCCACCTCTTATTCTGAGAGTCGTTTTGTTTAGGGCTCCGCTCTCTTGAGCTCCAGCTAGACAGTGGCATCAAGTGTGTCGGTCCTCTACGGGCCGCTGTGGTGACCTGTCTTTAAGGTTGAGTGTAGTTTGGCCTCCTCCCAATCGGAGGATCGTTCTGCTGGGGCCTCCTCTCATCTGAGCCCCAATTAGGCAGTGACATCAAGTCTTCGGCTGTCTGTTAGGCCACCTTGAAAGACTGTCTTTAAGGTTGAGTGTGTTTGGCATTCTCTCATTTTAAAGAGTTGTTCTGCTGAGGCCTCCGCTCATCTGAGCTTTGCCTAGACATGATATTGAGTGTTCAGCCCTCTCTAGGCTGCCTTGATAAACTGTTTAGTATAGGGAGCTCGTATTATTCATCAAGTGTTCGGCCTTCTGTGTGGCCACCTTGATAAACTTTCTGTGAGGTTGAGTTTTATTGGTATCCTCTCATTTCAGAGAGTCATTTTGCTGAAGCCTTTGCTCACCTGAGCTCTGGTTAGACAGTGACATAGAGTGTTCGGCCCTCTGTGAGGCCGCCTTAATGAACTGTCTGTGAGGTTGTGTGTGGTTGGCCTTGTCTCGCTTTAGAGAGTCATTTTTCTGAGGCCTTTGCTCACCAGAGCTCCAGTTAGAGAGCGACAGTGAGCGTTCAGTCCTCTTGTGGCTTGTTCTTGATTTTGAGTATGTTGGCCTCCTCTTACTTTTTGAGAGTCGTTTTGCTGAGGCCTCCGCTCACTTGAGCTGCAGCTAGACCGTGACCTCAAGTGTTCGACACTCTGTGAGGCTGCCTTGGTAAACTGTCTTTGATTGGACCCATCTTGGGCCATATTTTTATTTGTTTCAGTGATACTGACTTTGAGTACCTCGATGACTCTCCTGGAGTCCCCAGGGTTTGAACCAGATCCCCCTAGTATAGTGACATGTCAAGGGAACTCATTTTTCTCTTTGCCTGAATTCCCTTAAAGGTAATGCCTGTCAGGGACTGGCATTTCCAGGCACTGAGCTCTACCCTGGGCGGGCACTGTTTACTTGCCCCCGTAAGGGTTCTTCCTTGCAAAGGGGATGGGCCTAGGTTGTGGCCTTAGGGAATAGTGTCACTGACAGCCCTGTGTTTGACCTGTATGAGGGATTGGTTTCCGGCGTCTAAGCATGGCGGAGTGGGTACTTGTTCCCTATAGTGTCTTCGGACGCAGTGCAAGTTCCCATTCGAAAGGGAAAGACTCAGGTTACGCATGTAACCATGGTTCCCTGAGAAGGGGAATGAGACACTGTGTCTTGCTGCCATGCTTCGAGCATACCTGGTAATGTCTCATTTAGACAAAGATGATGAAGTATGCTGTATCACGGAATCAATTTTGTACATCAATTTATTAGTAAACACCATTTTAAGTCATTTGAACAACTGCAGAATTTGAGCTACCGAAAACAGACTTTTTCAGGTACTTACAAATAATAGACTTACAAAATGATAGGGAGGAGATTGTTACCCCAAACAAAATAAAGAAATTATTGATGAATATTGATAAATATACAAATGGGGAATGGGTAATGGGGAAAATTTCCAGAAAGAAGTGAGGCATTTACCAATTCATAGATCTGCTTCTAAAAAAAAAAAAAGAAACTGCTTGTTTTGAAAAAAGATTGGGGAGTGTGTCAAGGGTGCAGGCTGATGTTTTGAGATGCTGTCCTGAAAATCAGACATAGTGACTAATTTCTGAAGTTGTGGTCGAGTCTTTCTGACCTCAACGCAACACAAGGACATGCTGATTGCCTTTCTGATATTATTGTCCTTCTCAGAAAAAGCAAGCAATCTCATTGCATTTGCTTTCAGAGATCAATTCACTGGGAATGCGACTTGAGGGGCTTGTTAGTCTCTTTACAGTAGCAAAAAGAGTGTGGGTGTTGTTTAAGTTGCTATTATACAGTTTGAAAAGAAGGTCTGTCTAGTTGTGCCTAGTTTCATATTGAAAGCATGAAGGTCTTTATAGATACAAGTTTTATCTTCCACCACATGTGCTTAGCTTTTTCTTTTCATACTTTAAACTGCTGTTGTGTTTCTCCAAGGTGTTTTCAACAAACCTTTGTACAACCAGATCCTTTTGTTGTGTTCTCACCATTTTTCTAACAACTGTTTTCTGAACTGTGCTCTAAGTGGTAGACCAATCACAACTGACTGGTGCTGGCTGAGCAATCAGAGCAGACTACACTTTCCGGAAGGCAGGTTTTAAAAAAATCGAAACTAAAACAGTGCATTCAGACAGAGGGTGAAATCAGGTGCTGCAACAATATAATGTTAAAACTACTCTAGCAGACCCCCTAAACAAAAGTATAAACCTGTTAAATAAATAAATAAATATATATATATATATATATATATATATATATATATTAAAAATATAATAATAAAATAAAATATGATCCTGCCAATCTGTCTGTCTATCTGACAATTTAAACTCAAATGAAATTCACTTAATTGTTCCTCTGTAAAGTAGAGGTTGTGTGAAGGTGAATTATCTCTGTATGGAGGTTCAGGTTTAATTTTGCCTCTTCATCACTGTGGGAAGCTGTTAGTACTGATGAAAGATGAAGATAAAAAGCTGCTATTAAACTACATAAAACTGAAGTCCATATGACAGCTGATTATAGGATCTTTTGAACTACCACCAAAGTTCCTTTAAGGCACATCAGTTCACCTGGCAGCAATATTTATAATGCCCCTGGCAGCTGTTTTCAGCCATGAAATTAAACTTGTATCTACTTTGTCTACATAATTGGTGGTCAAAATTATGTTTCCAAATTGGGATATATACTGTATGATGAAGAGAATAATAAACAAACACAGTCCTTAATCAAAAAGTCTTTGAAAATCTGGTAAGAAATATAATAATAAATGCATCTCTACCACAGTGAAGCATGAAGGAAGAGGTGTCATTGTGTGGGGAGCCTTTTCAGCTGCTGAACTGCTGAGCTACTTCACTGTGAAAAGTCAATTAATGCTTAGAATGGGAAAATATTGCAGAGTGGCTTGCTTCCCATAAATGAAAAGTTGTTATCTAAAGAGAAATGATCAGATGTAATTTTTCAACAAGACATTGCTTCTGCCTACACTGCAAAGACAACCAAGAAGTGGCTTGAGAACAAGTCCATCAGGCTCATGTTCTGGCCTTGGTCAGAGTCCAGATTTGAACCCTATAGTGAATATTTGGTTTCACATTAAACAAACAAACTGGGAGACATTTTTATTTTTATTTTTATTTTTTTTGCCCAGCAGTTGGTTTAATAAATATGTCTATATTGGCTGACATTAATTAAGTGAACACTTAAGTTTAATGTACAATGATTATAATGCAAGGCAAGCACATCGCACATACTATATATAGTCAAACAAAAAATCATTTTTACTAGTGGGTGCAGGACATATTAACAGTGGAAATATTAACAGCATGATCATTGACCACACTGTCCATGAAGACAATAAATGATTATAGATGATGTATGTGAACTTAAGTAACCTGAAATATATCGATTAATTAGAGTGGAAATGACTCTGGTGCTTAAATTTCCATAATCAATTGCTCATTATCCCTTCTGTTGAATGGTTGGTCACATCATAGGTTAGGGAATTTGCACTTTTTTTTTTTAGTCTAAGATGGTATTATCTATCTTAATGTTTTTGATACAGTTTTATAATCTGATGTACTATAGCATGCAATAACATAGCAAAGTTATTTGTTACTATATATTTATATATTATATGAAGTATTTGTCCATGAATTTGACCATCAAAGGAGAGCAAGTGTGGATGTCAAGACAAGAGTTTCAGTGAATTAGTTTGAAATATATGTTCCACAGAAGAAAGTCAGTCAAACGTGTTTGAAACAACATGAAGATGAGTAAATGACAGAATGGGGAACAAACATCACTTTTTATACTAGAGAGAGAGGGAAACTGATCTTAAGTCAATGCCACTTCCACTGTAGGTTCTTAGGTAATCGCAATACAGTAGTTGTTGACCTGTAGAGATGGTTTTGTGGTTTTGTAACACCTCAGTGATCCACACCAGCTAAGATTCTGTAGCCATGCCTTGTGCTAACAATTTCGGTCTCCCAAATAGTGTGCAATGATCATAGCTTTTAAGGTACTTGTGAAACTCCACACAGAATGACATCTGTAAAATGGAACACAATTCCAAGTAAAGTGTGACTTTCAGTTTATTGAAATTAATGTTCCTGTGAACTTTCAGTTGGACTATGATGTTACACCAGATATGGCCTTTGATGGTTTTGTCTTGAGAGTGCTGTTTTTTAAGGTGGCATAAGTCTGATAAGAAAAGAGGCAGAAAGAGAGTTTGAGATGATTGAAACATGGAGGGATATAGGGTAAGCACTTAAAGATGATTGACACATTTAATTAGGGAAATGACTTTTTCGCACAAAGCACTGCACTAACTACACAGTAAAAATTATATTGGACAGCAAAAAAAAATGTACTTCATATAGTAAGATATCAATCAAAAGGTTTCATTCAAGTCAAATATATTAATTAAAATGACAATCAACCTGGCTACATTAGGTTACACCCTTGTAAGGGTCAGATAAGGTAGAAATATGTTCTTAAAGTTGTAGTGCATAATTCCTTGGTCACTAGTGGACATATCGGTACCATATTTAATTCAGTTCAGTTCACAATATATATACTTTCAAAGCAGCTTTACAGAAAATGCATGGTTCATTCTAAATTACAATTTAGAGTAATCTGTTATCTGATGTAACTGTGAAAGTATTGTCCATCTAAAATGTACATTTCTAAGATAATACACATCATGCAGTTAGCTAACATCATGTATTCATTGAGCTATGAGCTATCTGCAGCCATTATAGAATTTACTGGTAGCTATGAGCCTATATTTAATATTTAATTTTTACATTGACATTATCTTTGCCATCATCTAACGCTCATTTAAAGTTAATTACACGTGACAAAAACAGTGTTAAATGTAATTTTTTAGCAAATCTCCAAATGAAAATCCATTTATCATACTGTACATTATAATGTTCTAATGTCTAAATTCACTTGTAACATTAAATTGACTGATTTGAATTTAAAAAAAAATATATATATATATATATATATATATATATTTAGACAAAATAATATAGCATATTTTATAGATAATATAATATTGCCCATTTATCAGTTATCGGCCATACCATGAAAACAATGATCAGGTTATTGGCATTAGTCAGAATTTTCATATTTCACATTCATATACATTCATTCATACCATTATTAATGTTTTTTTCCCCAGGTTTTCCCAAACAGTTACGAATTATGTCATAATCGGCCAAACTTCCTTTTTATTTTTCTTTAAAAACCTGCCTCTTCGAACTCCTCCTAGACCGTTGGTCCGATTTTCACCAAATTCGAATCAGATCATCTTCAAACTATGCCAGCAAAAAGTTACTAAAAGCTTCTTGATTGACCAAACTGTTCTCATTTATTGCACTGAGGTATTTGATGTCATGATGCCAAACTGATTCTGAGGCTGTAACTCTGCAACGCTTTGGCATATTGACATTAAACATTGTATGTTTGATTGTTACCTCACACTGGCCACACCACCTCAATTTGGTAACAGCAGCACCTATTGGTCAAACACCATAAGCAATTAAATCATATTACAAGTGATTGAATTTGTGATTTTTCAGCCATTTGTATGGAGCCCCGCACATGACATGAATTAGATTTACTAAATCGGGTGCATGATTTACTATTTTATTCCCTCGATTTGTTAAATCAGGCACACAATTTACTAATTTGTTCCCTCGGTTTATAAATTGTGCATATGATTTAGAAAATGCAAGGAACGAATTAGTAAATTGTGTGCACAATTTATAAATCGAGTGAACAAATTACTAGAATGTGTGCACGATTTAGCCTATTTTTTCCTGCATGTCCAGCCTGGTCTCATTGTTAATACGTAGGTATTAATACGTAACTTTCAAAAACACAAAACGTACATTTATTTTACGTTTAGAAAGGTGCTAAAACGTACAATATTGACGTAATTATGGCACTAAAAAGTAAAAATACTTACGTTTTTACAGCGAAAAAACGTAAAATATTTACGAATCTTTCATGTCATAAAGATATATGTATAATTTATAATTTAAAATTTATCATTTTGTAGATAAATGTAAGATGCCTAAACCCCACCCCGAACCTAAACCTACCAATTTTATACAGAATGTTAAAAGAATAAAACATAATGGACAGAAATATGTACGAAAATGACAATTTTAGTAAAAATATAATATTAAAACGGTATTTTGAGCCGCTAATCCTACACCTACCCCTAAACCTACCCATAACCATTTCTTAAAACTCCGTACTGTTATAAAATAAAGAATAACAGATAAACAAGCGTAATCACAATAATTTATTTTTTGCGAAAATGTAAAAAGTGGTACCAAAAGTAGTTCAAATGATGATGAGTTCCAGTCGCAGTCCTCTCTGGCAGTAATAGTTTTTTATAGGGTACAGAGCAGAATTTAACTTATTAATCCATGAAAATATGAATCCGGCTTCTCTCCGTGAAGGCGCGACACTCATTTCAAATGTCAATCCACTGAAACACGGCATGTCGCAATCTTTGACGAAGCAGGTGAGAACCAATGAGCGTTCGATATCAGTGCCGTAAACCATGTCGTAACGCTTCTTATATGACAATTAAATAGAACAGATTTAAAACATTAATGCCACAATTTTAATATTAATACATGGGAATTCATATACATTCACACTTTACGTTGCATGATTTACGTTTCTTTTGCTGTTAATACGCAAGTATTTTTACGTTTTAGTGCTATAAATACGTCAATGTTGTACGTTTTTGTGTGTATGAAAACGTAAGTAAATGTACGTGTGGTAGAACTACACTTTACGTAAAAATACACACGTATTCTCATGAGATCACGTTGGCATGTCATGTGCGGGGCTCCATAATTTTGACTAAAATCAAAAATTTTCTTTAATTACTCATTGCAGTTGGTCTTATGCTCCCAGCCATGCTTGCACAACTCATCATGCCTTTTTTGTGCTTGGCCCCATTAATTGCTGCTTGCAGCTATACTTCATTATTGCTTTCTTTATTAATCTGAGCCTGTTGGAATTACATACTGCTGCAAATGCTTTCCAGAGTGTCTCTGCTTACGATTGCTGCAGGTATTGTCTGCGTCTATGTCTCATATGTCTTTTTTTTTTTTTGCATTTAAGATGCAAACTTAACATAAAACAATTCATATAAAACAAACTTTACAGTCTGTATACATTTCTCCACTTGTGCCCTTTGGATTCTTGTCCTTTTGTGCTCAGGCAACTCATCTGTTTTATGTGTCCTTTCACATGAATTGAATCAGTTTATGCTCATAAATGATGCATGACGAAGATAAAGACTGACAGGTGGACTTTTTTTTTTTTTTTTTTTTTGTACATGCCTCTCCAGAGGGAAAGGTTTTATGGATGTAGACGACATTTAGAACATGCAGAGCATATGCCTGACTGAAGCTCAAGCATTGGAGCAGACAACTGTCTGAGAAAACTTGCTTTAATCACCAGCACTTGATCAATGGTTTTGAAGTGATTTGAATAACATGGGGTTCACCAAAAATTACATGAATTTGACCTTGAAAATCTAAGAATGAGTTTTGACTTTGATTATGTTTTTTTTTTTCTTTTTTTCTTTTTTTTTATAATAAAACAATGAAAAATGCTTAAAAATATATTATATTATATTAAAACCACTGGAGTAGACATCATTATAAAAATGACATAGAGCTTTTCAAAGAACTAACTTTTTTCTCACTTAGTTACCCATTGGTTTGATATTTTGATATTATCGTTTACCATTGGTTGTGGTTTGATATGTGGTTGTAAACGTATGAGTAAAAACATACAGCCCTAAGCAATAACCATCATAATGTTAAATTCATGGCTAGAGGCAAATGTCTTGGCTCATTCCAGGAATCTGTGAGATAACCTTCTGCCTTAGATTTACATCTCAGTCCCTCTCTTCATCTGTCTGTCTCTCTCACCTCCCTGGCTGACATTAAGTCACACAGGCACTGCCTCTTCCTGTGTTAATGTGGCTGTCTTGTCATCCTCTGGAGGAATAATGTCACCTCTCATTTATGTCTTGCCACACATACAAATACGTGCACGCACACAAATGTATCATTACCCTGTGCTTGGCAAGAAGCATGTCTTTATTTTCTTCTTGGAAATATGGCATAATTGCTTTTAAGATTACAAAAGGCACATACAAATGACCATATTACCTCAGGTACTGTGGATTTTTATACAGTTACTGTGGAGTTTTTATGTAATTTGTAAATGGAATACATGTTTGTTTGACCAATGGCAGGTGAGAATCAATGTTCTCAGCATGTTCCCAGGAATGTACCGAGACCATGACAATAGGAAAAGCTTATCAAAAGCTATTAACATTTTATTAAAATTTCATTAATTTTGACAAGGTGGTGCTGTCTTGAAACTTTTTCAGTACCTTCAAGGCATGGTGCTGATGATAAATACTGAGTTTCTCCTGACCAGTAGGTGGCGCTGTGCCAAAACCTCAGCCTCAGGTCATGCTTGTTATGACATGTACCAAGGTTCGTCTCAGTACGATAATGAGTTGTGGAGATATCAACCTGGTCTCATAGGAAAGACGTACCTGTGGGCACGTTTTCACGAGTCGCCGAAATACGTACCAATGCGTACATATCGCTGCAGTTTCCGACAGAAATGAACGCTAGAAGCAGTAAAACGGCAAGCGCTTTTTTTTTTAATCGTTTTCATACACAGTTACGATTCCGGGGGCAGATTATGGATTAATAAAGACTCGTTTTCGCGTCTCCTCGCACAATATTATGTTATGACTTCAAAGCACTTTTTTGTTTTTTTTTAACCAAAGCGCACGATTTGTAAACGAATATATATTTTGGACTTTGCGTCGCTTAATCAGCTTCATACGTTTCGCTTTTCTGACATAACAAGCTTGCTCGGTATAGCTCAGCTGATACGGAGTTGGACTTAAGACAAGGAGGCCCTGGGTACGAATCCCGCGAAAGGCGAGTCGAAGTAAAAAGAGACCCAAACAAGTTAAAACGGCACGAATACGGATGCTATTTAAGTCACGTTTGCTTTTGTGAATGCTATCGGGTAGGTTTAGGTGTAGTGTTTGGTGGTACGTTATTTTAAAACGCAATGGAACGCAAATGTCAAATCAGAACTGCGGTGATTCGTATATATATATATATATATATATAAACCTAACATACCACATTCACGTTTATCTGTTCCGGCCAAAAAAATATGAACACGCTTTTAGCGCCACTCAGTGGACATTTCACATCGAAACTGCAGCGATACGTACGTATTGGTACGTATTTTGCGACTCGCGAAAACGTGCCCACTGGTACGTTTTTCTTATGAGACCAGGTTGGGAGATATAGATGCACATCCTTTTTGATGTCCTCTTTGTCAAATTCGTCCTTGTGTTAATCAAGAACAGTTTGATTTAACGTTTGCTAGCACTGTTTAAAGATGTTGTAAGACATTTTTGGTGAAAATCAGAGAAACCGCCTAGGATGAGTTCGAAGGTTTTCAGGAAAATTCAAAATGGTGGAAAAAAATGTTCATGACGGAAAATGACATCATAGGTTAAAAACTTACAGTATATGAGCATAAACGTAGGTGCAGCTTTGGACAGTTGGTGGCACTAGAGTGAATGAGTTGCTGTGGTTAATATTCAGAATGTCCTGCAAGCCACAGACTCAAGAGTGTAGGAGGAAGAAGAAGATAATCTACCTGATAGATTGAATGGAAACATTCTATGACTCTGACTTCAAAGACCACACTATCAAAGTCCATGAAGGTCAGACCGAGCGTTGTGAAATGGGACGGTCTAGCTATGGAGGATTGCTCTTGTCGCCTAGCAGCTGTGACAGCTGCCGTTGACGAGTGGGAGTAACTTTTGTACTGGACTTTTTTGAAAGTTATATTCAGATTAACATCTTGTCTAAATATGTTCACCTTGATCCATTTATGAACTATATACAATCACATCTTATTAAGATGTCAACATTTGAACCGCTGTAAAGTTTTTATTTTTTTTTTACATCTGTATCATTACATATTCGAGTCAGTTGAAACCCAATACTTGCATTTAAAAGTGTAATCCGGCAATTTCTCTCACAAAAATCCTGTTGTCACTGGCACGCAGTGAATTCTGGGGTAAGCTAGGACACAAAGGATCCATCTGTTGTATCCTTCATTGTCCGGGAAACGAAGGACACTTCGAAATGGGATAGCCTATGTGATGCGATCTGCCTTCAAAGGATGCAGCCTCTGAATTGAGACGCAGCTTATGTCATGCTCACATGAATAGAGGTTAGAATCCAGCCTGCATGCATCATGCTTTGTTTCTCTTGCGTTTTCTATGAAAGTAAAAGGCTAAATAAATAAATGAGTAACTGAAATTTATTAATTCACATGCATATGAAAATATTTCAGAGTGAGCGATTCCTCATTAAGCTTTGCAATCAAGGTTATAATATTTCCAAAAATGTGCATTCATCTTCAGCTCATCATAACTTCATTCCTGAAGAGCCATTGTGGATGTTAATTTCCATAATGAGCATGAGAATGCAAAACTCAGCATTCATAAATACAGAAAAAAATGTCAGCCTAAGAGGCTTCATTATCTAAATCCTCATGGCAAACATCTAAAAGCCCTTTATTTCTCCTTGGTGGCATATCTTGCTCTTCCTGTCCGTCTGGTAGATATTAATGCATTGAATTAGGAAGGGATTATGGGAAACGGCCATTGTTTAATCTTGCAATGCCTCTCCAGAATTGTTGCTGAACAACAGTGAAGAATTTGGTTGACAGAACAGAGGCTTTCACAAGAATTCTTTTGAAATTTTTCAAAATATTAAAAATATTTAAGCTCCCAGCTGAAAATCTATAATTGATCGTACAGGGAATTCGGTGTGTTTATATCCATTTCTTGAGTCTTTTTAAATTGAATTTCCTAGCATGCCCTTAGGGTTTATCTGTGTGTGCTTTGGTTTTTGTTTGGATTTTGTTCATGTTTTGTTCATGCTATGGTGTTTTTATTAAGTTGGCTTGAAAAAGCCGACTTACTGATCTGCTATATAAACTTCTTCTTCTTCTTCTGAGCCAAATTTTAGACTGCATCTCCTCCTAGAGCTTTAAAGCTACAACCACCAAACTCAGCTCAGACCTTCAGACTGTTCTGAAGTTAGTTGCTCTATCTTTTCAGACTGATCCGACTTACGGTTTTCCTAAAAATGCTGATCAAAACTTGGAAAAACTCCCATAGATTTACACTGAAAATCTGAACATCCCATCAACCTCCAACTGTCACAAATTCAAATCTAAACACACTGAAGCCCATTAAACTCAATGAAGCTTCCATTCTATGTGCTATTACTGAGCCATTCAAACTCATTCAAACTCATATCTAACTAACTAACTTGATAACTAACTAACTATCTAACTAACTAACTAATATCTATCTATCTATCTATCTATCTATCTATCTATCTATCTAACTAACTAATTTCTAACTAACTATCTAAATAATATCTAACTAACTAACTAATATCTATCTATCTATCTATCTATCTATCTATCTAACTAATTTCTAACTATCTAACTAATATCTATCTACCTAACTAACTATCTAACTAATTTCTAACTACCTATCTAAATAATATCTAACTGTCTAACTATCTAACTAATATCTATCTTACTAATATCTATCTATCTATCTATATCTATCTATCTATCTATCTAATTAACTATCTCTCTATCTATCTAATTTCTAACTATCTAACTACCTATCTAAATAATATCTAACTATCTAAATAATATCTATCTAACTATCTAACTAATATCTATCTAACTGTCTATCTAACTAATATCTATCTTACTAATATCTATCTATCTATCTAACTATCTATCTAATTTCTAACTAACTATCTAATTACCTATCTAAATAATATCTAACTATCTAAATAATATCTAACTATCTAACTAATATCTATCTATCTATCTATCTATCTAACTAATTTCTAACTATCTAACTACCTTTCTAACTAATATCTATCTAACTGTCTAACTATCTAACTAATATCTATCTATCTTACTAATATCTATCTATCTATCTATCTATCTATCTATCTAATTAACTATCTAACTAATATCTATCTATCTATCTATCTATCTATCTATCCATACACACTCACACACACACACACACACACACACACACACACACAAGCCAACTTAAAGTTTGTCTATGAACTTTACTCATCTAGTTGTTTGATTAATGTTTGCACCTGTGATTCTTTTCATTGATTGTTTTGGTCTGTGTATTTAAGTTCTGTGTTTTCCTCAGTTCATTGTCTGCATCAGATATTGTTGGGTGATGGTTTTGTTCATGTTTTGCCAGGTTTAGTCTCTTGAGTATCTTGTTATTTTTGAGTTTTTTTGTTTTATTAAAAGAATTGCTGTGCCTAGATCCAGACTTTTCTCATCATTATCTGCAGCCGATGCTGACAGCCCTGGCTCCAAACAGTTCTCTAAAAAATAGAAATTCAACAGCATGTGTTTCATTAAAAAGTCATTAAATGCTGCGCTACAGTGATTTTACATTGGGTAAGGGGTGTTCTTAGGCATGATGCAAGTGAAGAGTTAAATGTATTATTAATACAGTAATAAATTATTTGTCCTTACTGTATGCTGTTTACGGTTGCTAAGCAATGTAGCCCCTTAGCGCATTAATACAGAATGAGTGCTCACAGCAGTGTTTACTTGCTGAACAAATCTTATATGCGAACAAATTATGAAGAGAACATGTAGATCTGTAGACACACATTTTAGGTGAGTATACAGGGTTTTTCCTGATTCAAATGGTCTTCGGTGGTGGTGACGAACACGGTCATCCACACACACAGTACAAAGTACCCTACCCATGTGAACTGCAAGCCCAGTACTGACAATAAATCCAAAATAAATGCAAAGAAACAGATTGTAATATTAACTCATCTCATTCTATTTATTTGTGAAATAATAATAATAAAAGTCACTGTCAGGACAGATCATAAAACAAATGTGCTTAGAACTGTTTTATATTTAAAAATCTGTAAATTTAAATGTAAAACTAATTTGAAAAGTGAACAACAATTACATTACAGTAACAGTACAGTGTTACATACATTAATACATTGCACAATACATAGAAAAAGTGACAGGTTTGTTATTTTGTATTTAATGCACTGATCATTTGACATAGAGTATCAGATTGTTTGTTCCATGTATTGCTATGGCTATCACTGTCAATCACATTCAATTGTGCATTTAAATACAGTTGTCACTCTAGAAACTTTGTAATGTGTAGTTAGCAGCATGAAAAATATGTATTATATACAGAAAACGAGCAAAGATCGCTTCTATTATAATCGCGGAAGCTGTCAATTAAAATGCGATGTACACAAAGCTGCACTCTTGCGAAAACTCCTGTGTTGCGTCCAAAACTGCGTACTCTCTGAATAGGTACTACATTTGAATTTGAATTTACTTTTGCGACCATTAAAAAAGTATATTCTATTTAGTATGAATATGGGTAGTATGAATGAGATTTGGATGTACTACATCCATCTTGTTCTTAGTGTCATGTGACCAACCAGCGTCAGTTGCGTTGCTTCACTGCCATTCATAAATCTTCTCTTGGGATAGTATAGGCCCTTTATACACCTGGTATTAAGATGCGTTTTGGTCGATCGTAGACGAGGCAGTGGACGAGGCAGACACATACCCATTTACACCTGGTGTTTTAATCCATCTTTTTTGTCCACTTTCAACCACTTATGTCCTGATTTCTTTGGTAAATGTATGGATTTTTACAAATCTTTTGGTCTAATGGACAAAATAAGCTTGTGCAACTTATGAACGTGCACGGAGAAGACGGGAAAACATACGGAGAGCAGCAGCTTTCGTTTCTGCTCTAACAGCCACAAGAACACGCTAAACGCAGTGAGTTCATGTTATAAATCAGGAATGGTGAGAGAACATTGTGCTTGGTACATTTTTCACCTTCAAACCAAACTTGGGTCTTAGGCCGACAAAGTTTAAATCCCGCCTGGCGAGTGCACTTCCCATTATGTTTACGCATTAGGTCAGTAGGCAGAGAGTAGGTGGTCTTTTGCAGCTGTTTGCGTTTTTAACTACCTCTGGAAGTGGTCGAAAGTGGACAAGCTCAAAATGTTTTAGACCCCATTTATATCCGTTTTTAGCGTCATCCATTTGTGATCCGGTCGACCAAAATGTATCTTAATAGCAGGTGTAAACAGGGCCAAAGTGTCCATCGAATGCGCATCGAAGTATTAGGCCATCCGGGGACTTGTTTTTCAAATACTACATATTATACTACTCTGTTGGCGCACTCTGTTTTTCACATACTATATAGTAGGGAAATATTTGATTTTGGACACAGCAGCGTTATAATCAATAAAGCTGTTTATGCTGTGCAATGAAACTCTTATTGACATTGTGTTTATACTTGGTTATAATGAAAGGTTTCACAAGCACGCAGAACTCGTGCTTAACAAAAACTGCCATTATGAATGGCGTTGAGCTGAATCTGACTAATTTAAACATCTGATTGGCCATTGCACTGCTCAACAGATATGTCTGTGATTGGCTACAAAGCTCAACGCTGCAGAAACACATTGTAAATAGAAACCTTTGACACTCTTCACAGAGTGCTTAGACAAACACTCATGGGAGCATTTTGCAAAATGCAGACTTGTGAGAACTGAACTGTTAGAAATCCTAGAAGATGCTACGGGCAGATGACGTACGGAAGCCTGTAAGCTTTAAACATCTTGTTCTCACTTAAGAGATTCCCACTGCAAGCTTGCAAATACGTGACGCTCAGTGAAAGTAAATATTTGTTGTTTTGTTTAGATTCATTTTAAAGTGATAAAGACCTGAAGAAAGCCTGCAATATTTTTATTGGCATATTAAACAGAATCTTACAAAGCATAAATAACATTAAACATGCATACTAATTTTCACAAATACACGTGGTAAAATAAGACAATATAAAATACTATGAAAATAATGTAATAAATAATAAAATGGAATAAAAGTTTTAATAGGTTATGACATTTGTTTGTGATGTTATGTTGCATTTATTGTGCACTGGATGCTACTTATAATATGCTGGTCAGTTGAGCAAAAAGATTGCAACACATCTCAGTTCTCAAACAGATGCGTTCTGTGTCCTTGTATCCTTCAGAGTTTGTTCTTTCAAGGTAGACCAGTCTCCACGAGAAGGCATTCTTGGAATTGAGAAACAGCCACTGACTTGTCACCATTGGCATATCAACATGAGCAGCTAAAAGAGTCACTGAATGAACATATGAGTCAACGAAACCAGTTGAATCACTGAATGAATCTTCTTACATCTGTGAACAACTACTGTGAGGCTGCATCCGAAATCGCATACTTACTACTATTTAGCAGGTGAAAAGCAGAACATGAAAAGAGTAGTATATCTGAATTCACAGTATTCATACATCAGCAGGAAAAAAGTACCCTGATGACTTACTATTACCGGCGAGATTTCGAAGTGCGCATCTGATGAACACTTTACTATCCCATGAGGCCACTTGTGAAGAGATGCAGCTGATGTTGGTAGGTCACATGACAACATGACAAATGTAGTACGTCTGGATTACATTCATAATGCATACCTCATACTATGACTTAATGGATGTAGAGTAATTAAATCTTAATTACTCAGAGAGTATGCAATTTCGGATGCAACATATGTGTTTACTAAAGAATCAGTTGAGTGAATGATTCAGAGTCATTCAGGACCGAAACAAGATTCGTTCACTGTTTTGTTCAGATTCATTTACTTATTTATTTATTCAGTGACCCATTTGACTCATTCAAAACACACATATACACTCACTTGTTGTACCTGCTGGCACAAGGATGTAACCTGCAGAAAAAGACACTGAACGAATCAGTGAACAAATCTAAAGGAATCTTTTTGGTGAACGGATTCAAAATATTTGTCTATAAAATAAGCTCCCCTGTAGTCAATAATTTTATCCCTTAAAACTCATCTTTGATCACCAAAATTGCATATTTAAAAAAAAAAAAAAAAAAAAAACCTTCATGCCTTAAAATAGCTTGAATATAACTCTACACTCTTGCCTCATTTAATATACGTGGATCAATGAATATGCAAATTAGCCCCGCCTCCACTCACTCATGCCAGCTCAGAGATCCACTCGGTCAACTTACTGCACAATATTGCTCTTTACAACATCGGACACATAACGGTAATTAATATGATTAGCCTTTTGCTTGACTACGTTATCAAACAGCTAATAATGTGTTACACAAACCATGTTCACATTCGCCATCTCAGAGTCAGACAGCTGCCTTCTAACAATCAGTATCTTTACAAACGCTTTGAACAACATCAGTGAAAGACATATAGTTCATCATAGCATGGTAATATACATCATACACCCCCTGTATTGCTAAGTCGACACGATTTTTCATATGAACAGAAAAAAATAGCGGGATAACCTGGCCAATCAATGATGTTGACATATGAATTTGCACATGGTTTGTCATTTTAAAAACACCACATAGACATATAAACATTGTTTGAAGTTTAAAAAATTGAAACATTGTTTAAAGATTAAAAATGTGCAGCCACCTTTGTCAAAGACTGCCAATCAAACTCTCCCACAGGTATCAAAATTCGAACATGCCCGAATTCTGCCTTTCACAGCATTTGAACTTAATTATCCATCTGTGCCGATTATGCTGAACAGTCCGCTTAGATGACAGTCGTCCAGACTGCAATCTCAGGTTCTCTTGATTTTGTTCAGCTTCAATATGACTCCTAATCACTATGATCCGTGCCATGAAATTAGGATTCTTGACACAAAGACACAGCCGGGCCGTGGAACAGAGCTGAATGTTAATGCTCAAGAAGTGACTAGCCATGACTCAGAGATATAGACATAAATGGTAGCTATCTCCTTCACAACAATACAGGTAGAAAGAGACAATGATTGCTCTGAAGATGAAGTGATAATACCGTTTGGTAATCTTAAAACCAGCATGGATCAGGGGAATAGATTTGAGGCTGTAAAAGACTTTCGATTGACCGGTGGGATAAGATTGCCTTCAGGGAGTGAAGTGAGGGGCAGAGGCCACTGAGCAAAGGGATTTAATGACTGACCCGAGCCTCCTCTTTCTTTCTGCCTATCTCTTCTTCTTTTTAACAGCTATCTGTCTTGTCCTTGAATCTGACGTGTTCGTCAGAGGGATTTACCAACCGATAGCTGTCAGCAAAGGAGGGACGTCTTCAGAATAGAAAGCCTGTGCCTCAGGGAGACGTACGACATTGTGGCCATGACCCTCTTTCCAGGAGCAAATTTAAGTGCTGCATGCAAACCAACGGCCTTGTGGCGTCCTGCACATCCACTTTCCCAGGAGACTTGAGGAATCCACAGGCTACTGGGCAGAAAAGTCACGAACACAAGTTCAGTTCTATGCCCTGAATTATAAAACAGATACTCAAAATTTGGATTGGATGACCCACATTCACAGATGAGGTTTTGTTGAAATTGCAAGAATGACTTCATCAGTAAGAACGGGCTGAAAATTATAAGCCAATCAGAATGTTTTGCTATGTATTCCATAATTTTTGAAAGTGTTTATGAATTTATTATTGTCTTGGATTTACCTGCATAATTACTGTATAATAATCAGTTTAATTTCCAGTTATTGCAAATTTTCTTTGTAAAGAAAACGGAACATAAATAATATCAAATTATATATTTTAATTATTTTACAATATATATTAAAATATGTATAAATAAAAAAATGTAAAAAAAAATATACTTTTAAAGTTATTGTCACAGTTAAGTTCAGTTTTTTTTTAGTTTTCATGGACATTCAATAAATAATAATAATAATAATATGTTTATTTTTTATAGCGCCTTTCAAGAACCCAAGACAGTAACCATAACAGACAGTCAGAAGAGACATTCAGAAGAACAGAAGTTGACAAATAACTCCAGATAATTAACATAAGAGGTCAAGCAATCAGATGATAAACATCAATTAGCCTATATCAAGAGTGTGGTCGTGCAACATACAAACAGAAAAAAGGGAGACAGAGAAGCAGGAGGGAAAATGAATTATTTACCGAGCAAAGTGAATAGATGAGTTTTAAGCTGAGACTTAAAGGTCTGAAGAGAGGAGGTAGCACGAAGATTATGGGGCAGCTTATTCCATAGCTTAGGGCCTATAATACTGAAATCCCTACCACCCACAGTAGAGAGTTTATACTTGGGCACGACAAGCAAGTTATCATTGCTAGATTCAGTTTGTTTTCATTAGTCATGTCTTCCTTTGTTTTCCCACCACCTTTTAGTTGTCATGGTAATTCATTTGATCATCACAGGTGTTCATTATCATTTCCCTCGTTTACCATGTATTTAAGTTGCTGCCTTTGCACTCTTCGGTTGTCTGGTATTGCTCGTGTTAAGACACACTGTTACGCCTTTGGGTCATCTTTGAGTCTTTTGAAATAAACCTTGTTTGATTTTGTATTCATTTTCGTCTTCATTGAAGCAACCTGTGACAGAATCCCAGACCACTCAAAATGAGAAAACAACTAGACATTGCGTCTATTAATGATGAGGGGCAATAAAATTTTGGATGGAGCTACAGTTTTTGTATTTCAGAGCGGCAGAGAATTGGAGCTGCATGTGTAGGAGTTCCTTAACATCTGCCATCACGCCACCTGTGATGACGTCTGTTTGATGGAAGGATTTCGGTGTGGTCTGGAAGAAGATCTCCGCTTCGTCATGCCCTGCAGCGATCCCTGCTGGACCCTCGTGAGCTACATCAACTTCGTGCTTTGGACGAACGGATCCATGTTCACAGTGGATGAAGCGGAGGATAACAGCCTCATCTAGCCAGAGCACAGCGCACCAACACCCCGCACCATGGAGACGACAACGCCTGAGCCCGCCGCTAGCCTGTGACGACAGCGCCCACTAAAGCCCTGGAGCCAAAGTTCCCATGTGAGTCTGACCAGGGGTGTGAGCCAGCAACAGTCGTCCTGGTGGGAATTTTGGTGGAGTTTGGCACTGGGGAGGATGGGATAATTGACTGGAACACAGAACTATTGCTTCCTACCCTGCCCCACCCTAATCTTGATATCTCTCCCTCATCATTGCTGGTTACAGCTAGCATTGGACCTGCTATCTGCTATGAACTGCTATCTGTGGTCCCACCTCCATTATCTAGCACTGCCAGTCCTCCAGCCCTGCCTCCGCTGTCCTCCTGCAACCCTTCATCTTCTCCTGTGTTACCTGACAGTACGGTGAAGCTCCAGTGTCTGCACTCACCAGCATCGCCAGATCAAGTGGATCCTGTGGCTCGACCTGTCGGCTTCACCTTGTCTCCTACCACCCTCGGCTCCACCAGAGACCCTCGACCATGAAGCTGCACCAGGCTCCCTTGTCCCGTCGGCTCCCCCTTGGTCAGTCATCACTCTTGCGCCACAATCTTGCGAGCCTCCCGCTGCGCTTCGGCACTCCACCCCTACGATCTGCGGTCGCACCGGCTCTGCTTCAGGTCTCAGGAGCTCTGATGTCACCTTGGGCATTTGTCACTGTGGCTCCACCCAGGCCTCCAGTTCCAGCGGCGTCACTTGATCTCATCAGCTCTCCGTCATTGCCTTAGGATTTGCTGAGATCGGCTCTGTCAACGTCGGTCGTCTCGCGGAGGTCGTAGACCACGCCTAATCTGGCCGCTCCTCCAGTCATCGCCCCCATGGATGCTCCATCGGTTCCTCCATGGAGTCTCTGCCTGTCTGCCTGCCTGTTTCTGTCAGCCCTCTACCTGCTCCTTCTTCCCAGCCCTTCTCCAGCTCCTCGCCCACCTCCAAAGATCTTGTATTGAAAATGCAAGAGGTGAGCACTCTGTAAAGTCTACTCCAGCACATCCCAAAGACTTTAAATGAATTTAAGGTCTGGACTCAGAGGTGCCAATTCATGTGTGAAAATGATTCTTCATGCTCCCTTCCAACAATTCTTTCACAATTTGAGCTTGATGAATCTTGGCTTTGTCATCCTGAAATTTGGCCTTGATGGTTGTTTAAGAAATCTACACACTCCACCAATTAGGGTTAAAATAACTGTTGGCAAACATATAACATGCTAGAAACATAATAATCACTGCAATAATGATCCAGTCATAGACTCTTAAGCATATGCCTATTTAAAATAGCGACCTTTTTTTTTGACCGGGCAGTGTATGTATATATATATATATAAAGAATACTCTTTCTTCTGTGTAAAAACACAAAATATGATATTTTGCAGAATATCCAGAGGGGACAGGGCTCTCAAGCTCCAAAGAGAGAGAGAGAGAAAAGGATAAATAACAGTCTTTAAAAGTCTTTTGATGTAATGCAAAATTTTGTGTGAGGAACAGACTAAAATTTAAGTCATTATTTGCTGAAAATATTACACTTCATCGTAGCTCTCAATTCTCATTTAATGCAAATATGGTTTGTCAAGCGTTGCAGCAGTTTTGATGCCAGTGATGTAAGTAGCGAGAACCAATAGTATCTTAACAAGCATCTAAAACATATTTTAAATAAATGCAAATGATGTTTGGGAACTATATTTAGTCTATGCAGTGAGAGATCAACAAATACTCATTGTGCAAGTACATACTCTCTGCTAGAGTTCAGACCTTTCTTTGTTTTTTGCATTGATTCCACAGAAAAGTCTGGAGTCTGTATTTTGTTCTATTTATTTTCTAAGTTAGACTTCCGACGTCTGTCTACCCCAACTTTCCATTTCACATTCATTTTTTCGCCCACGTTCTTATCTGCTGATAAATCTTCTCATGCTGCGCGGTCCCATTCATCCATTCGATTCAATCATTCACTGAATTTAGGTATGGAATGAATCAGAGGATCTGATACAAAGCGTCTATTCATTGCACACCTGCCTGATGGCACAAAATTGCATGTGGTTCTAGTAAAATGCTCAAGCTTTTGAGAACGTGCATAGCCATATTGATTTCATCAGTTCAATAGAAAGAGGAAGCAAGGGATGGTGGGGTATTATTAAGCCCAAAGATGATAAATCCTATCAGCTTGTGCCCCATCACCTGTGGAAAACACAAATATGAAAATATAATGGGAGGTGAAGGAACCTTTTCTTTTTAGTCAAAGCGAATATGATGATGCGATAACCGTTTGTGTAATTAGAGCCTAAATATGGGCAGAGGCGAAAACGAGCACAAAAGACAGAGAGAGAAGAAAGGAGGAGAGGTTGAACAGAAGGGAGGATGGGTAATGACAGTCTCCAGGGTCACAACGGGAGGAACGGAAAGAAAAAAAGGTGACACTTTTATTGTGTGCAAAGTCCCTGAGTGCATACTAATGTAAGCCTGCTGTAACTCTCTCTCATTCCTATGGAGACCAGCTTTAGAGAAGCCTAAGTAGTCAAGCTACTAACAAAAAGAAGCTAAAAATAAAGAAGCAATATGTATCTGCCATAAATGAATGAACATGTCATTTAGAGGGATAGAATTATAGGTATAATTCACTGAAAAATGAAAATTGTGTCATTGTTTACTCACACTACTGTCATTCCAGAACCTGCATGCTGTTTTTTTCTTTGTAGAATAAAGAGAGAGAAGTTTTGAAGACTCTTCAGAGACCTTTTTAATACTGAGCAAAAAGGAAGAAAATGCACTAATGAAGTGCCAAAAAAGTAGATCATAAAACTATATTCCCAGTTTTACGATAGCTTTGTGTGATCGACAAACCATTATTTACTCTGATTCATGCAAATCATTATGCAGCTGTCAAATCAGATATGGTGCATAGGGAGCAGGTTGGACATGAATAACATCAAATGCCATGGGATCTCATGTTTCATGACCAAATGTGACCCTTATTTGTATATGAAAGCTGAATAAATAAGCTTTCCATTGATGAATGGTTTGTTAGGATAGGACAATATTTGGCAGAGATTTGAAAATCTGGAATCTGAGGGTGCAAAAAATAATCAAAATATTGAGAAGATTGCCTTTAAAGTCCACAGCAAAGCATTGTTACGTCCCAGTCTAGGAGCGTTGAGGAGAAACATAAATGAAGAACATCACATAGGGAAAACACCGATCTGAGTTTATTGTAGGAGCGACTAGCGGTTTCTTTCATTTACAAGCCACTATATCAACAGTAGAAATGGGCATGAGCCAAAATAACAAACAGAACAAAAACTAGCTATTTTTAGAAGGCTACCTTATCCTAACAAAAGAAAAAAAATTAAACAAAAATACATCACACTTCCCTATCTCCCTATCTGATCAAAACCAGGAGAAAATATAGCTTTAAAACAAAATAGGCACCCATTTCGTGTAAGAGTGGCATTACTCTATTTACAGATTACCTTTTAATACCAACACAATATTAGACATAAGAATAAAACAAACTCCTACAGAGTAGTGACGTTTCCCTGTTTTTACAGATTACCTTTTAATACCGGCACAATATTAGACAGAAAATTAGCGAAAATAACCAAGAAAAGATGGTGGGACAAACAGTTGGAAAACAACGTTAAACATGTACAGGCTGCTTCACTTCACTTAAATCATCTTTAAAAAACAAGGCCGGAGGAACGCTGACACCAACGCGTCCTCACGGCAGAACACATGCTCAGAGCCCCGCCTCTCCTTGTATTGCGCAGAAGCGCGTTTTTTAAAGGATGCGATTCCAAGAGGAGCCAATCCGCTTTCCCAGATGATTAACAGCCAGAATCTGCAGCAATGAGGAGAGAGAAACTCAAAAGGGAAAAAGAAAACATAACCACGATTCACAGTGGGCCTATAACATTATATACGTCCGAGGACGTAACAGCATATCCATTCACAACAATAAATTTTTGATATATTTACGGTAGGAAATTTACAAAATATCTTCATGGAACATGATCTTTACTTAATATCCTAATGATTTTTGGCATAAAAGAAAAATCAATAATTTTGACCCATACAGTGTATTGTTGGCTATTGCTACAAATATACCCGTGCGACTTATGACTGGTTTTGTGCTCCAGGGTCACAAATATCATTATGTCAAACCTGCGGGCTTAAAACAATACAAACAAAAGTTAATAAATAATGACAACATTTCATTGCTGAGTGAAGTAGCCCTTTAAACATAAATCTGACTAGTACAACAGGAACTATTTAGGGCCCGAGCACCGATGGTGTGAGGACCCTATTGGAATTGCTTGGCCAATTATTCTTCTTCTCCGAAATGGATCACATTTTTGAGGGCCTAAACATGGTCGAAAACTCATGAAACTTTGCACATGCGTCAGAAGTGGTGAAAATTTACGTCTGATGTGGGTTTCAGAATTAGGTGTGGCGAAATGGCATGATAGCGCCACCTACAAAATTTCAACAAAGTGCCACTGACGCTACGTTTCACGTACAAGTATGAAATTCAGTACACACATCTAACAGCCCAATACCTACAAAAAGTCAAAATCTGAAAACCAACAGGAAGTCAGATATTTTGAATTAACTTTGCAAAATTTGAGCAATTTTTGCCATTTCCACACGTTGTACTTTATCGAACTCCTCCTAAAGCTTTAATCAGATCATCATCATATTTGGTAAGTCTAATCTAAAGGCTTTTGTGATGCAAAATTGTGAAGATCTAGAGTTTTCGCTGAAGGGCGTGTCCGTGATGGCCTGACAAAGTTCGATGTTTCACCATGAAACACAAAGTTGTTGTAACTCAGGCATACAATGTCTGATCTGCTCCAAACTTCACATGTTTGATAATAGTCCTGGCCTGAACACATCTACATGGCAATATTCAGTTACAGTCATAGCGCTACCTGCTGGCAACAGGAAATGGCTTTACACTGTAATTCACTCCCAGAAACACATTTCAATATACCATGAAGTACCAAACATACTAGAAACACGTTAAATCATCAAACACTTGGCTAAGTGCTAATGTATGCGATTAACGCCACGAAAAAAGAAGTTGTTGTAACTCAGGCATACAGTGTTTGATCTGCTCCAAACTTCACGTTTTTTTTTTTTTTTTTTTTTTGATTTACTTTTTATTAGATTTTTAAAAGAACACCCACATACAAAAAACAAAAAAAACAAAACAAAAACAAAAAAATAAAATAAGAAATAAAAATCAATCAAAACTGAGCAAAACAGAGATAAGAAACAAATTCTGTCAGCACTGCTTGCATAGAAGATGAATACTTTAGAAGACATAGTAATACCCTAGATATGGATACTTCACAGTTCTAAGGAGATACATCTACATCTCACTACCTAATGAACAGGTTACCAATAGATTTTACAGCTCTTTGCCAGGCCTGTACCATTCTTGGTTTAGCTTTATTAAATCTAGCTAAGGAGCATTCCATTGTAACTATTTGTTACATATTTAGTAACCACAGTCTTGAGATGTCTGCCTTAGAGTCCCACCAAAGTGCAATGATTGATTTCTTTGCAGCAGTGAAACCCGAAAAAAGAATCCTTTTGTCCACTGTGCCAAGGTTCAAAGAAGAAACATCATTCAGCAAGCACAGGCAAGGATCCGGAGTGATCTTACGGTCAATCAGTTCTTCTAAGTCCCAACAAACTTGAGTCCAAAAATGATTAATTACTGAACATTCCCAAAACATGTGATACATTGTACCAGTTACAGATCTTTGACATATAGTGTAGTTAGGATCAGATATTAATCCCATTCTGTATCGTCTATAAGGCGTCGCATAGGCTCTATGGATAGTTTTAAAATGAATAAGTTGGTGACTCCAATTTCGAGATGTTTCACTCATATTTGACCATACCGTGAGCCAATCAGGATGAAATCCAGCCTGCTCTAAGTCCTTTTCCCACACTACCTCAATTGACAAACGTTTACACTGTGTTTTTAAAAGAGAGTTATAAATTTGTGAAACCAGGCTTCTAGACTCTTTTTCAAGATCAAACAATCCTGCCAGTGGATGCGAAGGTAGTGATGTGTTCCATGGAACTCCGTAAGCCTTCATGGCTGATCTCAGTCTCAAATAAAGAAAAAAAGAATAACTAGGTATGTCAAACAAAGTCTGTAGATTATTAAATGAATATAAACCATCTTTACCATAGATATCTCCCAGCATATAAATTCCCTTAGCAGCCCAAAGTGGGCATGTGAAAGGTTTCTTTCCTGTCAATATATTAGTATTATTCCATAGAGGGGAGAGTTTATGAAATTTAGGTACTGTTTCAAACAGTTTCTCTGCTTTTTTCCAAACTGTCAAACAATTAGCGATTATAGTGCCAAATTTAACTTTAAATTTCTCGCCTTTTAAATCTGTGTATGGAAGGTCTTGAAGCCTGTTAGGCTGTACCAGTGCGGTCTCTATGGATTTCCAAGGCACCTTGCAATTCTCGTCCATCCAGACCTTTAAAGCTCTTAGTTGAAATGCCCAGTAATAAAATTTTAAGTTAGGGAAAGACAACCCTCCCATCAATTTAGGACGCTGCAAAGTAGAAGACTTAATTCTAGCTCATTTATTGTTCCATATAAATTTGGAAATCAAAGATTGGATTTGCTCAAGAAACTTAGGTGGAGGAGAAATTGGAATCATGAAAAATAAAAAATTGAGACGTGGAAGAATGTTCATCTTAACGATAGAAATTCTTCCTTGTAAAGAAATTGGGAGAGTACTCCATCGCTGTAAATCTTCTGTCACCTTTTGAGAGATTTCCCTATAATTTTTATGAGTGATTTCTGATAACTTTGCGTATATTTATATTCCTAAATAGGAGATAACATTGCTTACAGGAATGGAGGGAGGATATTGAACATTAGTGGCAGGTGAATTTAGAGGGAGTAGTGTGGATTTATGCCAATTTATTTTATAACCTGCCAAATTCTTAAATTCACTGAACAGGGCTAACACGTGTGAGATTGATATTTTGACGTTGGAGAGGAACAAAAGAATGTTGTCTGCATAAAGTGATATAGAATGTTTGGAGCCATGAACAACAATGGGATATATGGATTTGTGCTCTCTTATGGCTTGAGCAAGGGTTTCCAATGATAACGCAAATAATAATGGTGAGAGAGGGCAGCCTTGTCATGTGCCCCTCTGCAATGGAAAAGATGACATGTGCCTGTGATAACAGAGGCCAGGGGAGTTTCGTATAGAATTTGTATCATAGATAAAAATCTTGGACCGAACCCCAAATGTTTCATTACTGCCCACAGATATGGCCACTGCAGCCTGTCAAAGGCCTTTTCTGCATCCAAAGAGAGCACAGCCCAGTCTTCAGTGAACAATTCTGCCCTTTCCAAAATGTGAAACAATCTGCGGACGTTGTCTGCTGCCAAACGACCCCTAATAAAGCCTGTTTGATCAAAATGAATTAATTTATCCATTACCTTATCCAATCTTAGCGCAAGAGCTTTAGCGTATAATTTAATATCTCCACATATCAGTGATATGGGGCGATAACTAGAACATTCCATGGGATCTTTTCCATCTTTTAACAGTAATGATATAAGAGCAGTCTTTTGATCCCTATGAAATGTTTTATGTTCTAGAGCATAGTTTATAGAATCTAATATTAATACTCCTACTGTGTCCCACAAGGCCAGATAGAGCTCAGGGGGGATTCCATCTGAGCCTGAGGATTTCCCTTTTTGAAGAGATTTTACTGCCATCTTTAACTCCTCCAATGTTAGGGAGTCCTCCAAAAAATCTATATCTGCCAATTGCAATTTCGGTAAAGTAATGCTATTAAGAAAGGTTTTGCATTTATGCAAATCTACAGGATTATCAGAAGTATATAAGCTCTTATAAAAATCATAAAATACCTGATTAATTTGTTTGGGCTCTGTTACAATGTCACCCTTATTATTTCTTATGGAGTTTATTGAGCATTTTGCCTCATTTTGTTTCAGTTTCCACGCCAACAAATGAGAAGGTCTGTCTCCTTGAAAATAATATTTTAGTCTGGTTCTATGTACGATGAACTCAGCTTTGTGCAAAGACAAAGAATTATATTCCCCCCTTAAAGCGGATATAGTATTACTTCTTTGCTCCGTGAATTGTACTTTTTGTTGTCCCTCCAAAGACTGCACCTCTTGTTCAATCTCCGACATTCTCCTCGTTCTAAATGCTTTCAATTTCGAAGAGAAAGCTATACAAGACCCTCTTATAAAACACTTGCAAGTCTCCCATAATATCTGTGGATTTTTACAATGTGACCTGTTAATCTCCAAGAACTCCTTAATCTGTTGTTTAATTTGCAACATAAACTCTGAATTTGTCAACAGACTGTCATTAAATCGCCATCTATAAAACTTGGGAGCAAAGGTAGAAGGAGTAATATTGCAAAGTATTGGGGAGTGATCAGAGATGAGAATGGGTAACATTGTTATATGCGGAATACTGTTAATCAGAGATGGCAAAACACATATATAATCGATCCTAGAATATGTGTGGTGGCGAGCAGAATAAAAAGAGAAATCTTTCAAATTGTTATTTTTAAAGCGCCATAAATCAATTAAGTTTAAATTGGATATTAAATGTTTTAAATGCAAGCGATGAAATTGAGGGAGAGGATCATCCTCCAGATGATCGATCCATCACTGGGTCTAGATAAGAGTTGAAATCACCTCCTATAATAAGGGGTATATCAGGAAATTTGCTTAAACTTTTTTCAAGTGACATAAAAAATGATGGATTAAATATGTTTGGGGCATAGACAGAAGCTAAAAGCATCTTAGTATTGTTAATTTCAACAAGAGCGCACACACATCTTCCATTCATCAGATTCTCTGTATAGTCTACTGATATCTGTAATTTCCTACGTACTAAAATTAGAACTCCCTTTGTTTTAGTGTCAGCACATGAGTGCGCTACCAACTTGAATTGTCTGTTTTGAAAACGATGAACATCTACAGATTTTAAATGCAACTCTTGAATTAATGCTATGGATACAGATTTACGGTGTAAAAATTCCAAGCATCTTGTGCGCTTAATAGGAGAATTCAGTCCGCGTACATTCCAACTAATAATATAGAGCCCCGCCATTCAGACCGAGAGAATAACGTACATTATACAGAATGGGATTCGTATCTCCATGCGAATAAACAATATGATATCTAACATCTTAAGTGAATGGACAATTGTGCTGACAGTTATAACTATGTACACCAGCCGCCAGGTCATATATAGCGACCCCGAGGCTTGAAGAAGAAAAACAAAAACAAAATCGAGCCGTGACTCTTTTTAGACGGCGATGCAATTAACTTAATTTCCTCATTCCCCGATTTCTTCACATGACGTCCCGTGTGTTACAAATAGATTTACTTAAACACAAGTAACCCAACCGAATTCTCGTAGCGTCCAGACCCACAATGTCTTTCAGGGGAACGTACCATAACTTCCAGCCTAGGCAGTCATTTCCTGCACACCGTCTTCCCAGAGATTGCGTTGATGTCCCATCATCGAAGCTGTTGCTGAAAGTTTCTTTAATGGAGTACCCGGGATCTCCTTGGTGTCGAGGAATTTCTCTGCTTCTTGTGGTGTTTTGAAGACCAGAGGTTGGCCTCGATGTGTCAATTTGAGCTCAGCTGGGTAAACCAGGAATGGCCTGAGACCAAGGGCAATCATCTTCTTTCGTACTTGGTTGAATTCCATCCGCTTTTTCGCCGTCTCGTTACTGAAGTTGGGATAGAAGGATAGGATTCGTTCCTTGTGTTTCACAGGGTAAGCCTCTCTCGCACCTTTCAGAATTGCCTGCCGAACAGCGTAATCCAAAAGTTTGAAGATCAAAGTGCGAGAGCGCGAGGTTTCAGTTTCCCTCCTGTTGTAAAGGCGATGTGCTCTCTCAATTTTAATCTCACGACCAGCCAGGGAGGGTATCCACAACGGTAAAAACTTCTTGAGAAACCCAATCGGATCCGATCCCTCTTCAGATTCTGGTAAGCCCATTAGCCTCAAATTCGAACGGCGGTTCCTGTCTTCCATCTCCGTTAATCTTGCAGAGAGTGATGCGATCTGTCTATCATGGTCTCTAATATCTTGATTTTGAGCACGTACCGTGGCGTGGAGAGAATCAAATCGAGAGTTCGCCTTTTGAGAGGATTTACCCAGTTCTTCAACGTCTCAGGCGAGACCGCTGACAGATTCATTCGCTTGCTCGATTTGACATTTCAGATCTGTTAGTTGTGGTATCACCAAATTATCTACAGCTCCTTTGACCGCTGCCTGAACTGCCTTATCGAAGTGCTGTTGTTGCTCTGTCAAGGCCTGTTTAACAGCTCTTAAAATGGCGTCATCGAGTTCCTCGGTTGATAGGCCTAGGATTTCTTTCGGTCTTTTCTTAATCGGGGAATTTGTACATTTCCTTTTTGTTGCAGATTTGCTAGACGACATTCGTAATCAGATGAATACGATTCTTAGCACGGAATTCTCCAATATGTTAACTTTATGGGGATTTGAGGACGAGCCTAAAAACTTACAGCCACATCGCTGGTCGAGGTCACGTGACTCCCCCAAACTTCACATGTTTGATAATAGTCCTGGCCTGAAGACATCTACATGGCAATATTCAGTTACGGTTAAAGTGCCACCTGTTGGCAGCAGGAAGTGTGGCACTTTGAAATGACTTTGCCATATTTCCCTTGTATTCACTCGCTTACATGCATGTCGCCCACTGTTCACTGTTTTCCTGAGGCCAACGGGTGACGGTGAGCCCAGGTGTGAGGGCCCTTTCATCGCTGCTTGTAGCTTTAATTATTTTATATAACTGCATGAAAAATATACTGAAGAACAGCAGCATTTAACTAAACATTCCCAAACTTCCCAAAGCAATGTATGAAAGAATTTTAAAAGAGCCTCATTTCAAAGCTGTGCAAAATATAATGTGACACAAAACAGGAAAAACACAAGAAGTTGGTTACTGTAAAAACTACACTATTTTGAAAACTAGTGACACTGATGAAGACCCTACATATACTATTTTTGGTGGTGACAAAACAATGGTAATCAAATTAAATCTTAAAACTTAAAACTCTTTTAAATGTGTTCACATAAAAATATAAACAAAAGATTTTTTTTTTTTTTTATCAAATAAATCGCTGCAACAGAGATTTACTGTCTAAACAGTTGTCCTTTGAATGTCATGAAGGGATGTCGTGAAGACATTTGAATTTCTGTGTGTATATGATATGATGATATTTATTAAATTAAGTGAAATGCTCATGAAGTGACTTGACTTGAAAATGTATCAATTTAAGAGAAAAGCACTGAATAGGGTATTTAAAAATCTTGATATCTGGCAACCCCAAACATGAAAGCTTGTGGAGGCTTGTTACTGATGCAATAAAACGAAAATATCAGAGAAAAGAAAAACAAGAAAAGGTTTTCATGATAAATAACCAGCAGGCCAATATCACAGAAATTATGCTTAATTAATCAAGAGAAGCAGAAATCATGATCACGATTAATTGAGTAACTACTCAATTAATCGTGATCACGATTTCTGCTTCTCTTGATTAATTAAGCATAATTTCTAGATTAACTACTCAATTAGTGGCAATTAGTTGGCGTTAAACCTGCAAAAAGTTTGCAGGTTTAACCCCTATGGGGCAATCCTTCTGTTATCACTATTGTGCTCTTGAGTGAGGCACTTAACACCAGCTCCAGAGAGACTGTCCTTGTAACTTAACATCACACTGTGTGAAAGCTGCAGAAACAAAACAAATAAAGATTCTGCTCTCTCCTTCTGGCTGTACTGTCCTCGGTCAAAACAGCAACACATCACAACTGTCCATGATCTGCAGGATAAAGGTCATTATTCTGGCACATATGAAGACAAGAGCTTAAATGCTTCACATGATTTGGACACATCAATATTCTTCTTGGCCTGGGAGCAACATTCCTATAAATAAGACAGATTAAATCAAAATCACATCAAAATTTGTGTTTTGTGGCTTTTAGTCCATGTCTGTTAGCTTTGAGGCAATCTACACTATCGTGCAAATGTTTGGGGTCAGTAAGATTTTTTAATGTCTTTGAATGAAGTCTCCAGTGCTCATTAATACTGCATTTATTTAATATCATTACAGTTTGAAGAACTGTTTTAATATATTTTAAGATGTATTTTTTTCTTGTGATGGCAAAGCTGAATTTTCAGCATCATTACTCCAGTCTTCAGTGTCACATGATCCTTCAGAAATCAATAATATGCTGATTTGCATCTCTCGCAAAAAATAAAGTTTTTAGAATCAAGTTTTTTTTTTTTAATGTTGTTTATATGTCTGTGTGGTGTTTTCAATATGCTTTAAGACAAACCATGTGCAAATTCATAAGTCAACACCATTGCTGAGTATTTTCCCTTTCAAGAGCTCTCAAGAGGTGGTCTTCAGTCAGCGCGCTCTCAGCCAATGCACGCACACACAGGACACAGCCGCCTCTCAAACTGCTTTCAACAAATGTCAGATTGAGTTATTTTTCGCAACTTATTACATATAAACGTTCAGTTACACACAGTTATGTTAAAATGCCCGTCCAGGTGAGTATACACGTAAGCACGTCGGTTGTCTTCAGTGAATGTGAACAGCATGTGTAACAGTATATTCCTTTATGTCTTAAAGAGACAGCAGCCTTTAAACTTAATACTGTCTACTATTGCCTGTCACAATCAAACAAACAAACAAACAAACAAAAAGTATTTAATAAGGATTAATCTATACGGTTATACATTAATTTATACAGTTAAGGCTATGTAGAGTTATTTTATATTGGATTATTATTAATATTATTAATAATAATATTATTATTAACAGTTCTCAGAATATGTTTAAAAGCATTTGAAGAAAGTTTTTGTCAGAGCCCTTGTTATTCTTAATTTTAAGTTGATTTTTTATACCAGACATATATATCGGTTCAAAATATCGGTTATTGGTCTACTTGATCTGTAATAATCGGTATCGGCATCGACCCAGAAAAACACATATCGGTTGAACCCTAGTCTTTACGGTCGTTGGCAATCAATTTATTGCATCAATGCTGAATAACAGTATTAATTTCTTAAAGAAAATAAATAAATAAATAAACCTCATTGACCCCAAACTTTTGAACAGTACTGGGTTTGCTATTGTGCTTCAAATAGTTGACAAAATTAGTTTATAGCAGATTTAAACACAATTTACTTCTGGGAAAACAGACCAAAAATGTTGATGACATCATCCTGCACTCATTGGCATATACATTTTTGAAACTTCCTGTGAAATATGTCAACACAAAAAAGAAAACTGCCATCATCAAGTCATTTCATGTTTTCTTTAGGTTTACCTGAGTGCATTCACTATTCTGTATTCATTACATCAGGATTTACTGTCCAAAAACAGGAAGCTCTGCAAAAAAGACAAGCTAAAAGCCCTGTAATTTGCCTGCTAATAAAAGAGAGACAACTCTCTCCTCTGTTCAAAGTCATCCATTTCAAAATCCATTTCACAGGACACCCCTGCTTTCATAATCAGCCTCTTATCAGCTTTAATACAGTCAGAAGTTTGTGTTTGTCTCTTAGCTTTAAAGGAATGGTGCAGACAGTCTGTGAGGCTGTGTATGTCTACACAGGAAAAAAAAGAAGAAAAAAAAAAAAAGATGCTACAGGGCATTGGTGACTATCTCTGCAGATGACAGAGACACGTGTACCACCAAAAGAGTATGATGGAAAGCTCTTGTTCCCATATAAAGAAAAATAGAGGAAAAACCATGGATGCCACACAGCTGTCACCACTGGAGTGCTTAATAATCCGTGCCACAGACACACTGTAAAAAAATAAAAACGGAAAATGTATTAACCCTAAAACACCTCATACTATGGCCAACAACAAGCACTATTACAACAGAGCTTCAGATTAGTGTGCTAAACTAGCTTTACTGTGTTAGTCGTACAAGAACGGTGCTTCAATAATGCACTGTTACAGCATTTAAATAATTCCCTTGCCATTTAAAGAGCTTGCAGATACTTCTGCAGCACATTCAGTGTGCCAAAAGTCTGAGACTAGACCTATACCAGAGAAAAATGCTTAGTTTTTTTTTCTAAATGAATATGACTTTATTCACCATAAATTTGATTATTAGCATAACAATTTACTTCAACAATTAACAATGGCTTCTGTCTTAATGACAATTAAGACAATTGTTTCAATTGAATGTTTAAAGGAAGCAAGAAAACCTGAGATTAAAATGTACTTATTTGGTTAGTGACCTAGAAATAGTGCAGAGTATTTAAAAAAAAAAAAAATCAAATTGACTTTCATCATAACTTCTCTTTGTTTTAAATTGTTTTAATATTTTTAACTTTGTTAATTTCCAGGTTAAATGAGGAAAAAAAGAAAAGAAAAAAAAAACAGAGAGAAATAGAGTTTTTGGACCTCACTATACATCAAGACATAGAAAATCTCATTTAATTAAACTGAACTTGAGTGCTTGCTCACTGAACAGCTCATTCACAGATAAGTAATCTCAAGTACATCTATGTGCCCTTCAAGTGGAGTCAGAAATATCCTAATTGTGAGTTCTGAGCACACAAACGACCAAGCAAAGTCATATTTACGTGGGGGGAAACTCTGAATTATAGATGATACACAAGTTACCAAGTTGTGAAGATAGAAAGGGTGTGGCGGTTTGAAACTTTACAGAAACACTGATTTGTAGTTTAGATATTATCACATATCTAAAATATATGTATGGAGATCAACAAGTGAAAGGAAATTTGTAGTGAATTATAATGAATGACTTGACTTTCACAGTTTGCTTTATGTAACATAAACATCTAGTTTTGATATGTATAAAGTGATAGAAATGAATAATGTAGTTATTTGCGTTTATTGTTCACAATATAATTATTTTGTTTTGTTTAAGCTATTTTTTGTGTTATGCTTAACTTAATATGAAGCATAATAATGAATGTTTGCCCCATTCAGGCCAATTTGTGGTTGTGTTGAACATGATAGGGAATTACCACACTGAAAGTATAATCAGCCAATCACACATCGTGTCAAGATCAACAGCAACCTAAAGGGTATGGTGCTCCATTTGTGCCAAAAAAAAAAAAAAAAAAAAAAAAAAAAAAAAAGTTTGACTGCTTTGTATAATACATTTGTCTATGTCTACTGTTATTTCCTTTGTTTTATTTGAGTCATCCTCCCTGTCGTTGTGCTGTGTCCAGCTCAGGTTTATGCTTTTTTTACTGATATCAATGAACATACTGCAAATCATTATACAGATATCAAGATAAACTAATAGAATGTTTAGACAGGGTTATTATTGTTAACTAAAACTGAAACTAAAACCAAAACTTGTTTCATTACTTGACATAAAATGAACATTAACTGAAAAAACAAACAAACTTAAACATACTTTATTACAGCTACTTGCCAAGGCAGCATTTCTCATTTTCGTTAAGTTATTAAAATAGCTAAATCTAAATTAAATAAAACTGTGATGCAGAATATTCAACAAATAAATAATAAATAAATTAAAAAAAAAAAAAAAAACAGCAATAACAGTAGACATGGATAAATGTATCATGCAAAGCAGTCAACAAATCTTTGACACAAAGGGAACGCCATCATTTTTAGAAACAGCCATAAACAACAGAAGAAGGTGACACAGAGGATGGCAGAACAAGATGACAAAAGAGGAACATACACACCAACATATGCTAATTTATCTTAATTATGCAATGACTGTAAACATAGACAAATGTACAATACAAAGCAGTCGACTCCTTTTTGGCACAAATGGAACCTCATAAAAGGGAGGCTAAACTCCCTCTGAAACTTAACAACACTGTTATTTTAGAAAACAAATAAGGATTTGCATACTATTTGATCTTTTTTTTTTTTTTTTTTTTTTTTTTACTCTTTATTATTTTCTGCAATGAACTGGCCATATGTCTAGGTTGTTTCCCGAGACACTGATGTGTAAAGCTAAAGCTGTGTGCTCCTACAGTGTTCATATACTTATGCCTGTCAACCAATGGGAGATCACATTGTCAAATTTATTGTACTAACCAGGTATATAAAACCTCAGGCTGTGCAAATGTCCTCACATATTTTATAACCATCTTTTTTTATTATTATTATTATTATTGTTAACCTCAGGGCTGTGAAGGACTAGTGTTTCATTCCACAGCTTTAATATACAGTTCTGAGATAGCCTTGAGCTTTCAAAACATATACAAACATTGATGTAACAGTGCAAACGGAGCAAGCATGAACATACAAGCAAGCAAGAATAAGCCAGGCATGGAGCAGAAGAGATGAAAGAACAATGCAACATCCCTCAGAGGAGGCCTGAGGACCTGCAGATCCTCAACTGAGAAAAAGAGTGATGCTTCTAAACTGCAAAACATCAGATTTCATGGTCACAAACAAGGGTAGATCAAGGGTAGATTTGTTAGGACAGAATGATGGCAAGAAGTGGCTCTGCAGAGATATTTATCATGTTAGCAGGCTTTGCGTAGCTCACATCAAGAATTCAACAATGACGGATTTTCCTTGCTTTTTTGACATGAGCCTTGTCTGAAAGACAAAGGGGGAGGTGTTGCTGTAATTTAGAGTAATATTTTCAGTATTACTCAGAAGTCTACTCAGAAGTATATTTCTTTTGAAGTGATGGTACTTCATGTAACGCTATCTAGTATAAGTGATAAATCCCATTTGACATTTGTGCTGGCTACTGTATACAGGCCACTAGGGCACCATACAGACTTTATCAAAGAATGTGCCATCTTGTTTTCTATCGGAGTTAGTACTGGCTGCAGATAAAGTCTTAATTGTTGGTGATTTTAATATCCATGTAGATAATAAAAAAGATGGATTGGGATTGGCATGTATAGACATTCTAAACTCTACTGGAGTTAGACAACACATGTCAAGACCCACTCATTGTCGTAATCATACTTTATATCTAATATTGTCACATGGAATCGATGTTGATGGCATTGAAATTCTGCAGCAGAGCGATCTCAGATCATTGTCTAGTCTTGTGCATACTCCATTTAGCCAAGGCTACAAAACCAACTCCCTGTTACAAATATGATAGAACTATCACTTCTACCACTAAAGATTGTTTTATAAACAGTCTCAACTCCTCAGTATACCAGATAGAATAGAAGAACTTGATGTTGCAACAGAAACTACTGATTCTCTCTTTTCCATCACTTTAGACACGGTTGCTCCTTTGCACTTAAAGATGATTAAGGAAAATGGTTCTACACTGTGGTATAATGAGCACACCCGCTCTCTACAAAAAAAAAAAAAAAAAAACAACAGCCTGAAAAATGGAGCGCAGCTGGAAGAAAACTAGAGGGATTTCGCATTTCATGGAAGGACAGTGTTATTGCATACAGAAGTGCTAGATCTGCTTACTTCTCAACTCTCTTAGAAGAGATCAAACACAACACTAGGTATTTATTTGATACAGTGGCTAAATTAAAGATAAATAAAGCTTCTACTTCTGATGTTTCCAAACAGCACAGCAGTAATGACTTTATGAATTTATTTACTTGCCAGATTTATACTATTAGAGAGAAAATAATAACCATGCAACTGTCTACTACAGTATCGCGTCAGACGTACTAGACTTCCTGAGGAACAATTCTATTCAAGGTTGTATCTCTCTTAGTGTTATTGGATCTTAGTGCTGCATTTGATGCTATTGAACACAACATTCTTTTAAATAGACTCCAAAATTATGTTGGCATTAGCGGAATTGCAATGGCATGGTTCAAATCATACTTATCAATTTGTAGTAAACGAAAAGGTGTCATCGATCACAAGTTCAGTATAGAGTACTTCAAGGCTCAGTACTAGGACCGTTGCTTTTCACCCTGTACATGCTGCACTTGGGAGATATCATTAGGAAGCATGGCATTCGTTTTCACTGTTACGCTGATGATACTCAGCTCTATATTTCTTTGCACTATGACAAAACATACCAATTCACAAAATTAATAGAATGCATAGCTGATATAAAAATTGGATGACTAGTAATTTCCTACTACTTATTTCTGAAAAAACAGGTTTTAATGATTGGACCAAATTGCACGTAATAACCTAGAATACTGTCTAACACTTGATAGGTGCTCTGTAAAGTCTTTGTCATCAGTTAGGAGCCTACTGTAGGTGTACTCTTTGATACCTATCTTTCATTTGAAAGCCACACCCTAGGATTTCACCCCTAACCTAGTGTGTCTAATACAAATGTCCAATACCTACATGTGTGCAATGTACATCACGTAACATACTTACCTGTCCACACTTCCCCAGTGTTACAAATAAATCGAGAATCAGCAATACAGTACAAGAACTGTAAGTAACATATAATCAAACAAGTAACAGGCAGATGGGGAAACAACCAGAACAAAGTCACAATGACGAACAACACAAGGAATCGACAATATCAAAAGTTAGTGTGTACAGTAACAGGCCAAAAAGCAGCGTACAATGGGGGGCAAACAACTGGTATATGGCGGTCTTTTAAACCGACTGGAACAGCAGGATTGGTTGTGACGTCAGGGGGCGGACGGTGATTGGCGCCAGTCTCCGCCAACAGGAATCTAAGAGAAAGAGAGAGCGCCTTTCCCACAACACAGGGACGTAACAGGTGTCTGTGAAGTTTCAGCTCAAAACACAGATTATTTATCATATCATGTTGTAAATACCCATTTTTGACTGCTAGCAAAAACATGCTATTTTCATGCATTTGTCTTTAAATGCAAATGAGCTGTCACTTTGTACAGAATCTGCAAACGGCTTGTTCTGAGACACTGCATATGATTTATAGGGGTTAAAAAAAGGAGTGGGTGGATTTTTATCATTATAGGGTGGTTGTGTACACACACTGCCAACACACATTTATGTTCAAACACCATGTAAAAGTATGTTTTGCATAATAGGTCCCTTTTAATGGCTTTAATAAAGGATAGAAATACTATTGGAAATGATGTCATCAAATTGAAAACACTGGAAACGTATGCACGTATTTGATTTAAAAGTGTTTATTAAAATATAGAAAAAGAAAAAAAAAACATATTTCATAATAAATCTATTCCTGGGTAGAGAAAATTAATAGGATTTTTACTTCCAGAAACCTACCGTTACACTTTATTGACGCCACAACTATGAAGAAAAAAAAATTACATATAACTGCCCATATTTATAACACTAGCTTCTCCATTTTCAGCTATTTGGACCACTCTGTGTAGTGTGAACAGTGTGAACTATGTCAGTACAAGTAAATATCAGTTACATAAATAATTCTTAAGGGTTCAGTAACAAAAGTAAGGTCAGAGAAATGGGGAGAAAATCGTCATGTAGAACTAAATTATGCAGAAATCCTTAGCTAACATTATAAATGGACTTCAGGGAAAATGAAAGTGCAAAATATGGCCTTTTAAAGCTGCTTTTGAGAAGCATGTGGTAGAACAGTACATGCTCTTCAGACATGCCTACTAATTGTCCCTCAGTCAGTACCATTCATTTTTTTGACAGTAAGAGCATTTAAAGCTGAAGTCACACAAATTACTGGTGCCGTCGGACAAAAATAACTGACATATCTCCTAAGGGTGCTGACAGCTATTTCTGTTCATGCCAATGTTGCATAATAGAGCATAATGTTTCCCAGAGCATCAATTTTCCTCAGATCTCCCTTTGCAGCACAGGAAAGATTCACATGATGCTTTTGACAATTGCAGGGACGTCAGTGTTTTGGGGAGAAATTCTTTCACAGAAACGTGTATGTCAGACAACCTGGTTCCCGAGAACCAGTGTGATGAAAAGATGCCCTTTGAAAAGCTGACAGAAATGTCATTATTCCAAAAGAAAGAAACCTATGGCAGGGAACATCACTGGCATGTGAGCAATAGCAAAAGTGCTATATGTACTGTATTTCAGTAATGTTTTTTAAATAATCCTCATTAATCATTCCTCATAGTCACACTTTTATAGAGTTGGAATCACTTTCACAATGATTTTTTTTTTTTTCATCTGATGAATGTTAAAAACATTGACAGTCCAACAGAATCCATCCTGTTTAAAGAGCTTGAGTATTTAAAGCAGCAGATATCGCAGAGTGTGCTTATAATAAACAGGATGATATTGTGCGTCGTTGTTATTCTTGTGAATTAATGAGATAATTAATGTGTGGGTTTGGTGCAGGCAGTTTACCCACTGTTTTGTTAGTCCTCTGCCATGAGCCAGCAGTGTCACTAGATATAAAATGACATTTTAACCTGTTAGTGGCATCTCAAAATACAGATACATTTTTTTTCATTTAAATACCAAACAGGTTTGCTGTGAATATGTTATATATATATTGTGTGATATTAAGGGCCAGGTCACATTTTAATCTGTGATTTACCAGAACTTTACACTGGTAAAATGGCTTCTAGCAGGTGAAGAGACTTTTTCCATGAGCAGACAGACAGATAGTAGCAGAAGTGAGAGGGGGTGGCAAAATGAAGCAAAGAGAGCTGCTTGAATAAAGTTACCTGCTAAGGTCATGATTCATTGTGAATGAGAGCGGCAGTCAGGTGGAACGTAGAGCGGGCACAATCTTGTGGAACTGTTGCAGATGAGCCCTAGTGAAGTGGAGTGTGCAGGTATGTGGAGACGCTGCCTCAGGGAGCGCTGCAGTCATTACCTTATCGCCTATGCCAGAATCCGTCAATGGTTGTGACTTAACTGTCACCCTGACTTAACGAGAAATTTTGTAAAAACTGACATGGATAACTGTGCTGCTTTTAAGAAAGATTACAGTACATGATCTTCCAGGCTGCAAGTCTGTGCGTCAACCTATAATAAGACCTTTTGGAGGGATTGAAGAGGAGGAAGATCTGAGACTGAAAATACCTTTTTTTTTTCCCCAGCCAATTCAACAGTCCTTACTGAAAAGAGTTTCATAAAGACCCCAGGATTATGGACAAATCTGTCAGTGCTCCAGTATACTATTAAAAACATTACCTGCAGATTGCCTCCTAATCTTTCAAAATTACTAAGGGGGGAAAGGCTGGAAATCCTATAGATGATACTGCAACAGGTTAATAAACAATTCCTGTTCTCCAGCTGAGGAAGGTTGAAGTATCATCTTATCAGGATAATGTTTAACCTTGATCATTCCATCATTTATATTATGTACAGCAGGACCCTATATGATTTGTGGACTGAATCATGGAATCCAGTCAAAAAAATGGAATTTACTGGATAAATAATTCAAAATTAGGACTCTACTAGGGGTGTAAATCAGACGGTTCATGACGATACGATTTGATATCGAATCTTATAGCCAACGATACGATATTTGCCGATACCTCAAAAAATTCTGAGATACGATTTGATTCAGGGGTATATTCATCGATATTATGATATTATTTTACACAACCAGTTACATTTTTATTAACTCACAAATGCAACCAAAATATGTAACAAACATTTCTCTGAAAATTGCACATCCTGTACCCCATCCACAAAAAAAAAAAAAAAAAAAAAAAGGGCAAATGAAATAATCAATGCTTTTCAGAATTTTCAGGTAGGTCTAACAGAGGTTTTCAGGCACAGAAAATAAAAACGTAATCAAATATATATTAACACTGCATAGTCTATATATTAAATATAGATTTATAATATTGGTCCCACTTTATATTAAGTGGCCTTAACTACGATGTACTTACATTTAAATTAATCATTTGATACAATGCACTTATTGTGTACATACATGTTTTACATTGTACTTATATTTTAAAAACACCTTTTCTCTTTGTCTTTTGTTATTTGATTAATGACACAGACTGCAGCAGCAATATTAGGCTGCTGTCACTTTAAGAGTGAATGCACTGATCCATGAATGTACTGACACACATGCGTATTGCTTCCAAACTGTTTACATTCACTTAAGAAATAACCAACTATGTTTAGGATATTCAACAAGACATACTTTTGTCTGTATTTGTCTGCTCAAGCACAAAAGTAGTGAAAGAGAACTTGCTTTCTGCGTGCACGCTACTGATGTGTGCGCACAGAAAACTTCTCACACAGCGCTTGAGAACCAAAATAATTTCTCTTTTCGTCTGTTTGTGCTTGAATGCTTAAATTTGCAAGGCTAAAAACATGTGCAACTGATTCGTAAGTTTCATAATTATTCAGCATTGCCCTGATCAGGACAGTCTTACACGCTGTTCGCGGGCCAGCAGGCACTCCTTATTGTCAAGCCCAGGTGAGTTTAAATGAGAAAGCACTCGTTGAGGCTGGTAATGCATATATGGACATTGTGTGAAGATGTGGAGAGTGTCAAAATAAAGGTATTCTACACATTACATCAATACATCATATTGTTTAGTTATTTGATTGATGTGTCAATCTCTGTGTGAATGTGTGGCACAGTTTCATCTAATTTTTCACACATTTTATTGACACCAACTACTGAAATGTTTGTATGTTGGTCATGACAACAGTATACTATTGTATTGACAACTGATGGTTGGCCAGCCGCTGTCTACCTCAATGGCCTCAAAAAAGTTATCAAATTCAAGTATCTTGGCTTGCTTGTGCAGGAAAAAAAGTTGTGCATCAACATCAGAAGTCCAGAGCAGAATTGGTCAAGCTTCCACTGCCTTTGGGTCACTCAAATGGTCCCTGTGAAAAAAGCACAAAGTCACGGTCAAAACAAAAATTTGCATTTTTCAGATGCTCATCCTACCAGTGCTGTTATATGGATCTGAAATGTGGACACTGCTAAAAACATACCAAAACAAACTCGAATTGTTTCAAATGCGGTGCCTGCGGCGAATACCATGCGCCTCTCTACGTGACCGGCTTCAAATTCGCACCATCAGACTGAGATATGAAAATCAACAAACAGTCGAAGTAGTAAACCAAAAGTGTAGGCTAGAGTGGTACGACCACATATGAATGAATGATGCCTACCTTACCAACTACTAACTGCTAATTATACTAAAGTATAATTGATATTATACATTAATTTGATTACCACAATTTTGATAATACATTAAATCATAAAACACAATCCAGAAAATTAAAAAAAAAAAAAAACATTTCATAGGGCACTATTAATGTTATTTTTTTTTGTTTAAATGGCTAAAATTGTATTAATTCTATTGATTAGACATCCTTTTTGATTATTAGAATTTAATTAAACCATAAAATCCAGAAAAATTATGAATAGCAATTAATTGTGTTCATAAAAATGAGAAAGTTCACTAAAAAAACAAAACTTTTATCATTATTTACTCACACTCTTGTCGTGCCAAACACATAGAAGTTTGTTACCGTCTCTAAGAATAAAAATAAAATAAAACTGTAAGAAAAAGTTATGAAATAAAATGTGAGAATCACCAAGACATAAAGTCACAATTACAAGATTTAAAGTCACATTTTGAGATACAGTGTTGCAAATGCAAATGCAAATGCAAAAAAAAAAAAAAAAAGTCGCAATTTATTCCTCCATACAAACCTACTTTCTTTTGTGGAACACAGTGAAATAGATTTTCAGAACAACACGAGGGTCAGTAAATTATTGCAGGATTTTCATTTTGGGTGAACATTCCCTTTTACCTTATCTGTGCTAATGCAACAGACTATTATTACCTCATTCTAAAAGTCTAATGCTGTACCATCTAACCCCTCTCCTTTCACATCACGCTTAATATGAGCAAGTCATCACTGATGATTGAGAGGATGCCTTGTGTTCCTAGAGCAATGATCCTAAACATTGAAGGGGCTTTAAAAACACATTTAATCTCCACCAAACTGATTCTTCATGCCATGAATAAACCATCTCCAAGTGTCTCTCTCTGTTTGCATAACGATATTGGGAGCCACATTCATCCTCAATGCAAATGACTGCAATCAGTTAGCCAGCAGACAAGCGATACGTTTTTAAAAGGAAATTGAGTCGATTGCAGTCTCGTACTATTCCCGAATGACTTTCATTGCTGTTTTCTCTCTCTCACATCATTGAATTTAATTTAGATTGAATTGGACTGTTAAGCAATATTATGTAAAAACACATTATGATATGGAAATCTTCTCATTTTGGTCCCAGAAGTCCAATCGCAAACACACCAATAGTTTTGTCAATGTGTTTCTCTTGTTTTGTCTTAAAAACCACAATTTCTTTCCTCTTTTGTGATTCAGGTTCATGACTGTTGATGTTTTTTTATCTGTTTCATACCTTCTGGTTCTGCTTCAAGGTCTGATCCACTGAGACCCGTCAAGAAACTCCACTGGTGCGACACAATTAAAGATGACGGGGAACAAAATTGAGTTTTTAATCAATATGTAAATTAGTCATTTGTTGGGTTGAGTGACAGTCAAATAATTTCATCTCTATGTGACTGTCTGTGTGCCTGTGTTTTATGGGAGGGGGAATGTAAACATTCAAATAGTCATGTAAACCTGTTAACTAGGTTTTGGATGACTGACTAGATGAAAAGCAACACATACGAGGTGTTCACTCAGGAAAACCATGAATCTCAGACAATACCCCATGCCGTGCATGCACTTGCCCACGACCGCATACAAGAACGAAACACGATCACAATATCGAACACAAACACTCAAGCAATGACACCGGGTGCCCTGAAGGAAATGAGACTGTCTGAGAAGATGAAGGGCCTCAAAATAAACTCTAATAAGAGTTTCAGATGTACTCTGAGCAACGGCTGAGCTCAAGAATGGGTGCCTGAAATCCCTGCAGCCACAGTTCTCTCCATCTTTCTCTTAATAAGAATATTCTCTCTGCTATTCTCTCTCCTTGGCTTACTGTGAGATCGTGGAGCTGTCACATCACTCCAAGCAAGAATTAATCAGACAAGACAAGACCAAACAGATAATCTGACAGAGAAATGTTCTCAGTATCCAGCATTCAATTATCTTTAAGTATCATATGAAAGCATAACGTAGTAAGCAGGGCAGTCTCTTCTGGATTTTAGTCCATATATATATATATATATGGACTAAAATATATGGTGTGACTCGGTCTAAAGTACTGCTAAGAACCAAAATCACTAAGGATGCACAATATATTGGTTATCTATCAATATTAATGAGACATTTGTATATGTAGCAGCAGTTTATTTTATATTTTTAATTGTTCGTGTTCATGCACGTTTATTTTGTATTGTTATTTTTTAAACTTTTACCATTCAAAAATGTTAGGGTGACTTTGATCAAAAGTGAAAAGACATGGCATTTTAAATAAATGCTGTTTTTTTTTTTGTTTTTTTGTTTTTTTTTTACTTTCTGTTCATTAAATAATCCAAAAAAAAAAAAAAAAAAAAAAAGTGGTTTCCACAAAATTATTAAGCAGCACAACTGTTTTCTACACTGATAATAACAACAACAACAACAACAAAAATGTTTCTTGCACATCAAATCATATTAGAATGATTTCTGAAGGATCATGTGACACTGAAGGCTGGAGTAATGGCTACTGGAAATTTTATTTTTTTGTTTAATTTTTAATTAATTTAGACAAAATAGTATAGAATTTGTAATTATCTGCCATACTTTTAATATTGCTGCATTTGACATCCAAACAATCCAAACCAGCAAAGCAATTAAAACATTGTTTTCATGGAAAGACAGACATGATCTCAAGACGAGCGGTAGTCAGATTGACTTGCTTTCATGGCCAAGTCATTATCATGCAGGAAGGGTGGTTGATGGTCACTCTGACGAGTCACAGCGAAGATCCACCCAGGGTTCCCCGGAAGGAGGTAAACGTCAGCTTGATTTGAAATACATTTGATGTGTTTCACACAGAGAGCCGAACCTGTAAAACTGCCTGACATTTACTTTCTGTATTTTTTACAAAAGCTGTACAACGCAGAAAACTTATATATACTCGCAAATAGTTAGTTAGTAAAGACCCCTGCTTGCAAACAACATTTGCATAAAGTCAATCTAAGCAGAAGAAATGTGTACCAGACTTCTTGTGTTTGTTTTGATATTGCATCTGAGATGTCATTTTTTAACACAACACTGCACTAAACAACAAACTGAGTTTTATAACAGCATATGTCTATTCAATTTACATGTGTCATGCATCAAACAAACCAAGACAAGCTGACGCGTGTCACAAGTGAGGCAGACCAAATTTGGGGTTCCATTGTTCCATACTTGGGGGTTTCTTTGGTTTTGGGCTTCATGGGGACTTTGTAACTCCAAGAATGGTCCCACTGGGGACAATCCAGGGTTTGTGGGCCTTTAAATGGGTCTTCAAAACTTAATGTAGTTCTCAATAAGGTTTCAATTAAATATCAACTTTGTCTCAAATGTTTCTCTTAAAGTGCCCCATTATGCTTTTTCAGATATTACCTTTCATGTAGTGTGTAATATGTAATGTTTGTGAATATAAAAAGGCCTGCAAAGTTTCAAAGATCAAAGTACACGATTAATGGAGTTACTGTCTCCAAAAAAAAAAAAAAATTCTGAACTGCCTGAAATGTGTTGTCATTAACCTACGAAGGTTTGTAATAAATTTGCATAATGCCAGCCTAAAAATCTTAACATACAATTGTATTAATTATTTTTTTAAACTAGTAATTCTTTAAAAAGTACTTATAATTACGTAGATTATGTATTAAATAAAAATAAATAAATAAATAAGGTTACAAAACTAATTAATTAATAAGAAAAAAAAGTGGATCAAGAATCGTTTTGGAATCGGATCATGACTCCCAGAATCGGAATCTGATCGGATCGTGAGGTGCCTAAAGATTCCCACCCCTAGTCTTAATCTCCTGCACACCATTATTCATGAAGATTCACGCCTCCTCGCAAATTTAAAATCAATACATTGTTTTATGTGTTTGAGTAGGCAGAATGATTTTAACATCACTTTGAAGCAAAAACTCTAGACTAAAATATACAGTTCCCAAAAGTCTTGTGAAAAAATGTTTAGTATGTGTTTTGAGGCCTTATTTCAGTGACATATTTATTTATTTATTTTTAAAAACCATGCATATGCAGTACATAGTTCTCTCAAAAATACAAACATGTACACACTTGTTGCTCACATATTATTGTAGCCTAGTTTGTACTGAATACATTGTAACAAGACTTTGGTCATTAATATGTTTATAAGCAACTGAAAAAAACACAAATGTCAGGGCATGTCAAAACTACTCCAGGGCCCCAGATTACCCTCAGTCCCCAGAGGGTTAACAGTCCACCTGGACACAAGCCCACTGTGATGCCAAAACCCCTCATGGAAGAAGAAAGCTGTCATGTTTACAACTGTGACAATGAGCGCTTATCAGGATCACCTTAACACTGGATTTTCAAAAGTATGTGAAGTTCACTGCATAGACTCTTTAAAATATATCCAAGAGTTTTACACACTGGTCTGTTATTGTAAGGATATCGATGTTACATTTTCATGCTCTTAAACATGACGCTGAACAAAACATACTGTGATTGGTTGCTTTACATGTCAGTCAGACAGTCTCTGGGCGGTCCTTGGAAAATGAACTCTGCTATGGAGTCCAGACATTCTGCTATCTAGACTAGAGTCATCTGACTAATCAGAGCAGAGTAGACCAATCACAACAGACTGGGCCTTCTGACCAATCAGAGCAGAGTAGTGTCTTGAAAAGGAGGAGTTTGGAGAGACCGAATCCTTTATTGAACCATTTCAGACACTGCGAGAAAAGAGGTGATGCCACAATGTAGGCCCATATTATGAGAAAATGAAAATGTTTTTTGACATTGGATGCTTGTAAACCTATTGTAGGAGACCTCCAAAACAAAATCAGGAACCTATTAAAATAGCATAATAGGGGCACTTTAAAATTCCTCAGGATGAATAAAATACAAACCAAATGAGACAAATACAAAACAAATTTTCAAATATGGTAACAGAATACAGCTAAAAATGTGAATATATTAAATATGTTCTTGTGATAATTGATAAAAAAAAAAAAAAAAAAAAAAATCTCTGGTATGGTTTGTGACATCTGGTACGGTTTCTGAAACTCTAGAGGAAACATGTCTGAGATGTACATGGACTGATTTGTGCACTGCCTCTAAACATGCAGCAACATCACTGGACCCAGTGCACAAAATCAATACATACTCAAAGAGCAGATAAATACTTTGATCCATGAAGGTTAAATCAGTGAATGCGTTTGCAAATCCACATAATTTAAGTCTGTCTGCGGGTGTATTCAGGTTCTGATTTTGAGTAAATGCCCTGCTGTTTCATATGCATTGAAATATGAATTGTTTGCCCTGACTAATAATTAATTTAGGCCCGGTTTCACAGACAGGGCTTAGCCTAAGCCAGGATTAGGCCTTAGTTCAATTAGGATATTTAAGTAGCTTTTATAAACGTTCACTAGAAAAAAAGTGGTGTGGTGTGCATCTTGAGACAAAACAATGGCACTGACATATTTTAAGACCTGTCGGTACAAGTTACTTTCAGTTAAAATAGCTCAAACATGCATTTTAGTTTAGCTTAAGCCTTGTCTGTGAAACAATTTGTTAAAATACCGTACAATATTTAAAGGTTAGAGTTAAGCGTTATTATTTATTCAATCAAGTTGTTTAATGAATCAAACTGAATTCATTTTTGAATCCAATTGAAGACCGGTGAATCCTAAACCAATCATTTTGCTGTAAACCCAAATATGTACACCCCTAATTTGATCACTCATGCAATTCAGAGAAAATAAAGAAAAAACAGTAAAAGCTTTCAAACAAATCACACCATCATCCAGTCAAAGACAACTGTTCAAATGAAACTGAAATGGATTACCCAAAAATGTTTGGTAATGGGGAAATGAAAAGGCTAAGCTAATTTATTTTAAATATTAATATCATTTTATGAGGACAGGAAGCCATTACATTAGCACTTCTAATTAGCAGCCTTTCTTTTAACAAGGTATCCAGGCAACTGAGACACACATGACACCAGCATCTCATCGTTGCTTTCAAATCTCCAATAGTTTCAGAGATCCTGAGCAGACAAATTCAAGGTAAATACCTAAAAAGACATAGTAATTTATTCATAAAGTTATACCTTATGGTTAATGCACCAAGGGAAGCAAAGTACAGAAGATTCAATGAGCTGCAGAGTGCTTTATGCCAGCTGTTTTTGGCATACTGTCTAATCACGCTCCAATATTTCCATCCGGTTTACAGAATATGGAAGTCAAGGTAGAGTGAGTGTAAAACCTTCAAAATTTAGTTCTGGAAAACTAAACGTGTGTTGCAAAATGAAAGGAGGAGCAGGTTCAATCCTGAATTCCCATTACCAAAAAGAAATGGATAACAATATACAAATATGATATGAAAGCAATTCATAAGCAGTTTGTGCCACACACACCAGTGCTATTATGGAGGTGGCTACAAACACTCATTCCAAATTGACTCTGCAGGCAAACAGTGTCACAAATCACCCCCATTTATTTCTCGGAGGGACAGAGACATTACCCACTATGTATTAAAAAACAGCTCCAATCAATCCATCCCTCGTTCCCCTGCTCCTCTCTTTCATTTGTTCTCCATTTCTTTTATTACTACTCTCCTGTTTTGACTCTTCTTTGACTACTCTCTTTTGGCTCTGGCCTCATCTGTTCTTCTCCCTCTCTGATTTTCCACTCCAAGCCAAAACGCATTACATCTCCTAACGGCTCTCACTCTGTACTTTGCATCTGACATCTGTAAACAAGTACCGTCCTGCCGTACCCCACCGTCCTTCATGTCTGATCTATTGTACTGTCCTCTAAGCAAGCACACACTGTTCTCCCTTCCTGAATATGTCACACTGCTTAGAAGCAACCAAACACAGAACCAAATACAGAAATGCCCTGCAAATAGCACAAAGCTTAACATGCTGCGACTGAAGAAAACACAAGAAAATAGAAAAAACATCAGCAAATTAAGACAACATGTTCATCAGTTTGACAAAACGTGCTGCAAATACTCACAACGCAACCAAATACAGAAACATGCCGCAATAGCACAGACCACAACGGAAATGTTTCAAGGGGACCCCAACAAGTGACGAACCTGGCTGGGACATACTTATTGTTCATTACTGAACTTGTTGTCTACTCGTCAGTGGTGTTGTCGATGACCTGAAAAGTTAGTCTTTTGATTATTTTAACATCCTACGCGTATGTGCATTATGGCATCATGAGAGGGTGTGTCATAGAGGGAAGGTATGTGCCATCTAGGGCTGCGTTCCACTCCACTTTTAGACATGCACTCACAAACTTCCCTAAGCACTTCCCCTCGGGGGAATCCCTGCTGCCATTTTGAAGTGCATTCCACTTCGTGAAGTGGATGAGGGAAGTTTATATGGACAGACGCTCGACTCCCTTTTGACTGAGGGAGTGAGTCTACTTCATATCTACACTTCAGGCAGTTTCATATACAACAATACAACACGATTGTGATGTCACCGCATATCACGTTTAATTTACCCCACTTTATGTTATTTATTTATTTTTTTTTTAACATTTAAAACAACCCACACACACCTATATACATATAGAATGCTGCATTAAATAATTTCGTAAGGGAAAAAAATAAATAATAAATCAACTCTGTAGCAGATTCCAAGTGATCAAGGGCTTAGGACGTTCCAATTCCAATCCCACTGCAAAGGTTCCACCAGTAGTGGAATTGGAACATCCTAAGTCCTTGTTTTATAGGGGTGTTTTAAATATTTTAAAAATATAAATATATATCATAGTGTTGTTTGTGGTGGGGTAAATTAAACAATATGCGGTGACGTCACAATCGTGTTGTATTGTGGTATATGAAGCTGCCTGAAGTGTACATATGAAGTAGACTCACTCTCTCTGTCAAAATCGAGGGAGCGAGGGTCTGTCCATATAAACTTTCCTTGACCACTTCATGAAGTGAAACGCACTTCAAAATGGTGGCAAGGATTCCCCTGAGGGGAAGTGCTTAGGGAAGTTTGCGAGTGCATGTCTAAAAGTGGAGTGGAATGCAGCCATGGTGGTTGCAGCATGGGGACTACAAAAAAAGATGGCCACCCAGTCCTGGACTACAGTTACCAGGTTCCTCAGTGGTGGAAGCTCAGCTATTGCAAGTGAAGGAGAAAAGCTGTTAATGAGCTGAGAACAGAGAGACTGTTCCTGTGTCTCAATGTGCATACTATCCATCCTAAATAGAATGTGACATTGGTAATATTCAATATTATTTAGGGTGGATAGTATGCACATTGGGATGCAGGGTGCCTGTGTCCAGTGCTGCCAATTTAGTGATTTTGTCACTAGATTTAGTGACTTCCCCACCCCTTTTGAGACCTTTTCAAAAGCCTAGTGACAAATTTAGCAACTTCTTAGATAAACCTTATCTAGATTCTGTGACTCTATAATAATATAGATCAGTGGACTCACCAGTATGCCATCATCTAGGGACATTTAATGACCAGTTTTAGCTACTTACAACTGAAAGCAATTGGCAGCACTGCCTGTGTCTGGATAGTTAGAGAAGCTGAGTGTTTTTTTTTTTCCATTGTTAAGTTTTGAAGTTTTGAGTTGATGGTTAAAAATAAACCAGTGGCTTAATCTTCCTGGACTTCATTTGTGAAGCAATCCACTCTTTGGTGATACCCTACCTCTCACAATGCCACAGCATAGTATTTGCAGCGCATTTCTGTATTTGGTTGCATTGTGAGTATTTGCAGCACACGTGTTGTCAAACTGATGAAGATGTTTTCTTAGTTTGCTGATGTTTTTTTTTTTCTTTTTCTATTTCCATGTGTTTTCTTCAGTTGCAGAGCATTGGGCTCAGAGCATCTAACAGTCAGCTAGTTTTTGTGATGTAAAAAATGAAACAAAGATAAATCATATTACAACTTATGCAATGTCACTGAAAACCAAAGTGACACACGTTCACTGTTGCTTAGCAAATTAATCTGTTTGTGAGTGCCATCAAGTTGTAGCAGTGGCTCTGGGCATGTGACCAAAGGAGTGAATCCTATTGGTTGCCCAGTTTTATTCGCAGTGTGAGGAAAAAAAAAAAATATTAAAACACCTCTTTATTTGAAACAAACCAAAAAATAGTTGGATTGACAGCATGCAAATGTTTGTGTCAGTCTCAACAGATGCGCTAACAGCCGTTCATTGATGTAAACAGTCCTGAAGTAAACAAAATTGCTAAAACCACTTACAGCAACTACAGTACTTAATTATTACTCAATTACACCTCCAATTAATTTCCACAAATTACCTTCTGACTTACCATTGTTTTTATTTTAAAAAGAACCATTAGCATATTTTTAAAATTATTCCTTAATTAATGGTTAAAAAACACTGCAGGACTTTAATCTGAAGATATAATTAGGCAGGAATGAAAAATAACAGCATGTGCATGAACTCTTCTGGAATATTCTTCCAGCATTTAAGCTGATAATTAGATGATATTTATGCAGCATTACTCAGGTTAATTGTATGCTGAATAATGCACCATCCATTAAAATAGCCTAGCAGTCCTTTAGCTTCAAACACTGTGTATAGGCACAACAAGCTCCTAAAAATACAAAACCCTACTTTAAAAACAATGGAGATTTTAGACATTTGTTCAAACAGACACAAAGGCTTATATCTTCCAGACCAGAATTGTTATGCAAGACTGTTTGTAAGTTCTTTGGCACATACACTTGTGACAGAACAGTTAACAGTCCATTCAGATGACTAGGATCTGCTCTCTTCTGCAATGCTGTAATTACAACAGCCAACTACTGAACTTGGTGACACATAATTACATGAATTATTGGAACCGTGTGTTAGAGAGACTTTTTAATGGGAGGTTCAGTGATGTGTGAAGTCTTCCGGTTGACGATTAACTTCGAGGTGGGGCTCGATATTATTTCATAAAATGTGATGAATGTCTTTGAAAGGTTTTGGGTAAATTTTCCACATTGCTGCCAACAGGTCTGATGATTACTTTCTGCTGAAGAGAACTTGAACTTCATGCAATGAAATAAGAGAAAGTAATGAAAATGAACAGACAAGACAGGAATTTAAATTTGATTATAAAGCTTGTAACATGAATGCAGTAGAAGCATCCATCATGATTTCATGACTGTGTGACTTCAGAAAGATTCTGCTTTAAGCTGAAATGCAACTAGAGAGAGATAAGAGCTTTTCACACTGCACTTAATCCTGGGTTAAGCGACATTTCAGACTTTGAGAGGTTGTTAGCGCAGCTGGGTTATGAAACCCAGCCCCAGAGCACCACTTTTGATGGGTTAACCTCGAACTGCAGAGCCAAAGGTGTGCAGTGTAAAGCGATGCTGTGTGAGAGTTTAGCAACAGACAATCAATCATAAACTGCCTCGGTGCTTCCCAAGCTATAGACTATGACTACAGTAGTCGCAAATAACAGTAATTTTGCAATTATTTTTTCTGAATAATTTATTATTTCTAAAAATATTTAATGCAATTAATGCAGCATCAGGTCTTTTTTCTGTGCTACAGTATATGATCATGCTATCATTCATTCAAGTGCTATTAGTTCACTTCAGAATTAAAATTCCCTGATAATTTACTCACCCCCATGTCATCCAAGATGTTCATGTCTTTCTTTCTTCAGTTGAAAAGAAATGAAGGTTTTTGAGGAAAACATTCCAGGATTTTTCTCCATATAGTGGACTTCACTGGGGTTCAACGGGTTGAAGGTCCAAATGTCAGTTTCAGTGCATATGCTCGTCTTGCACTAGCTCTGCAATGCGCCACGCATTACGTTGAAAAGTCACGGAAGTACCGCGGTAGGGTGAAAAACTTAATCTAATTTTCTCCTCCAATTTCAAAATCGTCCGATATTGTTGTTTTACCTTTTTTTGTAAAGGGTGTTTAGGTTAGTCTTTGCACACTCACTTTGTAGACACTGGATTGGTACTTCCGCCTACGTCACGAATGAACTTTGTAACGTGATTATGTCATGCATGCGGAACACAGGGCTAGTGCAAGACAAGCATTTGTGGTTAAAAAGTATATACATTTTTATTTTTTTTTAGAAAATGACTGATCGTTTAACTCAAAGACCCTTATTCCTTGTCTGGGATCGTGTAGAGCTCTTTGAAGCTGCACTGAAACTGACATTTGGACCTTCAACCCGTTGAACCCCAGTGAAGTCCACTACATGGAGAAAAATCCTGGAATGTTTTCCTCAAAAACTTTCATTTCTTTTCCATTGAAGAAAGAAAGACATGAACATCTTGGATGACATGGGGGTGAGTAAATTATCAGGAAATTTTCATTCAAAGTGAACTAATCCTTTAAACCATTTAAGCGTGATAAGATGCAAAAAAAGAACTCACATCTGTAGCGCTGTCTGTGAAGCGGCTCTTTACGAACAAACTCCCAAAACATCCGCACAGAACGGCACTTCAGACAGTGGGCCAGTGCCGCATTGAGTTCGTTCACACTTGACCGGACAAAAACACAAAATTCCTGTTTTGTTGAGTATCCTTGTAAACACTTATTTAAAAAGAGTTAAATGAACAAAGAATAGTGAGAAAATAGGAATGTGTCCGATCTGTGTGCGTCAGATTTTAAAGTGACAGCAGCCTAATAAACACGCTGCTGTCTGTCATTAATGTTAATCAAAGAACACAAGACAAATAGAAAACCACTCACTGCTCTTGACTGAATAACTTTTGTAGCTTTAATAAGGATTAATCTATATTCAACTTATAATTTATACATTGAAGACTGTGCGGTGTTTGATTATTCAATTTCTGTACATGGACCTGCTAGACCTACCTGAAAATCTTAAAGCACTGTTTACAAGGTCAAAAACAACAAAAACTTTTTTGTGCATTTTAGAAGAGGCCCGACGGGGGCCAGTAGAAAAAAACTTGAGCCCTGATATATGAAAGGCAAGCTAAATGTATAATTTATTTATTATAATGGGTTTATGTGAAGATTGATTTAAGTTCACTTAATTTAAAAGTAGTTATATTTTTTAAAGCCCATTAAAAAATGTTAAATGTGATGGCTTTAAATACTGTAATGTTTGACGGCTATTAATGGCTTAAACTGAGAGAAACAATCCATTTATAGAGATAGTATCAGTATCAGTCTTTATTCATAGCGCTTAGTAAAAAGACACCATTAAACAAATATTTAAATATACCATCTTTATGTTATTTCTACATTATTTTGGAGATGCAATTTGAAAGTGTTATAATATAAAAATATATTTTAAAACGTTAATGTTAGGTGCGAACAATCGCGATTAATTACAGAAAAATGTGTGATTTTTTTTTTTTTTTTTTTTTAATCGATTGACAGCACTATATATACACACACATTTTATATATATGACTCATATTGTGTAATTCTAATCTGTGAACAAATTACTTAATGAACCAGTTATTCGTTAAAATCAGACACCCTTAGTCAGTGAATCACTCAGACCTGTGAATCTTTTTTCACTATGTAACTCATAACATGAATAAATAAAAAACAGTCCCTTGTAAAGACTGATATTCACAAAAGAGTTTTATGACATTTAGAGTAAATGGCACAAATACAATCAGAGCATAAAGGGATAGTTCATCCAAAATTGAAAATGCTGTCATTCTTTACTCACCCTTATGCCCTTCGAAACTCATGTGACTTTCTTCTGCCGAACGCAAAAGATGATATTAATAAAGAAAAAAAAAAAAATCTGAGCAATTAAAGTTGTTCTTCTAAAATTCTCCTTTTGTGCATCGCAGAAGCAAGAAATTCATACAGTTTTGAGATGAGGGCGAGAAAAATTATGATAGAAGTTCCCTTTTTGGGTGAGAATGACCCTTGATTAACAATTTCAAGCATTACAAGCCAAACCGAAACAAGTATTAGAGTGAAAAACAGGAAAAATGACCTGAAACACCTCCAGACTTCCAGAGTGATTAATCAAAAACCTACATCCTTTAATTACACACACAGTGAAGTGACCGAAACAGAAGAGGGTGTATGCAGTCCCCATGGAAACATATCACCATGCCACCCAGAGCACAATGGTGCAAACAGTGATATGAGGAGGTGAGAAAGGGGCAATGGATATTAATAATTGAAAAGTAGATGAAAAAAGGTTATGCGAGGAACACGAGAGCAGTAGGAGCAGATCAAAGCAATACAGACATGCGAAGAAAATGTGCTCAAACAGAATAAATTGCATCTACTTCTGCCTCTAAATACCAGCATTCAGTTAGATCAACACCACTTAGCTTTAGCACTTCATGTGTACAGGTATGGCATTAAACATAAGTGATGCCTCAGAAATTTAGAGGGGCTGGTTATGTATGTAGAGGTTTATTACAAAAAAAAATGTGTTTGCCAATATTTTCTCATAAACCCATCATACACAGTTCCCCCACCAGCAGGAACACTTTGCCATACAATATGTCATTTAGTATTACCATAATTTATTTGTAATTAAACATCTTGACTAGGGACATAAATCTTCAATGTTCCCCTTAATTCTCTTCAGTTAATTATTGAGTTAATGGTAGCCAGCTTATAAGCAAAGGAAGTAGTTAGATATTTTCCATGAAAAAGCAAGTGCAATAGGTTTGTTAATATTTTTGGCTAAAACAGTTCTGCTGTCATTTGATACCAGTGGTAATCAGTAAGAGTGGGTGATGTGATAAATTCGGGTTTGTAGTTCTCACTTCAGTCATTATTCATCATTTAGTCACTCATAACATATGATGTTTTATTAACAAAATTTGGGAGGAGCATGTTAGCCGACTTACCACAACAGTTTTCCAGCATCCCTCCTCCACCCCAACTCCCCACTCCTGATTATTCTTATCCCAGCCTCTAGGTTTGGGCCAAATTCCGAGCTCAGAGCCCTCCCAAATACACATATTCTGTACTATATCTGATTATGTGTAAGTGCGTACTTGTGAAATAAAATATAATTAGAAATGTGTGTACACTTTACACTCTCATGTTCTTTTGTTCGGTCCAGTGTCATGCTGTGTGTTGATACGAGCCAACGTCCACCACTCCAGTCTCTCAATTACAGGCCACCTGTGCCTCAAGCACCTGTAATAAATCAATAATCTACTCACTTGTTTGCTTCAGCTGAAAGCACTTACAGCACAGCACTGACATGTTACCACAGGAATGAGCAGTGGACTCCACATTCTCACTATGCTGCTGTTATTGATGAGCGTCTTACCATGATTTAACATTCATGAGAAAGCACTGTTGAAAGTCATTATGAGGATGGTGATCTCTGACCAGTGCACAAATTAGAGACAGAGCAGATTATATTACTGGTAAGATCATGAGCTGATCTTGTTTTATGTCATTAGACTTAAAATGTATTTATTGTTTACAATAGCTATTAACACATGTATATACACCGATCAGGCATAACATTATGACCACCTTCCTAATATTGTGTTGGTCCCCCTTTTGCTGCCAAAACAGCCCTGACCCGTCGAGGCACACATCACAATTTGGCATCAAATTTTGAACATTTCCTTACACACTCATTTTTTGGAAGCCGGCTTTATTGATGATAAGGGCACCATATATCTTTGCATAAATGATACGTGACTGCATTAGTTATTTCTTTATGCCTTTTTAATCTTCTTTCAAATAGTGTGCAGTTCACAAATGGCTGTACTATCGATTTGTGTTCACCTTGTTCGAAATGTGTTTAGGATGTACTTTTGTTCTGGGGTTTTATCGGCATGCATTTGTAGAGCTCTTTATGGCACTGCCTCAGGAAAAGAAACAGATTTGATGTGTTAAGAGCCGTACACAAAGAACGCATTTTTCCATTTCATTGTTTTTCAATATAAACACGAGCTACAGTCTGCATCTGTCAGTGCAGTATGAATTGGCCTTTTCACAGTTGCACTCACATCTCACATCTTTTGCAGTGTCTTACACATGTCAAAGAGTTTTAAAATCGCGGCAGTCAAATTAAAATAAGTTTAACTTTTTAAGACATTGTGCTTTTTCTGTTCCACTGACCTGCATCTCACGTTAACTGCAACTGTTGATTAATTCACAGTCCTACATCAATATCACTATAAACTGTACTGTATTATCCTATATCATTTTTTGAAAATATACTGATGTGTCTTTCAAAGTCAATATACTACCCTAGTTCCAGCTTATAGAAAAGCATTAAAAAATGTAAGATGAAAGGTTTTACACAAACACAATACATACAGTACCTTCAGCCAAAGTAAGAGGCATATGATTTTCTTGTTCTGTACATTTGTATGTTCATGCTTAAATGTCAGCTGCCCACAACAATTGTCATTTCAAGTTTTAAATGAGAAAGCATGTTTTATAGAATTCAGTTAGAAAGTGAGGTCAAAGCAAGGTCTAAATCATAGATACTTGTATATAGATAACAAAATCTCCGGGCAGCACAGTCCACCGGACTGGCAGGGCAAAAACAAAGGCATCAATTTGAGAACAAAAAATAGAAGCGTTCATTTGTGTTGCCATCGCAACACTGAGTTCTGCAGCCAACGGCAAACCTGTATGGCCTCTCTCTCCTTGAGTCTCAGTGCAGGGGTTAAAACACACAAATAGCAACTGAGTAGGTTTTTGTCTTCGGTAAGCAAGATTGTATGGTATGATTTAAGACCTGTGGTGTCCCACTAACAAGCCTTTCTTAAAATACTCAGACAAAAATTATGAGTCATCGCAGCCTTTCATAAAGACCTGCAGACAATTGAACACAGCAAACAAGGAGGCTGGAAACTAACTATTGTTAAGGATGAAAAAAAAAAAAATCATGTTTTCATTTCAATGTAAAAAACCCATTTATTTTAAAATGTATGAGCTGTGTTGTTCCTGTAATATATTCATCAACCTTTGCAATGTATGTAAAGGAAACATTTCCAAATGAAAACAGAATGTATGAACGGGAATGAAATCTAGCAAGTACATCCATCTTAAAGGACACAGCTGATGTATAAATAAAACCATCTCCTCTAAATGCCAGATCTAAAGTTTCCAATAATGGCTGAGGCAGAGCGCTCTGCTCTTAGGATGTTCTCAATAAATTACTGAGAATTTGCTGTTCATGTTGTGTAAAGCCTGGTTGGCACTGTACAAATTTTTGAATCCTCTATTCTTGACGGTATGATTTGATTTTAAAGTGGTCATGGCATGAGAAGTCAAATTTGCCTTAATCTTTTGACATATAAGAGGTTGTTTTATAATTAAAGCATCCTGCAAGTTTCAGAGCTTAAAACGTCCACCTCATTATAAACAAAGCATGTATTTAAACATTGGGGGATTTGTGACTTCACAGCAAATACTGTACATCTGCATATAACTGAATCATCGCACCATAGATGTGTATTCATACGCATTTCTGACATACGCCACATGCTTGTGTCGACAACAGGACAAATGGAAGAGTGAAAGAACGTTTGCTTTGACGTGTCCAGTTTAAACAACTCGATTTTGTGTACAGACTTCGGAAACAAGCGGATAGTTCATTTAATGGAGTCCCGGATCGCATTGAAGGATAATGTTTGTTAGGAGCATTTTGTTTTGTAAACGAGGCACAGTGTAATAGAGAGTGAGCCAACTGAAAAATGAAGCAGCCAACTGTATTGCATCTGACAGCAGCTGCATCACAAACCGTAAGTAAATGATTTCATAATGCTTTGTCTGTAAATGATGGTTTTATAATGTTCTCAAAACACAAACATGCAATAGCGAGTGGGTGTTGATACTGTTTCCGTACTGTACTTTTTTTTTTTTTTTTTACTTTTTTTTAAGTAAAGCACTTTATGTGCAAAATAGACATTTTTTTTTTTACATTGTTTGCATATTTAACAAAACTGCTGCTTGTTTGAAAATGTCTCTCACTAAGCAATAAAAATATATTTATCTTGTTTGTTCTTTGCTTTTTTCTATATATAGGCAAATTTTCTGGACAAACTGCCAATTTTTGAAAAATTGTTATAATTTACTGTCACGCAATAAATATTTGTTTATTTGCTTGCTTAGAGTATCATAGTTTTAAATATGTAATAATTCATATTTAGGGCCCGAGCACTGATGGTGTGAGGACCCTATTGTAATTGCTCGGTCAATTCTTCTTCTTCTCCAAAATTAATCACATTTTTGAGGGCCTAAACATGCTCGAAAACTCATGAAACTTTGCACACGCGTCAGAAGTGGTGAAAATTTATGTCTGATATGGGTTTCAGAATGAAGTGTGGCAAAATGGCTTGATAGCGCCACCTACAAAATTTCAATTAAGCGCCCTTCGCGCTATGTTTCACGTACAGGTATGAAATTCAGCAGACAGATGTAACATCCCAATACCTGGTGGGGGCTTTGGGAACTCGACCCCCTGCCCTTTTTCAAAATTAATCAAAACTGCCCCTCTCAGACAAATAGCAATGATAATGTTGTGGTCAATAAAACAAAATGCAGTTGAATTATAATCAACATGACAATGTGTACAATATAACGAATCACTCAAAAGTCGGAAAATTCCTGTTATTTTTACAAATCCGTCAGTGTGAGGCGTTGCCATAACGTGTTGCTATGGGTTGTGTGCGTTTTAATTGGCTGACTGATTTTCCACAGTCTGTTTGAAACCTAGGCTCTCGAGCCATATATGATTATTTCACTGAGTTCCTATGGCTCGACGGAAGAAAAAAATAAACCAAACAATTTTTTAAACTTTTTTTTTCATCAATAATCAAAGCTAGTGTGTCGATTTAATTAATCTATATATGTTATATATTTTAAAATATTACATAATTCATCAATGCCCGATTGTCATGTATAATATGTGATCTGGCACAACAAGTTCAAATTTCATTGGACAACGTGAAGTGGAAATTATGGACAGACGAGCAATTTCTGCGGTTTGTCTCATTTTATAAATCATCGCTGACAAAATGGATGTTAACTGACTACAAAGCCAAAAGTCGAATTAATGGTAAGTAGTGTTCAATTCATTTAGTGTATATGTATATTGATACACCGCTTACTATTTGATGAAACTATCATAGTTAATGAAGCCCAAGTTCCACCTACAGGCCTATTATGTGAAGTGTAGGCTGGCGAAATGGTGATGTGAAAGGACTCCTATTACCATTTTTGATAATCAGCTTATGCGGCATTATGAAATAAGTCTCTTATGCTCATCAAGCCTGCATTTATTTAATCAAAAACAGCAATATTTTTAAAAAATATTATTACAATTTAAAATAATGGTTTTCTATTTGAATATACTTTAAAATATAATTTATTTCTGTGATGCAAAGCTGAATTTTCAGCATCATTACTCCAGTCTTCAGTGTCACATGATCCTTCAGAAATCATTCTAATATGATAATTTATTATCAATGTTGGAAAGTGGAAACAGCTGTGCTGCTTAATATTTATTACCAGCTGTGATACTTTTTTTCAGGATTCTTTGATTAAAAAAAGTTAAAAATAACAGCATTTATTCAAAATAGATATATTAGAATGATTTCTGAAGGATCATATTACTCCAGTCTTTAGTGTCACGATGCTGAAAATTCAGCTTTGATCACAGGAATAAATTATACTTTGAAGTATATTAAAATAGAAAAGCATTATTTTAAACCGTAATAATATTTCACAATATTACTTTTTTTTCTGTATTTTTGATCAAATAAATGCAGCCTTGATGATAATGTTTTTTTTTTTTTTTTTTACATTGCCCTTTTTTACATTTGAGCCCCTGAGAAACTTTCTGCACGTCCCTGGTGTGATTATTCATATAACGAGGATTGGGACATACATACAAATTACGGGAGTTTCCCGGTAGAAATAACAAAATGGGAGGCGGGAGATGGGTGTGAAATACGGGAGACTTCCAGGAAAAACGGGAGTGTTGACAGATGTTTGTTGCTGAAATCTTATCGTATCGCGTCTGTTTAGGATACTATGTAAGGTTGAAAGGCATATGGAAAAGATAAATAAATAAATAAATAAATAAATCAAGACATTCATCCTTTGGTGATGCAAACTTACCACAAATAAAAAAAAAAAGTAATAAAATCAAATGTGAAAATAGCCCAAAAGAGTGGCCTTTTGCAACTAATTGCTTCAGGCAGAGGCTGATGTTTCATGCATGTTTGTTCCATTTACAAATCAAAGGAATGTCCCATTTCAACATCGAGCACATACACGCACCCATATCTGTTGCCTTAAAGCCTTGACTCTGTCATTCTCTCTGAGTGGGTGTTCAGATCTCTCTCAAAATCCCACAGATATACTAACATTACCAGAGAGAGGAAGAACAGCGCTAATGCACAGTGATCGAGATGAAGCTCAACACTTTTGTGTTTATTTATGCATTTCATCTGTTTACTGCTGTTATTGATATTTGTGAAACTTCATGTTTCAATGAAATAAAAGCTTTGGCACAGTATATTGCAAAAAATACACCATACAGACAGCTTGTCTTTTATACAAGTAAAAAAGCATTTAAGCTCACACAAAAGAGTCCAATTCTGCAGACTTTATAGATATGATCACAGGATTTCTAATATCAACAGACACAACCATGATCAGCACAATGAAGAACCTCAGTCACACGGAGCTGAACACAAACCTCTGTTCAATCCCCTGTGCTTCAGGCAGACAGACTGTGGCAGTACACAAAGCCATTAGCAGATAAAAGATGAATCCAGAGAAGAAAATTAAAAGGCAGATTAAATGTCTGAGTCAGACCCCAGCGACCCTGTTAGACCCTAGTGAGTAAATAAACAAAAAGGAAAAGGAAAGATGACTTTGCTTCTGTTTCCTTGGACATTTCTGAAGACCCACTTAGTTTAAATGTGGAAGGTAAACAATTGAGCAAAGCTATTTAAATGGACTACCCTCCGAAGACATCTGGACAGTGCTGCTATTAGAATATGAATATGAATTGAAGCCTTGACTCTGGGGTCAAATACTGACTGCCAGCTCTCATTTAAAGACCCTGTAAAGTCAATTCTGAGAATTGCTTCTAAACACATTATAAATGTTACAAATATATTGCTGAAACACATTACAAAGACTGTGAACTATGTAGTACTGAATTGTGAAGTTAGAGCGTTAAACAGTTTTTCACCAATTCTGTGTTCAGTGGGCGGAGCTAAAACGGGGGTTCGATGACGCACTAGAGCCACTGAGCATGGCCCCGCCCCAAACGCTACAACGCTCGAGTGTCATTACCGTTAGTTATACATAGTTATACAGCCTACATTTTGCTATAGCTATGCCTTCATCACACAAATGCATATTACCTGGTTGTGATTATATACAAAACAGCTTCATTTTGATATGAAGAAGGTGTGGATTAATTTTGTCTCTGCAGTGATCATTTTACACCAAACTGAATTGTGGGTTCCGTCGTGTCACTTCACTCGCGTTGCTCGCGGCAGAAGTTGAAGATTTCTCAACTTTTCAAGCGCTGACGCAGGCGTCAGCCAATCCGATCACAGACGCTAGCCAATTGCTTTCATGCAACACCAGAAAGTAATGTGATTGGCTGTTGTACTATAACGGTCGTGTCAGATCAAGCTTCAGACACGCCCTCCGTCAAGCGTTGACGCCGACGCCCCATGTGAATGCAGCGTTAAGCCCGGGATACACTGCACGATTTTTGCAATCCTTTAAAGGGTTAGTTCACCCAAAAATGAAAATAATGTCATTAATTACTCACCCTCATGTCGTTCCACACCTGTAAGACCTTCGTTTATCTTCGGAACACAAATTAAGATATTTTTGTTGAAATCCAATGGCTCAGTGAGGCCTGCATAGCCAGCAATGACATTTCCTCTCTCAAGATCCTTTAATGTACTAAAAACATATTTAAATCAGTTCATGTGAGTACAGTGGTAAATATTAATATTATAAAGTGACGAGAATATTTTTGGTGCACCAAAAAAAACAAAATAACGACTTATTTAGTGATGGCTGATTTCAAAACACTGCTTCAGGAAGCTTCGGAGCGTTATGAATCAGCGTGTCAAATCATGGTTCGGATCGCGTGTCAAACCGCCAAACTGCTGAAATCACGTGACTTTGGTGCTCCGAACCGCTGATTCGACACGCTGATTCATTATGCTCCGAAGCTTCCTGAAGCAGTGTTTTGAAATCGGCCATCACTAAATAAGATGTTATTTTGTTTGTTTTTGGCGCACCAAAAATATTCTCATCGCTTTATAATATTAATATTGAACCACTGTACTCACATGAACTGATTTAAATATGTTTTTAGTACCTTTATGGATCTTGAGAGAGGAAATGTCATTGCTCCCTATGTAGGCCTCACTGAGCCATCGGATTTCAACAAAAATATCTCAATTTGCGTTCCGAAGATGAACGAAGGTCTTACGGGTGTGGAACGGCATGAGGGTGAGTAATAAATGACATTATTTTCATTTTTGGGTGAACTAACCCTTTAATATCATTACTTTCTCACACTGTGCGACATGGATCCATTGAACTCGGGTACGACATGCATGTAAACTGTACGATGATGACACCTATTGCAAGTTTCTATAGAAGAATAAAAAATCATCAGCATGCGCTAGTGGTAAACAAAACACCATGTTGAATCACACTTTGGCAGTTGTAGATTTTATGTGTGCTGAAAATAAAAAGGAAGCGGCGAAAGAAGAAGGGAAAAGAGCTTGAGGTAAGCAGTTTTAAGTTTTAGCGCCATGTCGCTTTGATTTCATGTCGCATTTTCATTGGCTGGTCAGTAGACGTGGGTCGTAGCAGCAAACACACTGTGCGTTGATCATGCTGAAATTCTGACACTGTCAGAAAATGATCATAGGCTATCTTTGGTCGCAAGAGCGGGAAAACGGCCGTCTTTGAACCTCTCTCACTGTACGACATAAGACCACCGATTAAGAGCCACGATCACAGAAATCGCCACGATTGTTTCACGATGGCAATCTTTCATCTGGGACAGCCAAAAATTGTTCAGTGTATCCCGGGCTTTAGACAAGTAAGTTGAGATGGAAGCTCTCACAAGTGGGTGTGGTTTCAGTGCCGACAGTGGACACGCCCCCAGCGTTTGAAAGCAGAGGATACTGCTTATTTTTTTCACAATTTTGATCACTTATTTCATTTACTTGGCGATTTTTTTTTTAATTATTCAAATTTGGCTGGGTGGTTAATAACACATTTTTCTTTGGTGTGACAAACTCAGAACACATCCTTTAATATGGCTTTACAGGGACTTATTTATTTCTGTGCAATATAGTATTTATAGTATTTCTGTGCAAAAAAAGATGAAGATCATCTTATAATGAATGACTGAAGAGTGCTGAGCAGAACACTTCCATGCTGGAAGGAGATCAGGGTGTGAAATCCATATATAAATAATACAACTGAATAATAATAATAACAACAATAAAACAACTCCAAAAAAAAAAAAAAAAAAATAGTTTTAACAATGTGCGAGCTGACGTTCAGTATGTCACTCACTTGTCCACGCATTCACCGTGTGAGGTACAACAGAATGCAGCTAGAATGCCCTGAAAATTTAAGATATGAGGGTAAAAATGCCCGTCTTGTATTTGCGTCAATCATGTGACGGGTCATTTTTTTGTCCAAAGGCCTTAATAATAATAAAAAACAAAGATAAGATCCAAAGTATGTAAGGTACAACTTGATCCCTTTTATTGTATCCAACAGGTTTTTATTACATTTTGCAACATATAAAGGTATTTTATAGATTTTGAAGTGTCAAAAGGTCATTCGGTTTAACTATCCAAAGGCCAATACAGTCATTTCATTTGTGAATAAAATATCTTAAAATGTAATAAATGTATACATTTTTATTCTGGCATGATTTTATAACATCATATATCAACATAGTGCAAAATGCTATTAAAATTACGTGTAGAAGTCGTTGCATTGTTATGAGGTAGAATGTCAAGAAAATTGAATTTCATTGATATCATTCGGAGTAACCAATATAAAGTGACCATTTTGGATCAAGTCATGTGGTCAATATCATGTGACAGGATGTGACATCATTCAGACACCTGCAAAGGACCACATGGTCATGAAGCAAAGAAACTAACTCTCTTTTAACTATTTGAAAAAATCATGTTTTCACTTGCTCATACGCATGTCCCGAAACATCAGGTCATTCGGTACAACCGCTATAAAACATGGAAAATGTTGTAATATTATAAAAACTTTAAAAGTTTTTATTGTCCTTTTGCTAGCTAGCAAGCTAACTTTTATAAAAATAAAAAACAAATCTCATTGTTAACACTGACTAAAACTTTAATTATATCTCCATTGTTTTTTTTTACACTTTTAAAAACCTTATTCATCAATTACCCATTTATATCACATGATATAACCAATCACCTGCAAGAGTGTTGTTTTCCATAATATCAGCACAATTGCATATTGTGATATTGATTGAACAGTTCAATGTATAAGCAGTTAAAATTGTGAGTAACATTTTAGACACAATAATGTTGGTTTTTGATCTATTTCAACACCAAAAAGCCACCACTATCATTTTGTCAATATCACACATCTCTATTAAAAACAACTAAACCAAAATGAGAAACTGACATTGTATCTCTCCAGCACACAACCATAATGCTGTTGCAATGGCCAAAGTGAACAAATGAGTTTGAGGTGGAGGATGTAATGGGCAATTAAAATGAGACAGAAAGGAGCAGTTGGTTCTGATCTGAGAGGCCTGTGGCTGATGGAAGCCGATGACTTCAGAAATATAACCAAGTGCCCTTCTATGTAAACCTTTAAAACACATAACACTTTATACTAAATTCTGATTTGAACCGGTACCCAGAGAAGAGAGGTCAGGATAGGTGATAGATGGACCCTGTTGGTATTTGTCACGAGTCTCGCAGCAGAATTCTGCATTAACAGAGACTTGAATCAGAAACTATAGTTTTCTGGAAGCTGACCTGCATTTGGCTTGCAGAAAAATAAATACATGGAATAACAAGCAGATTCTGGTGCCCAAAGCACAGTATTTCTTCTGTAAATCATAGCGTTGAGTTGGTTTGGGCATGTAGCCCAGGCCCTGGAATTATATTACTGCTGACCTTCATAGAAGAATGAATATCTAGGTGCACAAAAACATAATATCTGCTCAGATACAAACACCTTCACACTCAATGTGCAATGCACCACTATGCCCAAACCTTTATAACGGATTGACAGCGAGTAGTCAGAATGAGTTGAATAATTTAATACTCACTCCGGTTACTTTCTCCCTACAGTATGCAGCAGATTTCTGCAGTATGGATAAAGCAATCATGCTGAAAGTCTCGACTGCTGAGTAATTGCTCAACTGATCAATACTTTCACCAGCCATCTGTCCTCAATTATCTGTCCCTCATCTATATGTTAAAAAGCTGCATAAACCAATATACCAAAGATTTGTTGGCTCAGACGCAGTAATTGATCCAGTGAGTGTAAATAGATGCCCACTGATCAATTAAGCTAACTGAAGGGTCTAAGGATTCTTAATAGCAACCCATGTGCATTGTGTTTTATTTATTTATTTATAGAATTACTTTTACTAATTTTCCTTGTTCTCACCTAGTGTTTTTTTATTGCTTTTTATTTTTAAGGTTTCATTTCAAGGTTTTTAACGTCACAGGATGATGTCGCAAAGCAGTTATTTTGCATTGCATTTACTTATTGCTTTAGTATAATGATACTTGTTGAATTTGTGCTGGTCAGACGAAGTCTAGTTCAGATGAAGTTGGGATGAAGCTCAGACAAAGTCAGAGCATTGAAACATGCAAGATTATTCATAAAAGTTAAACCTTAATCATTTGTTATCATCACTTCATCTCTTGCTTTCTGCTATTTCATGCCTTCCTCTGTCAACCTCACAAGCTGATAGAAGACTCTTTTAGTTAATAAAATGGCAGACAAAATGCAGTTTTGTTAACTGGTTTTGGGTATCAGACAAAACTCTGCTGACAGTTTTAGACCAAATTGATGTCTACTGATGGAATCTGTTAAAGAGACTGGATCCAATCATTTCTGTGGGTAGGATGTTCACACAATTTGACATAACACAAAAACAAAATGTAAAAATTTACTGTATTATTAAGAATATATGTGCACACAATATATTGCTACCATACATCTGATATTACAGACTTTTTTTAAAAAATTGATCGGATTGGATATTCAATTGTGCACGCTCTTTTCCTCTATTTTTACACTTTGCTGTCATCTAACGCTCATTTAAAGTTCATCTTTAGCAAATCTGAAATGAAAAGCCATTTTTCATTTTGTCCACTATAATATGAAGATTGATCACTTGTAGCATTTAGATTGATTCCAGTTTTTAGTGGTTTTCTTGGCAATTTAGCAGTTTTAGCAGCCATTAAATGAAAATAATTATCAGTTTATGTTATCAGCATTTTAATATCAATGCATCCCTGGTGCAAAGCAAATATTTGCAGAACACAACTGTAATTGTAAACTCAGCTCACCCACTTTAAGGTAAAAGGAGCCGTGAACTAAGCCACTACACTATAACCACACCGCCAAAGCATGTCCATCACCTCTTCCATTTTCTTATTTCTTATCCTTCTAAAAACTCATTTTCACTCTGTGCAGTATGGTTATGCCTCTGTAGACCCCTCTATGTTAGGTTGAAAATGGAGGCAGCTAGCAAACTTAAATGTAAATATCTAAGCCAGTGCTCCCAAAACCACTGGAAACAACAGCAAAGAAAGATAATTATAGACTCAAACTTGAAATGTCACTTTTCGGTTTGATATTACCAGCTGGGATGTTGATACATGATTTCGCTCTTTCCTAACTATTTAAATATCATGTTGGAGATTAATTTGATAAAAATCGATGAAAACTGCAGTCTTGCTGTCTGCCAGGTCCTGCGGCATCAGGATGCTATATCAATGTCAGCAGCTCCAGCTTGAGAGTCTGGAAAATAAACTGCTTTATAAAATATACAATTTCAATTGATTCAGCTTTTAACCACAAGAATGCATTCGAGGTACATTCTGTACTAGTGGGGTCTACAACAAAAAAATCTGGATTTAAAAATCTAATTTAATCCTGTCAATAAATTCAGCATTATAGGTCGCTAATCAGTCAATTTGTGACACTGATCATGTGATTCTGTGTACAGACAGTCAGATCAAGATTAATCATAATGTTGATTTCTGCCTCTCTCGATTAAGAATAATTATCTGTGATTTTGGCCAATAGGTTATTTATTCTCAAACTTTTTTATTATTATTTGACATTTCCATTATCTTGCAACAAGTATCCACAAGATTTCAAGCTTGCCAGATGTCAAGAGTTTAAATTCCCCAGTCAGAGCTTTTATTTTATGCCCAGTGTTTACCTAAATCTTTCCAATCTGGCAACCATACACATTCACTATCTCTGCACTGAAGAAGAAAAAAAACTGCTAATGATTGGAAAACACCAGCAATCATATACAGTAAGTTGGAGTTCAGCAATCTCCATTGAGATCCACAGACTCAAAAGAGCTCAAATGAAAGTGTAATACAGCCAGTGTGTGTTCCTGCAGGAGGCTGCTTGTGCTTCTGTATTTGATGCTACTAAATCTGAAAGCAAATCTTCTCAGTGAGGAACTGTAATAAATCCAAACATGAATCTCGACTATATTGTTTTCCATTGTGGTTACTGAAGAAATGCATTACACACCATATAAGCTACAGGAAAGTCTTTTTTGTTGTTTTAACAGAAAAACTAACAAAATTTGGAATTATTGAAATTAATTTTAACAACTGAAATTATTATTGATTTCACTGTTTTAGCATTTGAGGGAAGGTTATTAAGGTTCATCAGTTTCATGATGTATAGAGTGTGTTAATGTATAGTTTACTCAATATTATAACATTTCTCAAATGAAATTAAATTAAATGAAAACAATTATGATTAATCATCACGATTATGTACTTTTTAGTAAAATAACTGTGATTATCAATTCACAATTATAATAAATCAACAATTACTGCTCTATGGATCATCTCAAATCATGCTGGAGAACCTTACTTGTCACACAATTTCTGAAACCTGACACTCAAACACCAGAACCACACACCAAATCTGCAAAACCATACACTAATTCTCGGTCTTCCACTCAGTTTTCAATTTTATAAAACACTTTTTGCAAAACACAACACACAATTCTCTATGTAACACAACAATCTCTTGATTTCCTTTTTCAAACACAACCATTGTTTCCGTCCAACTACACATGGTTGATGTATTTTCTTTCGTACACTGTAAAAAGTAACATGCTCTATCTACTCAGTAAAATTGTATCAACAGATTACAAGCAATATTATTAATAAAATTCAACACATAAAAATTGAGTTAGAATTAATCAAATTATTAATTTTCTTAGACGTCTGTCTGTTATTCAGATATTTTTGTTTAAATTTTACTTTTTAAATGGTTAACATCTAAAGGAATTCATTTGATTAATTCTAACTCAATTCTATTTGTTGAATTTAATTAATAATATTGCTTGTAATCTGTTGCCAAAATTTTATGAAGTAGATATAGCGTATTACTTTTTACAGTGACTGTGTAATACTGTATTCACAACCACAAATGCTTACTGTAAAAAATAAATAGTTTGGTTTCAATCTTGCTTTCATGTTTAACGTGAATTTTTCAACATCTCTCTTCCAATTACTTTCAATCTTGTACAGAAATGTACAGGAGCTCATGAAAGAATAGCTTTAGGTTTTGAATAACTGTGTATATGATATATTCAAAAATAGAACATTATGGCAAAGATGTTTGCAACGTATGAGAAATGTTTGTTTTTGAGATGTGTTTGTGATATTTTGAATGCAGTGCTTCATTTTGCAAGAGATGTAAGGCATTTTGCATTTTGTGTGTGCAATTCTTGGATTTGTGTGTAAAGAGGCAAAGTTTTGAAAATGTGTGTAAGCAGTTGAAAAATACTGTAATAGATTTTGCACTATTAAGCCCTCGTTCTGACCTTCTGTCTGAAATTGACATTATGGAATTGTTTACATACGGTTTGTGATGCAGCTGCTGTCAGATCCAATACAGTTGGCTACTTTCTCTTTCAACAAAAGTTTCTTTGCAAACTCTCCATTACACTGTGTCTCATTTACATAACAATATGCAGTCGAAGGCTCTGAACAAACATATAATCCTCTGATGCGATTGCGATGGCGAAAAAATGTGAGCTGTAGTATATAGTTCAGGTATTCCCTACATCACGGGTCGGCAATTAAGTTTGGCATCGGGACAAAAAAAAAGGGGGGGCCAGAACATAGTCAAAGTATAATTTAAATTAACTGATGAAAAATGCAACTAGAATTGCCTGTGACAGACTGTTACGGTGTCTTTTGTAACTAGTAGTGAGCTGTTACTCTGTGTTAAATCCTGTAGTAGGACAGTCAATAACAAAAGCCACATTTGTGTGGTGGTGTCCGGGTTTTACACTGGATAAATTAATAAAGCAGAGTAGTGACACGTAACCTAGCAAGTATCTTCATTCATCAACTTGCAACACAGACCTCCTTGCTAAAACACACATATATGGGAGATGCAGAATGGATAAAAATAACTCAAAAAATAAAAGAGGACTCGAATAAGCCCATTAATGGCATGTTTGAGTCATGCTCTTAACGAACTATGTTTTATTTCCTCTTTCCATATTGTGAATAATAAATGTGTATCATTTTAATTTGCTTGTTACTCATATTCTGCACCTCCACCCTACAGCTGCAGCGGGTTCCTCCTTCCCTATCGGAATCGCCTCTGTCCTCTTTCAAACCAGCTCCACCTCAGCCCTCGAGTACTCTGGCTCCACCTCAGACATTCGCCGCCGCGGCATCGCCGAGATCTCCAGATGTCACTTGAGTCCAGCAGCTCTCCATCTGTGCCTATGGATCTATCTGCCGTCATAAAAGCCAGCCCTTTTTTTGTGTTTCAAAAGAAACAAGAGAACCGAACTACAAGTGTAAGAACACACATTAAAGCCGAGCTCAGACTACAGGAGTTTCAGGCCAATTTATGCCCGATTTACCCCTCCCGAGAATCTGAGAAAAATAAATAATAATTTGCGTCCATGACATTAGTCGGTTCTGATGTTCAGCCCAAATTATCTGGTTATGTGAGGCATTTAAAGATCTAATTTTAAACCTCCCGATCTGTTCACCGATCTGTCTATGGACAAATGTGCAAATCACCATAAAATTTCATGATGGGCATAAAAATGGACAAAAAAGATATTAGTGGCTTTATTATATTATATTATATTATATTATGATTCCCCCTACAGTATTATGATGGCAGTAGTTCTCGTAATACTACAGGTATGGTTATGATAGATTAGGACTCCAAAGCAGATGGAAGTTGTTTGAAGATTATAAAATTGCATTTTATAATGACCTCAGTATTTTATAATATAATATAATATAATATATGTTTGCTATCAAGGGTAATAACATGCATTATGACACTCCCTTGGGACCGCCCCACTCATGGATGGTCTCAGGATGCTTCACTGTTGGCATGACACAGGACTCATCATGGTAGCATTCACCTTTTCTTCCCTGGATTACTCATTTTCCAGATGTCTCAAACAGTCGGAAGGAGGCTTCATCAGAAAAAATAACTTCTTTCAGTCTTCTGCTGTCCAATCCTTGCTGTACTTGCAGAATTCTAGTCTGTCCTTGATGTTTATCTTGGAGAAAAGTGGCTTCTTTGCTGCCCTTCTGCACCAAGCCACTCTCCAAAAGTCTTGACCTCACTGTGCGTACAGATGCACAGTGATCAGAGATGCCAATGTCGAGCATCTCTGCACATGGTTCAGTATTGACTCTTCAGGGGGTGACCGTCCTGCCGCTTGCTGGACACTCTGGGATGTTCTGAAGGCTTCTTCGTTGCAGTTGATTTTCTCAACTTTCAGATGCTTTATATCAAATGGCCTCACATGCAAAGAAATTGCTGCAAAGCGATGATGGCTGCATGTCTTTCTTTAGAGGTAACCATTGATGACGCAAGGACACAATGATTGGAAGCACTTTTTCCTCCTGACTAGAACTTGTTCACACTTTCCCATGTGCTGATGATATGATTAGTGAAATGATGCTAGCTGGTCACTTTTTACCAGGGCCAAAAACAGTGAAGTTCCCTTCTCGCAATACTACAGGAATGGTTATGATAGGATAGGGCCCTAAAGCAGATGAAAGTTGTTTGTAGATTATAAAATTGCATTTTATAATGACCTCAGTATTATCCAAAACAAATATCTGTCAAAATGTTATATTTCTAATATGTTTTATACAGATAAATGAGCCTGGGGTCAAATTGACCCCAAAGATCACCGATGCTACCAAAATGTGTACAGGACAGAAAAAAAACATATAATGGTGAAAAATGTGTGTTTACCCAGTTCTCCCCATTAAATAACGAAAAGTCATTAAATATGAAGGGAAAAAAATGATGTCAGCCATATGTTTAGAGGCGTTAAACATTGCATTGGGTCAAATAGACCCCATTTTTGTTTCTGCCCATTTAAGGGTTAAGTCTTAGTATTAGATGTGAAAATCACATTAAAGACTTTGTCAAACAAAGACATTACTCACTGCTCCCCCTCCAAAAAGACATGAGCATGAGCGAATGACTCACTGACACAGGCTCGGTGGTGTTCATTATATAACTGCATTAGCACAAACCACAAACAAACAAAATGAATGCCCCACATCATTTAGGTGTGTAGATCTTATTAGTTTGTTACTCCGAAAACTAACAGTTTTGAACATAGTAGTTTTGAACACATCTGGAGTCCTTACAACATGCTTACTAAGGCAAACTACTCTTTGTTTCCTCATGAGACTAACTCCTCCACCTCTGAAACAAGATAAATAAAGCTCTTCTCTCTCTACTGGATTACAATAGACATCATAGTGCAAAACAGCTCCCTCTGTGTCAGGTTAAACTCCACAGATGGTCAAAAACATCCCCAGGGAAACATTCTTAACAGTGATTACAAACAATTGGTTTGTTTCTCAGGGCGACTCTGGAGACCCATGGACAGGTTTTGTTTTCCCAGCCAACTAAATCTAATTGAGCCAAAGAAGAGCTTAATAAGTGCTTAAATCAGGTGTGCAAGCAGCAAACTCGAACTAAATAACATGTCTTGTGCCTGTAGGCCACAAACTGGCTACAAACTGACAAGAGAATGAGCTGCATTTAGGTAGTTACATTAACTAGCCTACATGTTTCCCCATATTTTTCACTATTTTTCCTTTTAAATCACTAAAAAAAATAATAAAATAAAATAAAATCAGTGTTTTTTAAATGATATAAGTGAATTAAAGCAAGACAATATTATAATATACAATATAAAAAATAGATATTCACTTAGAGATATGCTAAAAATTACACTTAATAGTCTTATTATCACTATTGGGTTGCAAAAAATAAAGAGGAGAAGGATCTAATCACACTACAGTAACATTAATAATCACATCCATGAACATGATTTCTTCCTGAGTCCTATCTCGATTGTCTCCACCGTCCATTGAGGTGAAGACCACGTCCCAGGATTCCGCGCTCAAACTTGCCGTCATCAAGCTACACCTTTGTTTTGAATAGGCCTCTAGCGACCTCTAGCGGATACAATTTTTACATATTGCACCTTTAAATACACAGAGGTAAACGAGAGAACTAAATGAACAACAGGTGAACTTATTATAGTGATTAACTGGCACACATGAGGAACTAGGTCAACATGTAAATGCAGGGAACACAGGCAAATGGGAACAGGGAAAACAGAACAATTATTAGTATTTTAAAAGAATAACTATGCCAGCATGGAATGATGGCAAAAGCAATCTAAATGTAAAATAAAGGAAATGAGCATGCACAATTGAATATCCAATATTGACCAGATGGAAAAGAAAGAAAAAAATCCCTAGTAGCTATATACACATGTATTTTTGAGAGAGATTTTATTTATCAGTCTCAATATCAGAGCACACGATACATATGTGAACACCAGAGTTGTGCGGAAGCTGAAGACAGTTCAGCAAGTTGCCACCTGTTGTCTGAATACAAATAGAATCTGTGCATGACACTAGCTACCTCTTCCCTTTCTCTCTGTCACTATGGTAATATCATAACTGAGCAGTATCTCTGTCTGACAGGTGCGGTATGGCCTGAGACTGAGAGATATTCTGGAGATGACTGATGGGGAGAGGGAAAGAGAGGGGCAGATGTCAAGGTGTGTCAGACCACACCATGAGATCCAATCCAACTCAATCACTCGGCTCAGCACCACAACCATCTGACTGGTAAACATGAATACTCAGACAAACAACTTATGCATCCATTCCCACCTGAATTTTAAACCAGGTCCTTCTCATTTTCACTCTGGTCAATACACCAGAGGAAAACAGAAGCTTAGTTGGAGAAGTAATATGGCTGATGTGATGTTTCTCCAGGCAAGACAGATGTTAAAAAAAAAAAGAAAGAAAAAAAAAGACATGATTTTATTTTTAAGCATTAATGGCACAAATGCTATGTTTTTGTTGTTGTTATTGTCATAGAAACTATTAGATGTACTAGATAAAGTATAATATTATATACAATCAACTTGAATTCAACTTCGAGCATGAATTATAGCTGGTCATAGTCATATCATGTCATATCTTGTCAGAATGATATTCAGTTTACTGTAGTGGCAAACTATTTCATTATGAAATAATCAGTGTAATGTTTACAAATGTAATAATTAGTGGTTACGATTTTTCGAAGAAAAAAAAAATAAAATAATGTGTTTTGAACATGTCCTTAAAATTGTCAGAACCAAGAAATAACATCACAGACATTTTCTAAGATAAATAATCATTAAATTTCCTCTTTTTTTCCTCCTTCTTTTTTTTTTCTTTTTCTTTCTTTTTTTAAGCAGAAATATTCCACCTTGGTAGCCAAGTTATTGTTAAAAAAAAAAAAAAATGTTACACAGATTAAGTATAATTTAATATAATTAAAATAATAATAATAATAATAATAATAATAATAATGTATAACATATATGATAAATTTATGGAAAACTGCAAACCAACATTTGTCCCAAACAAGATAGCACCTACTAAATGACAGCTTAAACTAAATTTGCAAACCTGTTAGCCATTTTTCTTTTCTTTTTATTGTTTTTTGTAATTTTTTTCTACTTAATTTTTTATTTTAATTTATTGTGTATTGGTAGAAAATTACACAATCCTTCACAAATCAGGTATTGAAATGTATTTAGACCTGTCTCACAACCTGGTAACAGACTTGCAAACATTTAAACTTCATATAAAATATATTAAAAATAAAAAAAAATAGATATTAATTATTTATTCAAAATATATTTAATTTGAACTAGACATAATATGACAATTTAAAGGTGCAATATGTAAGAATTTTGCAGTAAAATATCCAAAAGCCACTAGGCCAGTGTTAAATATTTTGTTCACTTGAGTACTTACAATATCCCAAATGTTTGCAACTATTTGTAAATCGTGAGAAAATTGCAATTTTAACCAAGGCTCCGGGACGTGTGAGGAGTGGCCTGTCAATGGCGTCATACCCGCGTTACCCTCGGTTTCCGCTTTTATTTTGTAGAAACAATGGAAACACCAAAGACGCTTTAATATATTACATGTTTTAATAGACAAGGGAACAACTGTTTGGTTTATAGACAGAAAACGAATTATTGTTATATAGCTCAACACGTTTAGTCTTATTGTTTAAATCTAATTTTCTTGATTTTTTGCGAGTACCATGCTTTACCATGCCTCAGAGAAAAACACTATTTTGTGAAGTAGCTAACATAGCATAATCAGATGCAGATTTATTTTTAGTAATACAGAATTTTCTCCATCATACAATACGTTTTAAAATTAATTGCATGCCATTTATCAACACAAGCCATCCAGCATTTAATATGATATTCTAAAATCGATCTATCTTACTGCAGTGTGTCTCAAACAAGTGTCTCACAGCAGCCGCCGAGCGAACGCACAGAGTAACGTTATAACATCATTTTCAACACTCTCAAATGTCTCTAATATGATAAACAGAGCTGCGTTACCTCATACTCATGACCGGAAAAGCGGAAGCAGCGCCGGCGACTGTGTCATAATAAAAGTTCCGCTGCTCGTGAGGCGTGTGTCGCGCAATCGCTCCAGCGGCCTCGTTCAGCTCCCACAACACTCGTCCTGCTCTGCTTCATACTACAGTAACTTTAATAATCGCATCCATGAACATGATTTCTTCCTGAGTCCTATCCCGATTCTATTCCACTCTTCTATTCCAACTATTCCATTGAGGTGAAGACCACATGTCCCAGGATTCCGCGCTCAAACTTGCCGTCATCAAGCTACGCCTTTGTTTTGAATAGGCCTCTAGCGGACAGAAATCTTACATATTGCACCTTTAAGACTTTTAGGCTTTGTTTTGTAACCCCATTGTGGAAGTGAATTCAAATGAGTTACTCTCGTGAACAATGATCTACCACATAAAAGTTCTGTTTCCATGTGGCATAAATTACTTGGTTCTCAAATTGTGAACTATTCAGAAAACTATAAAAATAATTTTTACTAGGGATTCACGATATATCAGTGGACATATCGGTATTGGCTTCCTTTTGTAATGTTATCGGTCCATTAAGAAAATTAAGTTTATTTATTAATGCCAATAAATAATGGATTATTTCCTCTGTTTGAACCACTTCATATACACACTGCTGGCCATGAGGGTTTTGATTAGTACCTTGCATGACATGACAAATCAGCAGGCAAAAATGATTTTGGTAAAAGAAAAATCATATTGGCCAAAATTTCCATATCATAAAATGTTCCTATTTCCTTGCTAAACAAACACTAGGGCATTGCTATGCGGTTGCTCAGGTCAAAAGCCTTACCATAAGTCTATTCCAGTCTCTAGATATTCTTTGGGATATTTTCACCCATTTATTGTCCACTAGCCAAAACATTTTTTTTTTTTTTTTTTTCTAGAAAGGTAAGAGCACGCCTCTTCCCAACAATCCACATAATTTGAGGTATCATTCCTGTCCATATGGGACGCATTTACAACAAACCCTTCACAGCAATACCAGGTCCCAAATAACATCTGATAACAATGACCTTATTAAACACATCAATTCATGCGAACATTTCATTCATAATTCAGAATCAATATTAGTTGTGCAGTTGCACTACAAAAACACCATAAAATAGGCATTAAAAACAGAATATATGTGTCTTTTACCATTGTTTTACCTTGTTGGCCATGGCATGTAAAGTGCTTTTTGCAGAGCTGGTCGACAGAGGAAAAATAAAACGTTATGAGTATTTGTGAGGCAGGCCATAAATCACCAGCCTGGTAAGATACTGCTGCACACGCACAGACACAGAGAGTGTGTACACCGACACACAACAATGCACAAAAATGAAAAACGCAACAAATAAGCACAACCAGCATTGTCTTTTTGCACTGTAGTGGTTTTAATGCACTGAAGCCATTTGATTTATTTATAAAACACTATATAAAAGTAAGCACAGAAACAAACAGATGCAAGGTGAGTCACAAGGTCTGTTTATGAGAGTTTTTACGTGTGTCGCAGGGGGTGCCAGAGGTTTGTCCTTTGCCTGAGCTTTTAGTAAAGGTAAGGGACATTCGAAAATATTAAAGACATCCATCATCCAGACAAACACACAATGTTTGAGACCATCCAAAATGAAGAGTATGTAACAATCTACAAAGCAAATTATAGAAGACTTCAAATGAAATCTGAAAAGCCACCATTTACTTCAGAAACACAAACAACACTGTACAACTGAACTCTTTTTGTGAAAGAGCATTTGATGTTTTATGGCCAGCTCTCTTGGCAGTGTGTGATGTTATTGCATGTCACTTATCAAAACTAAACTGAGATAGACCAAAGGGCTCCAATAAATAGACTGTCTCCTAGCAACACCTTGACTGGTGACTTTCCTTCACTCGTGGGTTCACCCTCAGTCAGACACTACTGGATGACATGGGGGGATGGACATATGTGGGCACCTTCCTCCTCCTGTGTCCTAAATGCAACAAGAAACATTTCTGTTCACAATGAAATTAAAATGACATGACACAATTACAGCTAATCTGAACATTTTTGAGGATTTTACATCAATTACACCAATGTTTAGACCAATAGAAATTAGGAATTATATTAGAAATGCACTGATATTAAAATTCTGCCCGCTACAATAAGCCAATAATTATTTTCATGTAATGGCTGATAATCGATAATAAATCAATCGTGAAAAACTATGGATGACTCTGTTGCAAATGGTAATATTGAAACACACCCTTCAGCTAATAAGAAACCTTTATGATGGCCAAGAAGCTAAGTTCAAATGGAATATAGAAACGCAAGCTGGTTTTCAGTTTGAAAAGGTGTACGACAGAGCCGTATCTTGTCACCATACCTGTTCAATCAGTACGCTGAAGCCATATTCCAAAAAGCTACTCTAGAGGAGGATAACATTGGAATATAAGTAGGACTGAGAAACAATCTGAGGTATGCCAGCAACACAACATGGCTGACTAAAGCAAAGGAAGATATGGAACATCTGCTGAGGAAAGTCAGAGAAGAAAGCCGAAGGATGGGACAAGAACTAAACATGAAGAAGACCAAGATCATGTCAACTGATAACATTGATAAATTCGAGCTCGATGGAGAAGAAATTAAGATTGTTTCGAGTATGAACCTTTTAGGTGCCTTTGTAACCATTGATTCGACTAGTACTCAAGAGATTTTAGCAAAGTCCCTTTCAAGGAAAGTCTGTTCACTTGGCGGCCATATTTGCAACGCCTCCGGGAGGCTATTTCGGGCATCCAAGACCAAGTCCTATCTATCTATCTGAATGGGGGAATCCTGAAATCTCAAAAACTGCTTGGCGAGCTCACAATTAAATAACATATGGTAACACTTTACATTAAGGTTCCCTTTGTAAAGGGTTTATAAAGGTGTTTGTTAATGAGTAATAAATAATTTACAAATGCATTATAAATCATTAATAATGCAGTTATAACTGCATGAATAAAAAGGGCGACTTTAATGCAATACCTGCCAAATAGTGAGCCGTTTTTAACTAACATGTTATAAATGCTTAATAAATGTATTTATTCACACTTATTTAACTCAAAACCAGATTCCTGGTTTATTTCATGATGCAGCAACTGACTATCATATTTAGACTGAAGGGTTTTGTGTTTGTGCTTTTCTTATTAATATCTCATGACTGCCACTTTTCTTACTATGTTGCTTACCAGAAGTTCCTGTCTTACCCATGATACTCTCCAAAAAGGTCATTTTTTCTAAACACCCTCTCACCCCTGTCCCACCCCTCAAGAGACAGAACACTTGCATGGACATTATTACAAGGCCTTGAGCTGATGTGTAAGATAAAAATTTAAATAATAATAAAATAAATATATAAATACATTAAAAAAGTTAAAGTAAAGAAGGGTTACATTATCACATCAGCATTTTCAATCAATATAACATCCAAATTATTCAAATATTCAATAAATTTGCCCAAAATCTTTTTGAACATTGATGATTATTTTTTTTTCAAATTATACATTATTTTTTATCCACAGGCACATAGGACAAAAGTTCTCTAAGCCATACAGCATGACTGGGCGCTTCTTCTGATTTCCAGTGTATAGCTATAAATTTCTTTGCTGCTATCAAAGCCATCTTAACAAAACGTAAATTCTTCCCTCTATCAAACTGGAGAACCGATTCATTGCCCAAAAGTGAAGACATGTGAACCATTTATTCATGAGTTATAAACATTAATAACCTGTGAAAGTGAACCTCAATGTAAAGTGGAAACATGTGAACCATTTATTCATGAGTTATAAACATTAATAACCTGTGAAAGTGAACCTCAATGTAAAGTGAACACATGTGAACCATTTATTCATGAGTTATGAACATTAATAACCTGTGAAAGTGAACTATAATGTAAAGTGGAAACCTGTGAACCATTTATTCATGAGTTATGAACATTAATAACCTGTGAAAGTGAACCTTAATGTAAAGTGGAAACCTGTGAACCATTTATTCATCAGTTATGAACAATAATAACCTGTGAAAGTGAACCTTAATGTAAAGTGGAAACCTGTGAACCATTTATTCATGAGTTATGAACATTAATAACCTGTGAAAGTGAACCCTAATGTAAAGTGAACACATGTGAACCATTTATTCATGAGTTATAAACATTAATAACCTGTGAAAGGGAACCTTAATGTAAAGTGGAAACCTGTGAACCATTTATTCATGAGTTATAAACATTAATAACCTGTGAAAGTGAACCTTAATGTAAAGAGGAAAACTGTGAACCATTTATTCATGAGTTATAAACATTAATAACCCGTGAAAGTTAACCTTAATGTAAAGTGGAAACCTGTGACCCAATTATTAATGAGTTATGAACATTAATAACCCGTGAAAGTGAACCTTAATGTAAAGTGAACACATGTGAACCATTTATTCATGAGTTATAAACATTAATAACCTGTGAAAGTGAACCTCAATGTAAAGTGGAAACCTGTGACCCATTCATCCATGAGTTATAAACATTAATAACCCGTGAAAGTGAACCTCAATGTAAAGTGGAAACCTGTGAACCATTTATTCATGAGTTATGAACATTAATAACCTGTGAAAGTGAACCTTAATGTAAAGTGGAAACCTGTGAACCATTTATTCATGAATTATGAACATTAATAACCTGTGAAAGTGAACCTTAATGTAAAGTGGAAACCTGTGAACCATTTATTCATGAGTTATGAACATTAATAACCTGTGAAAGTGAACCTTAATGTAAAGTGGAAACCTGTGACCCATTTATTCATGAGTTATGAACGTTAATAACCTGTGAAAGTGAACCTTAATGTAAAGTGGAAACCTGTGACCCATTTATTCATGAGTTATAAACATTAATAACCTGTGAAAGTGAACCTCAATGTAAAGTGAACACATGTGAACCATTTATTCATGAGTTATAAACATTAATAACCTGTGAAAGTGAACCTCAATGTAAAGTGAACACATGTGAACCATTTATTCATGAGTTATGAACATTAATAACCCGTGAAAGTGAACCTTAATGTAAAGTGAACACATGTGAACCATTTATTCATGAGTTATGAACATTAATAACCCGTGAAAGTGAACCTTAATGTAAAGTGAACACATGTGAACCATTTATTCATCAGTTATAAACATTAATAACCCGTGAAAGTTAACCTTAATGTAAAATAAACACATGTGAACCATTTATTAACGAGTTATGAACATTAATAACCCGTGAAAGTGAACCTTAATGTAAAGTGCACACATGTGAACCATTTATTCATGAGTTATAAACATTAATAACCTGTGAAAGTGAACCTCAATGTAAAGTGAACACATGTGAACCATTTATTCATGAGTTATAAACATGAATAACCCGTGAAAGTGAACCTTAATGTAAAGTGAACACATGTGAACCATTTATTCATGAGTTATAAACATTAATAACCTGTGAAAGTGAACCTCAATGTAAAGTGAACACATGTGAACCATTTATTCATGAGTTATAAACATTAATAACCTGTGAAAGTGAACCTTAATGTAAAGTGAACACATGTGAACCAGTTATTAACGAGTTATGAACATTAATAACCTGTGAAAGTGAACCTTAATGTAAAGTGAACACACGTGAACCATTTATTCCTGGGACCCGGAGCTTCTAATGGCAGCTTCAGTGACACAATGACTTGATCAATCAGCGATTGGCTCTTTTACTTAGAAGGCGGGACGTATTCTGCCATATTGCACGTTGCAGTTTCTCCCATTTATAACCGTCTTTCGATTTCTATAGTTTTTGATATTAGTAATTTGGCCCTGGGTAAGAAGGCTATGAAGTCTCTAAAGAAAATATTCAAAGAAAAGACATCAGATTGTAGACGTAGATAAGACTAGTTCAGATTCTCATATTCTTGGTTGTCAACTATGGTTGTGAAAGCTGGACAATCCAGAAACAAGACTAAAGGAAGATTAACTTATTCAAAATATGGTGCTGGAGTAGAATCCTGTGAGATGGACTAACAAGTTATCATATTGGAAATCAAACCAGAAATGCTACTCGAAGCACAAATGATGAAACTGCGTTTGCTGTACTTTGGTCACACGGTTCGTAGGGAAAGATCACTGGAAAAGATCGAGGTCACAAGGTGCAGAGGAAGACTGAAATTGAGATGGATCAATACAATTACAACAACGACAGGACAAACGCTGGAGGATCTCATCAGACGAGCACAAAACATTTAAATTTCTATCAAGTCACCAAGACTCGAATCCAAGCTAATGGGACATAACAACTTTATAATGTTGTTCAAGCCAGTTTAACCACAATTAACGGTAACACTTTACAATACTGGTGCACTAATATGCATTAATTCATGCTTAACTAATGCACAGATAATCATGCGTTAATGTATGACTCATGAAGAACTAAACCATTAATTAATGATTACTGCATCAGCAACTAATAAAGATTCTGTATGATTAATAGATTAAGTAATACATTAATTGTTATTAATTAAATGTGTCAATGTATTAATTCCTTAATAACATATTTTATTAACTAAAAGTGTAAATTAATGTGTTAACTACGACAATGGGTTGAAGCCATATACTTCAACTTTCAGTTGTCTGCTTTAATTAATCATTAACTAATGATTTGAAAATGTATCATGTTATGACTTTACTTGTTGAGGCACATAACTATTAACTAATTGTTAAGTAATATGTAATTGATGGGTTTTGACAGTTGCACATGCAGTGAGTGTAATGACAGAGAATGTGTTTGAAGGATGGGTAAGTTGGGCTGCACACAAATATCAGCACACCAGAATCTGAACTTCAGACTGATGTTGCACTGTGTTTAAACTGGACGCAACCATTATCGAGTCATGCCGCAACAGCTGTTTACACTGGACATGACAGACCATTGCAAGTCCATTTGTCCTTCATAACAGAAGTGACGTTTTGTTGTGTTGCGTTGCATCGTGCCGCATCCAGTGTAGCATCACTATCACTGTTATAATGGGTTCTATTGTCTTTGTCCGGTCTAGACACAGTGTTACGAAATAGCAGTGTCCAGCCACATGTTCTCAGTGTTCTGCCTTTGAATCCTTGACCTCAAGCTTAACCTGACACATTCCTGTGCCATTAACAACAAGGTTCTGGATGCAGCAGTTCATCTGGTACAGTGGAATCACAGTTGTAGATGGTTGGAAATTGAAATCCATGGCTTAGTGTAGATGTCAAAAACATAATGACATATTACTTAACAATTAGTTAATAGTAATGTGCCTCAACAAGTAAAGTCATAACATAATGATACATTTGCAAATCATTAGCTAATGATTATTTAAAGCAGACGATTTGAAGTTGAAAATACATGGCTTCAAACCATTGTGGTAATTAACACATTAACTTACACTATTGGTAATAAAATATGTTATTAAGGAATGAATACATTATGAAACATTTAATTAAAAGCAATTCATATATTACTTAATCTATTAATCATATAGAGTTGTAACGATCAGTCCTCTGAAGGTGAGTTGATGAACCCAAGTGCAGTTTATTATAACAAACAAACAAAGCGACCACTTGACCTGAACATAAGCAGACTCACCGACAGTAGGGTTACATTAACAATACATGACATAGTAACGTGGGGAAGACAATGGCTTTAAATACAAGAACTAAGTGAACACATGACTAAGACAACCAATGAGCAAGTGACACAAGGAACAAGGGAACCAATGACAGAACAGAACTGAAAACCACATGACCATAAACAACCAATCAGAACATGAAACATAGACTAAGGGAGAACGTCTCAGGTTACGTATGTAACCATGGTTCCCTGAGAGGGAACGAGACGCTGCGTCAAGCGCTTTGGGAACGCCTCTGCGTGAATGCGTCGTGAAGCACATGTGAAATCTGTCCAATGGAGTGACGGAACGTCATAGGCGGGTGACGTCATGACCAGGAAACTATAAAGCACACCCAAACCAAACAGAGTTAGCTTCTGAAAAGTCGAAGTAAGTCGATCACAGGCATGCAGGGAGTATGGCCGAGGGACGCAGCGTCTCGTTCCCTCTCAGGGAACCATGGTTACATACGTAACCCGAGACGTTCCCTTTCAAGGGAACTCGCGCTGCGTCAAGCGCTTTGGGAACGAGATACCCACGCCGCCATAAAACCGATTGCCTGTCTGTGTGAAACTGTTCAGCGCACACTAAGACACCAGCACTCTAGACCCCGGGGTCGAGGCCACATCTAGGTTATAAAACCTAACAAAAGTGTGCAGCAAGGACCAACCCGCCGCATCACAAACTTCTTGGAGGGAAACTCCAGACAATAAAGCCAAAGAGGCCGCCATACTCCGTGTAGAGTGAGCACGGACCTTAAGTGGAGAAGGGAGCCCGGCCGACTCATATGCAAGTGAGATAGCCTCAACCACCCACTTGCTCATAGTTTGCTTAGATGCGGGGTGCCCCTTACGAGGGGCCCCGAAACAGACGAACAACTGATCTGTCTTACGCCACAGGGCAGCTCTGTGGACGTAAGCATCCAAAGCCCGAACAGGGCACAGCAAATTAAGTTTTTACTGGTCTGGATCCAGAAATGGAGGAGGACAAAAGGCCTGCAACATAATAGGGCCTGCCACGTTAGTGGGGACCTTAGGGACATAACCTTCCCGAGGAAAGAGGAAGGCTTTAACCATGCCTGGCGCGAAGTCCAAGCAAGAGGGAGAGACCGAAAGGGCTTGAAGGTCACCAATTCTTTTTAATGAAGAGATAGCGAGGAGGAAAATAGTCTTTAGAGTGAGGAATTTGATATGAACCTCTTCAATAGGCTCGAAAGGAGCAGTAGAAAGGCCCTCCAGCACTATGGCCAAGTCCCAAGTCGGAACTCTCTGACGCGTCGCAGGCCTCAGCCTCAGAGTACCACGGAGGAAGCGAGTAACCCATGGGTGTCTGCCAAGAGAAGCACCCTCTAAAGGGACGTGGTAAGCCGCAATGGCCGCCACGTAAACCTTTAGCGTAGAAGGAGATAAACCAGAAGAAAACTTTTCTTGAAGAAACTCCAGAACTGAACCGACGGGGCAGTTAACAGGATCAACGTTATGTTCTCTACACCAAAAAGAGAAAACATTCCATTTCAAGGAATACAGCTTCCTCGTGGCGGGAGCTCTGGAATGGAGCATAGTCTCCACTACCTCAGTAGGGAGGCCGGAATCTATGAGCTGTGCCCCCTCAGAGGCCACGCCCACAATTTCCACAACTCTGGGCGGGGGTGGAGGATTGAGCCCCCCGCCTGCGAGAGTAGGTCCCTCCTGATCGGAATCTCCAGGGGAGAGCCGTCGAGGAGGGACATAAGGTCCGAGAACCATACTCGGCCCGGCCAAAACGGGGCTACTAGAAGCAACTGGACCGTCCTGGCGCACTCTCTCCAAAACTCCCGGAAGCAGATCAATCGGGGAAAGGCGACAGACGCAGCCTCGGCCACGCCTGCACCATAGCGTCCAACCCCAGGGGGGCTGGATGTGAGAGGGAGAAATATAGAGGACATTGGGTCGTTTCCAGAGACGCAAACAAGTCCACATCCGCTTTCCCGAAGCGCTCCCAAAGGAGCTCCACCACCTCGGGGTGGAGTCTCCACTCCCCGGGCCTCGGCCCCTGCCTCGACAGGATGTCTGCTTCCTGATTGAGACACCCTGGGATGTACACTGCCCTGACTGACAGCAACTTCCCTTGGGCCCACAGAAGGATCTGGTGTGCCAACTTGCATAAGGGGCGCAACCGCAGACCCCCCTGATGGTTTATATATGAGACCACCGCTGTGTTGTCCGTGCGGACCAACACATGATGGCCCCTGCGGTCTGGAAGGAAGTGTTTGAGTGCCAGGAACACCGCCATCATCTCCAACTGGTTTATGTGCCAGGAAAGATAATGACCCCTCCAAAGACCCTGAACCGAACGACCACTCATGATCGCCCCTCAACCGGTGAGGGATGCATCCGTCGTTAGCGTTAAGCCACGACAAGGAGCCCCCAACACCGGGCCTTGGGAAAGAAACCAGGGTTTCTTCCACATGACACAAGCACGAAGGCATCGCCGCGTGACCTTGATCATGCGAAAAGGATTTCCCCTCGGGGAAAACCCCCTGGTCTTGAGCCACCACTGCAAAGGTCTCATGTACAGCAGGCCAAAAGGTATCACGTTGGACGCAGCTGCCATCAGACCTAACAGTCTCTGAAACTGTTTCACAGTGAGTGACTGGCCTAGCTTGAGCTTGCTTACGGCTGTGAGAATGGCATCTATGCGCGCTGGCGAAAGACGTGCTTGCATTGACACCGAATCCCAAACTACACCCTAGAAAAGAGGTTCTCTGAGCTGGAGAAAGCACACTTTTCTTTGCGTTTAGCCGTAACCCCAGACGCTTCATGTGGGCGAGAACAGCATCTCGATGCTGAATCACCAACTCCTCTGATTGTGCCAGGATGAGCCAATCGTCTATATAGTTCAATACGCGAATGCCCTGGAGTCATAGCGGAGCCAGAGCTGCATCCACGCATTTCGTGAAGGTGCGGGGTGGTAAAGCTAGGCCAAAGGGAAGAACCTGATATTGGTACGCCGCCCCAAAGCGAACCTCAGGAACTTCCTGTGTTGAGGAAGGATGGATATGTGAAAGTATGCGTCTTTCAGATCTATCGTGACAAACCAATCCTCGGACTTGATTTGTGACACGATCTGTTTCAGAGTTAGCATCCTGAACTTGAGCTTCTTGACAGAATGATTTAACAGGCGCAGATCTAGAATAGGACGCAACCCTCCATCCTTCTTTGGAACTATAAAGTACCGGCTGTAAAACCCTGACTCCCTGCTGGGAGAAGGAACCCTTTCTATAGCTTCTTTGCAAGAGAGTCTGTACTTCCTGTTCCATAACCAGAGCCTGCTCGGGGCCCACCTCGTGAACAAAACCCCGTTGAACCTGGGTGGTACTTAGCCGAACTGAATTCTGTACCCAAGTTCTACTGTGCGCAGGACCCATTGAGATACGTTTGGCAGAAGTTTCCACGCTGCTAAAGAATCTACTAAGGGAATCAGTCTCTCGAGACTGACCTCTGGTGTTAGATGGGTGACCAGCTCGGTGCCCTGAAACGGCGAACCGGCAGGGAGCAGCCGAACTGGCCATCTTGAGTCCCTCCTTGGAGGCGAACATCCCAGCGCCACCACGTTGCCGGGTGGACGCTGAGATATGTGTTCGCCGAGGACCGCTGCGCCCTGAAACACACGAGGTGGCAGGGTTGGCAGAACGGCCCCCTGAGGGCACCGAGGAGGGCCGGGCACCGTGTACTGAGGTGAACACCGACCAGCCTCGGAGGGGGCTGCCCTCAGAAGCCTGACACCACTGGCGTCAGGACTTCTTTCCCGAAGCCCTCCGCTGGATAATAACGGTCCTCAGATCCGTCTTTCCTTTAGAGGACTTCGGCTGTGAGCGCTGCCCCGACCCCCAGTCTTTCTGCGGGGGGGCGCGGGAAGCAACGCTCACTTTTTGTTGCGCCCTGTGGGAGGAGCTTGTACTCGGGACTGCACCTTTTGACTAGCAGTCCCAGGGACCTGAGATCGGCGGGGAAGAAACTTAGAAAAAGCCGCCACCTGTTTCTTGGCTTCTTGAAACCTCTCGACGACTGTGTTGACGGAGTCGCCGAAGAGGCCAGGTGGCGACAGTGGAGCATCGAGAAGAAAAGTTCTATCTCGGTCTTTCATATCGGCGAGGTTGAGCCAAAGGTGCCTCTCCGTGGCCACCAGGGCTGCCATAGACCGCCCAATAGATCTAGCGGTCTCCTTGGTGGCACGGAGAGAGAGATCTGTAGCTTTCCTCAGCTCAGAAAATGCCTCGCGAGTAACTTCCCCACCCTCATCAAGGTCTTTCAGCAGGTCGGCTTGATAAGCTTGAAGGACGGCCATAGTATGTAAACAAGCCGCCGCCTGACCTGCCGCGATGCGCTTTACCCACTAAAGCAGATGATGTGCGAAGGGGCTTAGTGGGTAACCGGGGCTTTGAGGAGGCTGCAGACTCGGGAGAGATAGCTCATGGCGTCTCTTCCACCCGAGGCATCTCCCCATAACCATGCCTTTTTAGTCCTAAGATGTTACTGTAATTAGATGTTTGTGGACTATAAACCCGGAAAGACGCGGGTCTATTCCACGACCTCGACACCTCAGTGTGGAGGTCGGGAAAAAAAGGCAAGCCCCGGCGTGGAGGTTGTGCGCAAGAGGGGAGAAAGCGCTCATCTAAAAGACTGGCCTGACGGGCTTCCTGTTTCTCGGTCGGCCAGCTTATGTTTAAACTGGCCACCGCTCTAGTGACAACCTCCATGAGCTCCTCATATGCTTGTGAATGTGGTGGCGACTCTTCACACTGATCGATGCTGACTACATCCAGTTCCTCAGAACTAGAGCAATGCAGCATCGGCGCTTCATCAGGGGCAGAAGAAACCGCAGAGCGTGCTTCTAGCTCCTGAAGTGAAGCGCTGGATCCTGCAGGTAAAGGCAGAGAAAGGGCGGGGCCCGTCTCTAACCCCTCTGCAAGATCCATTTGCGATCCCCACGACGCGAGCCTTCGCTGCGCCTCAGCAACAGCGGGACCCAAGCTGCGGGGAGCGCGAGCCGAACCGCTTTCCTCGAAAAGCGCCCGGCGGGAGCGGAGCGTCTTCATAGACATCTGCTCGCAATGCACACAGCCAGCTCCCTCGAGAGCTGACTGGGCATGCTCCACTCCCAGGCAAACAACACAGAGCTCGTGTGCATCTCCCGCCGGGATGTAACGAGGACAAGGAGACGCACACGGTCTGAATTGCTGCACTGGTGTCGCCATTATAATGTCTTATGTATGAGTGCTTGAATAACTTGAGAGACAAACAACAATAAATAAGACAGACAGTTTCACAGAGAGCGCTTACTGAAGACACAGAAGCTAACTCTGTTTGGTTTGGGTGTGCTTTATAGTTTCCTGGTCATGACGTCACCCGCCTATGACGTTCCGTCACTCCATTGGACAGATTTCACATGTGCTTCACGACGCATTCACGCAGAGGCGTTCCCAAAGCGCTTGACGCAGCGCGAGTTCCCTTGAAAGTGAACATAAGGATGAAGCATGACACAAACAAGCATGCAAGCAACAAGACATGAAATCATAAACATGAACAAAACTATACATTACAAGACTCTTTATTAGTTGCTGATGCAGTAATCATTAATTAATGGTTTAGTTCTTCATGAGTCATACATTAAAACATGATTATCTGTGCATTAGTTCAGCATGAATTAATGTATATTAGTGCACCCGTATTTTAAAGTGTTACCCAATTAACTCCCACACTTTCCTATTACCTTACCTATTTTGGCTGATATCGATAAGCCTCATTTACAGCTGATAACCAAATGGGCAATATTAAAAGTTGATTCTGTTTTGTCTAAATAAATACAAAACAAATATTAAAAACTAAAATCAATGGTTTTTAATAGTTTCAAGTGAATTCAGGCATCACAACATTTGCTAAAGATTACACTAAACAGTGTTATTAAATTTTTAGTGTCTTTAAAACTTGATGTGAGTGTCAGATGAAGGCAGACATAATCTAAATAAAAAAGAATAGGGAAAATGAGAGTGAACAATTAAATACTGATTTTCTGTTTGAAATTGTATAATACCAATATATCAGGCACCCCGTAGAGAAACGAAGCAAAAGCGTGATGATTAATGTCAACAGAAACAACACATCACTGCGATCCTCTTAATTCTAAACATCTCCATGATGCGCATGAGGCTGTTCAATAATTACTGCATAGATTACGACCATTGTTCCATATGAAATATAAAATTATTTTCATGCAGATTTGTGAGACATAAATAGTTTAAGAGAACGAGATCCAGAAAAAAGCTCCAGTCTTGCCATGAAATTAAACATAGTGCAGGTGGAAAGGCTTGTCACTGACAATTAGCTTGTATTTACACTGCAAATCTGATGGATGGAAAAAATGAATTAAGACAGATAGAGGGAAGGAACGCTGTGAGGACGCTAAATAGTAACGGTAATGTAGGCAGATGGCTGATTGTCAGAATGAAAAGATGATTGGTGCCAATTGAAGCCAGCAATGCTAAGCAATTTTGTTTTGACAAAGAATATGCTTGGTGTTTATGGGGCGCCGTCTCATCTTCAGTTGAAAAATTGCACCATATGCCTGTTCGTTTTATGAGTGTGCGCTAGAACTTTCACATTTTCATTGCTACTGTATACCACAATACATCAAAAATAGCCACATTTAATTGCTTGTGTGAAAATGGTAAACTGTCAAATGGCAGATTTGGCATCTATTTATTCTGTTTAGGTTTTTCCCAGCCTTTGGCATCTCTCTCTGGCTGTAGTCTTTGCCTCCTGTGAACTCCACATGAGTCTTCTCTTTAAACACCCAGTTGGCAGTGTTTCACTTCAGCTATTTTCATTTTTTTCTCTAGTACACAGAATAACCCACACATCACACACAATTATCACTCACAATGCTGGATCTCTGGCACAATGATTCCATCAACAGTCTGATTGCTTGGTGTATCTCTGGTTGTTACGTTCCCTGAGCCTGGCCTCTTCTCATTGTGTTGATCCATGCACAACTACACATTTTAAAGCGTGTAATTTGCAAAAGTAATGGGGCTTATTCATGAAACAAGGAGAGGAAATGTTGGTGTAATTTTCCATTGAATTGAATACAACAGTTTATAGTTTTACAGGTTTTATGTGTAATTTTACACAGAATCTTTTTTTTTTTTTTTTTTCACTTGCATTTCATGAACCATCCCAATGACTGTTTTCAAACAGGTTTCACAAACAGCCTTTGGTCAAGTTAAATTAAGATATTTTTGATAAAATCCGATGGCTCAGTGAGGCCTCCATTGACAGCAAGATAATGAACACTTTCAATGCCCTCAAAGCTACTAAAGACATATTTAAAACAGGTCATGTGACTACAGTGGTTCAACCTTAATGTTATGAAGCGACAAGAATACTTTTTGTGCGGCAAAAAAACAAAATAACGACTTTATTCAACAATATCTAGTGATGGGCGATTTCAAAACACTGCTTCATGAAGCTTCGAAGCTTTACGAATCGTTTGTTTCGAATCAGTGGTTCAGAGTGCGTATCAAGCTGCCTAAGTCATGTGAACCATTGAAACTTATGACGTAACGAAGCCTCGTTTACTGAAATCATGTGACTTTGGCAGTTTGACACACGCTCCGAACCACTGATTCGAAACAAAAGATTTGTAAAGCTTCGGAGCTTCATGAAGCAGTGTTTTGAATTTTTTTATTTTTTTTTTTTTGGTGCACAAAAAGTATTTTCGTTGCTTCATAACATTAAGGTTGAACCACTGAACCACCACTGAAAGTGACTTCTGTTTGAGCGGTGCCTCATGCATTTCATTAATGTGAACACCTTTACTTATCATTATCCCAGCATATTTATCTGATAGAAAAAGAGATCTTACTGCCTGCTTACTAGAGTTTAGACCCATATCTAACAAACACACATGAACCAGCTAATCAAGGTCTTTGGGTTTTCTTTAATAGAGACGGGTTAAACCTTAGCTCTGCGGGAGAGAAGATCTTCAGGACCTGGGTTGAGCACCCTTGATCTAGATCATAAATTGGGTTGGATCACGGTGCTCAACCCCTGGGAACTCTAACGTTGTACAAACCAAACAAGCAAATCACCTCCAGATCAATACCTCGGCCTGAAGCCTGGCGAAGGGCTTGGAGGTAATATAAATCATTAAAAGCAAACAACTAGCCACAAATGGTAAACACGTGGGAGGACCAGAGGCCAGCTCAGCTGTGATTCAGCGCTCAATGCTGGACCCATTGACCCTTGATCCTTAGAGTAAAATCATAAAACATAGAAAATCAAAAAAAGTCTCAAAGACAACATGCTTCCTTCTCAGGTTGTTTACCTGTGGAAGAGTTTTATAGTAAGCTATTTCTATCTATCCATAGTGATAGGCTGCACTGAAGGATTATAACCTTGAAATGTTCCCTAGTATTGAATCAGTAAGGGATGGTGTGGTGCATGAAATTTAAATCAGTCTATAGCCCACAGCAAGATATACACATCTGTCAACTAGAGAAGTCTTTAGTTCATCAAAAATGACAGTTCTGTTATTCTTTAGCCTACTCACCATTGTGTCCATCCAAAGCCATGTGGTTATAGTTATAGTAGTAGTTGTACCATTTACACACAAACATAATTAATTTTAAAATATCTGTATAATTGCTTTACTATACATATATGATTACCGATAATTCTGTATATTTGAAAGCCGATAACCGATATATTGGCCAATAAATCTAAATCAATTTTTATATAATTTTTGAGAGCCTGATTACAAAAACAAAAGTGTCACCATTAAAATCCATGTCCCAAGCACACAATTATAATGTTCTCATTATAATATTATGTAGACTATATGACAGACTTGCGCTGAACATTGTACTTAACTGCATTGTCCTTTTTGAAGTGATTTCAATCATATTTCAAGCAATTCAAAACCATAATAGCAGACAGTGTGCATCTGAAGTGTCTCATCTGAAGGAAACCGATATGGTGGCCGATATATCGTGAATGCCTAATTATTACATTAAAAGATTGTTGTGAATGCCCGTCAGTGTTTTGTTTTACCAGGTTTGTTCAGCCAAAATGCTGGATAGTTGTTCAATCGAATGCAATAACGATTCAGCACTCATCGGCAGTATCAGAAATAGGCTACATATTTATTCCCACACATTCTATTGAATTAAAGGGAAATCACCTGAATTTAATTTGAAAACCTTAGCGAATCAGTGTTTTATATCTAAAGTCTCCCTGTACATTCTTATGCAGGGACCATGTAATAATTTGTTTAACGTCGGGAATTTTTATTAAAATGTTATTAAAAAGTCATCATCAGTAGCTACATTTACATGCACCCATATAATCCATTTATAATCAGTTTGATAGCTCAATCAGACTGAAAAACATTAGCATATGCATTAGCATATGTTTTACGTCATATGAAGTTTATTTTATGTCTTACAAACTGGTCAGTGGATGAGACTGAATATTTACTAAACGTGCCAAAAGACAAAAAGCTAGATGTCATCATGGCAACAACGGCAATTATGATCACGGTGCCCTTACAGAAAAGAAGTATACTTCAAGTTCATTATATGAAGTAAGTAATAAGTAACATAAGTAATGTTCAAGTATATATTTTAAGTATACTTTATGAAGTATACTAATATCAATGTACTAGTAGTAAACTTGTTAATGTACTATTTCAGTACTGCTTAGGACTCAATTGGCCCACTTTTTAAAAGCAAAAACACAATGCAAAAACAGAATGTTCTGACTTTAGCTTTGTGAAATTATGTCACACAGCTAAAGTCAGAACATTCTGTTTTTGCTTCAAATGTTAAAAATTATACAATCTAATTTAAATCAAACAGCTCATGTTGGATGTATGTAGCATCTTTGCTGGAATTGTGATTAAAATGCAGTGCTTGCATCTAATTGTAAATGACTACAGATAGTTCAGCCTGTAATAGAGCAAATACACATCTTGTTTAGTTACTCATATAAAGAGATCTCTTTTATTTGTATTATTCATTTATTAGGGGCCAAGCACTGAAGGTGTTAAGGCACCTATTGAATCCATTCGTTTTCTTATTATATTTCCCGAATGGGAGTCTATAGCAGCCCTATCAACGGAACATGAGAAAATTATCAAATTTGGCACAATTGTAGAGATGGTCATGAAAAGACATTGGACCAAATTTCGAGTCTCTCTGACCAACTCTATAGCGCCACCACCAGTTCAAATATTCACTTTTCTAAAGGTTATAACATTTGAACCATTTGCTCTATCTAATTTAAAATCTAATTTAGTACATCTGATTTGTCTCTTCATGCTGATGATCAACATCTTACATTAAGACTCCACACATTACACTTGCGGCCATTTTGAAAAGTACAGTATTCCGTTTTTTTTGCTACTCCTACTTCAAATTTTGTCCAATTTTGTCTAAACTTTGATCACATGATCTTTGGACCAAGCTGCACAGAAATGACTAAACAGAATTTTTTTATGTACTGAAAAAAAAAAGTTATGATGTCAATAATTTAACGAGGTCGACCCAAAATTGGTTCAGAGGCTATATCTCGCCCAAACTTTGAGCAATCGAATGATCTGAGGGTCCATGCCAGATTTGGGAACAGTGCCACCTACAGGTCATGAGATCTGAAAAATGGCTATTTTGGCCAGTAACTTTTGAACAGTTTGTCAGAAAATCAAGATCTATGGATTCCTTGGGTCATGCCAAATCCAAGGATACCTATTTTGTCAATATCGGATGAACCACGTGTTCGCCATTTTGAATTTTGTCATAAATTGCAATATCTTTTAAACAATTTGACAAATCTTCACAAAAATTGGTACATATCATCATCAGAATGTCCTTAAGGAACCTGAGAAGCGCCACCTAGTGTTCCAGAGATATAAGGAATTTTGCAGAAACGTATATAACTTTTGAAAACATTGTCCAAAATGTATATGCTTTATTTTCCTTAAATGTATGTGTCCACCATATTGAAGTAAATGAAAAACAGTTTTTTCGCTACTCCTCCTACTAATTTGCTGTGTGCACATTGCACGATGGACCAGCAACAGGGGGTTTCACATTGCATGGCTTTACAATAGGAAGAATTGCCGACACCTCTGTCTGGTCCGCAAACTACATTTCACAACCAAACATACGCGAGAAGTGATAAGGAAATAACGCAAAGTCACGTGTGAGACCGGAATTCTCGAGCGAGACTGGAACTCTTATTAAAAATATTAGCCCACAAGAAGCTTGCAATCCATATAGTCTGTGTGGTAATTTGCAGCGAAAAGGAGAAAAAGAAAAAAAGATTATGGAGGAGAAAATGGTTGAGGAGACGCGGGTCTGACTCCTCCCCGAACTCCCGCTGCCCTGTATCTTGCTCTCTCATTGGCTAAAGGTCATCGCCGATGTCATTTTCAGTCAGAACACATTTCACACAGCTGGATTTTGAATCGCAGACAGGCGTCGGCAACTCATCGGCCATTCTCTCAGATTGGACCTTTGATAATTTACACTGTGTGATTGTCACTCGTGTGAACGAGCACCGATTTGCCTCTGATTTTGGGCATTTGCCGGCGAATCCGCAAAATCTGTCACCGAGTGAAAATCAGGCCTAAAATTGTTTAGTGTGAACTGGGCATAAGCAATCTTCTATCAATTGTTTCTGCTTCTTCTTCACCTTGGTTTTGATCCAGATATTCTGTACTATTTCAGAAGATGCGTAATAGCGCCCCCTACTGTATGAAACATGGTGAAAATATGGATAGCCAGAAACATGGATAGTCCACTAGCCTACAGATTTAAGAATTAGGAACATATTTGTTTTCTTTATAAATCAATATTTTCAAACAAAGTTTATAAGACAGTATGTAAAACTGTCTATATGAAAAAAAAAAAAAAAAGTGTTTACTAGGCTACTCAATCAAAAGAGAAAACACAACTACAAGCCGAATACTTAATTATACTATCTCAATCAAAAGATTGAGTACATCTATAGTCCAAATTTAATATACTTAGACCTTTCTGTCAGTATAAGTCAAGCTTATAAGTGCATTTTTAAGTATATTTCTGAGAAGTACATAAAAAGTAGACTGAAAGTATGCTTTCTTATTTTCAGTTTAAAAGAAGTATATACTAATAGCACACTTTAATAAACTTTTTTTTCGTAAGGGTGGCTTTTTCCAGTTCTGAAGTATTGTTTGGAATAGCTACATAAACAATGGTTATATAAACAGAACTTTTTTAGAAACTGAAATCGGATTGGTGTCATTCCGATTGACGAAAATGAAAGCACATATCATATTACATACCAATCTAACATGCTATTAAAAAGCTAGAGAATTTGCATTGAAGAAAATGTTGGTCAGTGGGGAGACGTAAAACCACGCTTCACAACTTATTCTGAGAAATAGTAGTACACTAGACACCGATCTTAACGACATATGTCACATATACTGTGCGAATTGACCATGAACATTACAGTTTATATCCGCAGTAACAATTCATATACAGACGTAGCCCTACATATCATGAAAACTTCAGAGTGATAAACTGCACACCGGGTTATTTTAGGTACCAGCTGTCCATCAGTCACAGAGTGGAACCGTTTTCGTCCACTTTCTCAGCGGCCTTGGTATATAGTAAGTTATAAACTCAAAAGTTAAAGCTTTAAAATACAGTTACACTTTGTTCAGTATATGTGTTCTACCGAACAAAGTAAGGCTTATATAACTTCCGAGCAATAAAATTGGGAGACCAACAACATGGGCAGATGCTTTGTACAATGATACTCTAACAATAGAGCACAGTGAATCACCTCAGCAAAATTTGCACTTTGCTCATCCATGCGGGGTACAGCCAATTAATCACAGCGCATCCTGTCATTAGCCTGTTTTAGACAAATAACTACTATAATTACATGGCCTCTGTTTTATATTTGTCTGAGAGGTTGTAAACTTATCATCTGGTCTGGGATCACACTGATAACAGCACCAGAAACTAATTCTCAATGCTTCTAATCTTTGTCTAATAATCTCACTCTATTATTCACATCACTCTGACACACACACACACACACACACGTACAAGCAAACAAACAGACAAGCAAGATACACAAGGAGCAGCTGGCAGATGGAAAGAGTTCTAAAGTCCAGACAGTCCAGGGTGAAAGAGGACATAGCGTATCATCTTTTCCAATTGAATTTCAGTCTTTAAATACCTTTGTGTGCCACCGAGACATCATGCTATCGCTGCCTTGTTTATTCTTTCAAATGCTCTCACTTCTCTGATCCATCCATCCACATAAATAGCTGCTCAAAAGGGCATTCGCAATTACAGTAAAGCCAAGTGTGATGCAGTGAGAGTAAGACACGATGCCCGGGGCTCAGATGAGTGCCAGTTGACCTTCTTTACACGTTTAATAGTAAGCCAGCTATCAAGATGCTTTATGAATATAGAGAAAAGGAAAAAGAGATAGAAGCAAATAACTGCACCATGTGTGCTACAGGCATGAATGATGCTTCAAATCAACTCCCAAATCTGATGATTAAGCGGAAAACCCTTTTTAATTTAGCTATAGGTACACTATTCAAAGGTTTGGGGTAACTATATCAGTAATATATTTTAATGTTTTTGAAAGAAGTCTTTTATTCTCAAAAAGGCTGCATTTATTTGATCAAAAATACTGAGTTGGCATTCAGATGTAAACAAAGAAGCCTGCACTGAGTCGTATGACAATGATTCAAATTGTCGAATAAAGTGGTTATTTTTGTTTTGTTTTGGTGCACAAAAAGTATTCTCATCACTTCATAACATTAAGGTTGAACCACTGTAGTCACGTTGACTATTTTAACCATGTTTTCAACCTTTCTGGACGTCAACAGGTGCAATGACATTGCTGCCTATGTGTGGATCAGGTACCCTTCGGATTTCATCAAAAATATCTTAATTTGTGTTCAGAAGATGAACGAAGGTCTTACGGGTGTGAAATGTCATGAGGGTGAGTAATTAATGACAGAATTTTCATTTTTGGGTGAACTAACCAAAAAATGTGCAATGAACGTTTTCTTCAGAAAAAGATCTTGAGACACATCCCATCTACTGCACACTTCAAGCATTACACAAGCTTGAGGAACTCACATTACTTTGAGGGATTGATTAAGTCATTGTCTCTGTTAATTAAAGAAAGTGGAGAGGGTGAGCGAGCGAGAGAGAGACCCAAGGCTGACAGTTATTGTGTGTGGTGTGTCCACACTCGCTCGAGTAACTGCGGACCTTGTCTGTCCTTATATTTATCATCACTTGCTTTAAGCAGCCAATGAAACATAAAAACTGGACACCTTCTAGCTTTTGACTGCCAAGGCCAAAAAGCAGTTCGCTATGGCTCTAATTGTGTCCTGTCCACTCCGTTTTTCCACACTCCTCTTTTTCCATCTTTGGCAGGCTTGTCATTTGAAGTCCACAGCCTGCAGGAATAAGCCAGAGAACAGAGTTACTGTGGCAAAGCCACTCGTCGCTTCTCGTCTCTAAACGCTCAGGGGTAGGAACTCTTTTTCAGGGTCACATTTCACCAATTTGCACATTTTACATTTACATTTGACATCAGTTTACTTCATGCTGCTGCTTGAAAGATAAATATAAAGTAATTAAGGAAATAGAAATGAAATAAGTCCTCATTATGAGTGAAATCTGCTTTAAAATATGATATGCAATTAAACGGACTTCAAGCTGATCTTAAAATGGTTGTCTTCCTCCACCATTTCATATTTTCTTCATCTTATCATCTGTATATCATTATTCATCTAGAGGTCAATGGTCTTTTCCGAAGGAAGCCCATTAAAGGCCTTGTTCTCCTGCCATCATCTGATTGTCCTACATAAACACCAAATTATATCTTCACTCCAAGAGGTCGTAAGGACACAAAGTGGCAATGTGTAATCATCAATGCACATTACCAGGACCCGATTCCCCTTTCAGCTCTGTATTTCACATGCACATGTACACAAAAACATATTGATTAACTGTCAGATCACAGGTAGTGTAAAGGCTGAGTAAACTATCTGAGTTATCTTCTGTTTTAAAGACCCCATTAAAACATTTTTTGTTTTATGACATTTTTTTTATCCATGTTTAGGGTCCATGTGCACCTATTTTTACTGAGGAGGCTGTCCAGACTTATTTGGTATCCTAGGTAAAATAAGTGTAAGACTTGTTACTGTAGCAGGTCAGTATATCCTCTTAATGGTCAAGGATCGTTGATGGCCCCAGATTATTGTTGTTCAACATTCACTGCACTGTAAAACATCATTAGTATCATTAGAAAGATTAAGGACTCCAGCTTTGATATTTGACCATTGTTTATGATAAAACCGGGTTGCAGTGACATTAATTTCTTAATTTATGTCAGGAGTGCAAAATAATCAATCTGTAATGTATGATATTTTAAATAGAATATAAACAATACTACAATAATATAAAGCCAGACAGTCACATCATTACCACATGGCACAAGCTGATGTTCAAGGGAAAATTTACATATCTTTCTAATTTGACATGCAATATCTCAGGAAGGAAATAAGCTTGGGGGATCATTTTTTGGTGATGTTCCTCTATATGTGAGCTGTATCTGGAACAAATTTTGTGGTGATTGCATGAATAAATCAAAAGTTACAGCATTTGGAACAAAGGTAGGCATTTTTAAATTTTTTTGTTTGTTTTTGTTTGTTTGTTTTCTGAGTGACATGCACAAAAATAATGACTCATAACTTCAAATCTCTAGCAAGGAGATTCAAAAGGTTGGTATCATTTGAAAGAAAACTTTTTACGTTTTTAAATAAAAAATAAATAAATTTGGGATTTATGAGAAATGAGAAACTGCTGATAAAATACAAAAAATAAAAGTTTGCTCAAAGGAAAATTTTACATATCTTTCTTATTTGACATGCAATAACTATCCACCTTATTCCAACGCCCCATGACGCTTTGCGCGAATTATGGGTGTAACTTTGGTTAAGCTGTAAACAGTCAGTGAAAGACTCGCTCTATGAGTGCAATTATACGTTTTATTTTTAAACTGAGTACAATGAGATGACATTATTCTACTCACCCTTCAACCAACGAACATTAAAAGGACATTTAAAAGTGTAAAAGCATCAACAAGGTACTTTCAACAGGCCATGAAAAAGCACAATTCTTTCCACAGCAATAACGGATGGGTTAAAATAACTATAGTGATATATATCTGTATTCTGTAATATACGTTGCCTTAATAAAAAATGTTCAAGAACTTCAGCATTGCGTGATACTATTTCAAAGTGATTTCCATCATTTTTACAGATAATAAATTGTATTTACCTGTGAAAACAAACCTGGAAAGAGACGTGAGGCTTTGAGGAGAAAAACAAGAGATTCTTTGTGCATTCCAGTGAATTATTAAGGCGAGACACCCCAGGTGAATAGGGTAAAAAAATTAACTAATAGATATAACCATACTTCCCCAGCTGATTGATTACATTAAAAATTGCAAACATTTTTTGTATTACAAGTTTTCTAAAATGTTATGTTTAAATATGCAAATGAGGCGTTATCTAATTAAATATGCACTAATTTGCATACACTTCTAGAACAAAAATCTGAATATTGGATGACATCAAGTTCAAAATTATTGTTTAATTTTTTGGACATATTAAATTCAAAGGTTTTTACAGAGGGAATTTTGGATATCTCTTTTTATCACTCCATAAATCAGAAAATACTATCAACAGCCAGAAAAAAAATTATTTTCACCATTTTTTTAGGAATAAAATGTTGTATAAAATCAGGCAAATTATATATAAACAAATCCCTCTGTAAAAACCTTCAGAATATAGATGAAATAAAATTGATAGATGGAATAAAACTGTAAAGTTTGGTGTATGTAAGTTCTGCTGAAGTGGAGATTTCTGACTCAGAGCAGAAGAAAAAACTCATTTTGAGAAAACGGCCTTTAAAGATATTTACTGTAATTGAAATCTATAAACGCAAAGAGATAAAGTGCTATAAAATATCCACTTAAAATTGTATTTTGGATGTTTTCTTTCCACCAGTCTGAAAAAACACTTTATAAAAAGCCAAAAAGTGCAAAATCTCAAAATTGACAGGTGCCTGAAAAAACAGTGTTTTTGCCTGTAGTGTCTCCCCTTAATGGGGTATATCGTAAATTATATCGGGAGAACAGACCACAGATGTGCAGTATATGTTGTCCTTTTTCATACTATTACAGCAGTATGCAAAGAGACAAAAGAAAATAATCACGAGGATAGAAAGCAGCGACTGAAAAGAGCTCTTGCCATAGATATTCTTGTTATAATATGTCACGTTAAAATACCAAGCGTTACGTTATTCTCATGATGTCTGAAAATAAAACATGAAAGAAGAATTGACAGCTCATTCAGTCAAACTGATAAGGTTTATTTGTAGGGCAACCTTATGATTTGGAACGATTCGTTTCAGTCTTTTTGAATAAAAGGTCCCCAAACCAGAAGTGCAACCCATAATTCGAAACGCAGTAGGCTAGTCAGGAATAAGGTGTATAAGGAAATAAGGAAATAAGGTAGGAGGACAATTCTTTTTTGGTGATGATCCTCTATAGCTGTATCTGGTTCAAATTTTGTGGTGATTGCATAAAGAAATCAAAGGTTACAGCATTTGGAACCAAGGTAGCCTTTTTTGTTTAGCCCTTGTCGCCCCCTAATGGGCATTTTTAAAATTGTTCTTTCACATGGAGTAACTCGTGATCGACACATGGGATTATGTTGATCTTGGACTCATTTCAATCGGGAGAATCCACTGTAAGTAATGTTATGCCATTTTCTACAATCTATGCATGTTTCATGAAGTTATAAGAGAAAATGCCATGTGATAGCTACATTTTAGTTTTAGTTAGCATCTGTGCGCCTGTGGAGTTTTATGTGTCGTAATTGCGTGAGCAATATCTCGTGATTGGCTTATTGGATTATGCTGAGGTTAGACTCATTTTAATCATGAGAATCTGCTGTAAATAATGCTGTACAATTTCCACAATCGGAGCATGTTTCATGAAGTTACGAGCCAAAACGTGACATAAATGATGCATTGGTTTATTATTTACATATGGGTCTTGTGGAACTTCACGTACAAAAACTCGCTCAAGTTTTGTCGAAGCCCAAAACAATTATACTCGTCGTATTCTTCTCAGTGAGACCTTTCAAATGACATAACAAATGATTATCTGAGCAGTATGATGCTTTTGATACATTGTACATAGTCCAAAAAAAAAAAAAATTCATAAATTATGATTTTTTAAAATTATTTTTCAGCAAATAACTCAGCAGTACTTAGGAGTTAATCAGAGTGGCTACATTCATTTTAAGTTCAAACTCTAAGCTTTCAAATGACAACTATTTTGTAGGGGTGTAACGATTCACTCGTTTTCTCGATGCATCGATTACAAATCCTTACGATGCATATGCATCGATCTCGAAATGTTTTTTAAATCGTGAATCGTTAATTTCGATTCTATAGTGATTCAGTGTTTTAAAATATATAAACATTAAATTATTACATGCACGAACTGATGGAGACATGGCGTCATTTGCCCTCACAGCTCTCCTTCACAGACGCGCTGCACTCTTTACCAACTTACACTGGATTGCGCTCGCGCTCCATCCGTAGCTCTCATTGAGCAGCCCACGTTTGAGCTCTCCTCAGGACGGCCACTACTGCTATTCACATGAGCAGATGACAGTCTCTATTGAGACAGCAATAGTCCTCCTGAGTCAAACCGATCAAGCCATTGATAAAGCAGCCAAGTCATTGCGTGGTCACTACTGTTGAAATAAAACGCTTTTATTGCGTGGAAACGTCACTGTTATTTTCTATAAGATAAAATACTGAAGTTTTATGGAAGTGGGTCATACCATTGACATTACCTGAGCAGCTGAAGTAAAACCCCGCTTATTCAAGGGCGTGCATCTATTGCATGGATGGAGCAAACACAATGTAAATGTCTCATACGCACAGTTCCAATGAATGATAAATGAAATTTAACTTAATGTTGTTAAACTGAATGTGCAAAGGAAACTGCTGAAATAACTACAACATTAACAACACCGAAATAAGAGCGCGTGGTTTATCTATCAATCAGACTATAGCAACAGTAGAAACCCAGCGCATTTTCTTTCAGAATCATCGTAAGGAAAATTATCAGTATAAAGAGAACAAAGAGGGCTTTTATAACTATTCCATGAAGAAAAGTTAGTTTAGGATTTGTTGGGAAAGTGCATATTCTAAGGTAGTCTCTCCATGTAAGCATTAGTATGTTTAATGTACCTGGAACACTTTAATAAGATTGTGTAGCAATTAACACTGTCCTACACGATAGTTAACATGAACTAGGCCTAACAATACTTTTAAAGCCTTTTAAAATTTTGGCTTATGTAAATTTCTACAGATGCCAATTTTTAGGCTATTAAAATAAAGTTATGTAGCATCATTAAGAACTAACATAAACTTACATTAACAATGGTCAAAAGGTTTTTTTGCCATTGCTCTCTGACCCCCTGAAGGCCGCTGTGTAATTTGCACCCTGACTAAAGCCAAGTTTACACTACAGGACTTTAAACGTCGGCAGATCGCTGTGCTGTTCAGACTATGTGACTTGCTGTGGAGTCTTGAAGTTGTTGTGGTGTTCACACTACATGACACTACGTAAATGATCTGAAACAGAAGGTTACACATTACACAAGCTGACAACAACTGTCACCCAACGACTTTATTTGAAAATGGATGTTGGGAGGAAATTAGATTAAATTTTGAATTCAATTTAATTAAAATTAAAATAACCCTTTCACACATAAGTTTAAAACATTCTGGCTGACCTCCCAGAGTTAAGTCGATGTCACCTGTTGGAGTTTGGGTTCCTTGGCGCTGTCACCTTTGGCTTGCTTAGTTGGGGACACTTGACATTTGACTCGACATTTGATATTCAACAGTGCTTTGATCTGCCTGCATTGACACTATTCTTTAAGAGCTGCTGTGCAGCCAAAATTATATACCAGTTATCAATGTAAAGCTGCTTTGACACAATCTGCATTGTAAAAAGCGCTATATAAATAAAGGTGACTTGACTTGACTTAAAGCGACTGTTATTTTAGAACGTTTCCCTTTATTGTTTCCATGACAACGCGTCATGCTTGTCACGTGACACACCGCGGCCAGCCGGCCACACTGTATGACAGACATCGCTTTTCTCACCATGTCATCAACTATCTGATATTCCGAGTCTCAAATATGTGCAAGTGAGTGTTTTGTCATTTAAAAACCTATGTACTGACCTTGATCTTAATATATATAATGTGAATTCATCCATTTGTCCCGAAATACATGTGGTCGGTGAACTGGGAGAACAATAGAGTGAGTGAGCTTTATAGTCACTTACAAAATGTGTGTCTAATATGAATAAACGTCGGCAAATTATATTTGAATGGATTGTTATTGCTGCTTCCATAGACATCAGTGTATATTTCATTGGCTGTTGTGTCGCGACACGTTACACCACAGGATATCGAGTCGGCCGACAGCTCCAGATATTTACCATGCTAGATATTTGTCTGGCATCCGCGAGGTGTCGGCGACGCATCAGCAAGCCTCTTTGATGTGTCGTTGAGTAGTTCACACATAATGATTGGCGAGCGCCGATCACTCGCTGATTTTCCCCCGATCACAGCCCGACCTGTCGGCGAGTTCATTAACTTGCAAATCGGGCTTAAAATCCTGTAGTGTAAACTTGTGATAAGACACATTGGGGAAAGCATTTCAATAACCCTAAATGCATATAAAAATGCAGAATCTAATCGAATCGCATCGATGTTTTAATGTGAATCGTTCTGAATTTTCAAAATTCGCTCTTGAATCGAATCGAACACCTATGAATCCTGAATCGAATCGATTCGCTGTCTACCCAAAGATTCACAGCCCTACTATTTTGTGATGATTATGGCAGGAGTTTTGAAAAATATGATTATTAATTTTTCTGTGGCTAGGTGGCGCCCGCAGGCGGTACACTCAGTTTTAGATGATTCAGCACTCGTTAAAAGTTGAACAAAATGGTTGGATGCATTAAAAAAGCTGAGTTTTAAAATGATACCTATTTTGAGTTATTCTTCTCAGTGGTTGCTTAGTAATTTGATTATGAATTTTTTCGCGGATGTGGGGTGGGGTGGGGGGACACTTTGGGCTTAAGGGGTTAAACAGTCTGGTTGAGTGTTTACTGTTAGCTAGTCCTGCAGCGCGACATCAGAGTACCTCTGAAAGCCTCCACCTCCCCAGCTCCACCTGTCTAGATCTGCATGGGATTTCTGCATGTCTGTTTATGCAGCAGCAGCATATCTTACAGGCTCACACCAGCATTTCTGTGTAGCAGATATAGTCCACCAAGACCAAACACATTAACATTGCCATGTTATGCTAAAACTATTCACAGAGTTGTCATGATTGAATCATAAATACCACCTGCCATCAATATATGCAGCAACAGCACAGTATCCTTCTATTGATGACCGTGAACCTCTTCATCACAATGATCACCCTTTAGATTTAGGTTCTAAATCTAATATCTCCAAAACCCACAAAAGTTTAAATTCTTTCTTCATCACTGTCTGAGTCTGGCCGGTGGTGGTGAGAACTATTCCACACCTGAATGCTAAATATCTCCAGTGTTTTTATTGGGACAAACGTGCCTGCCTATGATGTTAAATAAAGGCTAATGCCATTTTGTTCAATATTTTCCATCACAAATTTCTGTTTGAATTGAAAATATGTCAACACAGGAAAGGAAACTGTTTATCAAAACATTTGATTGGGTTTTTAATCACTAAGACATGCTCAGCAGGACATAAATAACTGTCCTGCTGCTAAAGAGAAATATATAGTATTTACTATCTCTCTCTCTCTCTCTCTCTCTCTATACACACACAGGTTCAGTAGATATACTAAAGTGCTAAGCATCCTGCTTTAGAATCAAAGAGTGAGTGTGTCAGATATTAGTGCTGGAAACCCACACACACTCAAGCAACTACACATTTCAACATTTTATATTGAAAGTTCAACTTTTTTCTTTTCTAGCGTGGTGTGGAGTTTCTAGAGATTAATAAAAACACCCTCAGAGAGACTGTGAATCATTTCTTCCAAGAGCTTTTAGAGCCTTTAAGGGCTCAGAGCCAAACAGAGAGAGCTCTTAGAAACACATTTTTCAAATATGAACTTCTGGAGTAGATAGACGATTTCTTCTCACTCTACAAACAAAGGATGTGATGGTTTCATTGGGTTGTTAAAGAAATATTCTGGGTTCAGAACTAGTTAAATTCAATTGACAGTACTTATGACCAGTGTTGGGGGTAACGCATTACAAGTAACTTGAGTTATGTAATCAGATTACTTTTTCAAGTAACTAGTAAAGTAACGCATTACTTTTTCAATTTACAACAAAATATCTAAGTTACTTTTTCACCTTTATTGACTGACAGCTCAGCTGTCCCCATGTTGAGAGAAATAAAGGTCAGAGGTGTTGTGTGCGCTGTGTGAACATGATGGATATTGTAGTTCTAGACTAAAACATTCAGTATTCCTCAAAATGAATAGAATTGTACACAAACCTGTAATAATGAACTATACTAAATTACACAGATATTACTTTATGTATTTAATCTTACTTTATTAACCAATGTCTTTGCTGCTGACATTCAATGATTACATGAATAATTTAGATTAGATTTTAAAAAACAAACAAGCAAGCCCAGCCCAGGTGAGAAAAAATAATGCAAAAGTAATTAACTTTCCATAAAAAGTAACTAAGTAATGCAATTAGTTACTTTTTTAGGGAGTAACGCAATATTGTAATGCAGTACTTTTAAAAGTAACTTTCCCCAACACTGCTCAGATTGTCACTCCGTTTCTTTAAAAAAGCAAATATCGATGAGGCACAAAGTGGAAGTAAATGGAGACATTTTTATTATTATTATTATTATTATTATTTAAGGGAAATACAAGATCAGAAATGTGAAGCTTTTAATATTATAGGCTACAAACATGATTTTTTTTTTTTTATGATGCACTTTATATGATGCATATTTGTTAGTCATACATAAATGAAACAAGAATGACATTTATGTAATAGTACTAAAAAACAGAATGTGTTTTAAATACAATAAACAGGATTATACATTTGTCATTAATACATCCATTTTATTATATGTAAACCAATCTCAAACATTTAACTAAATGAAGCTTGATTGTTGAACCATATTTGTAATTGATTAAATGTAATTTTTTGTGCTTATTTCAAGGAATTTTAATAAATAGATTTTGAAAATATGATTATTTAAATAACATAAAATAGATGCAGATATTTAATAAACTATGCCATGATTTATTTACTTTTTTTCTTCAGTATTTTAAATCTACATTATTGTATTATTTTAGCTGTAAAGTTTTTAATCGTCATTTCACGGTCGTTTTAAGTTTTTGGCTAATGTATTGTCATGGAAACAAGTTGTAAAATAAGATGAAACTTTCCATTTTTTCCACATTATATAGTTCACAGATCACAGCGGGAGTTCTGTGTGTTACTGTGGGATCCATAGTGATGGAGAACATTGAACTTTGCACAGCACTCTGAGATCAATGTTAACTGCATGGTGACATGAGCAGCCAGCCTAATTTCCCCCCACCAGCGCCTGCAGTGCACCAATTATAACCCAACAGAGGGAGGTGAGAAGAAAGACATGCAGGTTTGTGTGCAGAAGTTCATTTTCAGGAAGTGCGTGTATGTTTGAATTCCTGTCCTTGTTTGTTTACTCATTGCAGAACAGGATGCGAACAGGCAGCATGTATCTCATCTCTCATCTTCTCAGCACCTGTCATGAGGAGGAGCTGGGACTCGTGCCAATCGCCCGCTCCTCCCTTCACAGAAACATATTAAGCAGCCAAGTATCTTACACACATGCAAAACTCTCTTTTGTAATGCTTTATTGCAGTTATTGTTCACTTCATCTGTTTTATAAATCTGTGTACCTCAAAATATACCACAACTTCACTTAAAATTGTATTGCTTTCGTACTGTGGTATCAAATGACAATACCATGAAACTTAGCCATTTTCCTATCGTGTTATATGTCTATCGGCCTACTCCATTCTTCAAAGAATACAGATTACCGTACGTTCAGAATTTCTTTCATGTTGCGAGCTGTGGTTTTTATTCACTGAAGCGTGTTTCAGACTAACTGTAATACGAAACTGGGATACTGAACTGGGATACGAAACTACTGCAATGTCATTTCACCCATTAACACTTTCATGGTACAGAACTGGTTCATTGCTTTTGTCTACAAGACAAAGATCAAGTCACCATGACGACTTTATTAAACAGCGCATGTTCACTTCTTCAACTGCAGAAGGGAGTAACTCGTTTGAGTTTTGTGAGGTAAAACGTTTCAAATTATAGCCTCAGATATGTTTAGCATATAGTTTAATGTTTGATAGAGAGATCCAGGAGGATTATAAATCTAGAAAAATGAGCATTATGTTTTTGGTGTTCTTTGATGTTATGGAGTTTTTGATTTATCACAGTAACTCGAATCATTTGAATTCATTCATTCCTTCACTGATCATTTTGGCATGTTACATTGTTACGCCAACAGAATATATACAACATAACACACAAATGATACAAGAGTATCATTTGTGTGTTATGAATGACTCAAATCACCCTCTCATTCAACCAAAACATTATTTGTTTTTATAATTAAATGTTAAAGCTGCAGTTTGGATCATTTTAACCAAAAAAAGTTACAAAATCAATTTTTGAGCAAGTACATAACCAGCCAGAGTTCAAAGCTATCTCCTTACCTTAGCCCGATTCACAACGGTCAGCTTGTAATAATGTTTTATAATAAAATTGGTGCAGGTGGGTTTCTGCGGGAAGTTCGAGCATGCAGCCGTTCGTCTTTGCGTCATTAAGTAACATCAGTTTACATTAAGAAGGAGTCCCAGCTAGTAGCTTTATCATGTGAGGATGCTGCAGGTGATGGATCATTTATAGCCTTTTCTCAAAGCAGCTGGAATAATTAAACTTAACATTTTGATGGTGGATTGTAATCCAGAAAGATCCAAATGACAATCATCAGTGACAACTGGAGATTCACCCAAAAAGCAAAAGACGTCGGAAATTGAAATCTACAGGTAACACTAATGCACACTAAATACACACAGTCACACAATGCTGATGTTGTTAACATTAACAATTTGAGAACAAAGAATAACAATAATAATAATTTGCACGGTTTGATGTGATCCGAGGTAAGTGAGATCATTAGATTTAATCACCGATTTATTGTAATGCTTTTTTCCCCTCAGTCTGTCAGAACAAAAGTGGCAGACATGTTACTTACTTGTTCAGATGACATTTTCCGGTGAAAATTCTTATATTGGTCATACTTCAAGACTACAATCTGTGATTCTGAAGTACAGAATCCACACCGGTGACAGCAAACATTAGATTCATCCGCTCTGAGGATGAAAAGATGATCATTCTGCAAATAACTGCAATTACAAGTTTCAAACAGAGATGGTGATAAAGAGGCAAAACTTACAGACTGCAGCTTTAAAAACAATTCGTTATGGTATTATTTTACTTTATTAAAAAAAATAATATATATATATATATATATTACGAATCTTTAAGAAATGGTGTTCAAAGTGTGAGCAGTGAATGAGAAGAAATAATTTACCACTGGCAACATGGAAAATAAAAGTTATCTGAAAAGTAGGCTATTGTTTTAGGATAACCTCAAAGTTTGCTTTTCTTCCCTACAATGTACAAACTGTTATTGTTTTGTATGAAACAAAAAGTAGGCTATTGTGTTCTTGTCAACTTGAAAAGCTAATTTAACATAAATAAAATGTTCTTGTAGGCCTATATCTTATAATTTCGTCCTGTTGTGGAAGTGAAAGATGGCAGGGCGAAAATCACGGAACAGTATTTCTGTGAAGATGTGCCCTCAGCAGAGAGCTCGTCACGAAGCCTACAACGAGCCGTCTAAAGAAACACAGAGATGGATGGCAGAGGCAAGACAGCGCGTGTGCACACATCTAAATCATCAAAAATCCCGTCAGGTCTGCAACCCCAACGCTGCTGCCGAGCGTCAGAATCAACTCACAGCACAATTAAAAGCCGCCGAGGCCAGGAATCGTGTTAGACAACTGAGACTACACCATCAAGACCTAAAGGCAAGGTGTTGTTTGTTTGTTTGTTTGTGTTTGGTTGGTAGGTTCCCTCAGTATATTCGTTTTTACGTTGCCCTGGCCCATAGCAGTTTGTACTAAGCGGTGTGATTGTTATACAGCCGTAGCCATTTGCAGTGACAGACATTTTGTGTGTCGCAAAGTTTGCTCCTTGAGTTTGTTGTGGTGTTGATTCACATTGTTTCTAGATTATTGTGCAGAGTGATCAGATGCATTTTAAATATTTGGAAAAAGCTTAAAGGGATAGTTCACCCAAAAATGGTCCCATCATTTACACACCCTCAATCCATCCTAGGTGTAGGTGACTTTCTTCTTTCAGTGATTCTAGTTTATAAAGTTATAAATATGGATATTTTTCTTACAAAAATGCATTGCTTCACTTCAGAAGATCTTTATTAACCCCCTGGAGCTGTATGGATTACTTTTATAATGGATGGATGGGCTTTTTTGGGGATTCAAAATACTATTACTATTCACTCCCATTATAAAGCTTGGAAGAGCCAGAATATTTTTTAATATAACTCCGATTGTGTTTGACTGAAAAATGCTTGTCGTATACACCTAGGATGGCTTGAGGGTGAGTAAATTATGTGATATTTTTTTATTTTTGGGTGAACTAAAACTTTAATTGGCCAAAAGTTTGTTCTTGGGTTCTTGTGTTAGCAATGGTTACCTCCGAAGAAAGTGCAGCCATCATCGCTTTGCATCATAATGGCCTCACATGCAAGGAAATTGCTGCAAAAAATATTACTTTTAAAATAACCATTTATTGGATCATCAAGGAGAGAGGTTCAACTGCAGTGAAGAAGGCTTCAGGATGTCCCAGAGTGTCCAGCAAGTGCCAGGACTGTCTCCTCCTGTCTCACCACCAGTGCAGAACTGCTCAGTATTGTCAGCAGGTGGGTGTGAGAGCATCTGCATGCACGCTCAGGCCAAGACTTTTGGACAATTGCCTGGTGGACAATGGCCTTTTTCATGGAAAGAAGCCACTTCAGAAAAAGATCAAGGAAATTCTGCAGGAAGTACAAGGATTGGACAGCAGAAGACAAAGTTATTTTCTTTTTTGAGGCCCCCATCAGACTCTTTGAGACATCTGGAAAATTGTTTGTCCGGAGAAGAAAAGGTGAACGCTACCATCCTGCGTCCTGTGTCGTGCCAACAGTGAAGTATCCTGAGACCATTCATGTGTGGGGTTGCTTTTCATCCAAGGGAGTGACCTCTCTCAGAACTCTGCCCCAAAACAATGCCAGGAATAAAGAATGGAATCAAACCGTCCTGCAAGAGCAACTTCTTCCAAAGAACCAAAAGCAATTTAATTATGATGATCCATGCATTTTCCAGCATGATGGAGCACCTTGACAAGGCAAGAATGATAATGACGTGTCTCAGAGATCGTTACATTGAAATTTTGGATCCATGGACAGGCAACTCCCTAGATCTTAATCCATTAGAGAACCGGTGGTCAATCCTCAAAAAGCAAACGGACAAGCAGAAGCCCACAAATTGTGATCAACTCCGAGCATAATAAGGCAGGAATGAATCGCCATCAGTCAGGATTTGGCCCAGAAGCTGACATCCAGCATGCCAGAGTGAATTGCAGAGGTTATGAAGAAGAAGGGACTGTAAATATTGACGCTTTGCATAAACTGAATGTTTTTGCAAATAAAGCCTTTAAAACTTATGAAATGGTTATTGTTTTACAATATATCATAAAAAAATAATCTACAAATACTGATGCAGCAAACTTTGCAAAACACTAAATTTATGTCACTGCCAATACTTTTGGCTATGGCTGTACATAGTTATCCATGATTAATTAATTTATTTTTACATGTAAGAGCCATATTTAGCTGGTCATATTTTTAACATTTATACTGTCGTGCGGCCACATACATGTAAAATAAAACTGCTTTATTGGGTTACTTACAGTATATGACTGGAGTCTTTATCTCATTTAAAGTTGGCATGAAATGAAATTTTTCTAAATGCATGCTATTGATCTTACTGTACACAATTTGTGCATGCATATGATTTTTTGTTTGTTTGTTTTTTACCTCACTCAATGTTTAATCAAAATGTCATAACTCGATCTTCTGGTGAAACGACAGACTTTTCTTGTAAAATGTACTCCAATAATCTTTGTTTTATTTACAACTTTAAGAAAATCATTTTACAGTCATTTGATGTAATTTATTTGGAGTTAAAAAAAAAACTAAGTGCACCTTTAATCGAAAAACATTACATGACCCTCTGGATTCACACAAGTGTGAACATGTTATTGTTTTAAATCTCACCCAGTTCTTTGGAAGGATACTCAATAGAGCATTTGCCTCCTTGACGCTTGCCTAAAAGTCTAATCTCTCTCCTTTGCAAATTGTCAGGAGCAGGAAATTAACTTAATGATTTCATGCCAGTCTAACGCGCAGAGGGCTGTACGCCTGGAGCATTTACTCACTGTGAGAGAGAGGAAGATAAACCACACAGACTGCATGGACCAATTACAGGTGGATATTTTTTATTTAAAAGGCATCAAATCTCATAGATACCCTTTTTTTATTATCAGTATAAATGTACTGTAGCTCCAGGAAATGTGCGAGTCAAGCCCCAAAATGTTCTTCGATGCCTGCTCTACAACAGAAGTAGGAGCAGAGGGACTCTGATCTTTGCTTCATATCCCCTTTCCCTCTGCTGTAATGCAATAATAAGGTTAGGCAGCCCCTAGTTGACAATTTCTCATTGACCGTCACAGTCCTGATGCTATCTGCTAAATAAGCATGACCAGAGAGAGAGAGAGAGAGAGAGAAAGCTCCAGATCTCACATATTCTAACAGGTGGAGGGACATGCTCCAATTATCTCTCCTCAGCAGGCAGATATTTAAGTGACTGCTTCTGTTTTGTCTCAGCCTTTATTTAAAAAAAAAAAAAAAAAAACTTCATAAGAATCTTGACAACAGAGATCCTAATCTGACTGTCCTTTCAACGTCATGTTATCTTTAGTAGTAAAATGTCAATGCGGTGCCAAGTGTCATCTGTGTAACATCAGCAGACTTGATCAAACTTGATGCTGCCATGCGAGACCCTACACTGATGGAACTGATGTTAAAAGGACTCAGATTGATCTGTTAAAAAAAAGAGCACACCTAAATCAAACATGCATGATTTATTGATCTGTAGATCAATACTTGAGGTCTTCAGTAAATATAAAACTTAAAGGTGCAATATGTAAGAATTTTGGGTAACATTTTATTTTACAGTGTCATTGTTACATATGTTACATGTAGTTACTGTAGTAATAACTATAAATTATGCATAATTACATGCAACTAACCCTAAACCAAACCAAACCCTAATCCTAACCCTATAGTAAGTACATGTAGTTACTTAATATTACTCAGTACTTAAATATATAATTACAGTGTAACAAAGACACCTTAAAATAAAGTGTAACCGAATTTTGCAGTAAAATATCCAAAAGCCACTAGGCCAGTGTTATATATTTTGTTCACTTGAGTTCTTACAATATCCCACATGTTTGCAACTATTTGTAAATCGTGAGAAAATTGCAATTTTAACCAATTTTAATCAATGGCGTCATACCCGCGTTACCCTCGGTTTCCGGTTTTATTTTGTAGAAACCATGGAAACACAAAAGACGCTTTAATATATTACATGTTTTAATAGACAAGGGAACAACTGTTTGGTTACATTTATAAACTAATTATTGATATATAGCTCAACACGTTTAGTCTTATTGTTTAAATCTAATTTTCTTGATTTTTTGCGAGTACCATGCTTTACCATGCCTCAGAGAAAAACACTATTTTGTGAAGTGGCTAACATAGCATAATCAGATGCAGCTTTATTTTTAGTAACAGTAATACAGAATTTTCTCCATCATACAATACGTTTTAAAATTAATTGCATGCCATTTATCGACACAAGCCATCCAGCATTTAATATGATATTCTAAAATCGATCTATCTTACTGCAGTGTGTCTCAAACAAGTGTCTCACAGCAGCCGCCGAGCGAACGCACAGAGTAACGTTATAACATCGTTTTCAACACACTCAAATGTATCTGATATGATAAACAGAGCTGCGTTACCTCATACTCATGACCGGAAAAGCGGAAGCGGCGCCGGCGACTGTGACATAATAAAAGTTCTGCTGCTCGTGAGGCGTGTGTCGCGCAATCGCTCCAGCGTCCTCGTTCAGCTCCCACAACACTCGCTCCTGCTCTGCTTCATACTACAGTAACGTTAATAATCACATCCATGCAATTGTTTCCACTGGCTGTGAGGTGAAGACCACATGTCCCAAGATTCCGCGCTCAAACTTGGCGTCATCAATCTACGCCTTTGTTTTGAATAGGCCTCTAGCGGACAGAAAATTTACATATTGCACCTTTAAAACCGTTCAAGAGATTGTATGTATTTTTAATGCTAAAGGCCTCTGTAAGCGTATACAGGTTCTTTTTTTCACTTAACGGAATAGTTTCCCAAAAAGTTTGTCGTTTGAGTGCATGATTGATGACAAAATTTTCATTCTCATGTTCCAAACCTGACTTCGTTTTTTTCTTTTTTTTTTTTCTGCGGAACACAAAAGTAGATATTTTGAAGAATGTCTCAGTGGTTTTTGTTGCCCAAATAATGAAAGCAGTTGTTTTAGTATTATTTATATACTATCAGTTTTTTAATATTTTAAATTAGCTTGTATATTTTGAGTGTTTCATTTTAATTTTAGTTAAAATTTTAGTGATTTTATGTGATATTTTTATATTTAGTTCAGTTTTAGTTTTTATTTATTTCTAATTAGTAATTTTATTTCAATCATGACAACTCTCTTAATAAGTTTAGCATGTTATTGAATATGGCAATGTTAATGTATTTGGTCTTGGCGGACTGATTTGCTATGCTGCTGCTGCTGATGATTATTGCTGCTGCTCCAGATCAAGCATGAACTTGCTTCTGCTAATAGATACACAGACACGCTGCTGTGAGAATGTAAGATATGCTGCTGCTGCATAAATAGACATACACAAACCCCGTAGCAGATCTAGTCAGGTGGAGCTGGGGAGGTGGAGGGGTTCAGAGGAAGGACTAGCTTACAATAAACACTGAACCAGACTATTTCAATGTTGAGAAAGCAATCTCATTGGCTTCAAGATCAGCAGAGGCCAATCAGCTTGTGCCATTCGGTAATGATGTGATTGCTTGCAGACTGTGCCATCTAGAGTTTCATGACTGAACTAGATGTTAAGTTCTCCATCTAATATTTGTTTTGTTCAAAGTCATTGTTTTGGACCTCACTGACTTCCATTGTACATACAAAACAGTTTCCAAACATTCTTCAATATCTTTTGTGTACTACAGAAGAAAGAGAGTCATGCAAGTTTGGAATGACACGAGGGTGATTAGACAGAATTTTCATTTTTGCATGAACTATTCCCTTAATTCGACTGCTTATGAAACGTTTATGTTGTAGCGTTCCTCATTTGCAAGTCACTTTGGATAAAAGTGTCTGCTACATGAATAGATGTACATATAAATAAACTTAGAAGTGCATTTTTAAGAACATGAACTTTTCAAATGCATTTTTGACATTTTCTGTTGCTTATCTTTTTTTTGTGCTCTATTTAGAGACGAAGAGTTGAAGAGATCCTAGAGGATGAGAGAGGCCTGACCGTCAACCGCAGATGACTGAAGGCAAAAAGAAACATATTTTCTGAATGATCTGAGACTGAAAATGCAGATTATATTGTGGCCCTGCATGCCATTTTTATGTTTGATTGTACTTTAATGAACCTTGGTTTCTGAGCATAGTAGATATGAACAATAAATGTGTTTCCATCATAGTTTATGCGCATGTTTTCTTATCGGATGAAAAAATGTATCCACTTCAATTGAGCGCATAAGATTTTTATGTGCATTTTTAGAATTTATGCTCATCTTGGCGTTTCCATCCAGTTGTATTTTATGCCATATCCCAAAATGCGCATAGATGGAAACAGCAAATGTTGAAAATTTCAAGAAATATATTACCTTACTACCACAGACCAATAAAGCATTCATGTTTAGGGATGTACTGGTTTCAAAATTCTGGCTGAGGCAATAAGCCGATAATTATTTTGTCATTAATGACCAATATTAAAGTTCTATAATATTTTGTAGAGAGAAAAAAAAAAAGTACAAGTGAATCACATTAAAATACAGTATAAAAATAGTTTAATTATTAGTGCTTTTAAGTATTAACTTGAAGTTCAGTGTTATTTTTGTATTATTTATATACTAGTATAGTGTTAACTAATATTTTGAATGAACTTCTTTATAGACCTTATTCGCCGGAGAAACAAGTGCACCGCCATCTTTATAATATTGTCTTTGAACTTCCATTTTCGCGGTATTTTTTTTTTTTTTGCTGTAAATTTTTCATTTTGTGTAAATTTTACTTGGTGTAAAGGGCACCTGAAATACATACTTGAGTAAAAGTACAGATAGCCTACCTTACATCGAAAATGACTCGACTACAAGTTACAAGTAACCAATTGACTATATGCACGGTTACTTCCTGTTTGCCATTAAGCCAGCTCGGGCATTTCCGGTGAACTGTTAGCTGTTCATTCTGTAGTCGCTGTACATCGACACAAAACCATCAGTGGTTGACTTTTTAATGCTGTATTCATATTTTAATGCAGTTATCACATTTACCTAATTTGCCAATAAACCAGTTTTACTGACTGCAAAAAAGACGAAGCTATTGGGACCGTTTAAAAACACTGTGTCTGTAATTAGACACTCACATTTTTTTCCTCAGCACTTCAAATGTTATTTTTAATGTGATGAGCACTAACATTATTTGTGCATCCTTCTGTGATTGTCCCCATTTGTAAAACTGAATGTTTAAAAATATAGGAAATTCAACATTTGATAGAAAACACAAAAAAGACAATAATTACCACTTTAACCAGCAGGTGGCGGCAAAGTAGCAGTTATTTGCGCAAATATCAGCCATTTCCTCTAATCGTTTTTCAAAAATCTTAAGAAAAACAATAACTTTTCTTGTGAATGAATGACAGAAAGCGAGCACCGCGCTCTCCCTTTATAATCACAGCAGCTGTCAGTGAGTGCAGCGCAAGATCAATGATTTCAGCGCACTTGTAAAAACACACATTTTATTCAATTAATCTAACTAAAGTGCACAATAAATATTTAATTTTTGAAGCTTTTTTTCACATAAAAGTGTGAAAACTGATGGTCAAATTAAATTTAGTCGAGGACGAACAATGAGGTACGTCTTTATTTATTTATTTTTTATGCTGTCTTACGTTTGAATAATTAAATGAATGCTATGCCTGACTATTTAAGTGACTATATTCTGATTATAAACTATGTATTACACTACTGATGCTCAACACACCAGCAAATGACATCTCACCGGAAGTTTTCGAGCCGGCTTATATTATTGCGGAAGTTCTAAAGAACGCATTGCAATTCGACTTGAGTAAAAGTCTTAAAGTATCTGATTTTACCAGTACTTTACTCATGCTGAATGTAGGCTCAGAGATGCACTAGTCCTGAGAGACATGCTGGTGAAAATAAGAAACAATTGATTTGTAAGATGAGAAATCAAAGTTTATTTTCTAAAATCAAAATAAAACTGAACACCTCAATATTGCGTCTACAAACTCTCAAGTCTCAGTTGAGCTCAAGTGCACAAAAAGGCCATAAATAAACCAATATCCTTCAAAAAGATCTTGTCAATATAGCGGATAAATAAAACAATGTTAAGTCAAATTAAAAAGTCAAAGTCTACTGTATGTGCTGGTTTGAGCCTCATCACCAGCTGCAGTCATTTCCTCATCTAATAAATAAAACATCTGCTATCAGCAACTACCTGCTAATGCACTCACATTCACGTAAAGTAGCCTTGTTGACAAGTTTTGGTGAATAAAGGCAAAATGCACAAGATATAGTACCTTCAATGCCCTTAGATGGCGATATCGCTTCTTTATAGCAGAAATATACCACTGTAGAAAAAGTTAGGTGCCATGAAAAATGTAATGTGTAATTGCATTACTCATCACAAATGTATTGGAGTAAAAAGTACATTTACTTGCTCAAAAATGTAGTCAAGTAGAGAGTAAAGTTGCTAATATCTTCAATACTCAGTACAACTACAAAGTAGCCAAAAAGATACTTAAGTACTTCACTGAATTTTAGTAGTTTTATGTTCTTTTGCCTTTTTTTAATAGTTTTTATTTTAAATATTTAAAATATATATTTTGCCAAGGCTACATTTGTAATTTTATTTCAATTAACACAAACAATTTTTAACGCTTTTTAGTTTTATAGTTAATGATAACAACACTGGTTAGATGACAGCAAAGCTAATCTAAATGTAAAATATATCGAAAGTATTGTAAATTGACTGGTATAGGAATGCATCCTAAATTCTGTTCATTTTTATAGATATTCATTTATATTTGAGCAACATCAGATTAGAGGACTAGGACTAACTGTTGTATAAAATCCACTGTGCAGCACTTGCAATAACCAGAAGTCTGAACCTCTGATCTTATTGTATCATATTTCATAGTTTCTGCTGTATCTCCAAACTGGGTTTTGGAAACCAACGGGGGATGCCAAAGTGGAGACTGGATGTTCAGTAATACCATCTCAGCAGATTATGATCGAGAACAAAAACCCATCTAGACAAAATGAAAGTCTTCAGCTGAAGCACAGAGGATTTCAGGGTGAAAAAAGGCCCAGACTGACATTACCGGCAAATAGATGTGAGAGTAAAGAACAAGGCAGCTTGCCATGTCAGTAGCAGACAAACACAGGTTTCTGGCAGCAAGGCTTTTTTGTGTGTGAAGTGTCTGTAAGCATCAGGGGGTGAATCTGGCAGCGGGGGGTCAGACTGAGCTGATGAAGGTGTGCATAGTGTCCGAGTAATAGACTTGCCCTCTAATCACCTTGATGTTATGACAGAAAGGAAGCTAATGATAGTTGCAGTGTGTCAAAGTGCTTTAAGTTGAGAATTACACTCTTATTTCTTCACCCTGAGTGAACATGTGGTTCTCTGCTTCAGAGAGAGGTAAACAAAGTCAGAATTCAACCTAATTATGGCTTAAAGTCATTATGTCAGCATTGTAATTAGAGGGGAGGGAGGGTGAAAGATTGGTCAATTTCATGTCTGTTAGATTAAAGATGGGGTGACGCCGAAGATGACAGGAAGCAGATAACACAATTAGCTGAGCTGCTAAAGGTGGGGAGAGAAAATTGCCCGTAGCCTTAACAACACAGACTATCATTAATTATACCTTTAAAGGAATGGCTTTTTAAAGACATTCTTATTGTGCTGTGCTTAACGAAATAGGTGCTTTTAGGAAGGATATGCGTTTAATCATATGATAAATCAAAATGCGGACTTCTTAATAGTGTATAGAAGAGGGAGTTCAGCCCTACAATGAGGCAGAGAGCTTTACTGACACCAAGTGGTCGTCACATAGGTGTAACCCTCAGCCATTTCCTATAGACTCATCCTGCAACTGCTGAACAGAGGAGTTTTATCAAGAGAGACACGCTGCTTCAGATGGTTCACAGTAGTCTGTTGTATAGCAACTCTATTAGTAAAAGCACAACAAATCTTGCAATAACACGAATCTAGATCATTTAAAGTAATAAAACTCGGATATTAACCCAGCTGAGTTGCATCTCTCTGATGCAGATGTTTTTATATCTTCAGGAATCTTGCAGAAATGCTGTTTCTGTTTCTTCTTCTTAGTGTTTGGCGCCCCCTGCTGGATATTTACAAGATTTCTGTGAAGACATGACTATAATCTATGAAATAATGATGATTAAATTAATAGAAATTATGTATGATTTAAATCATCATGTCTGCTTTGTGGTCTATAAACTGTTATATACATGTAAAAAAAAAAAAAGTGTTGAGTTGGGTAGAAGTTATGTGAATGTTAAGGTTATTCACACACACACACACACACATATAAAAGAGAGACTGCATGATGACTGTCAATAGGTAGGCTACATAAAAGTCAGATAATGCAAGGCCTAGTCAGCGTTATGACTCTATGACTGAAGTCCCAAACATTTAGTAACCCCTCCTTAAACATACAGTTTTGTTATTTAAATCAACACATTGTGCAGGCTACTATTTCAACTGCCCGATTATGGGCAGATCAACTTGAAAAGTTCCGCTGAAAATGACAATTACTGAGGAAGTCCTTCGTCAATCGACTGAGTAGAACTGTCTAAATCAGCGCATGCGCAATTCATCCTCAGCCTGCCTCCGTAAGGGTGTCGATTCTCAAGCTGGAACATTGGAGGAAAAAAAAGATACTGCATTTTACACACAAAACAGGCAAAAACAAACGGATGTGCTTCAGAAAACGAAACGGCTACCGCCCTCCAGATCATTTTAATGCCAAAATTGTAAGTATTGACATCGTTAGCGTTTTTCAACAGCATAAACGTTGAGTTTGCCAGTGGATGGTGGGTTCTTTTCCGTTTTTTTTTCCCGAAGAATGGGTCGTCCTCCGTAAATCCCAATCTTCTGTCTCTACATTTGTTTTTTTGTACAGTCTTGTATAACTTACTTCTATGGTTTGGTGAAAACGAAGCTTTCTTAGAAATAGAGCGGTTGAATGTCTTCGCTTATTCGCAGTCGAGGAGGGAATACCGCTTATTTTCGCGTCTCCCGTTTCGCTTCATCAGGATGGGATAGAAATGTGGCTAAACTGAGTTGTCATCTGCTGTAAGATGTATTTTGTGAGCCCCGTGCAGTAGTCGTGCGCCCGGTGTGTGTGTCAGGTTTGATTTTTCCTCACAAAAACAATATTTGCATAACACATTATGGTTTCACCACAGTCGATGTTTTAAATCTCCATCCGTGAAGCAGCGTGAGCTGATACAGTGTTGCTTTTGGGGCATTTCAGTTCACCGGAGAGTGAAAGCTAATGCACAGATTATAGCGTTGTATGAGGGGGATATTTTCAATTCAAACATCTAGGAAGTGGGGGAGGATAAAGCTCAGGTTATCATCTGTCACTGGCGTATTTCTATAAATTAACCGTATATTTTACGTAACCGATAAGAATAAACCCCGAACGCCTGTGTTTGTGTGTATTCGCGTGTCTTTTTCGTGTCGAAAGATGTTCTTTTTCCATTTAGCTGGCTGTGTAGTAAAGCGCGTTCGCGATGCACGCGCGGGACCTTCGGGTGAATGAATTCTGTGTGCGCGTTCTCGTGGCTATCGGGGGGGCGGGGCCCGCGGTGTCGCGTGGCGGCGTAGCTTTGAACGCGATCGCGCGTGTCGCTGCAGAAATGGAGGGGAGACACAGCGCTCGTGCACCTCTGACGTCAGAGAGAGAATTCCCGAGGTTAAGAGATATTTATGTCCAATCAATGACTATACGTGACCTTTTGGTAGCCAAGCCTGGATTTTTTTTTTTTGTTGACCACACCACAGGCATGTCTTGAAGAGTTGAATTCAGGTTGATTGGGACACATTTTTTTTTCTAGTGATCCCAATCAAACTGAATTCACCCTAATCATCATAGTGTATGTAGCCTTCTGAGTTTGTGGTGACAACAGCAAGGTCTATATTTAGCAAAAAGAATGACATGTTTTGAAACACAAAGTAAGCTTCCACGTGGGCATGCCAGTCAAAGCTCAGCTGCTTTGATATCTTCAGCATCTCTGCTGTACCGGGAATCGGGTTTAGTGAGCTTACTACATTTGTTCCACCAAGTTCACAGAGAATGTTTGCATTGTCTTTCTTTTAATGGTGCATTTGGCATTTATTAAACCATATATCTCCTTAAAATGTGAGAAGAGACCAATCTAGTAAGGGAATAAAGACCTTGAAAACTAGTGAAACCAAATTTAAATCATCAACCAAGAACTAGAGGTTATTATTATTGGTGTTTTAAGGATCCTGTTCTTTCTTGTGTTGATGTATTTCCCATTGAAAAAGCAAGTTTGAGCAAAATAATTCTCTTTTTTAAAAAATGAATAAATAAATAAATAAATAAAGAATTTAGTTATGTCACATCCATGAACCATGATTTGCTGCATAGACATTTGGAGGTGGTATAGGGGGCGGGGCATTCTCATTCTAGAAAGCATTTGATTGGACAAAAATCTGTAGTGCAGGATGAGTCTTTTTTTTTTTTTTTTTGTATGTTATGGCAAGAAGAGAAAAAAACATGTTTTAAATGCAAAGCAATGCAAATGCAAAGTTTTCTCTATAGAATTTGTTTTTTTTTCAAGAGTTTTTCTTTAAAGGTGCAATATGTAAGATTTCTGTCCGCTAGAGGTCACTAGAGGCCTATTCAAAACAAAGGTGTAGCTTGATGACGGCAAGTTTGAGCGCGGAATCTTGGGACATGTGGTCTTCACCTCACAGCCGGTGGAAACAATCGGGATAGGACTCGGGAAGAAATCATGTTCATGGATGTGATTATTAACGTTACTGTAGTATGAAGCAGAGCAGGACGAGTGTTGTGGAGCTGAACGAGGACGCTGGAGCGATTGCGCGACACACGCCTCACGAGCAGCAGAACTTTTATTATGACACAGTCGCCGGCGCCGCTTCCGCTTTTCCGGTCATGAGTATGAGGTAACACAGCTCTGTTTATCATATTAGATACATTTGAGAGTGTTGAAAATGTTATAACTTTATTTGTTTGAGACACTGCAGTAAGATAGATCGATTTTAGAATATCATATTAAATGCTGGATGGCTTGTGTTGATAAATGGCATGCAATTAATTTTAAAACGTATTGTATGATGGAGAAAATTCTGTATTACTGTTACTAAAAATAAAGCTGCATCTGATTATGCTATGTTAGCTACTTCACAAAATAGTGTTTTTCTCTGAGGCATGGTAAAGCATGGTACTCGCAAAAAATCAAGAAAATTAGATTTAAACAATAAGACTAAACGTGTTGAGCTATATAACAATAATTAGTTTTCTGTCTATAAACATAACCAAACAGTTGTTCCCTTGTCTATTAAAACGTAATATATTAAAGCGTTAAATGGTTTCTACAAAATAAAAGCGGAAACCGAGGGTAACGCGGGTATGACGCAATTGACAGGCGACTCCTCACACGTCCCGGAGCCTTAGTTAAAATTGCAATTTTCTCACGATTTACAAGTAGTTGGAATCAATGCCCCCAGGGCACGGTCGCCACCTTGTGGATAAACTAATTACTGCAAAAAAAAATTAAATGCGCATGTACAACCTTATAAAAATCCAGCGGTGCGCGTACAGTACGTGCATACTCTTCTGATGACGAAATTTGCGTCACGCGCACTGTACGCTGACCCTCGCGTACGCGTAAAAAGTGAACTATACTTTGGGCTTTAGTGTCATTTGTTCATGAATCGGACTACTCTGGTCGTGTTTTATGTTTGTTTTTGTGTGCAGCCCGAAAAACAACTGAATATAGAAAGATACGTTTTCTTCACATTTCACAGTACATTCAGGGCTGGACATGTCGCACATGCTACAAAAAATCGGTCTGTGCGATGAATACATTTACCACCATAGCATACGTGCGACAGTTTTGCATATGTCTGAGACAGAGCCGTTTGTGTGAAGGGAGTTTGTTGTGTGTACTATTGCAGTACTGTGTTTCCACTCCCTGCAGGCAAACTTTTTTCCCCCACTCATATGCGCTGCAGCCTTCATGGTGACGAAACGAGAGCAATATCATGCATATCGCGTTATGTAAATATATTCGTGCAGCAAAGTAGATGCTGCTTAAAGTTTATTGACACATTAGAGTGATAAAGAAACACGCACGAATAAGAAAAAGCACAGAACGCTATTAAGCGCATGCGAAAAAACTCAATGCTCAATGAATCCTTCACAGACACACTGACTCAAGGCTTTTTTACTTTCGCCTAGCACCGCTGACTTACACCTCAGATGTGTTTATAGTTGACACACTCGCTGTTTTACTATTTTCTGAAATGATAGGGGGATGTTTGCAGAAAAAAAAACCCCTCTAATCCAACAAAGGAGTAGTGAGAAGTATTTTGGTGGAATAATGTCAGATCATATTGTCGAACTTCAAATGTAGATTTTGTTTTTTTATGTCAAGCATGTTCTGGAAGATTGAAAAGCTGTTTTGGAAGGATGTGTGGATACTTACATTGAGGCTGTTTGATAAAAATGTGTGTATTTCATGTTTGTTTGTTTCCTTTAAAGATATAAAAGTAATAAAGACAGACTATACAGATTAACAATAAAGGCATTAGGAATAAAGTTGTGTTATGTAAATATATTAAAGCATAATAGTGCAATATATAGAGCAGTTAATAATTTCTTGGGAACATACCATATGCACAAGAAAAATGAGATCTTTATTAACCATATTTTTATTAGACGTCTATTCATGTTTATTTAATTTATTTTGGCCCATAAACTCAAAAAAAAAAAAAAAAATGGCATAAGATAAAACTAAAATATAACTAAATACTAAATACATTGTGAGGAAAAAAAAAAACTAAATAAATTTTGGTCACGTCACCCACCCGTAAACAACAAGTTGCTGATGTGATTGATAACATAATTTGCATACATACATAGCATGCATGATGAACTTCACTATTCCCGGTGGTTTTCAGAAATGGTTTTGGGCGTTTAATTGTGTGGCCTGTGCTACAAAACTTTCAACATCTTTAGCACCAGTGCTACGTTCAAAAAAATGTAATATACAGCTCTTTATTTTTCCACATTCAATTGAGACTGCAGCAGGCATAGAAAGTGTCACAGGAAACATGCTATTTTTTTATTATTAACTTTTAGAAGTGCACAAATTGATGGCTTCAACCTTTATAGACATGGAGTAAAAGCCACTATACTAAAGTTTTGATTTTATGAGATTGTTACGCTGTTTGTTTTCAGCGGGGGTAGAGCATCTGTCACTTTTTTATTTACAAGGGTGTGTAAAGTAGACAGGAAATCATGCTCTGACAAGTTTTTTCTGTTTCTATTTCCTCACAAGTACATATTTAGTTCAGTACTTTCAGATTTAGATTAAAGGGTTAGTTCACCCAATTTTTTTTTTTTTTTTTGTCACCCTCATGTCGTTCCACACCCGTAAGATCTTTGTTCATCTTCAGAACACAAATTAAGATATTTTTGATGAAATCCGAAATGTTTTTTTTTTTTTTATTCTCCATTGAAAGCAAAGAAATTACTACATTCAAAGTCCAGAAAAGTAGTAAAAACATTGTTAAAATAGTCAACTATTTTGACTACAGTGGTTCAACCTTAATGTTATGAAGCGACGAGAATACTTTTTGTGTGCAAAAACAAAACTAAAATAACAACTTTATTCAACAATTTTTCCTCTTCCCTGTCAGTCTGTTAAGCAGTTGGCGCAGTGCTGTTTTCATGTTTACGTCCGAACGCCGGCTCATTATTGGCCGGCTCCTGTGTCAGCATCACACGCATGCCTCATGCGGCTCACGTGAACTGTGTCGGCCAATACTGAGCCGCTGTTCGGATGTAAAACCTGGAAGCTGCAAGGAAAAAAGTATAGCAGGGGAGAGACGCGGAGAGACAAATTTGTTGAATAAAGTCGTTATTTTTGTTTTGGTTTTGCGCACAAAAAGTATTCTCGTCACTTCATAACATTAAGGTTGAACCACTGTAGTCAAAATAGTTGACTATTTTAACAATGTTTTTACTACTTTTCTGGACATTAAGTGTGGTCATTTCTTTGCTTTCAATGGAGGATAAAAAAACATCTCGGATTTTATCAAAAATATATTAATTTGTGTCCTGAAGATGAATGAAGGTCTTACGGGTGTGGAACGACATGAGGGTGACAAAAAATGACAGAAATTTCATTTTTGGGTGAACTAACCCTTTAATCTAAATCTGAAAGTACTGTACTAAATATGTACTTGTGAGGAAATAGAAACTAAAAAAAAAATAGAAAGTAATTAATGACAGAATTTTCATTTTTGGGTGACCTAACCCTTTAAATTATCTAAAAATTTGCATTGCTTTTGCATATTTACATATTTTTATAAATAAAGATGAGTTCTGTCAGTATGGTTTGCAGAGATGGATATCTTAAACCACATCCTATTGCAAGAAAAAAAAAAAAAACTCATTCTGTCTGCTGTATAGGCATTATTCAACAGCAGTTCCTGAATGAACAAAACCAGTGAAAATAGAAAAGCAATGTGACCAGTCACTGGAGCAGAATCCTGAATAAATGATTCCCTTATTCAGGGCCTTCAGGGTTGTGCAGGGTTCATAAGGGGCTAGTCGTCCTCTCTGAAGCACTAATTCAATCAGAACACCGCTTAGCAAGCACAGCTCCTTTAAAAACAAAAGCGTTTCGCCAAATTGCAAAGGTGGCATTTTTACATACAGTAAGCTAAAGTTAAACACTGGCCTTATGAGACAAGTTTCTCTGAGTTGTTGTTGCTATAGGGGATTGCTTGAACAGAGATCTGAAAGTGTTATTTCATTCATTCATTCATTATTTTGCAGGTGGTATTAGGGGGCAGGACAATCTCATTCTTGAGACGTTTGATTGGATGAAAATCTTTGTAGTGCAGTCATGACCAAAACATGCTATTTTTTTCTTTTTGCATTTCTGTGTTGTCAAAAGTAACAACTTCGATACCAAGTCAGTGCTGAAATTTAAAAAATGCTTTGAGCGCTTTTGAGCGGATTCTTAAACACTTCTGATTGGCCATTGTGTTCACACACTCAACATATATGTCTGTGATTGGCTACAATGTTCAATGCACGGGAGCGTTTGAATTTGAAAGCGGGCGTCTATCAGTGGAATGGATAGATGCCTGCTTTCACCTGTGTGTATCTGTGTAAGCGCTCGGTGAAGATCACTGATGACTATTTACAACATGTTTTTGAAGCGTTGATCATTGTAGCCAATCACAGACATATCTGTTGAGCTCGTGAACACAATGGCCAATCAGAGGTGTTTACGAATCTGCTCAACAGCGCTCATTGGGATTATTGCCACGCTTTACGTGTAAAACTGATTATTATTATCAATAAAGATAAAATGGTTGAAAAGGGAAGGATTGGGTTGTTAAATTGCCAGAAAGTTGATTAAAGGGACAAATGCTGTCCAGGAACGACCAAGAATGTTTTTCATGATGCTGCTTGTTTTATGATGAAACACAATGCTGGTGTCTTTGCTCTGCAAAACCAAGCCTCGACTTGAATGCCTCGCTTGTCAAAATATTTCCGATTGGCATCGTTTTCAGATCATATGCTGAAGTAAAACTTAATAAATACAGACTTTCAGTGAGGAGTTGAATCAGGACCCAAAGTAGTTTTGTTCATGGTTTTCAAGGATGAGGTCATGTCATGGATCTTTTGACTCTAGCAAATAAAAGATGAGTATGCGGCAAAATACAAACAAGCATTTTGCTCTGTCTAACTATGCATGATTATGTTGCACTTTACTATGTTGCATTTAGCATTGTTTATATCCCTGCTGTCCGTAACCCTGTCAGACCCCGAACAGAACTAATTTTGGGTCACGACCCAACAGTTAAGAGCCGAAGACTTCAAGTGTACACAACTTGAGTTCATTGAGCCATTGTTGTTTTGTGGTTTTACATGTTTTGGTCTAATGGAAAAGGCTGGGGTGCAAGTCTCCAACAGATTAGCCTGGTGTCGCTGTAAGGAAAAAGCAGATTTTAAGGAGGAAGCTTGAGTCACTTGTGTCATTTTGGAGCCATATTGCTCTCTTTCCTTCACTCTCTCTCTCTTTCTTTTCTTTCACCACACTCCTCTTTCCTCCTCTTGTCTTCACTCTCTTTCACAATCACATCCTTTCACACTTTTTTCTTCTGTACTTCCTGTTTCTATTTCTCTCTTTACACTAATTTTACATGGATATGATTATCACATTCTCTGTTCCAATCAAAACATTTACTCACCCACCTCATGTCTTTCTAAAACTAAATGACTTCATACTGGTGGCTATTTTCCATGCAGCTTTCAAGCTTTAGGAAAAAGGTCAAAAACTCCATAAAAGTGCCATGAAGTGGTTCATACAAATATTCCAAGTGTTCTGAAGTCATATGATTCCTTTGTGTGAGAAATAAACTAAAATTTAAGCAATTTCAATGAAAATCCCACTCCGTTCTTTTTAACGCATTCATGAGAAATGTAGTAACATCTGATTCATGAACCAGCCGTTCATTGTAAACAGATCATTTCAATGAATCAGTTGATTTGGTTCACAAAATAAGTCTGACTCAGTGATTCAGTTGCATTGGTTCTCCAGTGGGGAAAGATTATAATCTTAATTATCTCAAATAACGAGAATTTTAGTCCGTTCCTCTCACAAATCTTTCGAATTAGAGTAATATGAGCAACTTTTAATGGTGCTTTTGTGTTGTTTTTGAAAATTGAAAGCGTTCTCCATTCTGTGTAATTGTATTGAAAAGAGCAACCAGCACAGTCTTCAAAATATCTTCTTTTATATTCCACAGAGGAACGAAAGTCATACAGGTTTGGAACAACATGAGGGTGAGTAAATGATGACAGAATATTCATTTTGGGTCAAACAATTCTTTTACTCTTTGCTATGGAAAACCAGATTAGTTACGGCATTTTTAAAGGTGTCCAAATGCAATTTCATGAATACATCATTGAAATATCACGTTGTGTTCGTAGAGAGGCTGGCTAACAGAGATCACTCCCTCTCTCCCACTTTGAGCACTTATGTTTTTGCCTTCCATCTCTGCTTTTTCTTGCGCATGTCCTCGCCAATGTCTGCTTTTCTTCCCCGGTCTTCCGTTGAACGTTTCCTCTTTTCATGTGTAGCTCCCCTTCCTCCTCTCTCCTTCACAGAGTTAAAAGGGAAGTAGGAGATTTTGGTCATAGCAGACTCAGCAGTGCCTTTAGTTCCCTACGTAGTCACAAACCCTTCTACAGAAGATATAGTAGAGGTTAGCTGACAGTCCAGAGATATTATCTACCCCCAAAACCTGAAACCATGTAAGTATCAGTCTACCTGATCTATAGTTCTATTAAAAGTTCATAGTTTTAATAATGATTTTGAGGGCAGTAACAATAGATTTGTCCTTCTTATAATGGGATTAGCAGTAGTGTTTGTGGAAGTAATTTTAGAAACATGATATTTATTATATTTGAGATCACATGCCAGTTTCTCACTGGGTTATGAACCGATTGACCTTTTAGCTCGCATCTGTGTGTATCTGAGGGTGGCACAGGATCGTGGCAGCTGGCTGAACATCTGGGGCTGATTTTTTTCATGATTTGTAGGTGATTCTTGGCAGAACTTTATTTAACGTGAGAAGGCAGGACACAAGTTTAGAGAAGTGATTTATGGTGATTTAGTAAAGAGTTCTCAAAAGGTATTAGACTTGGATGTTTGGAAGAATAGATTTGATTTCATGTCAATTGTGTGGTTTTTTGTATCATATATATATAAATAAGCTTTCCACTGATGTATGGTTTGTTAGGACAATATTTGGTCGAGATACAACTATTTGAAAATCTGGAATCTGAGGGTGCAAAAAATCAAAATATTGAGAAAATCACCTTTAAAGTTGTCCAAATGAAGTCCTTAGCAATGCATATCCACTCACAAAAATACATTTTTGATATATTTACGGTAGGAAATTTACAAAATATCTTCATGGAACATGATCTTTACTTAATATCCTAATGATTTTTGGCATAAATGAAAAATCGATAATTTTGACCCATGCAGTGTATTGTTGGCTATTGCTACAAATATACCTGTGTGACTTATGACTGGTTTTGTGCTCCAGGGTCACATTTGATTCGATGTGAAAACAAGGCTGATATGCATGTTGATGTAAATAGTTTAGCCAACAAAAACAATGAAAACACATTTTACCAGAGCTTTCCAAATAAAGTTCCAGTGGATGAGAAACTCCAGAAAACGTTAGTTGTGCAAAACAGATCTGACCTGTGACATTAAGATACAACCTATTGAGCAAACTGTACTTCATATCCAGGGTTCACATTGGTCCTGGAAAACCTGGAAATACCAGAGAATTTCAAAAGTGTAATTTACAGGCCTGGAAAAGTCATGGAAATTGATGAAATCATAAAAAGGTGATTGAAAAGTCATGGAAATGTCTTTAGTCAGTGCAATTATAGATCATAAATGTAAAAGTAATGGAAAATAATGGAAATTCACTGGTCAGAAAATGCAAGTACACTCAGTGCACTTTTTCCATTCCTGTCAAATTAAGATAAATATGTAAGCTAAATAACCTGAGACGATGAGATGAACTGTCAGGTGTGGTTGAGGGATGAGGCAAGGACTTAAGCTTGGGACACATTTAACAACCAGCTAAAACATTCTAAGACTGAGCACAACACACAAAGACTGTTTTCTTTCGACTGAAGCAGATTTAAATACTTACACACTGAATTTGAACACCGACACGTCCACTGGCTCTGACTGGACGTGTTTGAGCACGATCAGTCATAAGTATCAATTTACATTCATAATCGGCCTTACAATCGTTAAGTGTGTGCGCGGCTTTAGTTGCAGAGTTAAAAGGGCTTTTTTTTATTAAAAACAAACAAAAACTACCCCGTAGGAGAAAACACTGTCCAACAGCAGGGCAAGGCTAGATACAATAGGGAACACATGATGACGAACTGACACAAGACAGAGCACACAGTGGGAATAATAAATAGGGAAGGAAATAAGGAGAGTACAGAGGGAGAGCAGGTGGGGAAAATGAATTACAATTATCTCTCCTAATGTTTGCTCACTCAATGTATTTGTGTTTTTACAATGGGGTAATTTTGTTGCGCAATAGCTTACACACAGCACAAAGGAGCTTGATTTCAAACTTTGAACTGAATTTACAAAAAAGACAAGTTGTCTTTTAAACAAAACAAAAAAACAAAAAAAAACAAATTGCAAATAGAAGCACAAATAATACAATATAAATATAGAAATGAATTGAACAGTGCTTTAAGTTTTTAAGGTAGATATAACAGTCGTATTCAGCTACAGAAATACTAGAGAAATTGAATAAAGTAATCAAATGCATAATAACACTGGACAGTCTTCATTGTATCCTGTAAGGATTAATCCTAAAAAGTAATAAAAGTTACTAAAGTTATTCAGTCATGAGCACTGAGTGGTTTTCTGTTTTTCTTTTGTTGTTTAAATTACCATTAAAGGTGCAATATGCAAGATTTTGCAGTAAAATATCCAAAAACCACTAGGCCAGTGTTAAATATTTTGTTCACTTGAGTACTTAAAACATCCCAAATGTTTGCAACTATTTGTAAATCGTGAGAAAATTGCAATTTTAACCAAGGCTCCGGGACATGTGAGGAGTTGCCTGTCAATTGCGTCATACCCGCGTTACCCTCGGTTTCCGCTTTTATTTTGTAGAAACCATGGAAACACCAAAGACACTTTAATATTTACATGTTTTAATAGACAAGAGAACAACTGTTTGGTTACATTTATAAACTAATTATTGTTATATAGCTCAACACGTTTAGTCTTATTGTTTAAATCTAATTTTCTTGATTTTTTGCGAGTACCATGCTTTACCATGCCTCAGAGAAAAACACTATTTTGTGAAGTAGCTAACATAGCATAATCAGATGCAGCTTTATTTTTAGTAACAGTAATACAGAATTTTCTCCATCATACAATACGTTTTAAAATTAATTGCATGCCATTTATCAACACAAGCCATCCAGTATTTAATATGATATTCTAAAATCAATCTATCTTACTGCAGTGTGTCTCAAACAAGTAAAGTTATAACATTTTCAACACACTCAAATGTGTCTAATATGATAAACAGAGCTGCGTTACCTCATACTCATGACCGGAAAAGCGGAAGCGGCACTGACGACTGTGGCATAATAAAAGTTCTCATGAGGCATGTGTTGTGCAATCGCTCCAGCGTCCTCGTTCAGCTCCCACAACACTCGTCCTGCTCTGCTTCATACTACAGTAACGTTAATAATTGCATCCATGAACATAATTTCTTGAGTCCTATCCTGTTTATTTTCCACCGGCTGTGATGTGAAGACCACATGTCCCAAGATTCCACGCTCAAACTTGCCGTCATCAAGCTACACCTTTGTTTTGAATAGGCCTCTAGCGACCTCTAGCGGAGATAAATCTTACATATTGCACCTTTAATGGTTTGATCTGATAATCTGTGTGGATTAAATTACTCATTCAACCAACATGCTATAGTGCATAAATGTTTAAGGGAATTTCATGCATTACAAGTGCAAAACCTGTGGGAATTGGTAAAATTATTCACAAAATTATACCCACAATCCCGCACCGAAAGAGGGCGTTCATGTCCAATTTCCTACTAGGAAACTCATATTTATGATAATATAAGATAGCATGTGAAGGCAGCATTAGACATGGCACAAAGAAAAAAATATGACACAAGCTATGTGCTGACACCAAACCTAACAATGCAAGAACACCTGGCCAATGAAAACTCACAAGCCAAGTGTAAAACAAAAACATACCAGACCAGACAAGAGCACATGGTGAGGGAATGAACACTCAACCAAAAGACAAAACATGAATCATGACTGTCCGGACCTCGACACTGAACCAAAACTGATCTAGACAGGTATCCAGACACCAAAATCCACATGACACAGATGAAAGAGCACACAGCCCAAACACAACACACTCTCACACACAAAGACAAGACGATACATGCGTGTCAGGCTTCTGTCACCAAACTAAGAGTAAGACCAACCAGAGTGACAAAATCCTGACATGAGCTTCCAGCAGCAAGTACTTTGTTTGTCCACAATGAATATGAGGACACGGTCACAACAAATCAGAACATATCTGAATTTATTATACAATTATTATACACCACCTTTAAAAGTTTGGGGTTTGTAAGATTTTTTTAATACTTTTATTCAGCAAGGATGCATTCAATTAAATGAAAAGTGACAGTAAAACCATTTACAAATGTTACAAAAGTTTTAAATTTCAAATGAATGCTTTCCATTCATCAAAGAATCCTGAAAAAATGTATCATGGTTTCCACAAATATATTAAGCAACTGTTTTCGCCATTGCTAATAATAAGAAATGTTTCTTGAGCATCAAATCATCATATTAGAATGATTTCTGAAGGATCGTGTGACACGGAAGACTGGAGTAATGATGCTGAAAATTCAGCTTTGCCGTTCCAGGAAAAATGACATTTTATAATAACACTGTTTTTTGTATTTGATCAAATAAATGCACCATTGGTGAGCCTAAGAGACTTTCAAAAACATTGAAAAATCTCTCCCAAACTTTTGAACTGTGGTGTAAATATGGAGGAGGAGTTAGAGGCGGAAATGGGCAGTTTGGAAAATGGATGGATGTGTAAAATTCTCTGTTAAATCCCATACAATGGTGAATTTGTTTGCAGATGTTCATTTTAATCTCTCCCTTAACAATTATTTAAAATCCTAATGTTTCTGCCAGCATATACTTATTTTAGTAGACGATTACAATTAACATGCCTGACTAAATTAGCTTAATTCCTAAAACACCGTCATAGATTTAAATGTGAGCATTTGCTTAATGTGACTAATATAAAGTCTTTCTCTCTTTTTCTCCCTCACCGTTCTCTCTCCCTGTTTGTGTGTCTGTGTCTTACTGTTGCCCTGTTTGTGTGTTCCTGTGCATTCCGGCCTGTGCTATATGTGTTTGTGTGTGAAGGAGAGGTCCGCGGCCAGCGGGGGGATGACATGCATGTGTCCAGGCATTTAACATCATTGAGGATTTTAAGACTAGTAGGCTGCCCTCCGCCAAGCCATGATGGACATTCTGGTAACTGGCCTTTTCTCTCATTGCTGTTTGTGTTTGGGGTGTTTTTGTGGTGGTTTGTTTGCGTGTTAATGGCATGAGGAGTGTTATGATGTGGTTTGTTCATTTTGGTCACTTCAAGTGATGTCCTGATAGATACTGATGAATACTGTTTGTTGTATCCAGGTCCAGACGGAATTGGAATTGGAACCTCCATAATTCACAAAGTTCCCGTTTTATTAAAGGGTTAATTCACCCCAAAAATGAAAATTCGCTTTAGTATGGGGAACAATTCTCACTTTATTTAACGAGTTGCTTATTAGCTTGCATATTGACTGTTTATTAATACTTATAAAGCACATATTAATGCCTTATTCTGCATGACCATATTCTACATCCCTTGATCCTACTCCATACCTAAACTTAAACGCTACAACAACTACCTTAATAAGCAGTAAATTAAGAGTTTATTGAGGCAAAAGTCATAGTTAATAGTTTATATGTGTTCCCCATATTGAAGTGTTACCAAAAATTCTATCACCATTTATTGTCACCATTTACCTTCATGTCGTTCCAAAACTTCTGTGGAACACAAAAGAAGATATTTTGAGAAAAAATAATACAATAGAAGTCAATGTTCACCAAAACAGTTTGGTTATTCTTCAAACTATCTTCTTGTGTGTTCCGCAAAAGAAAGAAAGTCATAAAGGGGTTTGAAAGAACATGAGGGTGAGTAAATGATGACAATTTTCATTTTTGGTTCCTGTTTTGGCTAATTTGATAATGCTACCAATAAGAGTGAAGCACTTTTAGCTAGGGTTGCAAAATTCCAGGAATTTTCAAAGCTGGAAACTTTCCATGGGAATTAACGGGAATACATGGGAATTAACGAGAATTAATGGGAATAAACAGGGAATTTGCAAAATTGCAGGTTAGCCTATAACAGGGTACTTAAATGTAGTTGAAAAAAAAAAAAAACATCTTGCAGCACAATTTTGGTTAAAACAGCCATATTTAATGCAATTTCAGTCGATTTTTTTTACCCTGCACATTCCTCACATCCCTGCATGCACTGTGCATTCCCCCAGTCCATAACATGCACATTTGATCAAAAATACAGAAAAAACAGTAGTATTGTGAAACATAACTACAATTTAAAATAATGGTTTTCTATTTTAATATACATAAAAATATAATTTATTTCTGTGATGCAAAGCTGAATTTTCAGCATCGTTTCTCCAGTCTTCAGTGTCACATGATCCTTCAGAAATCATTCTAATATGATAATTTGATGCTCATTTATCAATGTTGGAAACAGTTGTGCTGCTTAATATTTTTTTATAACCTGTGACACTTTTTTTTAGGATTTTTTGATGAATAAAAAGTTAAAGAACAGCATTTATTTAAAATAGAAATCTTTTGTAACAATATACTCTACCGTTCAAAATTTTGGGGTCAGTAATTATTTTTCATTCTTTTTTTGAAAGAAATGAATACGTTTATTCAGCAAGGATGTGTGAAATTTTAGTGATATTAAAGTGATATTGTTAGAAAAGATTTCTATTTTGAATAAATTCTGTTCTTTTAAACTTTTTATTAATCAGTGAATCCTGAAAATAGTATTACAGGTTCCAAAAAAATATTTAGCAGCACAGCTGTTTCAAACAATGATAATAACTGAGTATCAAATCAGCATATTAGAATGATGTGACACTGAAATAAATAACACATAATTGCCGCAATAAAAATATATTTTTGTTTTACATATCTACTAAATTAGAATTAATTAAATGCGAAAAATAAATAACTGTTATTTCAACAAAATGTTTATATTTGTTTTTATATGATACATTTTATATAAATATTATAAATTTATATAAATTTCCCAAAATTTCCAATTAATTCCCATAAATTCCCATATCTTCCTGTTAAGTTTCTAAATTGGAATATTTCCAAAATTCCCCAGGTTAAGTTCCTGTGGAAAGTTTCCAGAAATTTACCGGAAACTTTCCGCCCCTTTGCAATCCTACTTCTAGCTCAGTCTAGTTTAAAACCATTCTAGAGATTTTCTCTCCAAAATCAGTGCAGAAAATGTGAAACATGTCTGCAGACTCCATCTGGTCCTGGTTATACCCATATATCATGATGTTTAGCCTTATTTGTGTGTTTTCTTTTCTTCACTGACAATGCTTTTTGTGTTTAATACTTGAGAGAATAATTTGGTCCTTGCTGGAGATGTTTACAGCATGTGAAGTCTCCTCTGTTCTGCTCTCCTCTCCTTGAGTCTCCTCTTTTCTCCTCACATCACATCTGTTCTCCTCTCCTCTCCTGTCCTTTCCCTATTCCACACACACAAACACACATCAATTTATAAAAACCTCCCATAAACTTTTTTTTTTTAGATTAGCCCAAATTAAGCTTAATTATAATTACTACCTCCCACAAAGCATCTTTTGACATGTTTTGTATTTTAATTTAGACAGCATCATGTTTTGAAGATGTTTTACTAAATTTCTGGCTTTTTCAGAAAGGTGTCACTTCTCAAGTGCACTTCCGTCCTGGCTAGTCCCGGTCCATCAAAGCTCACAGAACAGCAGAGATGGATAAAAAAAACAAGAGATCCATAGATGTTCATTAAGAGACAAAGACTGCTAGGAAGACAGCAAGAAAGGAGAAGTCAGAAAAAGAGGGAGGGAGTGACAAGTCACATGATTCATGGCCAGTCCGCCATGGCATCTGGATAAAGTTAGAGGAAAGCAAGATTTAGATCTAAAAACAGACAAGCAGACAGACATTCATTCTGTTTGTGTGTGTGTGTGTGTAAGGGAGTTTTCCTCTCGTCTTTAATGGCACAGAGCAGCTTACTCATTCTGTATCTCCAGCAGTTTATTTAGTTGCATGTCTTTCTGCAGAGCTCCTCACAGCTCCATAGACTAAAGTTTGACTCATACATTTAAATATAAAGCAAACATCAGTGCACATTCTCTCTCTCTCTCTCCCTCCCCCTCTCCTGGGTTAAGTTTCTTGCCCTCAGGAGATCTCTGAGTTTCTCACGCTTGATGCCAGGTTGGGGGTTCTCTGTGCTAGTGCTCTCAAGCCTGTTGGTTTTGATACTCCTTTTAGAAAACAAGCGGCTACGTCTTTTTAAAAAGGGATGAATGTGGTGTAGCCTAGTGGATCTGGGCTGGTTCCCAGAAAGCTGCAGGTTCCATGCCAATAAGGATTGATTCATGGTCACCATAGTGGTGTGCTGTAGTGGTCATGCATGAATGTTGCAGAAACATGTGCTATGTTTGGAACAGAATGTAGTGTACTGCATACTGGGCATTATACACAGTATCCACCTTATTTTGCAATGCGGAAGGAAGCTATTTTCTTTAAATGTGTGAGATTTCTGATTTATTTTCCGCTAGGTAAATAATTTGAAGAATAACAAAATGCAGTAAATGGTAAAACTATTTGCACTACATGTGTTTATGATTATGATCATTAAATAATAGGATAAAATAATATGATCATTCAATTCAATGGAATCTTTATTAGCAGTAATGTGCGTACTAGTAGCTAATACTGTTAAACTTCTTAAATTTGGTCTCGTTTTGCAAAGTGAACTGATGTCACCCAATTTGCCCAGTCGATTTTTGGGTGTGTTTGCAGTGTGAGTGTTTCTGCTCAGCCTCATGCTGTAACCTCCAAACAAACGTGATAGTTTAGTCATGTGACAGAGTGGAAGAGTGCAGCTCTGTATTGCTTTAAAGGGCTGTTATGTGTGTTTGCAGTGATTTAAGACCAAAGTGTATCCAGTTCCTGGTGGGCCGCTGCTCTGCTGCGGTTGCTCTTCAGTAAAACCACTTCCTTTTCTCATTGGTTCTTTGAGGCAGCTCCCTCTTATTTTGAACTCTTACTTTCATAGACCTAGAATGCTTCTGTTTTTTTTGTTTCTTTTTAAGTCTCTGATGGGGGTGAGCAAAAACGTGCCGTTTTTGTGTGCGTCCCTTTAAATGCAAATGAGCTGCTGCTCCTAGCCCCCTTTCAAGAAGAGGGCGGAGCTTCAAGAGCTCATGCAACAACAAAACAGGACAATCTCAAGCACTGCAAATGTCAGAAACTGTCAATAATGTTGTTCAGTTCAAACTGGAGTCAGGCAATGATGCCTACAGAGCCAGAGAATATATGCTGCATGGAGATAGAACAGGTAGGCCTATAGTTTAGTTCAGAGATCTCCAAACTTGGTCCTGGAGGGCCGCTGTCCTGAAAAAGTTTAGCTCCAGCCCCAATTAAACACACCTGAATCAGCTAATCAAGGTCTCACTATGCATACAAGAAACTTTTAAGCGGGTGCATTGGAGCTGGTTGGAGCTAAACTCTGAGTTTGGAGACCTCTTGTTTAGTTTAATTACGGTTATATCTTTCTTTTATCCACTATTAGTACAAGCCTGTTGTAGTGAAATTTTACTGATGAGTTTTATGAAGTTTATTGTACATCACACAAAAGATGAAGCATCTGTTTTCACTCCAGAAAATCACAGTAAGAGCTGAAGAAAACACAGTACAAGGAGTGCACATTAAAGTCTTATCCATAAACTCTCTCTCCCCCCTTGCAGTATCATCAACATACACAGCGAATTACACAAAAACACTCGTTACAACTAACAGTAAACAAATGAATACAGACCTTATGCCTTTTCGGGAGGTGCTTAATAAACTAGTAAACTTTATACCTGTAAAACAACTCCGATGAACTGTAATAAAGTGCTTGTGACCAGTATCGCTCCAAAGACTATATGTAGTTCCAAATGTAGGTTTGGGAGGAGCCTAAACATTCAGTCCTGTCAATCATTATTATGAGCGTATATAAGCAGCAGTCAATTCTTCCAGCATCCCTCCTCCTCCCCATCTCCTCCTCTATTTCTCTTATTCTCCCTCTGCGCAGTACTGTTATAGGGGGGTTTAGCTCGGAGCCTCCTTCGAGGAAGGCAAGCCAAGTTTGTTTACCATTAACCATTACGAGTAAATGGGCAGGCGAACTCGTGAAAAGCTGGATCACGAACAGTTTGTACTAATCCATCCTTGAGTAACTGTGTTTTGTATTGTCCCTTTGTACAAAGCAGTCTGGTGTAAAATGATTCGCGCAGACATAAACAAATTTAGGTATGAATTCCCTTCAAAATTAAAACTATTCCACTGCGTAGAGTTGTTTATGACAGTGGTTCCCAACCTTTTTTTCCAGGAGACTCCTATTTTAACATTCAAAATCCTTAAAGAATAACAGCATTAACAACTACGGCCAGATTGCAACTAGGGCTGCACGATTAATCGTATTTTAATCGCGATAACGATATATGCTTCACTCGATTGATTACAAATAATCGTCACGATATTGGCCCACTCGTTATTTATCCTGAAAACGTGTTTTTTCTTTGGGATTTGCGTTATCTTGCATTGATAACAAGCCTCCACTAGCAGTCATGCTTGTGGTTGCCAGATGCGAAAAGCTTAAATCCCAAATAGGGCTTTTCCCTTAAAAGATATACTGTCTTCCAGGTGTTTTACTTAATCTGTGCAATCTGGCAACTCTGTGCATGCGCTCCCTCTAAATGCGGAAGAGATACTGGTGATCTGAAAACAAACACTGGAATTTAGTGATCAACACAGTGAAATTCTGCTTCAAGGTGTCATACAGCCAGTCTTTGTTTCTTCACAAGCCACTTGTACTATTTGTGTGACTAAATCTGCATTGATCAAACCTTCAGCGATGAATTTCAACAAATGCAACATGGAACTCCACCTTACTGTTTGCAGATGCACTTTTGCAACCTATGTGACAATTCAATCGGAAAAATGAACATAATTTGGAATTATTGAAATAATATTAAGAGTTTCGCCATTTTATCTTTTGAAGTTCCTAAAGGTTTTACCAGTTTTCATCATGTTAATCAGTTGAAAATGATATAGCCATTGGGGCATTCTAAAACGCTTAATGTGAAAACGCTTAACGTGGCTTAATTTACTAAGACAGTGTTATTAACAAACCAAACTTAGTGAACACCACACTAATAAAGCATACAGAAAAGCAGATGAGCCCAGAATATGAACGCAACACGTTTAATTACACGTTAAGCATTTTCCTTCCATAAAGAAAACGCTTAACGTGGCTTAATGTACTAAGACAGTGACATTAAAAGTCCAAACTTAGTAAACACTATACTAATAAAGCATACTACACAGAAAAATTGGTTTGTGCAGAATTTGATCTTTTAATATCACTTAGTAGGCTACATTAAGCGACATTAAGCTTTTTCTTTATAACAGTTTTCTATGGGATGTTAACACTTAAACGCATTGCGTTCATATTCTGGGCGCAACTGCTTTTCTGTACATAGTATGGTTTATTAGTAGGATGTTTGCTGAGTTTGGTCTGTTAATATCACTGTCTTAGTACATTAAGCCATGTTAAGCATTTTAGAATGTCCCTAGCCAGTTTTTTTTATATATAAATCAAAAAGCATCGTTCTTTGCTTTACGAATTTGCAGGGCAATCTGAATCTGTGGTTTGTCTTATCTGCAAACAAATTGTGTTGCTTTAAAAATCTAATACAGATTACACAGCGCTCACCAAAACCATGTGTTTGTATTGATTTACCATCTAACGAAGTTATCATAGTTGGTTAAATGAAGTCGGTGTGCCACCTACAGGCCTTTTGGGTGAAGTGTAGGTTGGTAAAGAACGTGCAAAATGGCCATTACTGCATTACCCTTTTTGATAGAATAATCGTGATTAATAATCGTGATTATAATTTTGAGCAAAATAATCGCAATTATCAGTTTAACCATTATCGTGCAGCCTACTTGCAACATAATGTTATCTTGTATTACATGTTCAAATAAAGTATTGACCAAAATGTTTTATAAAATGATAAACCTAATATTCCTTTAAACCATTTTTAAGAAACAGGATGATTATTTAATCAGCGCAATTAATAATTCTAGATACCTTATTATCTAAATTAGAATCAGAATTGTTTTAGAATGCATATCACTTATTTTCCATTAACTTTACTTAACTTCTAAATTTACAACAGTGGATAAAATTGTGGTCTGAGTTTCACAAACAAAAACGGCAGACAGGCTAAATGAAAATGTAATTCCATTCTCTTTCAGTAGGTGGTGCTTTTGTAACTGCAGAAATAGAGCTGTTTCCCTGGTAACCCCATAAACAAACCAGAGTTATACGCGTTTCACAAGAGGGACGATGAAAAGAAAATGCATCAAAACTTTTCTCAAGGCAGTCAGTTCCCTTCAGAGATACATTCATAGAATTAATTCATACTTTAATTTATATAATTTCCCTCAGAACTCCTACCTCTCACTTCTTTTCTTTTTTTTCTTTTTTTCAAACGAAACCTACACTGCATGCTGTATCTGCGCGAGTGCTTACTTTGCTTAATACTGGACAGAATTTACCGTGAGTTTTTCAAATCCTGGCAATCAAATACAGTTTTAATGATGATTAAAATATTAAACTGTAATACTAACCGTCGTAAATTGCATCGTGGTTTATTGTCAAACTGGTAACTCTTTCCTTACTAACCCTCAAACTACATTGAGCTTGGCAACCCCTCGTAAATCTTTAGCGACCCCCAGGTTGGGAAACACTGGTTTACGAGACATTCTTGTCGCTATAGCTGCTCCAGCCTGAAAAAAAAAAAATGCAACATTGTACAAGTCGCTTAGGGAAACTAGAGTTGCGTCCCAAACAACGCACTATACACTATGCATTTATACACTATGTGCTTATGCACTATGTACTCATCCATGTAGTGCGTGACTTGTATAAGGTTATTTTGTCAATTTAACAATGGAGACTGATAATTAAAGCTGTGACAGTTGAGTGCATAAAGTGTCCAACATTCCACACTTTGTTTTTTCCTTTAATTTAGTGCATCATCCGGGTATTTAAAGTGTACTTTTTCTTTTTGGAATTTTCAGTGTGAACGCACTACTCACACTTATTCATACTTAAAAACGTCATAGAATAGTGCATAAGTACGCGAATTGGGACGCACCATATGCTAATACAGCAGAGTCCGGCAGCAGTCGTGGGCGGGGCCTAGGCATTTTGTGACATCACAGAAGGTAGAATCTGCAAACTGCTTGTTCTGAGACTTGCTTATGATTTCTGGGGATTAAAAAAAAGAGGAGTTGGTGGATTTTTGTCATTATATAGTGGTTGTGTCTGTGCACACACTGCCAACAGACATTTATGTTCAAACACAATGTAAAAGGGAATTTTGCATAATATGCATTTAATTCCTTGTTACCTGATAAACGTGGAGTGGTTACCACATTGCCATCGGCTAAAATGAATTTAAATTCTCTTCACATGTTGATCCTATATATAAGCACTGATGTAAGACACCCTGAAGCTTCAGGACTAGTTCAGTTAATGATGACTAGAATCAAACAGTGTACTGATGATCATGGGATGGCATGTGAGGAGTTCATGCACTATTAATGGGAAAGGAGGCTGACGTGGCCAGCAGGAAGTTGAAACACTGTCAGTTTTATTTAAATTGGTGGATCCGGGAAAGGCGTCTTTAGTCTTCCTAACCTAATCAAATTATTTTCTTTATTCAGTTGCTAGCTCATTTTTGTTATAACTGTAACGGTTGCAGTTCACATTTATCTCCAGACCCTCTGATCACCCATAAGCTGCAAGAGAGAGGCTGTTGTATTGACTCACAGAGGAAGCTGCTACGTGATGTGGGCTGTAACCACGGGCACAGGATGCTTCTGCTTTCTAATGCCAGCTCTTTATGTGGCACATGTTAGCTCAGAAGTCACTCAAGTGTCATGTGTTAATGTTATTAGCAAACACTGGCAGAAACCTCAGCTTCTCATCATGCAAATTGTGGAAAGTTTCTCAAACATTTTTTATTTATTTTTTTCATATGTATAAGGACACATTAATTTGATCAAAAGTGAAAGTAAATATATTTATAATGTTACAAAAATTTCTATTTCAAATAAATGTTGTTCTTAAGTTATGAACTCTATCAAAGAATCCTGAAAAAAATGTATTAATATTAAAAAATATTAAGCATTGATGATAATAAGAAATGTTTATGAAGCATCAAATCAGCATATTAGAATGATTTCTGAAGGATCATGTGACACTGAAGACTGGAGTAATGATGCTGAAAGTTCAGCTTTACCATCACAAGAACTAAATTACATTTTAAAATGTATTAAAATAGAAAACAGTTATTTTAAATTGTAATATTATTTCAGAAAATGACTATTTTTGATCAAATGAATGCAGCCTTGGTGAGCATAAAAGACTTTAAAAAAAAACAATGATTTCTTACCAAACGTTTGAATGATACTATAATATGATATAAATTATAATATAATATACAGTACAAGTAAATTACACTGTAAAAAAGTTGTAAATATAACAAAGATTATTAGAGTACAATAAAAAACGCTATTTCAGTCTTTCTACTTCAGAATTTCACTTTTAATTTATTGTGATACTTGTCTTTTCTTTGTAATTGTTTGTGAAATTCACTAGCCACTTCCGAATAAAAATGGTTTCAAAGTAAATCATACGCAATTTTTTCAGTGTATTTGCTGAAATAACCAGATCTCAAGGCTGCTGTGTAATAAATAGGTGTGTCAGATGAATAATTAGCTAACTCGTTGAGCTGTGTTGTGCAGAGATGTGTGCATGCCTGTTATCTGATCAAAAAAAGTGTATGTGGAATTGTGCGCGGATGTTAGCTTTAATTGTGGTGTTGTGAACTCATTGTTTGTCAGGACATCTGGTTTGATCTGGTGAGAGGTGAGCGTCTAGAAAGAGGAAGAGGTTGCGGCTGACTCATTAGATTTCAAGCGCCGTGTGCCACTTACAACATCTGAAGAGTTACAACACTTCCTTTCCTCTCCTGTTCCTTTATCTGTACTCTTTACACTTGAAACTGTTAGCACAATGTCACTGTAAACTGTAAACGTAATTCTGGGTTGTACACTATTTCACCCTGCAAATGTGTAAACACTGGAATGGATTAATGTTTTCATTTGCATATTTATAAGGTCAATCACGTTGATTGTGAACATTTACAGAAATAATTAATGAATTGAATTAATAAATATTAATTAAAAATTATTGTTAAAGGGGGGGTGTAATGCTATTTCATGCATTCTGACTTATTTACACTGTTAAAGAGTTGCATTCTCATGCTAAACATGGCCAAAGCTTGAAAACACGAGTTGGATGTATGACGGAGTATTTCTGTGCCAAATCCACTACTTCCGGTTTCGGTACAGTATTCGGAGAGTTTTTTTCGAGTGTGTCCTGTATGACGTCAAAAGAGAGCGGAATTCCTTGTATAGGCACTTCTCCCTGATAAGCTGCACACACACAACACCCAGAGCAAGAGCACGCCCGTCAACGCGATTCCCTCGGGATACGGAAGCCGAGAGATTTTTCAACAATGGCTGTGTCCCAATTCAGGGGCTGCACCCTTTGAAGGCTGCATGCATCATCGAGGCAGTCTCATTTAAGAAAAATAACCATTAGATTGCAATGTAGGAAAGAAATTACAGTATTTTACACCTCACAATGAATATCAGTCAATTTTATTACGGTTACTTTTCTTAAATATGACATCCTTGATGAAGTATTCATCCTTCAAATGCGACCTCCGGAGGACGCAGCCTCCGAAATGAGATGCAGCTCCTGTCAACAAAGGAGTGTGTTTTTGGTTGTGAGGGAAAGATTACCTTTTTCAGCTTCCCAAAGAACCCAGCATTAAGGGAACAGAGGATGATGTTTGTTTTTCCGGGGCAGCTGTGTACGTATGTTTGTTTGTTCCCGGGAATTCAGTGATGAATGCTTTGTAAACAAGTCCCAGTTCGACACTGGATTTGCAGATCGCGGGTGGTGAGTAAAGCTGCATCAGATGTCTGTGTTTTGTTGGCAATCGGCGCAAGTGCATATAATGTAAACAACACAAACGTTTTTGTTCCCTTTTTATTTGTAATGATGTCACAGCTAGCATGCGATCTCTACGCAGAAGCTGTGCGCACTCGTGACTCTTTAGCTCCGCCCACGGCACTGACGGCAGACACGCCTCCAGGATCTCGGCTTTTTTCGGAAAGACTCGGTTTAGCGTATCTATCTTTTACAAATATGACAAAACTAAAGACTTTTCGGAGAAATGAAGGATGCATTGGTACTCTATATATACTCAAGATTAACAGAAACTGTGTGTGATACCCCTCCTTTAATTAATATTTAAATAAGTATTTAATAGTTTAATCCATGGTCAAGCGGAGTGTACATAGACTTATAGTGCTCAAGATGGTTTTCATAGTTGAGGTCTTTGTTTCCCGTGTGACTGTACGAAATGAGCTGAAATTTACAGTGGGATCGCCTTACAAGGACATCAAACTACAACATAACTCTAGCGAATACTTACTGCAGCTCCTGGTATTAAAAATATCTATTGGCTCTATAAACTATTAGTGTGATAATAATATGTGGCTGTTATTTCACACAAGGTTTTTGGCTTTTCCAGGGTGAGTTGATGATTTAAGAGAGAATGTTAATGTACTCTTAGCTCACAAATCTTTATGCTGACGTATGTTAGTGTGTCCTGAAAACTCGTTCTCTTTGTTTCACTGGGAGCTTGAGTTTCAGAGCCTGTTAGAACAAGATCAGAGTTAGCAACTGCTCTTCTCTTCTCATCTGTGAAATTTTCTGCAGTGTTTTGTTGCATGTTGTTTTTTCCCCCCTGTGTGTAACAAGTAACTCTGTATTATGACCCATTCTGATTTCAGACCTCTTTTTAGAAGTCTGTGACAAGTTTGACTTCACCAGAGCTCCAAGTTTGACCCCCAGGTCTCCACAGGGTGGTGTCGGGGCACTGAGCTGCTCTGTCTCGCTCTTGGCCCCATTTATCTGGAGCGTTGAGTACTCATTCTGCCTGGCGTTTTTTTGTGAGCATTAAACATTGCACCTATTTTTAGGCTTTTTCATACCAATGATAGACTGATATTGGCTTGATTAATTACAAGGCAAATACTTTTAGTTTTTAAATTTAGTTTGTTTTAACATGGCAGTTTTTTTTTTTTTTTTGTCTTGTGTTTTTGTTGTTGTTTTTGTCTAGTCTTTTGTTGTTGTTTTTTTGTTTTGTTTTATGTTTTGTCTAGTCATTTTTTGTTTTGTGTTGTCTTGTTTTGCCTTGTTTTGTTTTAGTTGGAGCTTTGAGCACTCATTCTGCCTGACGTTACTTTTATTAGAATTAAATGTTGCAGAAATGCTGGACAGAATTTATTTTTAGACTTATTAATGCTAGTAATTGACTGATATCAGCTTGACCAATTGCTTGTGAAATATTTCATTTTAGTTTTAAATATAGTTTGTTTTAACTTTTTAAAAATTTTTATTATTTTATTTGGGTGAATTTTCTCTCCATTAAAGAACATTAACTAAGAGGGAATTCCTCAACACACTGATTGCAATTAAATCCGAAGCAGTGTTAGGGCTTAGCATTTTGCACCAGTGGAATAGCTGTCTGACGTTTGCCCTCGTACCTTTAACCTTTGACACCAAATTCCCCCCTAAGGAGTGGCAGGGATGACTCACACCAAAAGGGCCGGCACTAAGAGTTTCGCTTTTATGTCAAAATGAAATTCCAGTCTCAAATATCAGAGTGTGTGTTTTCACTTGTTTTATATGTAAACTACATGTCTCTGCCTGTCTGTGGAATCATCCAGCATTGCACATTTTAGTGCTAAATGCACACTTTTTTAAGCAGCCTTGGTCCTGGATGTACGTATTTCCTATTCATTTTCTCCATATGCATTTAAAAAAAATTTTAAGCTTTAAATCATAGATGAATCACAACAGTATCAATTGAGATGAACAGGATATATTATTAGATATATTAGAACTCCTTGAGACTCGTTTGCTTTAGAGGTTAGTTCACCCAAAAATGAAAATTCTGTTATTAATTACTCATCCTCATGTCGTTCCACACCCGTAAGACTTTTGTTCATCTTCGGAACACAAATTAAGATATTTTTGATGAAATCCGATGGCTTAGTGAGGCCTGCATTGCTAGTAATACCACTCCCTATTTCAATGCCCAGAAAGCTACTAAAGACATATTTAAAACAGTTCATGTGACTACAGTGGTTCAACCTTAATGTTATGAAGTGACGAGAATACTTTTTGTGTGCCAAAAAAACAAAATAACGACTTTATTCCACAATATCTAGTGATGGGCGATTTCAAAACACTGCTTCATGAAGCGTTAAAGCTTTGAATCTTTTGTTTAAAATCAGTGGTTCAAAGCGTGAATCAAACTGCCAAAGTCATGTGAACTATTGAAATTTCGAAACACTTATGTAGTAACAAAGCCTCGTTTACTGAAATCATGTGACTTTCACACTCTGAATCTCTGATTCGAAACAAAAGATTAGTAAATCTTCGAAGCTTCACAAATCTTTTGTTTCGAATCAGAGGTTCGGAGCGTGAATCAAACTGCCAAAGTCATGTGAACCATTGAAATTTCGAAACAAATCGGATTTCATCAAAAATTTCATCAGACTTCATCATCGGATTTCATCAAAAATATCTTAATTTGTGTTCTGAAGATAAACGAAGGTCTTACGGGTGTGAAACGACATGAGGGTGAGTAATTAATGACAGAAATTTCATTTTTGGGTGAACTAACCCTTTAATTTGCAATGTTTTAGGCAGGACTTTAGACTGTGACCAAAAATGGTTGCAAATGTGACAAAATATAAATATGTGCAACAATAACTTTAAAGTCATCATGAAATAAAAAACGACAATTTTTTTGACAAAATGACAAAATTCAAAAACATTTTTAAACATTTATGGAATATTGCAGTATTTATTATAAATGATTCATCCATGCACGAAATTATTATTTTGTTTTTTAGAATTCATTTGCCCTCATAATCTTTAATCAACAAATTTATCTTCCCCTCCCCCTTACACCAAGACATAATGTAAACAAATGACTTTTATGAACTGGTTCCTCTTAATGAATCAGTCACGAAACAGCCTCTAACTAAATCAGGCTTGATGTTTCGTTCAGAACCATTACAGAGGTTCTTACTTTAGGTTCATGTCTAGTTGTTCATATGGCAATGTGTAATTAAAGAAAAAAAAAAACATTTCAATATTCTTTCGAAAATATTTTTGGTGGTTTGTTTAACATGAGATCTAGTTGTAACATTGAATCGTCTGTTAAAAAAACACAATCAACAATTTTCCACCCAGTTATGGGAGTGCGATCACAACTTTCTCTTTTACCGTTGTGTAATCATGTGCACTTACTGTATGTGTGTTTTAGAGCCTGTTTTCATTTGTCTGCATTGGGCTTGAATTCCCTGCAGTGCTTGGCGTTATTTAAACAAGCATCTCTCTCTGACTCGGTCCTCTAGCACTGATCTATGTTTGATATTATGAGGGAATAATCACACAGATTAATTCTCAGATGAACTCTTAATTGCTGTAAGCCCCCGGGCATGAACAGCAGAGCTTTATTCAGCCCTTCAGCACCAGAGCAACACCACCCGGAGAGACACGTCCCAGCATGCCTCCATTCCGGTTTTCACTTTCTGAGTTTCACTCTCTGCCATGTGCTTCACAAGGGCCCTGGTGACACTGGAGCTCCCAGGAGCCTGTATCACTTTTACACCATATCCTGTCTCTCGCTCACACATTTAGCCTCTTCTCTAGTTCTCATCTGCAGAAATAGATTTCCCCTGAGTTGTATTTCTGTATTGTATTACTTCATTCAAGTATTTCCTGTTAAAAATAGACATTTATGGCAAACAATGATTATTCAACCTTGATTTCTAGATTTTACGAAGAAAATGTGAGTGGTTTTTGCCTGTGCAAAACTCATGCCACAATTCTAGGGTGGAAGCTTGGGTATTCCTATGCGGTTGCTTCTGGTTGTCGCTAGGATGTTCTGGGTGGTTGCCGACTGGCAAAAAGCCCAGTAGGCAAATTGTCAATAATAAAGAAAAAAGAAAAATTGTTAATCTTAAAATTAAATAAGATTTAATATCATCTCATTTTTGACGTTTAGCGTCTTTTGCATCTGAACTCTTCATATCATTTCATGTTTCTGAATTTTGGTTGGAGCACATGACTGAACGCATTTGCACCCATGTGCATGTTTATGTTTTATTAAAACTTGCCTTAGCACAGCCACCGACTAGGCATGGGCCGGTATGAGATTTTGACGGTATGATAACATTAAGTTGCAGTCAAGTTGAGCCAGGCATGTGATCAGCTAAAGACAAAAAAGAAGGTATTAATAGAGTTATAATGAAAATATTAAAAAGTATTATTATAGTTATTATGATATAAATAATCATTATTACTTTTTGGCCCAGTTTCACAGACAGGGCTTAGACTAAGCCAGAATTAGGCGTTAGTTCAATTACGGCATTTAAGAAGCTTTAATAAATGTTCACTAGAAAAAAAAAAACATATTCTTGAGATATAACAATGGGCATATTTTAAGATTTGTCAATACAAATCAAACATGCATTTTAGTCTGAGACTAGCTTAAGCCTTGTCTGTGAATCCGGGAGTTTACTTTACAGAACAACAATACAATGACAATACTAACATTTATGAATGTCTTTATTTCTTGCTTTCAAACATTAAATCATTGAGCTTTTATTCTGACGGAAAACCACAGGGAGATCCAGGAAGACGTTTCTCTTTGACAACAGATCCATAAATGATTGTCATTAGAGATGGTTGGTGCACGTTGCATTCATAAATGCAAATTATAAGTGACTCAAACACACAGCACTTGCAGAGCTACATTTTCTGTGAAAGTTGCGTTTTACTCCATGCAGCGCATCACAATATTTATATAATTACATCACAACCATTGCGATTTGATGATCGCATCACATTCTCACATCCATGCATTGTCAAAATTCATTAAAAAGTTACCGGCAACTGGCGAATAACACTGTTTCAGTGCCGATTTCTACTCGCATTTGGCATTTTGAACCCTGGCAAACATGCTAATACTGTCCCGCAAATGGCGCTGCGAGCTCGTACCTTAGAAAAGGTAATATTTTGAGTTTATTTAGTGATTAAGGCCATTTCGCGATTTCAGTCATCATACCGTTACCAGCCACCCCCTTCGTTTTTTTTTTTTGTTTTGTTTTTTTGAGGGGTTCACCTCTTTTGGCCGTCCTACACACAGGTGACTGGCTGCCCGCACCAACCGGAGGGCGAGGGGTCGTATTACTCCCTACGCAGCAACACAGCCTGAGGGATTCCTGCACTTTCCGTCTTTGACGCAGGAACGGTATCATGGACATTTTTAGTAGTTTTGAAACTGTGAAGGTATACCTTGAAACCGGTAACCAGCCCATGCCTACCACCGACAAGAACTGGCATCCAATTACCCATGAGGAATTATATTTTAACATGTTTTGTGATGTCTGCATTGGGATTTGTGTCTCAAGAGACACCTGGAAAACCAGGCATAAGTTCTTCTCTCACATCTAGTTACTGTCTCTCTTGCGTTGTATATTGCTCCCTCTCACTGTGGGTCAAATGAGATGGTATTTGTGGTTGCCAAGACTTGACCAAATCCCTCCTAACAGGATTGGAGGGAGGGTTAACAAGCTAAGAAATGACTGATCTTCCACTTTGCCTCAGGACTAGACCCCCACACACATTTGTGTCTTCATATTTGGCAGAATCCTATATTAGACCCATAAATTTAAAGCATGTTATGTTTTACATGCTGTGCATTCTGCAGTGCTTAACACAGTTGCATCTGTTATATCCCTGTGTAATCTTTTGAGCCTTTGGAAAGAAGAAGAAGAAAAGAAAAAAGATGCAGACTAAACAAAAACACGAATGTTCACAGGACCTCATTTGAGACTGTCATTGTGCAACGCTAAAAGGCAAACAGGAGAGGCGTTTAATACAGACAGAATCTCCGGAGGGAAGTACAACACCACACGCCGAGAGAATGAAGGGACGGGGGAGGATTTATACCTTGTTTGCTTTCGACAGTATTTGTGAAGTGTGGAGTGTGTTGTCAAAATTTTTGGCCACCATTGACCCCGGCGCAGAAAATAGCTCTCCGGCAAAGAAAAAGAAAGCTTTAGAGAGAAGGATGAATGGGGGTCTGCCAAAAGCTAAAAATACCTCAAGCGGTTGTAACCATTTTTACAGAGGAGAGAATTTCATGCACAAGGGGGAGTGAGGAGAGAAGTTGTGAAAACTTTGTGGAAAATAAAATGAAAGTCAGGAAAACAATGAGGGAGTAGGTGTTGAGGGGATGTCTCCTCCTGCCTCCTGTACAGCCTGTCAAAGGCTGAGAGAGAAGAAAACAGAAGATATAAATTATTGTAGCTGCCTGGTGATTTGTTTTGCTTGGTGGACTGGTAAAAATCCTGCTGACACATTTGACTAATACCTGTCACAGTCACCTGCACCGGCACTACGTTTCCCAGCATCCCTCCTGTTCCTCACCTGCACACGATCATCAATCACCCACACCTGTAGACCATCACCATCATGACCAATCACCATCATTACCACTCTTCAGCACTGCATTACATATTTTTTATCTTTTGGGGATACATGGTATACTGGTACTTTTCTCTGGTATACTTTTCTCTGTTTTTACATTTAGATTACCTTTGCCGTCCTCTGATGTTCACCTTAAGTTAATCTTTAAAAAAAAAAACATTTAACAGTGTTATTCAATTATTAATCTTTAGCAGATCTCAAAATTAAGATTACTTTTTACACTGCCAAAATTCACTTGCACGTCAAATAATTGATTTCTTAGTGTTTTATTTTTGTTTATTTAGACAAAATAGTGTAGAATTTTAAAGTTGATTCATCCTATTTTCTAAATGCATGTTATTGATTGTATAGTTTTTATGTTCTTGTAATTTTTAATCAGATTAATCATAACTCGGGCTTCCCGTTAAACTTATCTCTGGTGACATATGTCCGACTTCTCCAGTCGTCTGCAAGCTTACATTCAGATCTGCCTCCATCCAGCCAACATCTGATGGATTGAACCAAGTCCTCGCCCTACATATTTCTCTTTTTTGATAATACATTATACTCAAATGTACGTCATTAAATGGAAGAAAAGATTTGTAGCTACTACCGTTTCATCACAACTTTAATATTGACCATTTATCAGTTGTGCAAGAATTTTAATATTCAGATCCTCTGTCACTTATTTGTAACAGCAGTTTTGTATGTTGACACCTAGTGTGAATGAAGCATCACACACTCTTAAAATAAATGTTCTTTATTGGAATCTGTGGTTCCGTGAAGAACCGTTAACATCCATAGAAACTTTTCATTGCACAAAAGGTTCTTTAGTTGAAAAAGGTTGCGTAGATTACTATGATGTTCTCCACACTAAGAAAAAAAATAGGGATGCACGATATGTCAGCCACCATGTTGATATCAGCTGATATATGTTCATGGTCACACTTTAGTTTAGGGTCCAATTCTCACTATTAACTACGACTTTTGCCTTAATAAACTCCTAATCACTGCTTATTAATAGTTAGTAAGCTAGTTGTTAAGTTTAGGTATTGAGGATGTAGAATATGGTCATGCAGGAATTCATAGGGCATTAATATGTGTTTTATAAGTACTAATAAACAGCCAATATCCTAATAATATGCATGCTAATAAGCAACTAGTTAATAGTGAGAATTGGACCAAAAAGTGTTACCATACTAATTTTTTTTTAATGTTATCGTTATTGGCCGATAAGAAAATTTGGGAAAATTATATTAAAGCCCATAAATAATGGATTATTTCCTTCAGCTGAAACACAGATGTGCACTGTTCATTATGGTTTTGAATTGCTTGAAATATGATTAGAATAATTTCGAAACTTAAAATACAGTTAAGTGCAACATGCAGCACAAGTCAAATAGGCTACATAAAGTTATAATGGGAACACAACTGTAAAACAGCAAACAGCTCAAACAGCAATGCACAACATTAATAACTATGATTGGAACTGTCACATAACATTATAAAGTTATGGGTTCTTTGGGTTTAGTTACCGTGTTTCAGCGCATTGTCTCAGTGAAGAGTGCATCCACAACAGGAGTTACACATTAGACTAGCACATAACTTAGTTCAAGTTCACTTCTGCATTTGTCATTTTGTGCAGATATAAGTTGTAACATTATGTTTATGTTGCATAAATATCCAGTTAATCTCATGTGGGATGCATTAATTAACCCTCTGATAAAGCACTTCCTGGTGTTCATTCAGCTCTTCATTATTGTCAATGCGGAGGCTATTCCACTTTTTTTTAATCCATGGCACATGCATTTTGATTCTTTATATTTAAGTAATGTTGTCCAATTTTTGATAAAGAATGTTGGCCATAGGAGTGTAAAATTAATTTAAAACTTACACTGGTTCAGACTAGGCTATGTTTGATTTATGTTGAAGTGCTTGGGATATGGCTTTTAATGGTGAGACTTTTTTTTTTGTTTGTTTGTTTGTTTTGTTTTTTTGTAATCAGTCTTTCAAAAATTATATAAAAATTTGGATTTAGATTTATGGGGCAACATATCAGTTATCGGCTTTCAAATATAAAGAATTATCGGTATCCCTAGTGCATTCCTTAAAAAATGGTCCTTTTGTTCACTGAAAGGTTCTTCGGGGAACCCAAAATGATTTTTCCATGGCATTACTGAGAAAACCCCTTTTAGAACCTTTAATTTTAAGAGTGTACCACAGCTAATGTTTTCGTTTACTAGATGCCATTTTATAAATGCCTTATTCGCAGGTGTATTTGTGATTTATTTATTACATAAAAGTCTCTCATAATGGGACAGTTGCATCTCGACATGGTGGCCATCATGAGCGGACGACCTGCCTCAAAACTCCTCAAAACGCTCCTGGTTTTTTCCATAAAAGCAGACTCACAAGGTCAGGGACACAGTCTGCCACATTGTGCTGCCATTTTGGGTATGAAGTGCTACTTCCCCGTCACCCTCACGCACACTTCCTCTTGCTGTTTTAACTTGCATTTCCTCATTACGGCGAACAGCTTTTCCAGGCTGGCACTTGAACTTGTAGAGACACTCAGGGGTTTGTTGTTGGTTTTGCCAGAGGCTGTGGAAGTTTCTAAGACTGTGGAGCAGTTGTGTGTCTGTGTGTATGGAAGTTTGGATTTTAAAACGCTCTCCATGCATGTGAATATGACCATTCTCTCTGAAGTTTTCATTAAACAACACAAAAGCCTTTTGTTTTAATGCTGTGTGGTTCTCGTTCCCTTCCTCAACACACACATACACATGTACAGTATGTTTGTGTGTCTATTGTGATGGCATTAGAGATATTCGGTATGCAGTGGGACAGGGCCTCTCTATTTAGGACAGCTGGCCCAAATGTAATTGGAAAAGAATTATGGCTTAGGCCTTTTAGAGAATTAAAAATAACCTCTGAATTGAGAAGGTCATATGGGGGAGGAGAGTTTAAACACACCACCCCACTCTCTGTTCCACTTTAAAGGAATGTTCCGGGTTCAATACTGGTTCATGCTGTCGATTAATGCACAAAATCATTGACTTGTCTTTCACTTTGTAAAAACAGAGAAATCACATTTATTGTAATGCACATTTGTGCCATTTCCAGTCAAACTGTCGTTGTGTCAAGAGCTGAAAAGTGTGAGAAAATATATATATATATATAAATATATATTTAAATTATATATATATATATATATATATATATTTTATATTAAAATATATTTAAATATATTTAAATTTCGTGTGTGTGTATGTATATATATATATATATATATATATATATATAAATTTTGTATATTTAGGATGCATAAAAAGCTAGCTAAGAAATTAGTCTGACAAAGATGTCATCTGTTTTAATCCAAAGTATATTTTTTTAGAACCAAGTGTATTGTACACAGAAGAGTTCATATAACCCAACATGTTAGGGATATACAGAAAAAACAACAAATAATTACAGAAAAACTTTGTACATGTTCAAGAGAATTTTAGATAGTTTCCAAATAGGTTTTAATGTCAATTCCAATTCCAAAAATATGTTTAACATTTAAATTGTTAAACATAAACATTTATTTTCCCATTCCAATTGACTTTATGAATACAATAATGGGCAATCAAATCCAGTAATTATTATAATTAATAATCAAATCCACTTTAAAGACTAAATTTTCACCATCTATTGAGACACATCTGAACACAACAGCTTCTTTATGTAAATAAATTTCAGTTTTCTCCAAAAGTAAAATGTACCTTAGGAAATTTCCAAAATAAGTTACTAATGGTCTTGGGCATTTTTACAAAAAAACAGACTTACTGTTTTTACTGGGTAAACCTAATGGAAAATCTTACATGAAATCTTCACTTTATTTGTAATTTGTAATGTAAAGGCATCATCTAAATTTACTCCAATCAAACTGTAAAATGTCATTTGTGCCACAAACTCAGTTGAGATATGAACAAAAAAACAAACAAACAATAAAAACAAAAGAGAGAGAGTTCTCCTCTGATGTGTATCCAGTTGTACCTTGTTAGTGGACAGATTAAACTAATGAGGGTAAAAAGTGTGTTTTTTTATGAGTTTATGAGTTCACAGGGCCACAAGTGCCTATATAGTAATGGAAGAAGCACCCTTTAAATGTGGTTGGTTTATACATTTGTTTATTTGGGTTACTTGGGTTTATTTGGGTCTCTATGTGTGCTTGTGGTGGCAGAGATTGAACTACTTCCATATCGTGTGATGTATCACAATGGCTTAACCAAGGGCGTAGTTCTGGTTTGAACATTGGGGGTGTTGAAGTGTGAACCATTTTAGAGGGGTCCCAGGGCACGATCCCTTGTGAGATTTGTTTGTTTGTTTGTTTGTTTGTTTGTTTGTTTAAAAAATGGTAGGGATGTAACGATGCATCCAGAACCGGTTGAAAATCGATTAAAACGTGACGATTCAAGTCGGTTGACACGCTAAATGAATCGAGATACATTTGGGGGTGGGGTTTATATGAATGTATAGCTGAGGGGAACTGACTGTGTTCAGAAAAGTTTACATGGTATTTTCTTTTCATCTTACTTCCGTACAATGCATTTTAAAGAAGTTTTAAAAGTAGTTTTAAAGTAGCTTTGTTTATAGCGGTAACCAAGGAAGCGCTGTATTGCCGCTGTTCCATAAGCGCCACCTGCTGTCAAGATAGTGAATTTGCGTTCTCATGTACCCGTCTGCTGTTATGAAGTTTTATGTTGAATAATTTTACAAAGCTAAAGTCTGAACATTCTGTTTTTGCTTCAAATGTTAAAAATTATACAATCTAATTTAAATTAAAAACTGGGATCGTGATTAAAATGCAGTGGTTGCCTCTAATTTTAAATGGCTACAGATAGTTCAGTCTGTAATAGAGCAAATAAACATCTTGTTCATGTACTCATATGAAGAGATTTCTTTTATTTGTATTATTTATTTATTTATTTAATTTAGTTTTTTGTTATAAAGATATTTCAATTTCACAAGGAAATATGCAGCATTTTGTCTGAGAAATAATAAAAAAGACACTTTCTCATTTAAATCTCATTTTGTTAAAAAACATCATGAGAAAATCGAATCGTGAAACCAGTATTGTGAATCGTATCGAATCGTGAGTTGAGTGAATCGTTACATCCCTAGAAAATGGTCTTTTGTGGTATCATCTACATGTGCAAAGTTGGTTGTTCGCATAACTGCAATAAAGTAATAGCCTAGTTAACAATTCTTGTACTTGCTTGATTTAGTTATTGGGGGGGTGGGGGGTATAAAGGCCCCGATATACTTCAAACGAAATCGAAGAACGAACTGATGTGACGTCATTTCGAACAAAATCAGGCCAAAACGAAGTTCATTTTGTGTTCGTTTTGGGAGTTCGAAACGGCTTGCCAAAGTGAACTCTCAGGAAAAGTTCGCTTCAGCTGGTTATCACCTTCGTGCTACCGTTAATCCATGATAATAATGTAATAGCAGGTGTGCGCTGAGGCTCCGCCTTCTTTCACGAGGAACTCTTCTCTGACTCATTGCATCTGTTGAGTCCGTCGAGGGAAGATCTGCACGGGTGAAAACATGAAACATGAACACACTGGATAGCTGCTTTATAGTACAACATGATGCTTCTGATGAAATGAGGCACTGACACTGTTTTTCATGTTTGATACTGTAGAGCTGCTTGCTTTTAAGAAATCTTTTGAATAAAATGCCATATAAATAAACGTGACGTGACTTTACTGGAGTGCTAATTTGCAGAGCTCGAGCTAACACACCCATGTTATTATGATCAGATGCTTTTCTTATGCTTTATATAAAAATGCTGTTTTTATTGGTTATTTTGTTACTGAGAGGAAAGCATGCATTTTTACATATTCATCTAAACGCCGCTCTCAGCAATGTGGGCGGCGTCAGATGTTCGAAAACAGTATATCGCTGCTCACGTATTTCAAACTTCGTTTTACCCCTAAACAAAGAACGAAAAAGAACTTTGTTTGAAGTATATCGGGGCCTTAACACTCTTCTTCTGTTCCCTGCATCTCATTTACCTGCTCTTTTACCTCATTATTGTCACTCACCAGCCCTGTGCCAAGACATCTAGGCTCTGATTGGTGGGATCAGGTCTTATGCTCACTGATATCCTGTAGTCTTCATTCTGATTGGCTGCTTTAGGTGACAGGTTGAGTCTTGGCCTCTTTTAAAGGTGGACTGACAGTGGAACAGAGGTGGGTAGAGTAGCCAAACGTTGTACTCTAGTAAAACAATTTCTAAAAATAACTACTCAAGTAACAGTGAAAGTAATAATGCTAATAATTACTTGAGGAAGCGTAACAAAGTATCCAATGAGAAAACTACTCAAGTAGCATGTTACTAGTTACTTTGGATCTAATTAAGGAAAATTCCTGAATTTCAGACTACATGGAGAGCTGTAAGTCAAACCTCTCCTTGAAAGTCTGTCTATATAATGCAGAACCTGGGTTTACATGAAGCAGCATGTCCCAGTCCTCTCATGAGGACAATGACACAGAAGCTGTCATTTTCAGTGCAAAATTACACACCTCATAAAACAAAAAAATTTTTCCCAACACTTGACTGTCTTTATTCTCACAACATGTTCACAACACAAACTTGTCAGCATCTGCATTTAAACAGGACAACAAAAATACAGACTATGGAACAGAACAGAAGAGAAAGTATGTGTAGAGAGAGAGTGTAAGTGTTTGTGTTTGCATGTTTGAGAGACAACTTTTTGACTTGTGGAAAGGAATGTAACGTTTACCTCACTCCTGCTTGTGAGAGTCCTGTCTTCATGGATGCAAAGAAGTCTTCTTCATCCGACTGGCTGCTGTTAGAGAGGGCATCGTTTTCCATGTTGGTCTCCAATTGAGTTTTAATGTAGTCGAGTCCTATGTCATTACTTAATTAAACTATTTAAACCTGCATATTCCTGTATATTAAACTGTATTTCCTACAAATAACCAGTTCAGATTTTGTAACTTATTAAACTGCAACTACACTAGTAATAAAGCAACACAGAGAAAAGAAATCTTATCTCAAAGTAAAAAAAAAAAAAAAAACTTTTGAATTGACACAAGTATTACCAGCTGTCAAGATGCTCTGCTCTGTTGTCCAAGAGGTTCTGAATTTTGGAAGCAGTATAGCTGCAGCAATCAGCTCTGGTTCCTCCATGACCTCTCCAAAACGTTTCAGGATTCCCTCTTTTAGGGCCTTAAGGAGGGGTTGACAGACTTTACAGGTTGACTCCAGCCTCTTCAGCTTGTCCAGCATTTGGAAAAGAGTTGGCAGCAGAAAACCCATATGGACATATGATTCCCCTTTGAGTATTTCGAGGGCCATTGCTTCATTACAGCAGTGTACTCTGCGAAAAATCACATTTCAGCTAGATTCAACCTGCACCATAAATCACAAATAGTAAATAATAATGACGATAATAATAATAATAATAATAATAATGTAGTTTAGCTGTGTGATAATAGGGCAGACACACACACTAACATCAATAATATCTTTTAAATGCTAACATGTCTTGCAACTTACGTTTTTATCTTTAATGCTGTGCAGACATTTCGGATTGCTTGTTCTCCTTGTTACTTCTGGATGCCCACCACCCTTTCTACAGCAAGGAACATAGAGTTCCAGCTGGTCTGATTGGGTCGTAGGAACTGAAATTTACACTGATGTTCCACAGTTTCAGCCAAAGGCTGACTGTCACGATTGTGGTCTTCTATTTTGATATTCTGTTCTTTTTCCTTAGTTCCTGTTATCCTGCTCTGTTTAGTTCCGGTTTCCTTGGTTACTGATAATCTCCTCGTTTGTTTCTATGGTTACGTATAATTATAACCTGTTAGTTATTATGTCCGTCTTGTATTTAAACTCCCTGCTATGTTCAGTCAGTTCTCGTATATGTGTAGTGGTTTGCGATTTCTCCTACATTTCCCTGTGTGCTCCTGAGTGTTATAGTTTAAAATAAAATATTTTTTTTTATTAAAAAAGTTTAAATGAAGAATATTCTGAGTTCCCATTCCATCTCGTCGTGCGTGCTGCAGACCAGACCGTTACACTGACCTGCTTGTTTGATTCCACAGTGCACTGCATTTTGCAAATGCTGACCATTACAGTCTCTTGTTTGAATTATTTCCAGCCTGTGGCATCAACATTACTAATAAGACTGAGAAGATGGCATGTACACTTCTGATGAAGTGGGGAAGTTGGTATTCCAGGTCCTCATTCAAAATAGTGAACACATCTTGGTACTTCACCTCCAAGTCACTTTCATCTTCATCTTCAAGGATGAAGTCTTCCTCCTCTTGTGAATCCTGTGCGTCATCTTCTTTCTCCTCCCCATATACTCGAAAGTCCTTCAGAAAGTTTGAGCCACTATTTGTAGTCATCATTGTAAACTTTCCTTTGATTTCGAGTGAATTTCCTCTAAAGCTGCAGCATTGACATCAAATGTGTGTGAACCTGTCATGCCAAGGCTGCCGAACATCTCTCTAAAGGTGTTTTTGCCGACCCAATGGCAGGTAACTGCGCTGCCTGGTTGACCAGAAGTCTACTGTAGTAGAGACATAATCAACATCATTTAATTTCTTGACAAGTGCACTTTTCATATTTTCGAACGCATCCTGTATTTTGAGACATAATATTTTCCTTGTCATGACTGTGCACTGAGGTTGCAAGGTTTCTATAATTTTCTTAAATGATGGTAATTCCATGACAGAAAATGGCTGGTTGCTTTCACCCACAAAAATGACCAACAGTTTGTCAACTACTGCCTGCGTTACTCTTGTGACGGGGTGGAAAAGGCTCTCATTATTGGATTTTTCTTTAAATGAGGTTCATCAAACACAGCTGATCCTCACTTTCTGGACTCAAAAAAAAAGATTTGTATACACCTTTAACTTATTGGGGTGAATCTTCTGATGAAATAACAATAAGTTGCAATTAATTACAAATAAATATTTCCCTTTAAAAATACACTATATAAAAATACATACATTTGTACATATTTTCAATATTTATGCTTATATCCAAAGCTACTTACACTACAATTGAGGTATACATTTTTTTCAGTTACAGTTATGCTCTCCTAAGAAATATTGTAGTATAATACACCATCAAGTTTTTATTCTGAAAACGATTCTTCTTGTGGCACATAACCGGAGGGCAGATCTAGGGCGCTGTGCATGAATGTAAGATGTCATAAATGCTGCTTAGTTTGCATAATTTAGATCATTTAAATGGATATAAAATGCGCAGACATTTGGAATAAACATTTAAATGCGTGTTGTTTCTAGAGTTGATATATTTATATTTATCAAGTTGGAGCTGGAATTCGTGTATGTAGATAGAGCAACTTGTTTTTGGCATCACATTATTTTTCACTGCTTGGAATGAAAAGATCGATTGGATATGGGATCATGGATGTCCTGCCTGATCCACTCGGCCAGATCGTCCACAACTGAGCCCGCTTAAAACTGAGCAGTTGATGCTTACGCATTCAGACCACACAGCGTAGCTTGTACGTATGTAGCCTATACATTCCACCTGTATTTAACAGATAACAGGTGGAACATCACAGAATGTTGTGAAGTAAAAGTACATTTCTGTAATTAAAAATTAATTTGAGTGTGAGTATAAGTACGGCCAGTTAAACCTACTCTTAAAAGTACATTTAAAGAAAACAAAGTTACTCAAGTGAATGTAACAAAGGAAATGTAGCACATTACTACCTACCTCTGGAGTGAAAAGTTTAATATTTGTCTGTTTCTCAGAGGATTATGACTATATGGGGTTGTTTAGATGGACCGATTATGACCTCATGACCACATGCATGATAATTTCCAAACTCAAGTCACCAGATATAGAGGATTTCCTGTGTGTGTGTTTCTGCACGGGGTTTGGTATTTACTCTAATATGTATCAGTACACAGGCCCTGTCCCGGCAGACCGCGAGTCTCCGATGACGCGGAGCGAGACGTCCCCCAGCCGCGCCCAGCATCCCTCCCCCACACAGAAACCCAACACCTGCTGCTTCTGCTGGTGCTGCTGCTGTAGCTGCTCATGGTACGACCCACTCACCTGTCTCTGTCTCCACATGGTACATTCCACTCATCACCGCTGCTAGTCTTACATTCCACGCCCATTCCTTCACAGAGATTATGTTCACCTTCATATAGAGTGCTGTGGTGAGGATGTAATTTTGTAGGCCAACTGGAAAGTTGGATTCCCTCAACAAAAACCCAATAGGATATTTCCATTGGCTTTTGGGTTATTGTAGAAAACAAGCTTTGTGACCAACAAAAGTTTATGGTTCTTTCACATTTTGTTTAACATCTTTACAAATGAACACAACTTCTATACATCACCAGAAGTAAAAAGCTAAACATAGGCTATAAACGAACTACACTACAGTGTCATCACCATTAAGCTTCTGACAACTCTTTTAGTCTTTATTTCAAAAAAAAAAAAAAAAAAGGTTGAGTTAGAATAGGTTGCAAGAACACGATTATAAACAAAGCAATGCTTTGTAAACAGACTGGAGTGTAGATGAGTTTACCTTTTCAGTGTGATTGTTTAATGTCCCAGATAACCTCTGTAGACCCATTTAGCCACTTGTTAGCAACTGCCTTTTTAAGACAAGTAAAGCTTTAAAAAAGGTGGTATTACTGATGTATTTTATGTCATAGAATATAACGTGAAAATGTCTTGAGCTTGTGTTAACCACAGACCTTATTTCAGGCTTTTAACCAAAAACCAATTAAAAAAACCCATTGACTTCAGGACGATGGAACCGGAAGTGCTACTATGCTAACTTAATTCCAGGTTTTGGACTAGAAAAATATGTCATCTGTGCAGCACTCTATTAGTTTGTTGTATAGATCGTCTCAGTTCACATTAAAGAGAAATGTATATATATTTCTCTTTAAGTCAACGTGAACTCAAATAAGACCCTGTTCACTTTCTTAAAGGGTTAGTTCACCCAAAAAATGAAAGTACTGCCATTAATTACTCACCCTCATGTCGTTTCACACCTGTAAGACCTTCGTTCATCTTCAGAACACAAATTAAGATATTTTTGATAAAATCCGATGGCTCAGTGAGGTCTGCATTGACAGCAAGATAATTTACACTTTCAGATGCCCAAAAAGGTACTAAAGACATATTTAAAACAGTTCATGTGACTACAGTGGTTCAACCTTAATGTTATGAAGCGACTAGAATACTTTTTGTGCGCCAAAAAAAAACAAAATAACGACTTTATTCAACAATATCTAGTGATGGGCGATTTCAAAACACTGCTTCATGAAGCTTCGAAGCTTTACGAATCTTGTGTTTCGATTCAGTGGTTCGGAGCGCGTATCAAGTCATGTGAACCATTTCGAAACGTTTCGAAACGTAACAAAGCCTCGTTTACTGAAATCACGTGACTTTGGCAGTTTGATACGCACTCCGAATTGAGGTTGAACCACTGTAGTCACATGAACTGTTTTAAACTGTTTTAGCAGCTTTTTGGGCATCTGAAAGTGTAAATTATCTTGCTGTCAATGGAGGCCTCACTGAGCCATCGGATTTTATCAAAAATATCTTAATTTGTGTTCTGAAGATGAACAAAGGTCTTACAGGTGTGAAACGACATGAGGGTGAGTAATTAATGACAGAATTTTCATTTTCACTTTAATACATGTTCCAGGTTTTATTGTGGACAGTTCATCAGTGCACGTTATCCTAAAGAAATTAAATGTTTGTTTTCATAATATTTCATCAAACGTTAATAACTCTTCTTTACTGCTGGGGGAAATAACATTAACTAATAATATCACAGTCTACTTTTTACAATGCAATCAATTCCCTGTGCAAAATCAATCCTGTGTTATTTCGAAACCAAATATTCAGTTTCACTTGGAAATATGCCACTGTAAGTTGAATTTGTTATGAAGCTCTCCCTCCTTCTGTCATATCAAGATCCCTCATCATCACCACGTTCAGTTAATTTTATACTTGTGTTAATGAGATGTGATATGTATTTCAGTATGATAAATGATGCATTTGTGAGTACAGGTATGCACATATGCACATTCATGTCTGTGTGTGTGTGTGTGTGTATCTCTGAATGAGTGAAATTCAAGTGTACTGTTAGTCAGGAGAATATATGTGGTTAAGATTCCTCTTGTTTCATCAGAAGCCCTTGAGGAAATGGGAGCCATGTTCACACCCACACATCTTTCACACACGTATTCACTCGCACTCATTCTTCGAGCACACCTGCTGCACATAACCATTAGTAGGAATCCAAACTCTGATGTCCTCTTAATGACAGAGCTTCATTAGAGCTGCTTCTGTAGATTCTTCAGAAACCAGTTATTTTTAGTGATTCAAAAAGCCTTGCAGCACAATCCGTGTGGTCTAACCGATTGCCAAATGAATGACTCTTATGAACTGGTTCTTTTTAGTGATTCAAAATACAGCATGACCAGTGAAGTCCAACCAATTACAAAATGAATGACTCTTATGAACCTGTTCTTTTTAGTGATCACAACCAATCAGCATGATCAGTGTAGTCCAACCAATTTATGAACAAATGGCTCTTATTAACAGGTTCTTTTCAGTGATTCAAAGCCATACAGCCAGTGTAGTCCAACCAGTTACCAAATGAATTACTCTTATGAACTTTTTTTTTTTTTTTTTTTTGTGATCCAAAACCATACAGAGTCCAGTGGACTCAAACTGATTCCTAAACTAATTACATTAACCTGGCTCTTTTTAGTGATTCAAATCTGTACAGTTCAATTCAAAACCATAAAGAATGACCAGTGTTGTCCAACTGAGTCCCAAATGAATGACTCTCATGAACAGATTCTTTTTAGTGATTTTAAGTGATTTGTACTCCAACTCATTCCTGAAATGACTCTTATCTAGCAGTTACGTTATGAACCAGTTCTTTTTAGTAATCGAAATCAATTTAATTAGTGTATTCTGATTCCCAAAACAAGTGACTCAGTGTTTCACTTAGTAATCCAAAGCCATATGGTGTGACTAGAGAAGCATGAGACAAACTTCATAATTATATCAGAAATTAAAAAATCCTCTAGGCTCACATGAATTTACCTGAACATGAAGTTGAAGGGCCTTGCATGTTATATGTGAGTGTGTTGTCTGCCTGTAGGTTGTGTTGTTTTGTTCAGGCACTGCTGTTATTTCTCAATGCCGTTTTACCACCTTCTAGTCTCACTGTTAGGAGTGAAGATGACAAGCGTGGGCGGAGGAAAGCCCAGGAGACAAAGCTGGAGCCCTTTCCATGTGAAACTTGGTAAGAACACACACTTACGCACAGTTACACATTGCCACACACATACAATCCCATATACTTTTTCATGAGGGTTGAGCTGTTTCTCTTAACCAAGTCATCATGGATTATTATGTTTATTAGGGATGTGAATGTGCCTAATGTCTCTTTCTCTGTCTTTCAGCCCTAAACCGACGATGGAGGAGATTAAACAGTGGGCGCAGTCTTTCGATAAGCTGATGAAGAACCCGGCGGGGCGGAACAAGTTCCGTGAGTTCCTGCGGACGGAGTACAGCGAGGAGAACATGCTCTTCTGGCTGGCCTGCGAAGACCTGAAGAAGGAGATCAACAAGAGTGCCATCGAGGAGAAGACGCGACTGATCTATGAAGACTACATCTCGATCCTCTCGCCCAAAGAGGTACACACACACACACACACTCACACACACAAAGTTTTTCACCCATCTCTGAGGAATATATATCGAGCAGTGACTCTCTGAGGCCCACTATGTGAACATTTCAAAGTGGGCTGCAGGATGAACTAATTTAAATTAAACTGTTTTTTATTAACGTTTTATGTATGAAAATAATGTACCTGAATTAAAATGCTAAAACATAATGATAAATTGATAAACTGCAAGGATATTTCTTCTTTTGTTTTTATTGAAGAACATACAGGTCTTGAAAAGAGTTTGAAACAAGCAACTTTGGGGCTTATTGATTTGACAATTTCAAGTTAAACACGATGAGAACCACTGATATAAAGAGAAAGGCAGTTCTGCGGGTTGTCCTCTAGGTTTAATACAGACAGGTATCTGTATTCTCTCCACATTAGAGCTATACTAATCTAGTAGGCTAATATGTTAGCTTGCTACAATCAAAGTAATTTAAAAGACACTAACATATTTTCATGAATGCATATAAATAAGTATGTACATCCTTTCTAATCAGCCACCGAATACAATGTCCATAAAAAGTCCAGTCTGCAGTAACTGCAATGGAAAGATTGGTGGCTGTTCTTTATCACCTCTGTCTTGTCTCTCTTTTGTGGAATGCAGATTTCAGCCTCTCTGCAGGTCCATGATTGGCTGCGTTCTGACCAATAAGAAGCGACTAGGGCCTGATCTTAAAAAACTAAACTTATTTTCAAGCTTGACTTGAACTTAACACCACTAAACGTTTAAGAGATCATGTGTGACAAAGAAACAAGGCATGCAGGAATTCTGCCAGATGTATGATTGAAGCTTAATGTTTTAAAGGCTCATTTCCTGAAATACAGTCCTCTAGCACCATATGTGGCGGTCGATCCTGCTTTCTATTATGAGCTGTTTATGTTTTGTCTCCTGTCGGTGTGAGACGGCGGGGTGTGCATGTATTGTACACACTTGTTGCATTCTCAGTGCTCACATGTGCTCCTGGTATGTGGTTTAATTCATTGTGTTGACATGTTAAATGTGATTTTTTGCCTTTTTTATCATCGGTGTCAGAACTCACACCTTTCAACTCTGCCACTTTCTAGAGGCAGCTGAGGAAAGCGTACTTTCTAGAAGTAAATTAAGGAGCAAAGGTTGAGCAAAGGAAGCTATAAATTGATCCCGGCTGGACGCTCTACTGTAAAGCGGCTGTAGAGTGCTAGAGGGAGTGAGTGAGTTCGGATGGATGAGTTTTGTTTTGCCCTGAGCTCCCAGTTTCAGTACTTGTACACTCGAGTGTCTAGTATGAAATGAATCAAAGAAAAGGAATCATTAAATAGAGTCCTGGAAGAAAATAAACTAGAGAGGTCAGTGTAGTAATAATCTCAGCCCATGGACTTCTGGTGTACAGGTTTGAGAGGTTTATGGGACTGAATTTTTAAAAGATTTTCAAGATATTTTGAGGCAAAAGTTTTGGGTTGGTAAGATTTATTAATGTTTTTGAAAGAAGTATTTTATGCTCACCAAGGCTGATTTTGATGACTGAAATGATTTTATTCATTTGATGTCAAAAGTTATTACAATTTAAAATAACTGATTTCTATTACTCCAGTCTTCAGTGTCACATGATACTTCAGAAATCATTCTAATATGCTGATTTGGTGCTCAAGAAACATTTCTTATTATTGATGTTGAAAACAGTTGTGCTGCATCATATTTTTGTGGAAACTGTGATACATTTGTTTCAGGATTGATGAATAGAAAGTTTGAAACAACATTTATTTGAAATAGAAATCTTTTGTAACATTATAAATGTCTTTACTGTCACTTTTGATCAATTTAATGCATCCTTGTTAAATAAAAGTATTAATTAATCTTACTGATCCCAAACTGTTGAATGGTAGTGTAGTTAGTAATTTTTTTTATTATTATTATTATGGTTTTTTGTACATTTTGTGAAGACTGATATCATGTCAGACTGTGTCATTTTGTCACTGAGCAACCATTATACTAATCTATCTGATGGCAGCAGCAGCCAAAGTAATACCTTTTGGCCTGTTGTACACAAGACCCCTGCAGTGGTAGCTCAAGACCAGGGGGTTTTCCTTGAGGGGCAATCCGTTCCGCATGATCAAAGTTACAAGCAGATGTCTTTGTACTCTGATGATGTAGAAGAAACCCTGGTTCTTGTCCCAAGGCCCAGTGTTGGGAGCTCCTTGTCGTCCATGTTGCTTACGATGGATGCTTCTCTCACGGGTTGGGGAGCAGTCCTGGAGGGCCACTCGACTCAGGGTCTGTGGAAGTGCCATCATCTATCATGGCATATAAATTGCCTGGAGATGATGGCTGTTTTTCTGGCATTCAAAAATTTTCTCGCAGATCTAAGGGGCTATCATGTTCTTGTCCAGTCCACCAATACATCAGTGGTCAAGTACCTTAATCATCTGGGGGGCCTGCGCTCACGCCTGCTTTACAAACTGCCGCACCAGATCCTCCTGTGGGCCCAGGGGAAGTTACTGTCTCTGATGGCAGCTTATATCCCTGGGTGCCTAAATCAGGGGGTGGTTGTATTGTCGAGACAGGAGCTGAGGCCTGGGGAGTGGAGACGTCACAGGTGGTGGGTCTCATATGGAAGAGGTACGGCCAAGTGGAAGTGAATACTTTTGCGTCTCAGGAAATGACACCGTCCACTCTGGTTCTCTCTAGTGCATGGCCAAAGCTACGTCTGTACGATTTCCCACCGATCGCTCTGCTCCCGGGAGTTCTGGAGATTTCACTGGGAGTCCGCTGGGAGGGTGCCCACCTGTTGTTAGTGGCTCCTCTTTTGCCAACTCAAGTGTGGTTCTTGGACCTGATTTCTCGACGGCTCCCCTTGGGAGATTCCCATCTGGAGGGACCTTCTGTCTCAGGTGGGGGGCTCAATATTTCACCCCCACCTAGAGTTATGGAAGCTCATAGAGGCTGGTCTCTCAACTAAGGTTGTTGAGACCATTCTTCACTCCAGAGCTCCCTCCATGAGGAAACTTTATGCTTTTAAATGGAGATTGTTCTCTTCATGGTGTGAGAGTTGTCATTTAGACCCAGTTGGTACAGTACTGGAGTTTTGGCAAGACTGTTTCTCTGCAGGGTTATCCCCTTCTATGCTAAAGGTGTATGTGGTGGCCATAGCTGCTTACCACACTTCTTTGAGTGGTTTATCTTTGGGGAGGGACCCATTAGTATCTAATTTCCTCCATGGCACTTTAAAGCTCGAACCTGCAGCTCACACAAAGGTTCTGGCATGGGATTTGGCCTTAGTATTGGAGTGCCTTTCGGCTGCTCCCTTTGAGCCTTTCAGAAAAGTTTCTGACCTTGAAGGCTTTATTTCTGTTGGCTATTACATATTTCAAGAGAATTGGAGATTTACAAGCCCTTTCGGTTTCCCCTTCGTGTTTGGAGTTTGCACCTGGCACGGTGAAGGCTTTTCTTCACCCTAGGCCGGGGTATGTTCCTAAGGTCCCCACTAATGTGGCCAGATCTATAGTGTTGCAGGCATTTGTGCTCCGCCCCATCAGACATCAGACAAGGAGAAATTAAATCTGCTTTGCCCTGTTAGGGTGCTTGATGCGTACGTTCACAGAGCTACCATGTGGCGTAAGTCTGCTCAACTTTTTGTGCTTTGGGTCACCCAGGAAGGGGTACCCAGCATCTAAGCAGAGAATGAGCAAGTGGGTAGTCGAGGCTATCTCTCTTGCTTATGAATCGGCCAATCAGCCTTGTCCTTTGGCTGTTCTGGCCCATTCTACCAGGAGTATTGCAGCTTCTAAAGCCTTGCTTTCGGGGCTTCTCTTCATGACGTTTGTGCTGTGGCAGGCTGGTCCTCTCTGCACACTTTTGTCAGATTTTATGACCTTGACCTGGGCTCCACTCCAGGGTCCCAGGTGCTGCAGTCCTAGTTTTGCTCCAAGCAGGATTCAGACTGGACAGGCACTGATCAGCAATGCATAGTGGGTATTAACATTCCCATAGTGTCGTAAACTTAAGATGCAGGGTGAGTTCCCTTGAAAGGGAACGCCTCGGTTACAACTGTAACCTCAGTTCCCTGAAGCGGGAACGAGATGCTGCGTCGCTCTGCAATACTTCCATGTATGGCGTGCCTGTGACCGACTTGCTTCAGCCTATCAGAAGCTGACATTGTTTGGTTCGGGGGTGCTTTATACCTGGTTACAGAGGTTACAGTCGTAACCAATGCATTTTCTGTAGGTTATCTTTTTTCAGTATGGGTTATCTTGATTAATGTTCTTATTTGCATATTTATGAAGTTAATGAGACAAGTACAACAAAACCTCTCTATAAAATGATTATACAAATTCTTATGCAGTGATCATGAATGACAGGAAAAGTAATCAAAATTCATTGGTCAAAAAAGGGTGATAGGAGAAGCGATTGATGTCACTTTGATGTCAACATCTTTTATGTTTTCCTCAGATGCTGAAACTAAACATGTAAATGCAAATGTTTCTTCGACTGTACAAATCGCATTAATATTTAATGAGGTAAGCGTAGTTTAGTTTCAGATTGGTTAATCTGATTCTTGCATACGGAATTTGAAAGACCTTCATAACATAATAAGGGTTAAAAGTCTCAAACATTGTTTAACCCAGGCTTAAAAACCCAAAACCTAAACTCTATTAGTGTATAAACGACTATGAAATTATTATTATTATTTTATTCATTTATTTTTTTAAAAAGCAATATATTTAAATATTATTCTGACAATGTCGCTCAACATTCACAATGCTCTCTTTCTGTCTTGAAGGTGAGTCTGGACTCTCGCGTCAGGGAAGTGATCAACAGGAGGATGCAGGATCCCACCCCTCACATATTTGAGGATGCACAGCTGCAGATCTACACCCTCATGCATAGAGACTCGTACCCACGATTCCTCAACTCCTCCATCTACAGATCACTGGTGCAGGGGGGGTCACGCTCCTCGTCTGAGTCATAGAACCCCGACCCCCTCCTCTTTCTCTCATTCTCGCCATCCAATTTCTCCCCATTTCTCTCCATCTCACTCATTGCACAACCACTCGAGGAGAAAGTACTCCTTTTTTGTGTCGTCACGATTGGATTATTGTTTTTGTTTTTGCTTAGTCCATGTTCCTCCCTCATTTTTGAGGGAATCCCTCATTTCTTCTGAACCTGCACAGACTGAAACTGGAAGACACAGGGTTGAAAATGCAGTTTTCATTTGTCCAATCCTCTTTTTTGCCCTCGTTCCAGCATCAACTACTGATTTTCACAGCCATTTTTTTTTCACGCAAACATGCTTCGCTACTTGTATCTCCTGACGTCTCTAGTTTAAGAGAGCTGAGAGGGCCTCTGCAATAACATACACTGGAGTGGCCTGACCAATCTGATCCTCTCTCCTCACCCCGACCTGTCCACTGTCTCTGTGCTCTGATTGGCTCTTTGAGGCGAGAAGTCGAGAGGTGATTGGCGGCATTGTAAAAGAGAGGGACAGCACTTTTATTGGTGCTAAACAAATAGGTACAAAAATATCCACACACTATTTTGAATGCAAATCAATTTTCAGGCCCAGGCGGAATCTGCGGATTTTCTGCACTGATTTTAAGGGAAAATCTGCGGAATGAATTTAAATACAAAAATAAAATAAAAAGTGTACTGAACTCATACTGTTGGCTGAAAGCTTTATCAACTCAGCCAAAATATTTAATAAACATAAAATTGGGGTGCATAGAATTTTGTAAATGTTATGTTTTAGATTTCTGTGTATACAGATTTCGTTTGGGCCTGTTGATTCCAAACAACAGATATCAACAACATAGGAGAGAGAGGAGGACCACCAATTTTAGAGATATTAAATAAAACAAACATGAGAGAGTTGAGAGAATGCCATGGTCTTAATTAGACTGGTCACTCACATTTTAAAAATTAGTTTTGTAATGTTATTTATTTTTTATTTTGTTAAACTGTGACCTGATTTGTTTTTCTTGTACAAATATTAAAGAAAATCTGGAACATATTCGACATACAGAGCAAACTGTTAGTCCTGAGTGCTCAATCGCGCTGTATCTCTCTCTCTCTCTCTCTGTCCTCGCTGTGTGTTTGAGCGCATGAATGTTTCTGAGGTTGAATGGTGTGAAAATCACAAGTCTCTCTGGCGCCTCCTGTAGGCGGTCCCAGGTACTGCAGTTCTGCAAGCTGTTTCGCTTCAGTTCTGCGAGCTGTTTCTCAATGTTCATGCCTTTTTTTTAGTCAGAAAGGCAAAAGCAAATGCTCTTAGTCAACATAAAAATAACTTTGTTTAACTACTTTGATCAGTGCATGTCAGTCTTTGTAAATGTAAAAACTTCTAAAAGCCTCTGAAACAACTTTCTAAAATTGTCTAAATGGCAAAATTAAATGTAGTAATTTAATTTATGTTGTTGTACTAAAAGTTACAGCAATAATAGCCAATAACCACACATTTGAATTTAAGCGTTACCATTGAAAATCATTTTAACATCTTGCTTTTTGCCTTATCACGTCATCACAGTGTTTTTCTGTCTGTTTTTCACACAATGTACGTTTTAAGGAGAATATCTCTTTATTTGTCAGAATAAGAAAAAAGTATTTTATAGTATTGTACAGGAACCTTTTAAAAAAGAAGCCATTAGCTGCTGTAAAATCCATTTTAAAGTCCTCTCGAGCACACATTGATTTCACTGGTCCAGTACACGTATAATGCTCAGTTACATCTGCACTCATTTCCTTTACAGATGCCTTCAACAGCCTCTGAACCCACTTGATATTAAGAAAATAGTAGGAATATCGGAGAGTAACCGGTTTGATTGATGTTAACACTGTGAGCTGTGATACCACTCCATACTTATGGATCACTAAATATTTCATAATGTGAATCTGAAACCAACCAGTACTGTGTGAATGGGTCCACAATAATAGAGTTTTGTTATAGAGTTAATCTTTTTATATCAGCACTGATCTGGAAATCTGGTGTTCATATTTCCCCTAAACATTCTCCTTCCTTAAGTCTTAATATCAGATCTTTCATTTCACATTGAAATGAGGTAAATCATCCACATCCGCCTGGTACTTTCAGGATTTGCTTCTTTGTAAATATATACGTATAGCAAATAAATGTATATTGAATTAAGGACTCTAATGGTGAGATTTCAAGAGTCATGTGTCAATTTAGAGGAACTTCATGTACTGTAGTACAAAAAAAAATATATATATATATATATTTTTTTTTTTTTTCTTCCCCATCAGTTGTGCATGAAGATGTACATTTTGGAATATGTGTGTAAAATATGTGTGTATATGGTTATATATGTACATGAACATATATTTAGTATTGCTCTTATTGTCCGACATGATGTGACCAGTCTAACTTAAGCCAGATAGAGTGAGTGAGTGTGTGTGTGCGTGTGTGCATGTGTGTGTGTGTTAAAAGTTAAGTGAACTTTCTTAAGACAATAGGAGAGAGATGTCAATGTCATTGCGGCCTTTGACAGCAAACACTCAATTACACAGGGATATGCACAGTTACTCAAAGCTCTTTAAAAACACGGTCATTGAGGGAAGCTTGCTGGTGGACCTCTTAACATTTCACATCACTTGCACTTTGCGTTCACACTGAAAGTGATTTAGAGGTCACTGTATTGTACTGTATCAGCTGATCAAATGAGCACCACTGTTCACTCCTATTGGTTGTCACTGTTCATTTGCATAATGTTAAAGTGTCTCTCACGTCACTCACATTGCTAAATCACATTGAAATTTACTTCAGATCAAATCGCTGTCAGTGTGAACACTTTGTAACCAATGCGATTCCACAGATTTAAACGTTCCCAAAACCGATAAGCTGATGATTTTCATATTATGACTGATATTAAAATTCTATACTATTTTGTCTAAATAAATTTAAAAATAAAACACTAAACACTAAAATCAATTGCTTAAATGCTACAATTGAATTTAGGCATCACAACATTATAATGTAGAGTATGAAAAATGGATATTCATTCATGTATATTTGATCATTTGGTGCCAAAGATTCCATTAATCAGTGATATTAAATGATTAGTATTTTTAAAGATTAATCTACAGACAAATAGGCATAAATTTATGATTTATGTAATTGAATTGTGTCTAAAAAATTTCATCTATTTGGATTACACAGTTTAAAAAAAAATCAAATTAATGTGATACATATTTGTTAGTTATACATAAATGAAACAGGAAACATTTCTGCACTCAAAAACTCATTTCATAATTTATTGCATCTATTTGATTTTATTTAAATAATATTTTCAAAATGCATTTATTCAAATGGCTCAGAATCTGCATAATCTGTTAATTGTGAAAACAATTACATTTATTCCATTAAAAAATATGAACATTTTTAATTCAAATGTTTCAGATTGAAACAAACTGGATTTATTGATCTGTAAACCTGGTTATTGTGTATTTAAAGCAAATTGAGTTTATTAGTACTATTTGAGAAGTCTTACCTGTTTAATTTATGACTGACAAATATCACATTTAAAGGGATAGTTCACCCAATAATGAAAATTTTGTCATCACTTATGCAGCTTCAAATTGTTCCAAACCGGCACTGAACACAAAAGAAGAATGTTCTGTAATGTCTGTAACCAGACAGTTGACGGTACCCATTGATTTCCATAGTAGGAAAAAAAATACTATGGAAGTCAATGGCTTCTGTCAGCTGTCAAATATAAATTCTCTAATATCAGCCAATAACCAATATGGTACCAATATATCATGCATATAGAAAGAACACAAAATGAATGCATCGCATCACATGCTTTGTTAACCTTAAGAGATTTGGTTTTGGTTTGAATTTGTTGTATCGCTCACTAGCAACTGTCCTCTTTCAACAGCTGCACAGAACAGACAGACTTTCACTTGTATTTGAGACAGGGACTGTGATCTAGAGCTGCTTATGTTTACATAAATTTCTTTAAGGTGCCAAAATTAATCTAGCCTTCTAACAGTCTCAAACAAAGGACATTTGCGCTGAGGAGTGAGTCTGTCAATAAGTAATGTGTTTCCATCATCTGCATTATGCCATCATCAACTGGTCACACCGGTCTTTTTTACAAGATGTTTTGGTTTTGTTGTCACCTCACATGCTAGCCTCAAGGTCTCGCCATCTCATTGGCCTTCCCTCACTCTTTCTTATGTTCTCTCCGGTCACTCTGTGAGATTTTCTCTGAGATTTGCAGTGCCATGACATACAGCAGTGAGATCGGTCCCTGACTCATGGACTTCTATGGACACTTATTTATTGACATTAGCATTATATTTTGTATTAAAATAAATCAAGTTATGTTTTAAAGAGTATGTTTATGGATTTCTGGACCAATTTTTTTTTTCTTCTTTTTTTTTCCCCCAAAGTCTGTGACCATTACTGTGTAACCTCCCCTCGCCCTTGGGTGCCATAGCAGGACGCCCTCTTCAGGTTGTGGTTGGGGCCGACTTGAGGTCCCTTTTAACCCAGGCCAGCTCATTGCCGGAGATGATTTAATCAAGAACCCGTCTGTAATATTCCATAACCTTTGACTTGGTTGCAGATTTTTTTTTTTTTTTGAATGTTTTTTAAAGAGAAGATATGACTATAATGATAATAATAAAGATGTTTGTGTTATTATTCATTTACAGCTTGCCAAGAGATTTAATTTTACTGCAGCTTCCAGAAGGGCTTTTCACTGTACTCAATCCTAAATTTCTTAGGGTTAGGGTTAGTCAAAAATGACTATTCCTATTTTTTATTGCTGTATTTATTATAAATTATTTATCTGTGCACATCATTATATATATATATATATATTGAAATGTATGTGCCCTCATAAACTTCCCTCATCTCTTCTCTGATGACATGTTTTTCGGGGCGAGGGCGGGACAACCTGTCACTCACATGACATCACAGCAAAAGCAAAACACGATTCAATCAATTTGCGATGGACAAAATCAAGTCCCGTCCTACATTTTTTCTTGTTCAAGAAGCTATTTCAATTGGATATACAGTGCTCAGCATAAAGTACACCCACTTTGAAAAGTAACATTTCTAACAATATCTCAATGAACACAGAAACAATTTCCAAAATGTTGACAAGACTAAGTTTTATATAACATCTGTTTAACTTATAACATGAAAGTAAGGTTCATTGAGAACAAAATTTTCAGTTTTACTCAAATTAGGGTGATGCAAAAATGAGTACTGAAAACCACTGAAAGTCTCTGGAGCAAAGCAGAATTTTAGACTACAAATGTCTAATTTAACAAGAATTCAACCACAGGTGAGTCTAATTCTTCATTCCACAGGTGTCCAGCAGACAGCTGACTATAAAAGGGTGTTAAAACCCCTTCCCATTTCATGCTGTCAGCAATGGCACCACATGGAAGAGAAATGTCACAAGACCTGAGAAAGAAAATCATTTCTTTACACCAGAAAGGTGAAGGCTACAAGAAGATCAGCAAAGCTTTACTTATCAGTCAGAATACTGTAGCAAAAGTGTTACAAAAATGTAAAAATGATGGAACTGCAACCATCTCACAGAGACGTCCAGGTCGTCCACGGAAGTTAACACCTCGACAGGAGCGTCTTCTGATGAGAAGGGTTGAAGAAAATCGGCATGCAAGTTCACTGCAGTTATCTAAAGAAGTAGAAAGCCAAACTGGGGTGGCTATTTCTCGTGACACAATACGGCGTACACTGCAGAGGAATTGCATGCATGGGTGCCGTCCACGAAAGAAGCCTCTCCTAAAGCCCAGGCACAAAAAAGCCCGCCTAGAGTTTGCCAGGTCCCATGAAGACTACTGGGACTCTATACCCTGGAGTGATGAGACCAAGATAAATGTTTTTGGAACTGATGGCTTCAAAACTGTATGGCGTCGCAAAGGTGAGGAACACAAAGAAAAATGCATGGTGCCTACAGTGAAACATGGTGGTGGAGTGTCCTTATGTGGGGCTGCATGAGTGCTGCTGGTGTCGAGGAGCTGCATTTCATTGATGGCATCATGAATTCACAGATGTACTGCTCTATACTGAAAGAGAAGATGCTACCATCACTCCATGCCCTTGGTTGTTGTGCACTTTTCCAACATGACAATGATCCTAAACACACATCTAAGGCCACTGTTGGATTTCTGAAGAAGAACAGGGTGAAAGAGATTCAGTGACCAAGTATGTCTATGATCTGAACCTAATCAAACACCTATGGGGAATTCTGTTTAGCATCACTCTCCATCCAGCATCCAGTCTCTAAAAGAGGTCATTCTTGAAGAATGGAAAAAAACAGATGTTGCAAAATGTCTCCAACTTGTTCATTCCATGCCTTGAAGACTTGGTGCTGTCATTAAAAATCATGGAGGTCATACAAACTACTAGATGTAGTAGTTTTTGTTGTGGGGTGTACTCATTTTTGCATCACCCTAATTTGAGTAAAACTGAAAAATGTGTAATCTAAGTTATTTTATTAACCTTACTTTCATGTTATAAGTTAAACAGATGTTTAGATATTAAACTTAGGCCCAATCCCAATTCTCTTTTATACCCCTTCGCCTTTCCCCTTGCCCCTTCAAACAGAGTGGCAATGTCTAGGGGTGAAAATATTCCCCTAAGAAATGGGACACCACTACTACACCATTACACACGTCATCATACCTAGTTTCTTTTATTAGTGTTCTGTAACATTTAACCAGTATGAACAGCAATGAAGTGCGCACATCAACAGAAATCTGTTAGCACATTTAACAGATTACTCACTCCCTACGTTTTGCTCTGTATTTTGGACTTAAGAAAACAGAGCTCGGTTTCAGTTCATAAACGTATGAGCCTTCAGTTTCTCAAGACGATACAGAATGTACAAGACTGGTGGAGCCACTCTTTCATCGGGCCAAGTTTCATTCCGTGCCGAGCCGGCCGGTACGGATATGGTTTCGTTTTCTACTGTGGTGCTGCAATAACGGAGCTTTTTGCAATGTAATACAAATGAGTCAGTTGTTGCCTTGGTAATGCCTTGAAGTTTACAGACGATACAATATGTAAATAGTGACTGCACTATGAAGGATGACAGATTTCTTTTAACTATTTTTCAGTTGTGTTCACATAATACAAATAGCGCTTTTAGCAAGCTACGGAGAAACTGGCAGCCAGGTAACACACAAGTGATCGATCCTGTGTGGAAGTATCACTACCATGATCACTACATGCATTCTAGCAGCACGGTCGTCGGTGTATGCAGGGAAATTTCCCATACCCTTTCGTTCGAAGTGTGGTCCCGAAAAATCTTCGTTTGAAGGGCTATCTGGCCCTTCCCCTTACCCCTACCACTCCAGCCAAAAGAGAATCGAGACACCCCTACCCCTTCACATGAACGCGCAAAACGAAGGGGTAGGGAAAAGGGAAAGGGGTAAGGGGTAGAATTGGGATTGGGCCTTAGTCTTGTCAACAATTTGGAAATTGTTTTTGTGTTCATTGAGATATTGTTTAAAAGGTTACTTTTCAAAAGGGGTGAACTCATTTACGCTGAGCACTGTTCATCACAATAGGGAAGAAAAGACTATCGCAACTTCAGTTTCATGCCAACTTTAAAGTCCAAAGTATTTAGGGTATACGCCATATTGAATTTGACGTGGATAAAATCGATGCTGTGAGGGATAGAACTTACAGTTTTTACAATGGCAAGGACTAGATCACGTAATTGTCTCAACTCAACTTTCAAAATTGTTTTATGGAGTTTTTGTCTACTGTTATATTACTGTTAATGTCTTTTTTAGACATTTAGTCAGCTGAACAGTGTATGTTGTTAAACAACAGTACAATTCATTGAATGAACTGTACTTCTAACTTAAAGGGTTAGTTCACCCAAAAATGAAAATTCAGTCATTAATTACTCACTCTCATGTCGTTTCACACCCGTAAATTAAGATATTTTTGATGAAATCTGATGGCTCAGTGAGGCCTGCATCGCCAACAAGATCATTTTCTTCCCCTTTCAGTCGGTCACGTTCGGCGTACATCAGAAGTGAACCGACAAATTGGGATATCGCAAGAGAGCCCTATCACCTTCAAGTGTAAACTAAACGAGCCAATGGACATTGGCGTGCGAGCTTTGCGCCACGTGCACCGCCCCCGCAAGCGGGTATAAATGTGGAAGTGGGTGCACTCGCACTTTGTCTTTCACTTCGGAGCCAAGCATTGTGTTCCTGCTGTAAAAAGATTGCCTTTATTGTGTGAAGTCGAGTCTTTGGAGACTCTTCTTTGTTGGAGTGTTGGTGTAACGGCACTTTACAGTGGCGGCCGTGAGCTTTATACACAGCTCTCAACTGCTGTTTTCACAGCAATCTTGTTGTTCCCGGTTGGTTTGTGATTTGGGCGGGTTTTCTCTGTGTGCTGATTGTAGGCAACCAGTGTGAACCTACAATCGCAGCATGGCATATCCTGCCCTGGCAGTCTGCTGCTGCCACCACCGCACCGCCAGCCGCAGTCCCTCCACCTGCTTGTCGCCTAGGGCGCCCGCCTGCGTCGTCCTCCACCCCTGCCAAGTCTGCAAAGCAGCAGCCTCCACCTAGCAGACAGCAGGGAGCCGGTCGTGCACGCGGCGCCCAGCCTGCTCAGTCTGCAGACAAGCAAGGTGGCAAACGATCCAGGAAGTGGAACTGAGACAGGCGACCTGGAGGAGAGGAAGACAGCTCTTCAGGAGACGATGCCTGCATCGCTCCCTCCCCTGGAGGAGGGTCGGGTGGACAATCTTTTGTTTTGTTTGGTTTGGTTTCTGTTCCGCCGCTGGCTCTCCGAAGTCCAGCAGTACCCACTACTTCACAGAAAGAGCTGTTTCCCAATCCTCCAGGTCCCAAGAGGGCGCGTCTGGCGGTGTGCGATGCGCTGCCTCACCACCCTCAGCCCCCTCCCACCTCGCCAGCAGGTGGCTGTGTGAATGTTGAGGCCATCTCCCATTCATCCTGTCACCTCGCAGAGTCTGACCCCACTTCGGGCCGCACTGCCATCCAAGTCGGGTCCCTTTGCTCTGCCTCACTGCCCCACGCCGGGTATGTCTGTGGTGCCGTTGGTCTCACTGGCTCGGAGTCTGGAAGCTTGGTTAGCGCTTCCCAGCCCATCCCACTGGCTCATCCGTATGATCAGACTCGGCTATGCGATTCAGTTCGCCCAGCGTCCCCCAGTGTTCAGGGGTGTTCACTACACTTGTGTTTCTGTGAACGATGCCCCTGTGCTTCGGGTGGAGATTGCTGTCCTCTTGGCGAAGGACACAATAGAGCCGGTCCCTCCAGCCGATATGAAGTCAGGGTTTTACAGCTCTTACTTCATTGTACCCAAGAAAGGCGGCAGGTTACGGCCAATCTTGGATCTGCGAGTCCTGAATCGGTCCCTTCACAGGCTGCCGTTCAAGATGCTAACGCAGAAACGCTTTTTCGAATGCATCTGTCCCCAAGATTGGTTTGCAGTGATCGACCTGAAGGACTCGTACTTTCATGTCTCGATTCTACCTCGACACAGACCCTTTCTACGGTTTGCGTTCGAGGGTCGGGCATATCAGTACAAAGTCCTACCCTTCAGGCTGGCCCCGCGTCTTTACAAAGGTTGCGGAGGCGGCCATTGTTCCCCTCAAGGAACAGGGCATCCATATTCTCAATTATCTCGATGATTGGCTCATTCTCGCGAGAACAACTGTGCGAACACAGGGATCTGGTGTTAGCTCACCTCAGCCGGTTGGGTCAACTGGGACAAGAGCAAACTCGCCCCCGGGCAGAGGATCTCTTATCTCGGTATGGAACTTGACTCGGTCAACCAGACAGCGCGCCTCACCAAGGAGCGCGTCCAGTCAGTATTAAACTGTCTGAGTTTGCTCAAGAGCAGGGTGGCGGCCCCACTGAAGTTATTTCAGAGGCTCCTGGGGCATATGGCATGCACAGCCACAGTCACGCCACTCGGATTGCTTCATATGAGGCCGCTTCAGCACTGGCTTCACGGCCGAGTCCCGAGATGGGCGTGGCAATGCGGCACGTTCCGTGTGACTATCACACCGAGCTGCCATCGTACCCTCACTCAGTGTCGGACCCTTCGTTCCTGCGGGCAGGAGTTCCCTTGGAACAAGTGTCCAGGCATGCTGTGGTCTCCACAGATGCTTCCACCACGGGGTGGGGAGCCACGTACAACGGGCATGCAGTCTCAGGTCTGTGGACGGGGCCTCAACTGCAGTGGAATATCAATTGCCTCGAGTTGCTAGCAGTACATCTTGCGCTGGGCCACTTCAAGCAGCTGATACTAGGCAAGCACATACTGGTCCGTTCGGACAGCACTGCGACTGTTGCGTACATCAACCACCAGGGCGGTCTACGCTCCCATCACATGTTGCAACTCACCCGCCATCACCTCTTATGCAGTCAGAAGCACCTGAGATCGCATCATGCCATTCACAACCCAGGCGTGCTCAACCGTGCAGCCGACGAGCTCTCACGGCAGCCTCTGCCTTCCCCAGGTGGAGCATTTGTCAGCCTTTCGGGGCCACACAGGTAGACCTGTTTGCATCTCCGAACACAGCCCATTGCCAGTTGTTTTACTCCCTGACCGAGGGCACTCTCGGCACGGACGCACTGGCACACAGCTGGCCCCGGGACCTTCGCAAGTATGCGTTTCCACCAGTGAGCCTGCTCGCACAACTGTTGTGCAAAGTCAGGGAGAACGAGGAGCAGGTCCTGTTAGTGGCGTCCTATTGGCCCACTCGCACCTGGTTTCCAGAACTCATGCTCCTTGCGACAGCACCTCCTTGGCCCATTCCTCTGAGGCATTGGATTTTATCAAAAATATCTTAATTTGTGTTCTGAAGATGAACAAAGGTCTTATGGGTGTGGAACGACATGAGGGTGAGTAATTAATGACAGAATTTTCATTTTTGGGTGAACTAACCCTTTAAAGCGGTTCTATTATACTCATTTACAGGTTCATAAATTTGTGTATGGGGTCTACAAGAATACATTTACATTAATGTTTAAAAAACTCTTTTTTTATAAATACAGTTGCAAGAATAAGTATGTGAACCACTTGCAGAATCTGTGAAAATGTGCAAAACTTTAACAAAATAAGAGAGATCATACAAAATGCATGTTATTTTTTATTTAGTACTGTCCTGAGTAAGATATTTTACATAAAAGATGTTTACATATAATCCATAAGACAAAAAAATAGCTGAATTTATTAAAATGACCCGAATTTATTAAAATGACCCAGTTCAAAAGTTTGTGAACCATTGATTCTTAATACTGTGTGTGGTTACCTGGATGATCTACGACTGTTTTTTTTTTTGTTTGTTTTGTTTTGTGATGGTTGTTCATGAGTCTCTTGTTTATTCTGAGCAGTTAAACTGAGCTCTGTTCTTCAGAAAAAATCTCCAGGTCCCAAAAATTCTTCAGTTTTCCACCATCTTTTGCATATTTGAACCCTTTACAACAGTGACTGAATGATTTTGAGATCCATCTATTCACACTGAGGACAACTGAGGGACTCAAACACAACTATTAAAAAGGTTCAAACATTCACTGATGCTTCAGAAGGAAACACGATGCATTAAGAGTCGGGGGGTGAAAACTTTTGAACAGGATGAAGAGGTCCAAATTTTTCTTATTTCGCTTGAATATCATATTTTTTCATTTAGTACTGCCCTTGGGAAGCAACAGAAGATACTTGGATGTTTCCCGGAAGACAAATTAAATACAATTTACCTTGATCTTCAAATTCCAAAAGTTTTCACCCCCCATCTATTAATGCATCATGTTTTTTTCTGGAGCATCAGTGAATGTTTGAACCTTTTTTAATAATTGTGTTTGAGTCCCTCAGTTGTCCTCAGTGTGAAAAGACGGATCTCAAAATCATTCAGTCACTGCTGTAAAGGGTTCAAATATGCAAAAAAAAAAAAAAAAAAAATGGTGGAAAACTGAAGAATCTGCAGGACCTGGAGATTTTTTCTGAAGAACAGAGCTCAGTTTAACTGCTCAGGACAAACAAGAGATTCATGAACAACCATCACAAAACAAAAAAACAGTCGTAGATCATCCAGGTAACCACACAGTATTAAGAATCAATGGTTCACATACTTATGAATGGGGTTATTTTAATAAATTCAGCTATTTTTTTTTTTTTTTTTTTTTTTTGTCTTGTGGATTATATGTAAACATCTTTTATGTAAAATATCTTACTCAGGACAGTACTAAATAAAAAGTAACATGCATTTTGTATTATCTCCCTTATTTTGTTAAAATTTTGCACATTTTCACAGATTCTGCAAGTGGTTCACATACTTTTTCTTGCAACTGTACATTGTTGCAGCACCTGATTTCACCCTTTGTCTGAACGTTCTGTCTTTTGGTTTCTTTAAAACACGCCTTCCAAAAAGAGGCATCTACCATGCGACAAAGCAACCTTGCAAATCCATTTGTTCCTTGTGTCAGAAGTTACGCAAGTGTTTGGAGTACGTCAGAAATAGGACAGGGCATCAGTTTACAATCGACACATGCACACTAGATAGTTTCATCCTTGCCCAGTGTCTGTGATAATTTTCTCCAGAAGTTACTTAAAGGGTTAGTTCATCCAAATATATACATTCTGTCATCATTTAATCACCCTCATGTCGTTCCAAATCCATAAGACTTTTGTGGTCATCTTTGGAACACAAATTAAGATATTTTAATGAAATCTGAGAGATTTCTGTGCCTTCATTGACAGTTCATATAACTACCAATTTGACGCTTCAAGAAGTTCATAAAGAGTTCATAAAACTAAACCATATTAACTGAGCAGTTTAGTTCTAATTTTCTGAAGAGACTCGATCTCTTTATATGATGAACAGATTGAATTTATTCTTTTATTCATATATAAACATTGATCAGCGAACATAAAAAGAAGCTCAACCAAACCTGCTTAACGCACGAGAATAAACCTCTTCCAGAAGCTCAAACGTGCTACGTAACACACGAGAAAAAACCTCATTGGTTCTTGCATGTCAAGAAAACATTCTTGAGCTTCTGTTTCCCATAACTGATGTGTGAGTTGATTAATGTTTATATGTGAATAAAAGCCTAAATTCAATCTGTTCATATAAAGCGATCGAGTCTCTTCAGAAAATCTGGACTAAACCACTCAATGCATATGGATTAGTTTTACAATCTCTTTTTGAAGTGTCAAAGTGGTAGTTGCATGGAAAGTCAACGGAGGGACAGAAAGCTCACAGATTTCATTAAAAATATCTTCATTTGTCTTCCGATGATGAACGAAAGTCTTATGGGTTTGGAACGACATGAGGGTGAGTAAATGATGACAGAATTTTAATTTTTTTGGCTGAACTAACCCTTTAAAAGTGATAAAAATGTCTTTGTACTTGCATCTTTGAGTTGCGTGTATCTCTTAACCCCCTCAAACAACCGTTTGACAGGCGCCTACTGTTGATCAGCTGTGAAACAATGGCCTGGGCCAGTGTTGCCAACTAATAAGTCCAGCAAATGGTTCAAACGAACCAATCATGTCCAGTCATAACCGATCATATCCAATCATAGCGCAATTGAGGCATTGCCTCCTCTCACGTGACTTTCCCCCATTCATTCTCACCCTGCGTTCCATTCGGAAGGGCTCATTCCCTATGCCCTAATCCCTTCAAAGGGTTTACCCTCCGGAGTGAGAGCTTCGAAGGGATGAAGGGTGTAGGGGTCAAAAAAACTCTTTTTTTTTGGAATGCACTTCTGCATCATCTTAACGAGACAATCAAGGAGGAGTAGATTGTGCAAGCTGCAGCCTTTGTTTAACGTTAGTTTATTTATTTATTTTTGGTTTTCACCATATTGTATATTATGTCTATGTGTTTGAAACATTTGAATGGACTGATAAAGGGAGCTGTAAAATATTTTTGTTGAAGTACAATGTCGTTTTGACCATAATAATGTACCAAATCTAACTCGTATAAATATTACAGTAGTATAGAAAAATACTATAAATACATTTATAGGTAAAATCGAACTCTGAGCCTCCTGTACCCATTCTGTGATGTCAAACAACTTCCCTGTGCAAAGGATCATGGGGGCCCAAAGTGTCCATCAGTTGTACCCTTCGAAATCCTTCATTCCGAAGGGCCCTTTGAAGCGGCCAGTTTTGAGCACTTCGGTTTGGAACGACCTTTCAATATGGCGGCCATGATTATTTTCACTCCGAAGTGCCCTTCAGAGGGTGATATATCCCATTTGGAACCCACCGCACGCTTTAGAGGCTCTGCTTTATTTCTATGAGCTGAAGGGAGGCACAGAGACGCGAACTCCCCGCTGTAACTTTACCTGTGGGTGTCGCTGTTTGACAGTGTTTCTTTAGAAAAACGAGTGACTTTTACACTTTTTAATGTCAAATTTTGTAACATTTGCATTGTTTTATTTTTGTAATATCAATTATTTTCTCATCCAGTTTTTGTGAGGAAGCACTGCCTCCCTTGCCTCCTCGGAGGAAACGCCCCTGGTGCGTACGATGCTGATGACGAAATTTGATGTGCACTGTACATATACCCTAGCACACATGTTAAAACTAAAGTATATTTATAATTTGAATTATAGCAGTCAAATTCATTTCAGCAGTTTTAAGAAAGGAATGTCAAAGGCTGCATTGGCAGCACATATCGGTGTATATTTCTCACAATATTGCATAAATACTTCAGGTTATTTAATATTTATATTATGTAATTCATTCATAACCTAAAGTTCAATTTTAAGTATAAAACTCATCATATGGAGTCCCTAAAGGGACATTGTAATGACAAAAAATATGAGATTTTTCGGGGGAACGCAAAAGCATTGACAAATAATTTTTCCTCCCATCTCATATGTATTGTCTTCACCGTGTAGGGACATATATTCTTATAACAGGACCACAACAAAAATTATGCCTGGATGAAAGTTAACTAAAGTGCATGATAATGTGACATCTTGACGTATTGAACTGATATTGTATCACAAGGTAGTGGTCGATATCAAGCCCTAATTTAAGACAACCATAGTGAATTTACATGGCAGCATTTTCCACAGATGGAAACCAAATTATTACATTCAAGGGTTAGTTCACCCAAAAATGAAATTTCAGTCATTAATTACTCACCCTCATGTCGTTTCACACCCGTAAGACCTTCGTTCATCTTCAGAACACAAATTCACTTCACACAAATTCACTTAGTTCACTCAGAAATTTCATTTTTGAGTGAACTAACCCTTTAATGTTATGAAGCGAAGAGAATACAAAAACAAAACAAAAATAATGACTTTATTCAACAAATTCATCTCTCCCCTGTCAGACTTGACGCAGTGAAAGCATTTCAACGCTTCCATGTTTACGTTCTGAATGGCGACTCATTATTGGCCGGCTCCTGCGTCAGCATCACACAAATGTGTCATGCTGCTCACGTGATCAGGCGTCAGCCAATACTGAGTCGCTGTTCTGACGTAGAACCTGGAAGCTGCAATAAAAATAGCATAGGAGAATAACAGGGAAAAGACGAATTTGTTGAATAAAGTCGTTATTTTTGTTTTGTTTTTGCGCACAAGAAGTATTCTCGTCGCTTCATAACATTAAGGTTGAACCACCGTAGTTTTTACTACTTTTCTGGACAATTAATGTCATTATTTCATTGCTTTCTATTGGGTGCAGAATCACATGGGCTTAATTTTGAATGTGAAAAGCCCATAGGAAAGTAATATGATCTATTGTATCCCCCTAAATAACATTTATACTTAACTTGACCCCCTTCTGCACATCTGGTTTAACTTTAAGGAAGTTGACTGGGATGCAAGGAGCGTTTGTGGATTTTTTAGCATTAAGAGCTCTAGACGATGAAAATGTCAATTGTCTTTCCTCACACTGGCTCCTTAATATCAGTTAGTTATACATGTCACATGTCTCATTATTGTGTTGACTTGATCCTTTCAACTCTGGACTGACTGTGACCCCATATCTAAACCAGTGTGAAATGCCAAGTGTATCCTTAAATGCTCAGGGGTTTTCTCTGACTTTATCATTCTTGTTGCCTTTGCCGAGAACATGTATGGAAATATTGTCATATTGCCAAAACAAACACGGACAGCAGTCAGGCGGCTCTACACACTCTGCTTCTGCCATGTAGGTGACCGCTGAGTGAAACAGCGATCAATGTACAAAAGCTTAATGCTCGTATCAGCACTGTTCAAACATCTGCGTTGCATAAAGTTTGAATGGATGAAGAAGGAAAAAACAAATGGCTAAAAATGCAAGACGGAAATACCATTACAGAGACATTTTTCCCTCCCCCTTTCAAGTTCCACAAACATTCCTGGAGTTGAACATGAGGCTCGGTTCACGCTGCCATTTCAACAAGAATCTGGCAGTAAAGATGGCAGTGATAAAGAGAGTGACCCATCATCTGGATAGAGATGATGAACTCTTCAGAAAACACTCTCATTAAAACAGATAAGTTACATGATAAAAGACGGTAACAGACCCTTAATAGACCAATAAATGAGCAATAAACTCACTCTCTGTGTAAAGTTGTCACTAAATGAAAATTTAAAATATATTTTGTAAGTGCATAATATTTATATTATTGTAAATTATTCATCCATTATTCAACGGTTCGTTCCTGTCCTTGATTCTGATTGGTCAATAGCTCTGTTTTATTCACGATAAAACACGACTATGACCGCTTCACCCGACGGTTCTGTGTATCACTTCACAACACCCTTAGCAACCACTCTTAGCAACGTAAACTGTTTGTCATCAGTTGATATTGTTCATTGAAGCTGACTATATTATGTAGAAGAGTATTGTGAGAAAGAGATCGAGTGAGTGAGTTTATTACCTGCATTCAGATTTAGCATTTTCCTTCAGGTCAGTCCTATGTTCATAATAAAACATCTGTTTAAATGTCCGGTGTATTATCTTGTCCTTTTAACAGTTAAGGGGTTTTCCCGTGACTGACAGTCGCTAGTCAAAGCATTTGTCAGTTGCGTCTTGTTCCGTGTTCACAACAATTCAGTCTTTTCAATGTAAAAGTCTTCGCTACTGACTGACACACTCATAAAGACAGTCTTTGCCGCCATCTAATGGCGTAATAATGTAACTTCTGTTGCTGTTCACGGTCAGGGACTATTTTTTCCGGCGGAAGGAAGGATTTTAGTAAGACTTTACTTCATGAAAGTTGCATTGATACATATTTTTGGCTTTAATATTTGTATTGTGTGGTTTTATAAAAGCAATAAGGTACTCGAGGCTGTGCTGTATCATGAATAAGTCACGGCTGAAGGGGTTACTCTGCTTCACGTCATGCCTAACAACGCCCTTCAGCCGTGACTTATTCACGATACAGCACAGCCTCAAGTACCTTATTGCTTACATAAGTTCCCATATTATGCTATTTCAAAGGTTTTGTTTTGGAGGTCTCCTACAATAGGTTTACATCCAAGGTCAAAAAACACTTTCAAGTTTCACATAACATACACTGAGTCATCCTTCTTTCTATTCCTTTACATAACCTCATTTCTTAGTCAGAAAACGCTTCTTTCAAAGATTCAGTCTTTCTAAACCCCTCTTTACCTGACCAACATACTCTGCTCTGATTGGTCAGAAGGCCCAGTCTGTTGTGATTGGTCTACCACTTACAGCATGTGTCAGAAACGAAACACCTATTACTATATCTGAATTTAATCTCCAGGAGGCTTCTTCAGTGCTTGATACAGTGATGCGAATGGTAACAGTAGCGTTGATTTTTCCGTATCAATTTCAATTCTTTCAAAGCTTATCAATTCCAGAGTGAGTCCTCATACTTTGGGAGTGCATGCAAAGTGGATTCGCAGGGCTGAAAACAGGGTCTTCTCGCCATGTCGACAGCACAAACAAACCTTTTCCAGGCCTCTGCAACAATTACTGTTTGAGGGCGGGTCAAAGTAGATGTTCGTGGGCAGCCAATGAAAACCATAGGCTGGCATTATGCAAATTTGTTACATTGTTACATAGGTAGGTGTAACAGGAAATGAAATTGGAATTGCTGATGATTTGTTTCAGCAGTTCAGAATCGAGTCTTTCTTTTAGGAGACAATAGCTGCGTCCGAATCCGAGTAGGTACTACATTTGAATTTAAATTTACTTCACGACCGTTGAAAAAGTACATTCTATATAGTATGAATGCGTGTAGTATGAATGAATTCGGATGTACTACATCAGCCATGCTGTTACCGTCACATGACCTACCAGCGTCAGTTACGTCCCTTCAGCTCCATTCACAAATCCTCTCCCGTGGCCTCATGGGATAGTAAAGTGTCCATCATACGCGCACTTAAGAATCTCGCCGGACGTAGTAAGTCATCCGGGTACTTTTCGCCTACTGTTTTTCGAATACTATGATTTCGGACATACAATTTTGTTTGCATACTGTTTTTCTCGTACTATATAGTAGAGAAGTATTCGATTTTGGACGCAGCTAATAACTTTATTTGTCACGCACTTTGATCTTTAAAATTCTGTAACATTTATAAATGGTTTGAAATCTCTGATCAGATTTCAGATTTTCCTCACTTGTGCATCGAATAATTGCGACTCTATTAAACACTGCAAACGTTACTCATTCCCATTATTTATACTGTTGTCTTCAACGAATGTGTTGACATTTGGACACGGAGACTGAGATCAGTTTTTCAGAACTAATTTTTCATGTAGTCTACATGTTCCAAGCCTCCTTTCTTCTTCACCTGAGGGTCCTTCATTTTAAATCAGCAGATCAAAATGCTCGCTTAGTGACCCTTTAATTTCGTCCCTCAAATGCCTCTGTGGAGACTCAATGGAGACAGTTGCTTGGGAGAGTCCCATCGTATTTTCTCCAACCCATCACAGGTTCTGTTGCCTTAATGATCTGGCAGGTACTAAACCCAAATGTGGTTATTTAGGAGCACCTTCTATGATCCCCTCAATTCAAAACCAGATCTGACAGAATTTATTTTTGGTCAACATAATTAAGAAATGTTGTGATAGCTCCTAGCAAATTACTGCTCGGGCAAAGGCCAGATATATTTCACCAGCTGTGTCTTATGCAAGTCACAAAGGGTCAGTTCTATTCTCAGATTTGATTAAGATATGAGGACACCGTTAGGACGTTTCCAAAATATAGGCCCAGTTTTATGTACAAATCCTCAGGATCAAAAGCATCAAACACTGGATTAAAACATCAGCCTCATTTTATCTTGATACGAAGTTCAGTTAATCACACATATGATGTCAGTGGAATACAGTTGTTCAGTGTTTGATGAGTATTGGCTGACTGCTCCCTCTAGTGGAAAACATCTGAAGCACAAAAACTAAATATAGATGACCTAAAATTAATTTACTCACCTTCATCAAATGGGACTATTTTATGTTTTTTCCCCTGTGGAAAACATTTTCCATATTGTCAATGCAGATGAGGGCCATTGAACTCCAAAATGTGATCCATATAGGCTAACTCATGTTCCAGTGATGCCACAATGTAAGTGGTTTATCAATGGCTCCAATTGCCATTGATGCCAAGATGTGTCTTAAAGCACCATATTTAAATACAGTTGACATCCCTACTGTTCAAAAGATTGGGGTCAGTACAGGTTTTATTTATTTATTGAAAGAAATTAATACTTTTATTCAGCAAAGATGCATTAAATCAAATTTGATTTTCTGATCAAAATTGACAGTAAATACATTTATAACGCTACAAAAAAAAAAATCCATTTCAAATAAATGCTGTCGTTTATGGAAGCTTGTCAATTCAAATTGCGATAACTGCAACACATTCCCTGGTTTCACAGACAAGGCTTAAGATAGTCCCAGACTAAAATGCATGTTTGAGCTGTTTTAACTGGAAGTAACTTGCACTAACATAACATAAATATGTCAGTGCCTTTGTTTTGTCGCAAGATTTCACACCAGTAATGTTTTTTAAGGCATGTTTATAAAAGCTACTTAAAATGTCCTAATTGAACTAAAGCCTAATCCTGGATTTTTTTTTCTTCTCACAATCGTAAGTTTACATCTTGCAATTCTAACTTTTTTCTCAGAACTGTGAGACATAAAATTGCAATTGCGAGATATAAAGTCCAATTCTGAGGGGAAAAAAGACAGACTATCATGCAATTCTGAGAAAAAAGTCAGAATTGTGAGATAAAAAGTCACAATTACCGGTTTTATTTTTTATTCAGTGGTGGAAACAAGCTTCCACAGTTCTTTGAACTTTTTATCCATAAAAAAAAAAAAAAAAAAAGTATGGTTTCCACAAAACTATTAGGCAGCACAACTGTTTTCAACACTGATAATGAGTAATGGCCACTGAAAATTTAGCTTTGCCAAATTTTTTAAATATATTAAAATACATTTCAATCATGACAACTCTCAGAATGGTGTTAGCATATATTTAGTTATTTTTATGTTATTTTAGTTTTAGTTATTTTTAGTCTTAATTGAATATGGCAATTTTAATGTATTTGTTCTTGGTATATCTGCTACGCTGCTGCTGTTGATTATTGCTGCTGCAGAGCAAGTATGAACTTGCTTCTGCTAATAGATACACAGAAACGCTGCTGTGAGCATGTATATGCTGCATAAATAGTCATACATAAAACCCGTAGCAGATCTAGTCAGGTGGAGCTGGGGAGGTGGAGGGTTTTAAGGGGAATAGCAGAACAAGACCATTTGAATGTTGAGCAAGCAATCTCATTGGCTGCAGGATCAGCAGAGGCCAATCAGCTCGTGTCATGTGGTAATGATGTGATTGCTTGCAGACTGCATGTAAAGGACCTATCAGCCTGCGCCATCTAGAGTTTCCTGACTGAACTAGATGTTAAAATAGAAAACAGTGATCTTAATTTAAAATATTTCACAATAGTACTTTAGTTTGTACTGTATTTTTGATCAAATCAATGCAGCCTATTTTTCAAAAACATTAAAAATATCTTACCGACCTCAAACTTTTGAACATCACTGTACATTAGTGGAGGAGCAGATTTTAAGAGAGTAATTACTAAATTTTAGTCTATTTCGCACCTAAAGCTATCATATGATTTGAGAGTGACTCAAAATACTGTGTACAATCATACTTTTTTTTTTTTTTCTTTTGACCACCTGCTCTTGTTCCCTATTGAATGTTACTATATGGAAGAGCAGCTAGAACAGTCTGTTTGGGGGGTCTGGAGGGACGAAGTAAAAAAAACAACAACACTCAAAGCACAAAATATTTCTAGTCAAATTTACTGAGACAAAACAGTCCAATTATTCATATAATACATATGAACCTTCAATCATGTACCACATTCTGTTTTTCTCTTTGTCTGGCTGTCTACAAGAAGCAAACTATCGCCTACATTAAGACTCAATATTAACCGTAATCCTTTAAGACTTCCTAAACTCTGGAAAAGCAACCAACCTTTCAAGATTTGGTTAAATAAATCATCTGCGAAGTGCATAAACTGCATATACACATGAAAAGCACACGTTCAAAACAAACAAACAAAACAAACAAACAAAATAGTATGTGTACAAATTCTTTCAGCAATTACTTGGCACTCAGAGCAAAAAGGCACAAGCGATATATCAAAAGGCAAAGCAAGAATGAACAAGCCAGCTGACTTACTAAGTCTAAGTTATCGGCAGTGCATGAAAGGCAATGATATTACACCAGTAAAAAAAAACTACAGAGCAACACTCATATATTACAAAGCTATGAAAATGAATGTATCAAAAAAAAAAAAAAAGACATCAGATTCTTTTTTTTCTCAAAAGAAAAAAACAAAAAAACAAAACAAAAAAAAAAACAGTTCCTTTCACTATGAATTCAGGCCATCTCTTCATATGAAGAATCCTGCTCACTTTAGTCTTTAACAAAACTATGAAAAGAGAAAACAGAGGACATTAAATATTCAGCATTCAAAGTATTTGAGGTTAGACTACAGTGAGTAAATACTGCCACCATGTGGTGACATTGTAGCATGAAGACACAAGGCACGTGTTTATCAGTCGCATAATGGATTTGACAGTTTTTTGACTCAGCTCAACCAATGGCTTTTGCACTGCCAGGTGTGTAGGGAGATTCTTACCTTCCACCGGTTTCCACACTCGTTGCACAGCACGAAGGTGGTCATGGGTTCATCTGCGCTGCGTGTCTGGACCTGCGGGGAGAGATTGCGCATTACATTCCTGCTTGTTTCATGCTTCAATGCAGCTTTAGCCCATTTGCGAACTTCTTTCAGACATGCAAACGGATCAAAGACTTGTGCGAATTTGCTCTGAGCACAGAAATGTGGGGCTGTTTGTGTTTCAGAAACTTGATCCACCCTCGTTTTCTTTTTTGAAGTGTGGCTTAAGTGTACAAATACAGTACTTACCTAATATAAATACTGTACTTGTGTAACCTACTGCTGTGTCACGCTCAGATTGATAGCCGTTTTTATAATGATGGCAAGTATAAACACTTACGGTAGTAAAACAGTCCTAAACGCTGGTGAGATGTTGTAACAGCATACCTGAGTGTAAGTGCAGTTCTTGCCCCTGCATTTTCCACAGATGAACATGTCAGTCTCCGTGCCGCCCACTTTGGAGAGCTGATGCTCTCGAATTGACTCTTTGGTCAGCGCTTTCCTGATCTCTTTCAGCTCTGCGCTTGCCATCTCCTGCCAAACACGCAATTAACACAAACACGCTTCACATCCTGCAGAGAAGCTGCAATTTACTAGACCTTAAAGGGTTAGTTCACCCAAAAATGAAATTTCTGTCATTAAGTACTCACGTCGTTTCCTTATCCGTAAGACCTTCGTTCATATTCGGAACGCAAATTAGGATATTTTGGATGAAATCAAAGAGGTTTTTTAATCCCCCATAGAAAGCAATGCAATTACCACATTCAAGGTCCAGAAAAGGTCTGGATTTCATCAAAAATATCGTAATTTGTGTTCTGAAGATGAACGAAGGTCTTACGAATGTGGAACGACGTGAGTAATTAATGACAGAAATTTCATTTTTGGGTGAACTAACCCTTTAAATGGTTTTGCGATAGTGTTTTCTATCCTATTGTGACGTATATTTGAGTGAAATGGCTTCTCAAACTAGAAAAAAAAAATGTAGGGCGGGACTTAATTGTGTCAATTGGGAATTAATTGGATGGTTGTGGTTTGCTATTGGTGGATGTCATGTGAGTGACAGGTTGTCCCGCCCTCACGCCAGTACACAGATCATTGGAAAAAAGAAGAGATGATGCTGCAAGAGGGAGGTGAAGTTATTTTGATTGAAGATTACAAGGGCATGTGAATTTAAAAAAATAATAATAATAATGATGATGTGCACAGAAAAATTGCTTATAATAAATAAATACTGCAATATTCCATAAAATATAAGAATTGTCATTTTAATTCCATGGTGACTAACATTTCTCAAGCCAAAATCAAATCCAAACGTACCTCTGCAGTCATACTGGCGATGCGGTCTGGCGAGATGTTGCCACACAAGACGTTCCGCCGTAAGTCTGGGTTTTTCTGGTCCTTGAGGTTGGAAATGCGACTCCTCAGTCTGGTCTTGTACTTTATGTCAGTGGATCTGAACTCCTGGTAGATACGTGTGTCATGAAGTCCAGTCAAGGAAGCACAAAGTCATTATTTTACATTCTCCTTTGAAGGAGAAGCAAGCAGGTTTTCAAATATTTTCTCCTCTCACAGTTATGCAGAGACAACTGTAAGTAAACCATTTGTTGGTGGATTTTAATGAAAAGTGTAAACACTGTGGCACTATCAAAACATTGCACTGTTTGTTTGAGGTAAGAGGTCACGACCCCTGCTGGTAGATGTTGTAACTACACAATTTGCAGGCAAAATTCATCTCTCTCTTTTCAGAGTTTGTGTATTCAAAATAAATTTTACCAAGCAAAATATGAATCACCAACATTTTATACACTGCCATTCAAAAGTCTGGGGTCAGTACGTTCAATATTTTTTTATTCAGAAAGGACACACTTTTCTATAAATAAATGATGCTCTTTTTAACTTGGTTTCTAAATGGTTTCCAAAAATATATTCAATTAAAAAAAAAAAAAAAAAGTTTTTTATTTGTAAAAATATTACACAACATTACTGTTTTACGAACTATCTTTGGTAATGAGAAGGATATAATCTTCAATCTGTGCTGCCAGGTGTTCACAGTCTACTCCGATTGTCTGGTGATCACCTGAGAAATATATACAAAGAATGATTTCCTTAAATGTAACAAAAAAAAAAAAAGGTTTATGGTTAAAGTGCCCCTATTATGCCATTTTAAAAGGTTCCTACTTTTGTTTTGGAGGTCTCCTCATTTCTCAGAGACTGAAAACAGTTTGTTCATTTTCTCTAAACAGCTCCTTTCTGCAAGCTTACTCTATATCTGATTGGTCAGATGGCCCAATCTGTTGTGATTGGTCAACCGCTTGCGCTTACAAAACGTGTCAGAAATGAAACGCCCATTACCATATCTGAATTTCTGCTTCGAATGCTTCCTCAGCACTCGATACACAGTAACTATGGCATACGTTTTTCCATATCAATTCCAGCCCGAGTTCTCATCCTTTTGAAGTGCATGCAAAGTGGATTTGCTTTGGCAGCACAGAAAACAGCGTCTTCTCTACATGTCGATAACATGGACCAAACTCTTCCAGGCCTCAGTCACAACTGCAGTGTTTGAGGGCGGGTTAAAGTAGACGTTGTTCGCGGGCAGCCAATGAAGACCATATTTTACATTCACAAACAGTTATATTACACACCGCATGAAAGGTAATACTCGAAAAAGCATAATAGGGGCACTTAAAAAAAAAAAAAAAAAAATTACCCACAACATTTAACCTTGCAGCAAGGATATGACAAAGCCTTTAAATTATTATATTACACTGTTTTTTTCCAACGTCTGTATCTATAAATGTCCCTAAAAGAACTAAAGCGCAGAAGATAAATTCTCTTTTACAACCCGAATTCCGGAAAAGTTGGGACATTTTTTTTTTAATTTGAATAAAATGAAAACTAAAAGACTTTCAAAATCACGAGCCAATATTTTATTCACAATAGAACATAGATAACAAATGTTTAAACTGAGAAATTTTACAGTTTTAAGCACAAAATGAGCTCATTTCAAATTTGATGCCTGCTACAGGTCTCAAAATAGTTGGGACAGGGGCATGTTTACCATGGTGTAGCATCTCCTCTTCTTTTCAAAACAGTGTGAAGACGTCTGGGCATCGAGGTTATGAGTTTCAGGAGTTTTGGTGTTGGAATTTGGTCCCATTCTTGCCTGATATAGGTTTCCAGCTGCTGAAGAGTTCATGGTCGTATTTGACGGCAGGCCAATTCAGCACCCGGACTCTTCTACGACGAAGCCATGCTGTTGTAATAGCTGCAGTATGTGGTTTTGCATTGTCCTGCTGAAATACACAAGGCCTTCCCTGAAATAGACGTCATCTGGAGGGGAGCATATGTTGCTCTAAAACCTTTATATACCTTTCAGCATTCATAGTGCCTTCCAAACCATGCAAGCTGCCCATACCGTATGCACTTATGCACCCCCATACCATCAGAGATGCTGGCTTTTGAACTGAACACTGATGACACGCTGGAAGGTCTCCCTCCTCTTTAGGCATCCGTGATTTCCAGCAAGAATGCCAAATTTGGACTCGTCTGACCATAGAACACTTTTCCACTTTGAAACAGTCCATTTTAAATGAGCCTTGGCCCACAGGACACGACGGCGCTTCTGGACCATGTTCACATATGGCTTCCTTTTTGCATGATAGAGCTTTAGTTGGTATCTGCAGATGGCACGGCGGATTGTGTTTACCGACAGTGGTTTCTGGAAGTATTCCTGGGCACGTTTAGTGATGTCATTGACACAATCATGCCGATGAGTGGTGCAGTGTCGTCTGAGGGCCCGAAGACCACGGGCATCCAATAAAGGTCTTCGGTCTTGTCCCTTACGCACAGAGATTTCTCCAGTTTCTCTGAATCTTTTGATGATGTTATGCACTATAGATGATGAGATTTGCAAAGCCTTTGCAATTTGACGTTGAGGAACATTGTTTTCCACAATCTTTTTATGCACTCTTTCACAGATTGGAGAGCCTCTGCCCATCTTTACTTCTGTGAGATTCTGCCTCTCTAAGACATCCCTTTTATAGCTAATCATGTTACAGACCTGATATCAATTAACTTAATTAGTTGCTAGATGTTCTCCCAGCTGAATCTTTTCAACATTTCTTGCTTTTTCAGCCATTTGTTGCCCCCGTCCCAACTATTTTGAGACCTGTAGCAGACATCAAATTTGAAATGAGCTCATTTAGTGGATAAAAGTGTAACACTTCTCCCTTTAAACATTTATGTTATCTATGTTCTATTGTGAATAAAATATTGGCTCATGTGATTTAAAAGTCTTTGTTTTCATTTTATACAAATTTAAAAAAACGTCCCAACATTTCCGGAATTCAGGTTGTATAAACTACAAATAGCACAGTTCACACAGTAATACCCAATGAGTTACGTTAACTCAAATCATTTGATGTCTTAAAGCATTTTTTAGGTCTTGTCAAAACCTATATTTATGACTAATGTGAACATGTTTTATTTGAGTTCACTAAAAAAAATACATTTCTAAACATTAATAACTATAGACTATTCAAATACACAGTGTATCTTAAATTTAAAAACTCAAATTTTACATCCCAATATGAAAATGAAACATTAACAGATCTCCCCCTTTAGTCATTTATTGCAAAAATACATTTTATAACACTTAAATTTCAACATTTTAGTTTACTTAATTTCACAGTAAGAGTTCATGTAACTTTGTTTAATTAAGTGCAATGAACTTTTATTTGTGTTTGAGTAAAATTAACTTGTTTTATTTAGTAAATTTCACAGTGCATTTACTTACTCAGCTTAATTTGTTCAGGGCTTACCATCAGTCTGTAGGGCCGCGACCAGCAGCTCTCTGCATTTGGTGCGCACACTGTCCGTAGTGACGGGTGCAGGTGGGAAGGAGGTGAATTTTGGGGTGACTGGGGTGGTGGGAGTTTTTGGTGTCTCTTGTTTGTTACTAGACAACATGGGGTAACAACATTTCACCGTTTTGTAAAACTGCTTATAATGATATGCATTGTAAAAACACAAAAACACTTTTAGCGTGCAAAAAAAAGTATTTGCTTTCTTTATATTCATGTTTTCTTTTTTTTAACAATTTCTTTATTTGCAAAAGATACTATAATAGGATTAAAGTATCAAGAGGTTGCTATCTATAGTATAAATCTGTTTACTTTTTCCACATTATTTTTTATAGTGATTCATTTTCAAATGATGTATTGTAGTAAATGTAGTATATATTGTAACAAGCATTATTTACCATCTTTAAATTAAAGTGTGAAATCATATATATCAGCTATCAAAAAATCCATATCCAATCAACCACTAGTGACAAGTAGCTTGAAGATAGTGCCTACTTTACGTTCTTAACTGTTACGTGGTCTTTTTTTTTTTTTTTAATAAATAAAACATGCACAGATTAATTGTATGGAAGATTGTTTTTGCCACAGAATAAAAAAAAAATTAAAAAGATAATTTTGACTTTTTATATCACAATTCTGACTTTTTCCCTCACTGTTGTCATGTCAGAATTGTGAGATATATACTTGCAATTCTGACATTTTTCTCCCAGTTGCGAGTTTATATCTCGCAATTCTGACTTTCTCCTCGCAATGACAGATTTATATCCCGCATTCCGACTTCCTTTCTTGCAATTACGAGTTAATATCCACCAACTGACTTTTTTCCTCACAATTACGAGTTTATATCCTGCAATTTTGACATTTTCCTTGCAATTGCAAGACAAACTCGCAATTCTGACTTTTCTGAGTATATCTAAAACAATTCTGACTTTTTTTCCTCTCAATTACAAGTTTCTATCCTGCAATTCCGACTTCTTTTCTCACAATTGCAAGTTTCTCTCGCGTTTCTGACTTTTTTCCTCACACTTACGAAATTATATCCTGCAATTCTGACTTCTTTTCTCACAATTACGAGTTTATATCCTGCAATTTTGACATTTTCCTTTATATTCAGCAATTCTGACTTTTTTCTAGCAATTACGAGTTTATATCCACCAACTGACTTTTTTCCTCACAATTACAATTTTATATCCTGCAATTCCGACTTCTTTTCTCGCAATTGCAAGTTTATCTCTGCATTTCTGACTTTTTTCTCGCAATTACGAAATTATATCTTGCAATTCTGATCTTTTTTCACAATTACGAGTTTATATTCAGCAATTCAGACTTTTTTCCTCACAATTACAAATTTATATCCAGCAATTCTGACTTCTTTTTTCGCAATTGCAAGTTTATCTCTGCATTTCTGACTTTTTTCCTCACAATTACAAAATTATATCTCGTGATTCTGACTTCTTTTCTCAAAATTACGAGTTTATACCCCACATAGGGATGTTCATATTGACCGTTAACCGTTTTACTGTATTTTCCGTGCTCAAAATCACGCATAAAGCTTGGCGCAAAACACCAGCGAAAGTAATGAATGTGTCAGAAAAAATAGCAAGGATACATTTTAATAACTTAATAATAAACTGGTGATTTCCATGTCAGTGTCGGCTGTGAAGTTGCTGAAGCTCTCATCTATGCAGGACAGTGGACGCGCCTTTGGAGAGAAATGCAACTTTCATACGGATTACATAATCAGGGAGTATCTGTTTTCAATGTGAATTGGTTCGTTTAAGATTAGAAATTTCAAGCTTTCAATAGATACATTTATATTTGTGGGGCAAGTATACGCTGAGTTTCGGTTCATTTATAAGATGGAGACAGATGGCAGAAAGCTCATCCTGATTGCTTTCTTTATTTTACAAAAGCACAACATTGTGTTATTGCGAGTATACACAAATAGTAGATATTTACAGTTATCTTATTTTTATGATGTATTACTGTTATCTGTATGACGGAGTATTTTAAGTTGTTTTGGAGTTATCGCTCCATGTCTCACAGTCAAGCGTGAAAATCCTTTAACTTCCACCCTGCAGGTGTGTGATAATTTGACAATGTGTGAATCTTCATGCTCTGTTGATCTGCTGTTTGCGCAAGTAGGGCTACAAAAAAAAAAAGTTATATTGTTTGTCACAGACACTTGTCAATTCTATTTTTATTTAATACTAATTTAACATTCAAATCTCATCAGTGAACGGTTAACGAGCATCGGTTGTCAGTCATGAAGATTAACCGAAATGAACATCCCTAACCTCAGTTCTGATTTTAGTTCTAGATATAAACTTGCAATTGCGAGTTATAAAGTCCAATTCTGAGGAAAAACGTCAGCTCACAATTCTGACACTTTCTTAAAATTGCGAGTTTATATCTCACAACTCAAAAAAAAGTTAGTTACCTTTTTTATTTTTTAATTCAGTAGCGGAAACATGCTTCCACTGAATTGTTCACAATAAGATTTATAATATGCATTCAGAAAATAGATAGGATGAATTTTCACTTCATGCCGACTTTAATGGTTAGATCCCACACACCTGGTGTCACTGGATCCAGGACAATCTTTAGAAGATGAGGACTGGAGAGGAGATCCTCCTTTTTTCTTCTCCTCTGATTTACCTTCAGAACCATCTACATAAAAGAAGATTCACAGTCCAGCTTTAACATCAGACACACTCATTGCATTCACTACTACCAAGTTAACTTCCTTAATATAATAACAGCAAGAAATCAAACAGACAGCAGCCTTGTCCCGCCACTTTTTATAATGAACCTCTTCAGTCTCTTTCTCAATTGTTGTCATTCACTCTGAAATAAGGAAACCCTCATCTAAATTGTCTTTTTCAAGCTGTCCGAGTGTGAATGGAGATGCAGTACCCAGCAGTTTCTTCCAGGTCTTGATGAGTGATTTGGCCAGTGTCTGCACCTCCTCATCCGAGCTCTGCTTCCGCACCGCATTCACTGACATCCCGATCCGCGTCGACTGCACCGTGGGCCACAATGAAACAGTGGGAAGATCACATTTGTTATAAATCACATAATCCAATTTATGATATATATTGCAACTTGCTTTCCTGTAGCTCAGTGGTTAGAGCATGGCACTAGCAATGCCAAAGTCATGGGTTCGATCCCAGGGATTGCACATACTCAGATACAAATGTATAGTATAATGCAATGTAAGTCGCTTTGGATAAAAGCGTCTGCCAAATGCATAAATGTAAATGTAAATATACATTTTGTTATTAATAACCATCCAGTAACCAATTATTAAAGCGACAGATGACATAAACTGCAACATGTGCTTAGAATAAACAGAATGATGTGTGTGAACGCTAATATAGTTATCTTTACAGTTATTATTCTGGGTGTGAGCGGGCCTTAAGACACAGACGTGTTTCCCCCAGTGCATTCATGTTTCTTCTGCGTGTAGCTGCTCTATTGTGTTTGACATTCTCCTCAGGGACCAATAAGGTCTGTTTGTCTGCACATTAACTCCATCCATACTGAGAGAATCCATATACTACAGTAAATGCACTCATATAACATGCATATAAAGCAAACAAATGTACTGAATACCACATTTGAAAAACGCATCGACACTGGCTCTGCTCAGAGCGGATTGCAGTATGCACTGTGTACACGCTCTACTATTTTCTTAAAGAACATAAGAAAAAGTATGCAACCTAAGGCATAAAAATATTCTTTTCTTCATTAATTATTTATTTTAAATGTATAAATTCTCTTGCATTTTTTTTTTTTTTTAAATGCTGCAAATTTTGGCAATGCAATCACATGGTGAGTCCAAAAATAGGCAGGATTGATTGATCACAACGGAAATGGAAGGTCGAGCACATTGCATTGTGGTATAAGTTGTGTTGTATACTACACTTTTTGGCAAGTGTAGTAGTTTATCCAGATATTCTATGCATGCATACATACATTCTAAGTATAGATTACGTTCTACACACTGCAGAAATAGTACGAGAAGTACGCCATTCCAAACACAGCCAATAAGAAAAGCAGCATGGGCTTCCCTGCCTGGAAGAGAAGAAGATGATTATGTAATCTAACACAGCACATGCTCTGACCACAGACGCTATATACCTGTAGGGTCTCCAAAGACATCTTCATGTTCTTCAGCTCCCGAAGCAGGTCAATGGCACCATCCTGAAGATAAAAACACATGGAGGAGAAAAGACAGTTACACAACAACTTCTCAAATGCAGTAGTAAACACTGGCTTCCTCAACTATAGGTTGGTTCATAGAAAAACACATCCAGTCTGCACATAAATGCTGTGTTTTGGGGACAAAACCGGGACTGGCTGGTGTGAAGTGTTGGATAAATGAGTCTTTTGTTTGCGCTGGAGAAATTTGGAGAACAACCAGCTGCCAGCTCATCACAGTACACAAACGCTTCAAACGTGAGAGTAAACGCCATATGTGTGAGTGTGCATAAAGATTGACCGGCGGTTGTCTGGATGAGGATGAAACAGGTGATAATCACTGTTACTAGATCTCGTGCTTGTTTAATGAAGACAAACAGAAACGAACGCGTGGATGAAATCAATAGTTCCCCCATTCGTTTTTCAGATGCTGTAGGAATTGGGAAATGTGTCACACTTACGGTGTTTTTCTTGTGCACCATTTTGTCCAGCTTCTTTGCGATGCGCTCCACTTCTTGGTCCTTCGCCATGTTTACAGGTTTAGGGCTGTTTGATGGCGCCCGATGGTCGTGCCTCCATTTATGTGGGGAAAATGAGCCCGTCTCTCTCTCTGTGTGTGTGTGTGTGTGTGTGTGTCTTTTAGTGGCAGTATGAGAGGAATCCACTGCCTTTCTCTCGGCTCTCGACTGTTGTGTAGCGATGTCCGATTCGCGAGCGAATTGTTCTTTTGAGTCGAATCTTTTCAGAGAATCAAATAAACCTGTTCATAAAATCGATGTGAACGATTCGTTTACGAATCAGACTGAATCGGTTAGAGTGGTTCTCGAGTCAACAACTCACCGACTCACAGGAAACCATTATGTTTATCATCATGTTTAATTCGTAAATAAGAAGAGTGAGCTGATAGATAGCGAGAGCGCTGGATTAACTAATGAGGCGAAAAGTAAGTTACTTTAAAAGCGGTAATGGTATGTAAATTATGTCATTTAAATGTTTATGAGTTGTTTGTAGATTTATTTACATACAGATAAACAAATATCGAATGTTTAGTAGACGTGTCCTAGTTCAGTTTGTTGCAGCCATTATACATATATGGCTTTATTGAAACGTTTAAGAGCATGATATATATATATATATATATATATATATATATATATGCCATATGTCACTAATCATCTGATGACGTGGTAACGTAAAAGAAAAAAAAAGAAAAAAAAAAGAATCACTGAATCGTCTTTAGAACCGGTTGATTCCAGGCGCAGTTCGAAAGAACCGATTCGCGGAAATGAGACGCACTGCCCATCGCTTCTGTTGTGAAGCAGGGCGTTATGGGAAGTGAAGTTTATATGACCCAGCTCTGCAGTAAGGCAGTGAATCAAACAGTATTTTTTTAATTTTATGAACAAACATTTTTAACAGTTCTGATATTGTGTTTTGACAGGTTTTATGAACAACTTTGATGTTTCGTTGTGACAATAGAGTCAATAATCTTTAAGTTTTTTTACAAGTTTCATTTCTTTTTTTTTACAAGTTTAATTTAAGTTATATAAGTAGATAAACAGGGCAATAATGTAACCTTATCATGACAATAGTTGAAGTTCACAGTTCACATATTGTAACCGACTTTGTTTTAAACTAAAACAGCATATTAAGCCTAGTCTCGACATCATGAGAAGGAATTAAAAAAATATATAAAATAAAATGCGTTCACTCTATGACACTTTGCAAAATAAGGACGCTAGTATTTTGGCCTACTGTGTGTTGCATGAGCAGGTTTTAGTTTAGACTGGATTCATCAGTAGAGGGCGTCATTGTAACAAAAGTGATAATGTATTTCGACACCTAAACCACAGTTTAAAATGCAGTTTAAAACAGACAAATTTTTATAAGTGCACAAAGGAGCTCAAAGTTTAAAAGGTCCCTTGATATACTGTTTTTTTTTTTTTTTTTTTTTTTTTTTTTGGTATTTTGTTTCCTAATGCAAGGAAATTATTGAATAAAAGAGTATCTTACATGTTTCAGAAAAATAATCAGAGATATACTTTATACTTAACAGCATGTTTGATTCACAGTAAAGGATCTAAGTGCCGTTCAAGTTTGGTATAGGTAGATTTAAGGAGAGAAGTGATTTTTAAAAGATGCAAAATGTAGTTGTGTCAAAAATAATTTATTCATCAAATAAAGAAAATATCACAAGTCTCAAGTCCCTATACAATCACGTTTCAAGTAAGTCTCAAGTCACAGTGAACACAAAACAAGCAAGTCAAGTCGAGTTACAATATTAAACAGAAACAAGTCGAGTTTATACTTATATTTTTCCCTCAGAAATGAACTTTCTTGATTATACATTTATACTGTAATATTAATAATAATAATATAATTTATTATAATACATATTTATAATTATTAGAATTTTGAATTATTATTATACTATAATTATAAGAAAAATGATAAAGATAAAACAGTTGATAGTGTGATGCATTAAACGGTTCACTGTCGTTCCACACCCGTAAGACCTTCGTTCATCTTCAGAACACAAATTAAGATATTTTTGATGAAATCCGAGAGCTGTCTGACTCCTCCATAGACAGCAATTTAACCACCACTTTCAAGGTCCAGAAAGGTACTAAAGACATCATTAAAACAGTCAACATGACTGCAGTGGTTCAACCTTAATTCTCATACGCTGTTTGCATTCAGCACTTCCAGGTTCTACATCAGAACGCAGACTCATTATTGGCCGGCTCCTGCGTCAGCATCACATGAATGCGTCGTGCTGATCATGTGAACAGCATCGGCCAATACTGAGTCGCCGTTCTGACGTAGAACCTGGAAGCTCTGAACGTAAACAGAAGAGAAGATATTGTTGAAAAGTTGTTATTTTTGTTTTGTTTTTGTGCACGAAAAGTATTCTCGTCTCTTCATAACATTAAGGTTGAACCACTGCAGTCACGTGACTGTTTTAACGATGTCTTTAGTACCTTTCTGGACATTGAAAGTGGTGGTTAGATTGCTATGGAGGTGTCAGACAGCTCTCGGATTTCATCAAAAATATCATAATTTGTTTTCCGAAGATGTACTACAGCCAATGAGAGCATAGGCATAGATCCAGAGCACCTACGGAAATGGCGAGCACCCACAGAAAAACACAAGATATTTTCCATTCATTTTAACCAATAAGTTTTAGATTGCAGCTTTCAGACACGACTTTCTTCTAATTTTTATAGTTCATTTGAGGCCGTTTCTACGGTGTTATTTTAATGACAATTGTTGAGAGTGCATTATTGCAATGCGCAAACGCATCTATGTAACGAATCTGCTCACAGGCGGCTTTATTTCACTCTAGCACAAAACTGGACGTGCGCTCGCAAATATAGCTACAGTGGTCTCATGGCTCTGCTCTCGCTCAGATTTTACGTCTGCACACTCACTAGAATTGAAAAAGCTTTCAACCACCAGACTTTCACAATTGACCCTTCGCCAGGAGTTTGACTGACAGGCGATCTAACCAATCATAACGCTGAATCCGCAATTTTGTCCGACAAAGCAGTCAGGGGAGTTAGCAGATTAACGTCGGTGGACTTAAACTTGGAAAATGGTGTGTACTGACGTCTTTCCACGATTGAAACAACATTCCTTATGATGTTCATTCATGTTTATTTGATATATAAACAAACTAGTATAGAGATGATCGGTTCACGAGCCGCTTGAACCGAGACGCTACAGCGATCTGTCACGACACATTAAAGAGTAACTAAAGGGGCGGGTCTTTGTGAACGGTCAATTGACTGATGAAAAACACAGTATAGCCTACCTTTAAGTTCGCCATTGTTTCATGAGATAGCATTTTCAAGCTGATTTTAGTCATCCAGTTCTCTAGTTATTTTATTTTTTAATAGTTATTTGTGAGTTAAGCGCTTATTGTAAATAGGTATTGAATGAATTAATTTATTTAGTGACCCGCTACTGATCATCATGAAACACGAATAGGCTGACTTTTGTGTAATTAATTCATCAGGCGCATCATTGAATGGAGAAAATGACTGTACTCTTGGAAAAATGAGAATGTTAAAATGTTTTAAGGGGCACTTGTGTATGCGTATAATATTTCAGTTATCATTTGCTCATGAAAACTGAGGTGAATAAAAATGGAATCCTTTAGGACCCAGGCGGTATGCATGATCAAAAGATGTTATCATGATGTCTTGACTAATTAACCTATTTCACTGTTGTATGATGTTTATTACATTAAGTGCACAAACAACATGCTTGAAATATAAAATGAATGCCTATGAATTGCATAATAAAACAAACTGGAAGCAGATATTGGAAGCAAAAAACATACCTGAGTTATTCCACGAAACCGGTATGATTTGGACTTACACATTTTTAGATTTTTTACCAAAATGTACTACTTTTCTGAACATCCCACAACATTAGTGACATATTTAACTTCAAGAAAAACATATTTTCCCATCTCAGGCATCAAATCCCTATTATTATTGGTCATTATTTTAAGTTATGGACACCATGGGAGCTCTCTGAATATTATTATAAAATGTATTTGTGATAAAATCCACATTTTCCTATTAATCAGATGTCCCTCACACTAATTCAGTAATTGCAAATATAAAAGTTACATAAAATCTCACACTTTTGCTACTAAAGCCTGAAATGGGCACTTTTTGTGACAGTAACCTCATCATTTTTGATTAAAGGCTGAACTTCAGAATTTGAACTAAAATCAGTATTCTTATGATTGCTCTGAACATTTCAGACAGAATTCAACTAAATTTAAATTACTTTTTCATAAACTTAACCAAAAATAATAAATAAAAATGTAGGTGTGACGGGGTTGTGATTTTTTGCCCAAATTGGCCACTGCTCTAAATCTAGTGAATAAATGGAGAGCGCATGGCATGCATGATATTAAGAAATCATGAATAATGTTGAAATAACAAAGATAATTTTCACAAGTAATAGTTTTCTATCTTTAATTGATGTAACGGGGTTGAGTCGTTAAGCTTGACAAACACAATTTCACAACATGATTTAGTTATAATTATTACAGAAGGTGTGTCTGCTCACAGTGTTGTTCAGAGGACTTCTATGATGTCACTTCCTATTAATGATGTCACAAGTATCAGTTCATTATTTTTATAGGGGAAGAATGGTTTGTGTAACGGGGTTGAGGGGTTACTGAGGTACGGAACTAAATTATGTGATTTTAATCAATAATCATGAATTTACTTAGAAAAAAAAACCATTAGCAGCAAAAAAGCACAGATGGATATTTATGGGAATGGCAAAATAAATAGACTTTTTTCTCATTTTATTATTCATATCCCAAGTACACTTTCATAGAAGGCCTTGAGGGACATGACAAAACAGGTGGTGTCAACTGAAAAAAACTAAATAATTTCTAATATAAAGATAAAATGTATGTCATGTTTTTAAACATTATTAAAGGAGACATTTCAATTAATACAAAAAGCTTTTAAAATATATATTTTGGTGACCCAATAGATAAATTACACAGTCCCCCACCTCTGGACAATATTATATTCATATATTGTTCTGACTGTGCAGGATCAGATCGATACAGAGTTTAGCATGTCACGTGACACAGAATACATTAGGCTTGTTCATGATCGGTGACTTTGATGTCATACACCGATCTGAAGTCCAACGAGCCTAATAGTGGCACGCTGCATCAGAGCTCTGAGGGTTAATGCCCCACAATGCTCTGTTGAACCCAGGTTATGTGTACATACAGCGAGGGGTTAAAGCCTCTATATATGAGTGAAGGTGACAGCATGGCATGTTCTCCAGCTGAGGAAACCCCACCTCAGCAATGAGGGAATGTGTTCAGAGGGGGGGGGAAGTCCCTGAAACAGCCAGCTCAGGCCTCAGTCATTCAGGCAGGAAACCCGGTCTTCATCACCCTGCTGAGGTCATCTCTGATTATAACTGGACCGGGATAAGGCAGCCCGATCGGCTCGCTAGAACATGCCCTGTTCCTGCCATACATTCCCTTTTTAGAGGGATACAGGCGGTGCCATTCTTACTTTGGACTTTTGTGTGGTTCAGAAATGTGCTGATTGATTGAGGTGTGTGTTTATTTCTCTTGGCTTATCAGTTTGAGGCTGTTGCCGACCATTAATCTGTCATTGCGAGACATGGGGTCAAACTGATCTTAGATGGGGAAATTACAGATTATATTGTCATATTTAAAAAAAAAAAAAAAAACTCAACAGTTTTAACTTAAGAACATTAAAGGGATAGTTCACCCAAAAATGAAAATTATCCCATGATTTACTCACCCTCAAGCCATCCTAGGTGTATATGACTATCTTCTTTCAGACGAACACAATCAGAGATATATTTAAAAATATCCTGGCTCCACCAAGCTTTATAATGGTTGTGAATGGGGGAGCCGCGTTTTGAAGCCAAAAATAATGCATCCATCCATTAAAAAAGTAATCCATACGACTCCAGAGGGTTAATAAAGGCCTTCTGAACGAAGCAATGCGTTTTTGTAAGAAAAATATCCATATTTAAAACTTTATAAATTCATAAAGGGGGTCAAAATGACCGTAGTGGAAAAAATAAATAAATAAATAAAAAGGTGTCATATTAATTAAATAGTTTAACAAACTGATGATACATGTTTTAATAAAAATAATTTTACTTTAATTTACTGACCAATATTTTTTAACAATTATCTGAATTGTTGTTTTGATAGTTTTTCCATAAAAACATTTTGTAAACAACATTCTATGTTTTCAGTAATAGTCCTTTAATTTTTAATTTAATTTATTTATTTATTTTTTTATTTAGTTTCATTTAAGAACCTCTCATTAACATTGATTGATTGATTAACATTCATTGTTGTAAGCATATGTATATAAGGATCAAAATATTATAAGGATATGGATATTTGTGCCTACTTTATAATAAAAATTAAAAAAATGTTATCTTCCAAATATGATTAAATAGTTATATAGCAATATTAATAAAGTATATGTACGCTGTAAAAGAGAATTGTTGGTTTAACTTAAAAAGGTAAGTTACCTGGTTAAAATTTTGAGTTCATTGAAATTAAAAATTTGAGTTAATACAATGAAGGCGATTGATTTAATCAACAGAAACTAAAAATATTATGTTATCTGAACCACATTAATTATCTAAGTTGATTTAACAAAAGAAAAAATGTTGTGATAACAAATCATGAAAATATTTTCTTTTTACAGTGTACGATTAATATAACAAATGTGTTTCGGTACTTCCATTGAACTGCTATGCATATTATGCTCTTTCATTTCATTTCATGTTCATTTTAATAGTTTCAAGTGTGTACATTTGTTTAGCTCTGCTTAAAGCACACAGGGGAACAGAGCTGTGTGTGTTTGAGTGGGAGAAAGAGAGTGCGCGAGGGTGACATCTCATGCAGGCGGTATCATGTGTGCTGAGTTTAAACAGATCACTCTGTCAATAAGCACTTTCAAATTGAAATCAGATGCTGACCACTTCTAGTCCCAAACTTACATCCTCTTTACAATCACAGAGGAAATTTGACATAGAGGGAGTGCGACCTGTCCAGTCCAGTCAAAAAGCTTATGTTTAATTGCAAACAGTTTTAGGAAAGAAACCCAGGGCTTGGAATATCATCGTTACTGTAAGAGCATTGGTATGTGTTTATTACGGGCGAATGATGCAAGATCATGCATAGACAAAATCAAATGGCGAATGTTAGATGCAGCATATCTGTTTGACCTAAATGAAAGCTAATTGTGTTTATTTAGCTCACTGCTGTGTTTCTCCTTCTCCTCGTAGCCTTTTGTTTTGTGCTGTTCTTGCTGAACCAAGTTCTCATGTTACCTTTATAACAAATGTATTTTTCACTGGCCGTCCTCAATATGATAACAAACTCCAGTCGATGCCGTATTTAATGTCTAGAGTAATTTTTCATGGTGTTTTTCACTCTCAGGCAGTGAGATACCGTAAAACATGTGAGCCTGGTCGAAGCGAATGATGAGTTACATAAAAACTCAGGGAGAAGGGGACTGAACATCATCCAAGATCTTATTAGAGACAAAGAAGCATTCTCCTCTTCTCTGTCAAGGGTCCTCTCTGTCTGAAAGGAAAGTGCATGTTCTTGATTTTTAACACATGTATCAGAACACATAAAACAGTGTCTGTAGGACTGCAGGAACAGCCCCAGGCATGCTCTTGATGTGCTGGGAAAGAGATTTTAGGCCAGCGGTGATCTGCAGAGCACACATATTACAATTCTGCTCTGATCGTTTTCATCCTGAAATATACAGCAACAAAAGATTCTGAGGATGCAGAGCCTCTAAACAAACGTATTAGTGGTGTTTGCTTTCTGGATAGCCGTGGTTAAAGCCTAAAGTATACTTTTTTTTTTATTTGTACACGAGCGTATGCAAACAGTCAAACGCACAGCCTTGCAAAGTATATTTTATACAAAGTATTCTACAAAGTACGCGTGGTTACAAAAATCCTGTGGTGTGCATACAGTATACTGTACTATACTTTGGCCTTAACATTCACTTTAGTATTTACACTCTTTTTGTGAATGAAATCGGACATTCTAAAACACTTAACATGCCTTAATGTACTAATGTACTGTATATAGTTTGCAACATCAATAAGGTGTATTCTGAGTTTGGTCTTTTAATATTATGGTCTTAATGCATGTTAAGTGCGGCTTTTATGGGGGTGAAAATGATTGGATTATGGTGCCGTTGCATTAGCATATTGTGAGTAATGATGACTGGAGTAATGATGCTGAAAATTCAGCTTTGATCACAGGAATAAATTACTTTATAAAATATATTAAAATTAAGGTTATTTTAAATTGTAATAATATTTTACAATATTACTGTTTTTACTGTATTTTTGATCAAATAAAATACATACCAGCCTCAAACCTTTAAATATGTCCTCAACAGACAAGCTTCAATATAATACTATACAAAATTAGAGTAGTTGGCAATAATATAACCTAAACAATAAATATTCTCATTTCCTCAAACCTCATTGGTTCTTGCACGTCATGTGACCCACTGTCTTGACGTTTGAGGTGTGTGTGTTGACCTATTTTATGAAGTCTGTCTATGGGTGCAATTGTTTTGATTTGATATGAGAGTGAATAAAGGCTCACAATTCATATTGATTAATCTCAACCCTGGTGAGTCGTAATTAATTAATTATATTCTGCCTTTATCAGTGTTATTGCAGTATTATTAGTTTACTGTTTATATATTTGTTGTGAGTGGTCCATTCTTATTAGCACAAGTAAAAAAGAGCCCATCCCGAGTAAAGTTTAATACGAAGAGTTTGTTCAGATTACTAACCCTAAGTGTGAGCAATATGATGCTTCCCTTAGTAAGCTCCGATTGGGATACCTAATGATATCACCATTTTCCTTTTGGACTCATGACAGGCATTTCGCCTTCAACAGGAAGTACAATAATGCAGCCACACAATAAGTCATTAAACACATCACACACACATCAGCAATCACAATTGCCCCGGCACACTAACCTTCTGTTTTCCTGCCGCCATCCAACCTGATGTGTATATATAAAGAATCTCCACACATTTTTCATCATCCTTGGCTTTTCATAAACACTATCCCAAGACATCAAATCCCACCTTCTGCTCCAGAAGAAAATGCTTTTGCCTCAATCCAGTAACAAAGCATTATCATTATTATTATTTTATAAAAACAAATATCTAATCAACAAAACATTCTTCTGTTCTAAATGTAGTGTTAAAAAAATCTAATTATTATTATTCCAAATAATACCATATTATATTATTATATTAAAGGGGACCTATAATGCCCCTTTCACAAGATGTAATATAAGTCTCTGGTGTGTCCAGAATGTGTCTGTGAAGTTTCAGCTCAAAATACCCCACAGATCATTTATTATAGCTTGTCAAATTTGCCCCTATTTGGGTGTGAGCAAAAAACACAGTTTTTGTGTGTGTCTCTTTAAATGCAAATGAGCTGCTGCTCCCGCCCCCTTTCCAGAAGAGGGCGGAGCTTTAACAGCTCAACAACAACAAAGCTGGAGAATCTCACGCAGCCAAAATGAGGATTGTCAGTAACGGTGTTCAGCCTTACATTGTTCAAACCGGAGTCGACACTGATGGAGAGACTCAGGAAGAAGTTACAACTTTTAGAATGAAACTGGACGTTTCTGAATGGTTAGTGGATAAATTTATGTAGTTGCTGTGGAGTTGATTCAACTCATCGACTAGCATGTGTCGTCATGTTAATCTTTTGTGCAAATCCAGTGTTGAATTGACCCTCGTTTGTGAAGCAGTCCGGCGTAAAATGACGGCATGTCAACAACACTCTACTACAACAACTCTTCCTCTTCTCTAAAGCAGCCCAACATGGCCCCGCCCCCTTTGTTGTGTGTTCTCAGGGGCGGGGTTTATGTAAATTTTAGGGTTTGTGATGTCACTAACCTGGAAAGAAGCTTGTTGTAGTCCCTACCAGCTGTCTGTTGTAGTCCTTAAAAGTGATTTCTGTAAAAGTAAATGTCTTTAAGCGCTGTAACTTTGCAGATGTTGTTTATGCTCAAACAGCAACAATACACACTAACTAAAGTTAAAAAAGTGAAATCATAATCAATGAACCCTATAAATAATAATGATGATAAAAATAATATATTTTATTAAAAATAAATATCTAAACATAAAGTATTTTGGTCACACTTTATATTAGGTGTCTTTAACTACTATACTAACATTTAAATTAATCATTTGATACAGTGCACTTATTGTGTCCATACATTTTCATATTGCACTTATATTTTTAAAAAAGACCTATAATTAATTTCTGTAATTACATCTATAATTATCATGTTGACCCTTCCCTTACCCATTAAACATAACCATACCACTAAACCTGTCCAGAAACTCACCTGTATCCCACCTCAATAGCAGTAAAAGTACATTGTACCTAACAATTATTTTTGCAAACCACCACCTTCATCCTCTTAGTTTAATCTTTCACCCCCTTTCTATTGCCCCTATTCCCTTTCCAGTCTTTTTCCACGAGACTCATTGAAACACTTTCTCTCTCAAGCAGAAACGCCGTCACCACCTTTAGTGTCTGACTCAAGACACCATCCTCAGCTCACCGACCCATTTCAGCAGCAAAATGAAGACGTCCACCACCCAGCCTCATCTGATCACCCCTCCTCTCTGCCCAGCCTTGACCCTCTGCGTCAGGGGAATGGAGTGCTTCCCCTTGGCCTGTCTCAGCAGGGTTACTGTGCTGCTGTGCTGCAGGGCGCTGTGTGGGAAGCCGTCAGCCCTCTCACTCTCACACGCACCTCACGGCTCTTCCTATTCAACATTTCCTCCTGCTGCCGGCCTGCCATCGCACTCACACATGGCTTTTTGTTTTTTTGTTTTGCTGGTTTTGTTCTGTTTTCTTTTTTCTTCTCTCCCTCTCTCCTTCTCTCTCCTCTGGGATCGGCAGAAGAATAGGGGGACAGTAAACCTGAGGTGTGCGCATTTCCTCTGCTGAGGCACTGGTGAAATTAGGACTCCAGTTGTGTCAGCATCCCTGCCTGCTGCCTGTCACTCTTGCTGTTCCCCTTCCTTCATCATCTTCCTCCTTTAAAGGGATAGTTCACTCAAAAGTGAAAAGTCTTTCCAAACTTATAGAACGTTCTTGCTTCTATGGAACACAAAAGAATACATTTTGAAAAATGTACTAGTCACTCTTTTTCCATGCAATTACAATAGTTGTGAACTGAAGGTTTCAAGCTTCAAAGAGGACGTGCATTAAATGTTCAAAATCAGACTGACACTAGTGGTATCATAACCATATTTGCATACTTGTGTGCAGCCATTGAGGATAATGCATTACAAGTAACGTGAGTTACGCAATCAGATTACTTTTTTCAAGTAACTTAAAAAGTAATGCATTACTTTTAAATTCGCGACAAAATATCTGAGTTACTTTTTCAAATAAGTAACGAAAGTTATGTTGTTTTCACATTTATTGACTGACAGCTCTCCTGTCCACATGTTGAGAGACATTGGCAGTGCGCGCTGTGTGAACATGATGGTTATCGTAGAGCATTTACACATCTCACTGGCACAAAAACAGATTCAGTATTCCTCAAAATGAACAGAAAATCGAAATGCAAACTCAGAATATTACACAAACCAGCAATAATTAAATATGTTAAATAACACAAATATACTTTATGTATTTAATCTCACTTTATTAACCAATGTCTTTGCTGCTGACTTTTCCAATTCAACCATACTAATAAGCAAAAATGACTTTAGATAAACATCACATTTGTGTTTCATTTTTTTGTTTTTATTTCTGAAATAAGAGTTTCTTCACCTGTGTCCTATTCTTCTTTAATCCAGAATGGCAGCACATCTGAAAGGTTTTTTGAGCTGCGCCATCTACTGTACAGATGTGAATTTGTGTTTTCTTCAATCTGAGGCTTCATTTCACTTTTGGGGCCCTATTTTAGCGATCTAAGCGCATGGTCTAAAGCGTACGGCGCAGGTGCACTTAGGGCTTGTCCGAATCCACTTTTGCTAGTTTAACAATGGGAAGAATGGTCGGCACGCCCGGTGCATGGTCTAAAAGGGTTGTCCCTATTCTCTTAATGAGTAATGGGTGTGTTTTGGGCGTAACATGCAATAAACCAATCAAAGTCTCATCTCCCATTCCATTTAAAAGCCAGTTGCGCTCGCACCATGGTGGATTCGCTATTTACATGGCGGAATTTGCAAGCGGAAAAACTGAACACTTCTCTAGTGAGGAAACGGATCTGCTCATGCGCGAGGTTAAAGCACAAGCAGACCATCTACGGGACAAGCCGGATTCCACCAAAGCATTTTTATCTTTATGCACACAATAATAATCTTTTATATTGTAATCCTTTTATTTTTAATATTTGGCATGTTTGTGTGCTGCTGCGCATCCCTGTGTGTGTGTAATAAGCAGAATGTACGCGCGCATAGAGGCACATATTACTAACGTGCTCTTTAAATAACAATAAATAAATAAATAAATACTGCACCATTGACTTTAGATCAGGTTTCAGTTATTTTTCAGTTGCCTCAAAATAGCAATGCGCCAACAATGTGCCTGAACACCTCCTTTTCAGACCAGCACACCCATGGGTGCATAAATAGGCACAAATGCATTTGCTGTTTAAACAGCGTGGCGCAAGATGTGAAAATGATAAATGCCTCTGGCCGAAACTAGCAAAGACACTTGCGTTGCGCGTGCCGCCGCATTGCGCCGGGTGTATGATAGGTGTGAAAGGGCCTTTATATTTGCCAAAAATAGAACTTTTTTATTTGCAGAATGTAATCATAATATGATTAAAAGATACAGAATTGTACTATGATTAAAACTTTAAGGAATAAAGTGCACTATAGCATGTGATATTTGATATATGAGATGAAATGTGGGAGCGATCATGTGCTTGTAATTATCTCATTGTTTATTTTTGTAGTTAACATGATTAATCTTACATGTGGAAATTGCAGAAATTGTTATATTGTTATTATCTTTATTATTTTATTAAAACAAATATCTAAATATAAACAATATTTTTCTGTTCGAAATGTGTAAAATTTAGAAAATTGCTGAAAAGTATTATTATTATTATTATTATTTTATAAAAACAAATGTATAAATATAACAATATTTTTCTATTCAAAATGTAGTGCAACATTCTTAATATATTTTATAAAAACAAATATCTAAATATATATATATATGCTTTTAACATGTAGTGCATTCAGTTTCATGGCAAAGTGACTTTACTGTATTACCAGTCTTATGGATTTGCTGATAAACAAGATGAATTGTTTTCCATTTTTAGACTGTTATACTGTTGTTGTAATTGTTTACAAGAACATACAACAGACTGTAAGCTGTATAATCCATTATACATACTGGCTTCATAGAAAAAGTGTTACCAAATTCACTAATGTTCTTCTAAAAGCCCAGTTCAAATTTTACATCACTTGTGTTTTTGGTGCCATGGCACGTTCAGCTCTTCAAAAGGTCACAGGGAAGATAAACCCGTAATCCATCTCTTTATAAATTGTTTTCATATTGTTTATGATCCACTTCCAGCCCCATGCTGTTTTATTTTTACTTAACTGAAGGCACTAATTCTTTGCATTCATCTCCACCCACTGCTGATCATCACCATAGAGATTCATCCATCAGCCTTTCTGGATCCACCAGAGAACAGATCTGCTCGCAGGAATCTCGGCGTATGGGAACTCTCAGCACTGTGTGAAATATTTAGGATGATGTGTCTCGTGAGCTCACGGCGCTTTGATTCAGTCAGACTCTGGGAGAGTTGTGTGAGTAACGGACAGATGCGTCAGTGAGCGGGGGACGTGTGGCCGTTATATTTTTCGGCATGCCTGCACACATTGTTTCAGGTCTTGTGGCATGTAACTATGGTATTGTTTTTGAATGGCCTCCTGGGAGTGTGTGCATGTGTGTGTGTGTGTGTGCACGTGTGTGCGCGGCTGGATGGAAGCCATGATCTTAATTGGTTTTGAGTATATGCTTAAGTGCATATTTGTGTGTTTGTGTACCAGCGTCTGTATATGTACATGTATTGAATGGTGCATGTAGGGTGAAGCTAAAAAGTCCAGTCATGAAACTATTTTTTACATTTCCTTTTTAAAGCAATTTTGATTTCAACAAGCATAGCAGTTGCGTTCCAATTTGCACTGGGGTATGAAAAAATATTTGAACATTTTTCATTTTTATTATTTTTTATATTTACACTAACATGACCATTGTTTTTAACAACTTAATAAATTTAAACAACTTTAATAAAATGTGTTCGTCTAGTGGTCTATTTTTTATTTAATATGCAAGAGGTTCAAACTATACATATTTAAAAGTTTGTTTGGTACTTTTTTTTTTTTTTAAGAAATTACTTTTATTCAGCAAGCATGCATTAAAATGATCAAAAGTGACAGTAAAGACTTAAATTGATACAGATCATTTCTCAAATAAATGCTGTTCTTTTTGACTTTCTATTCAGTATAGAATCTTGAAAAATTATTATGGTTTCCACAAAAATATTTAGCAGCGCAACTGTTTTCAACATTAATAACTGTAATAAATGTTGTACCAAATCATCATATTACAATGATTTCTGAAGGATCATGTGACACTGAAGACTGGAGTAATGATGCTGAAAATTCAGCTTTACCATCACAGGAATAAATGACATTTAAACGTGCATTAAAATAGAAAATGTTCATTTTTAATGTATTTCTTATTTTATTTTTTTAAGTAAATGAAGCCTTGAAGGCTTAAAGGGGTGGTTGATTATGATTTCACTGTTTTAACTTTAGTTAGTGTGTAATGTTGCTGTTTGAGCATAAACAACATCTGCAAAGTTACGACGCTCAAAGTTCAATGCAAATTTTCTTTTAAAGAATTCACTGTTTAAGGACTACCACAAATGGCTGGTAGGGACTACAACAAGCTTCTTCCCGGGTTAGTGACATCACTAACCCTAAAATTTACATAAACCCCGCCCCCGAGAACACGTAACAAAGGGGGTGAGGCCATGTTGGGCTGCTTTAGAGAAGAGGAAGAGTAGAGTGTTAGAGTGTTAATTTTGTAGTAGAGTGTTGTTGACATGTCGTCATTTTACGCCGGACTGCTTCACAAACGAGGGTCAATTCAACACTGGATTTGCACAAAAGATTATCATGACGGCACATGCTAGTGGATGAGTTGAATCAACTCCACAGCAACTACATTACGATTCAGAAACGTCCAGTTTCATTCTAAAAGTTGTAACTTCTTCCTGAGTCTCTCCATCAGTGTCGACTCCGGTTTGAACAATGTAAGGCTGAACACCGTTACTGACAATCCTCATTTTGGCTGCGTGAGATTCTCCAGCTTTGTTGTTGTTGAGCGACCGAAGCGTGAGCTGTTAAAGCTCTGCCCTCTTCTGGAAAGGGGGCCGGGAGCAGCAGCTCATTTGCATTTAAAGGGAAACACACACAAAAAAATGTTTTTGTTCACACCCAAATGGAAAATTTGACAAGCTATAATAAATGATCTGTGGGGTATTTTGAGCTGAAACTTCACAGACACATTCTGGAGACACCAGAGACTTATATTACATCTAGTGAAAGGGGCATAATAGGTCCCCTTTAAGAGACTTCTTTAAAAAAAAAAAAAAACAATGGTTTAAAATAAACAATAAAACATACAAATAAAATGAATACAAATATTTTTTGGAAGTAACTCTCAAAACCCAGTAGAAAAGTCAGTTTGATTGGACATGACACCTCTGCACAGCAGTTGCTGTTGAGCGTAAAGTAAAAATCTGCACTTATTGTCCAGGAAAACAAATGTTATCCCCTTCCACCCTTTCTCTTTCCATCCCTCTTTCTCTCTCACACACATTCACTGCCATACCAGTGTCAGCACAATTCCCAGAAACACCCCCATTCCTCCACCACCCTGTCAGGGCCTAGAACGCCTCGCTCTCCAGAGAACAGGCATGCCAGGCGCCAGGTCCGCGCTCACACATAAACACACACACAGAGGCCATGCCCACAGTCTAATGGCCTCTCTGAACATGCCACATGCCTCAGTCTCTTCTCTTGTCTGTGGTGACCATGTGCGTTTTGTTTGTGAGTGTAACAGTAGTTCTACTACGCGAGTGTGTTTTCCCCTGCTGCGCTGGACTGCTGACTCAGCAGCGTGTGGTGTCTCTGTGCTTTCATGGACGCTCAGGCCTTGTGTGTGTGTGTGTGTGTGGCCTCTCTGCACTTTATTTGCCCCGAGGTCTCGCGTTCAAACAAACCACCCATTGCCCGGCACAGCAAAGTCCTCAAACAGTGCGTGACCAGTAGTTTTATGTGTGTGATGGTACCCTATCTATATTTAAAGTCTAATTTCATGAGCGTGTGTCGGTGTGTTAACACTGCTCCATGACAGCATGAGTGTTAGTTGCGCCAGTTAAAGTCTATATTTAAAACTAATTGTTGGGGAGATGCTTTGTTTACCCCCTCTGGAGCCATGTGGCTTGTCCATTACCAAACCAAATTTATTTGCACCAAGTATAAACACACACATGCTTAAAATATGCTCATATATATATAGTGCATGTCGACACATTTAGAAAATTCCTTAGTTACGCCATCTTATATAGTTGTGTAAAATGAACATTCTTGCAACATTTGTTAACCCTCAAGTTATTTCAGACCTATATGAACTTCTTTCTTATGTGGAACACAAAATAAGAAATACAGTGTTAGCTGTCAGCTCTTTAGAATCGGAAAAACTGATGTCCAATTTGGAATGAATGAGTCTTTTGAATCAGTTCTGTTCAAAGAATCTGAACTGTTCTGAATCATCAAAGGTGTCAGTTTTATTTTTCATTTTTATTTTTTATTTTTTTATTGAATAACAACTCAGTTTTAGTCTGTTTGTCACACAAAGTGATCAAGTGATCTCTGATTCAGAATGAATGACTGTGAATCAGTTCTGTTCAAAGAATTGACTAAACTGTTATTAATCATCAGAGTTGCAGTTTGAGTTTTGAAATATTATTATTATTATTATTATTATAATTTTGTAAATAAATTTTAGTCTTTTAGTTACACAAAGCAATGAACTGATGTCTGATTTGGAATGAATGACTCTTTTGAATCAGTTCTGTTCAAAGAATCGGCTGAACTGTTATTAATCATCAAAGTTGCAGTTTGAGTTTTGAATTATTATTTATTTATTTATATTTTATTGTAAATAAATTTTAGTCTTTTAGTCACACAAAGCAATGAACTGATGTCCGATTTGGAATGAATGGCTCTTTTGAATCAGTTCTGTTCAAAGAATCAACTGAACTGTTATTAATCATCAAAGTTGCAGTTTGAGTTTTGAATTATTATTTATTTATATTTTATTGTAAATAAATTTTAGTCTTTTAGTCACACAAAGCAATGAACTGATGTCCAATTTGGAATGAATGAGTCTTTTGAATCAGTTCTGTTCAAAGAATCTGAACTGTTCTGAATCATCAAAGGTGTCAGTTTTATTTTTCATTTTTATTTTTTTTTATTGAATAACAACTCAATTTTAGTCTTTTAGTCACACAAAGCAATGAACTGATGTCTGATTGGAATGAATGGCTCTTTTGAATCAGTTCTGTTCAATAAATTGGCTGAACTGTTATTAATCATCAGTTGTCAGTTTAATCAAATATTCTGCTAATTTCGGTGTGTTCGCCACACAGAGCAATCTTTAGTAGACTTTATATATAGTGCATGAATTGTGTGGGCAACTATTATGATAACTGTATGTTGATTCTTTCATCATTCTGGATCTTGACAGCCCCAGACCTCATTAGATTAAAATGAAGGGCCAGAACATTCTTCCAAAATTCACTTTTGTGCTCCATCGAAGAAAGTCATACAGGTTTGAAACAACACAAGGGTGAGTAAATGATTTATGAATGTTCAATGCTGTGTGAGTAATTCCTTTAATGCACAGACAACAAACATTATCTCATAAGACGAAGGAGTTTGCAGGGAAGCAGTCCTCAGCAACATTCATCACTCATCCACACACTCCCGAGTCAAGCTGAGAAATCCCCTCCCTCACGTATTTAACATTTTCCAAATAGCTGTGCAAACCACAGAATAGTTCCCCTCGTTTTGTGGCAAACATAAACATTGGAGACTCTCTCCCCTCGAAGATGGCCGCCGCATCACATGAAGAGTTTCCAGCGGCCAACTGCAACTCTACTTTCTCATTTTGGGGGACTGACAATTATATAGCATGGACACCACATCGCCTAACAAAGTATTATCTAGAAGTCTCAGAGTCTAGTATGTCTCACTTCAGTATGTAATATCATTAAGTCTAGAAACTTAAATCAAAGCTCACCCTTCCCAAAGATAAACAGCACTCAAAATAACACCAACAGAATAACCCACAGTCGTCTGAGTGAAAACTGACCCACGAAGCAAAATCTCATATCTCTGTTCGCACGGCAGCTCTGACTGTTGCATGTAAAGAATCTCAAGAGATAAAAGAAGGAAAATGTCACATTACACACATACTGAGAGATACAAAGGTACAAAATATATAACTTTTGTGAAACTAGGCCAGCTTGTGCATACATTTTGTTTGCAGTATTATTGTGGAATGTTACTTTCAATAATAACACATTAAAGTATCGTGTCACTCTGACCAAAAGTAGCTTATTGAGTTTAAGATCTTACTTTTATTGAAAGCAGCATGTTAGCATTTTACATTTGGGATAAGTAACATACTAACAAGCAGTGTTGGGGAAAGTTACTTTGAAAAGTAATGCATTACATTATTGCGTTACTTTTTATGAAAAGTAATGCATTACATTAGTTTTGCATTACTTTTTTCTCACCTGGGCTGGGTTTGCTTGTTTGTTTTTTAATAACAACAAAAAAGTTATATTTTTGGCAAATGTAAAGGCCAAAAGTGAAAAGTGAAATGAATAAGCCTCAGGCTGAAGGAAATGCATATTTACTCCCGTACAGTAGAGGGCGCAGCTCAAACAAACTTTTCAGATGTCCTGCCATTCTGGATCAAAGAAGAATAGGATACAGGAGAAGGAAGTTCAGCACTCTTATTTCTAATATAAAGTAATTTTTGCTTATTAGTATGGTTGAATTGGATCATTGAGGGTCAGCAATAAAGACACTGATTAATAAAGTGAGATTAAATACATAAAGTATATTTGTGTAATTTAATATATTTAATTATTACAGGTTTGCATACAATTCTGAGATTGCATTTCACTGTTTCTATTCATTTTGAGCAATACTTAATATTTTTTTTGAGATGTGAGATGAGTAAATGCATGTTCACATTTATAGAAATACAATAACCATCATGTTCACACAGCACACACAACACCTCTGACCTTTATTTGAGACTGTCCTCCTCCAAAAAACTACCCTATAGGTCATTTTTTCAAGCACCTTATTATGACCTGTATTTACGTTTTAAGGTCATGCGCCCTCTAGCTGGCGTAAAAATAATGACATGAAATGACGTATGACCGTTGTTACCAATCAAAATGCGTGTTCATTTAAATGCAATGTGTGGACTTTTTACACCACTTGTCCTATTTCCATTTAGCAAAACTTATTTTGTTAACGACTACACCTACTTCAACCCTAACCCTACCCTTAGTGATTTATAGTGCATATACACTTTATGAGCACGTGTTCCCTGGGATCAAACCCACAATCGCATGATCACATGATTGCATATTGTTGTATATTGCAATGCTCTACCAATTGAGCTACGCGAAACCTGAAATATGACGCAGATAAAAGGATATAATGCATTAAAATGAAAGTGTCCTGTTGTCAATAGGGGAGCAACTTTAGTAAACGCTCCTATGGGTCGTATTTCAGGGAAGTGACAAACGACCTATATGGGCGTATTGGTTGGAGAACATGTTGATTTATTTCTCTCAACATGGGGACAAGAGAGCTGTTGTTCAATAAATGTGAAAAAGCAACTTGCGTTACTTATTTGAAAAAGTAACTTCGATATTTTGTTGTAAATTGAAAAAGTAATGTGTTTTTTTACTAGTTACTTGAAAAAGTAATCTGATTACATAACTCAAGTTACTTGTAATGCATTACCCTTCAACACTGCTAACAAGTGCTTTAGTCAAATTAATGACCAAAGAGAATCATACAAAATATAATTTTGAATATGAATATGATTTGTGTTTGTCTAATATTTTTTTTGTTTCGTTTGTGAGGCATTTAGAATTCGAAGTAAATAGAAAAGTTTTAGCTAAAACATAATAATTTAGATAACTAAGTAATTTAGTAACACAACCTTAATCTGATTTTGTTTTGTGCATTACTTATAACACTTTTCATAACATTTTTACACTTGTAACATTTTTTATTATGGTTACTAATGTAAAGAGCTTCACGTGTGTGGTCCATTCGCCAGTTCCCGCCTCCTTCTTCCCTGATCTACTAACCTTGTTACACACTTTATGGTAACACTTTATTTTACAGTTTCCTTGTTACATGTTGCATGTAGTTACTGTTCCATAAATTGTGCATAATTACATGCAACTAACCCTAAACCAAACCCTTATCCTAACCCTAAGCCTATAGTAAGTACATGTAGTTAATTATTATTACTCAGTTCTTAAATGTATAATTATACTGTAACACGGACACCTTAAAATAAATCTGGTTACACTTTAGTTTAAGGTGACATTGTTACAGTGTAATTATTTATTTAAGTACTGAGTAATATTAATTAACAACATGTACTTATTATAGGATTTGGTTGAGGGTTAGTTGCATGTAATTATGCTTAATTTACTGTTATTACTATGGTAAGTAACATATGTAACAAGGACACTGTAAAATAAAGTGTTACCATACATTTGTAACCCACTTCATTTTAAGGTATCCGTGTTACAGTGTAATTATACATGTAAGTGCTGAGTAATAATTAAATACATACTTACTATATAGTTTTATGGTTAGTTGCATGTAATTATGCATAATTTAGAGTTTTTACTACAGTAACTACATGTAATATGTGTAACAAGGACACTGTAAAATAAGTGTTACAGTAAAGTGTTAGCAAAGTGTATCTAGAAGTTAATGGCAACGAATCTATTTCCCTTTCCCTCATATGTGTTTGGGTGAGTCCTTCTAATGTGCATTACATGTAACAAATTACCTGTTTTCTAGTTTTACTGCTGGTGTTACCAATTTAATATGTAACATGTTCACTGTAAAGTGTTACCAAAAATCTGAGCTCATAACAGAAGTCAAGAACAGTGGCAAAGTGCAACAAATTTCTGTTCCCTTCCCTCCTATGTGTTTGGGTGAGCCCTCCTTTGACCTGCAGGTCATGCCTGACTACGCAAACTCTTTTGCTGATAGAAGGTCAGCTGACGTCCTGTGGTGCTCCGTTTTGTTGCAATCTGTGATCGCTGCGCTCAGGAGTTTGAGCCAAGTCCATGTGTGTCCAGCACTGATAGCATTGACCTAAGAAATCACCACATCTGATTTACGCTCCCACAGTGGAATTACAAAAGCAGGCTGGTTATCTGCACACCAGCTCGTCTTATTGAATTAAACAAGCCTCCCTCGTTTTTTTGCCCTCCCGAGCATATAGATGGAAAAGAGAGATTGGTTCCGGAAATATACAAGAGCTGAGTTAAAGAGTTTACAGCATGAAATGAGAAATGAAAGACAGAAAAACACAGCAGACAAAACAGTCCCAGATCTATTTGTTGTGTAGCGCAGGAATACGTGAAACTTTGCAAGATTCCTCCCAAAGCCGTGTCTTATCGTGAGGCTGCATCATAAATCGTGCCACCCTCTGCTTATATCAAAAAATCAATGTATTGTTCATATTTCAGCCATTACTTAACTAGCATACTGAGATAAAACGCTAAAAAATATCAGGAGATTTAACCTTCCAGGGTTGAGCGCCAGTTCATTAAACGCTTAAACTTGGTTTTACTGTAGCCTAATATTTGCCAGACTTGTTTTAATAGTAGTAATTGCTTTGAAATAATGATTGATAGGTTTAATTTTGAAGTGTCATATGAGGCGAACAGCTGTCAAGTGTTTAAAGGTGTGGCTCACATTCTTAGTGTATATATAACAGTATTATGAAACTAATTGCAAGTTTGTGGTTAACAAGATATGGTTAACATAAAAAACCTCAAACCTCCCTCTGATTTCAAGACAAGCAGAATGGGTGATATAGCGACATAGGACAACTATACTTATACATACAGTGAATCTAAATAGTAAAAAAAAAAAAAAAAAAATTCTCTTTAAAAATGTTTTGACAGGAAACTATAAAAACTCAAGTCAGAAATATTATTTAACATACTGTAACTGGATAACATTATGTTACACCTATACATGATGCCACATTTTATACCATAGCTTATCCATATTTTTTAAAACATTAAATATTATAAATACAACATTAAATATGATACATATTTTCCTAAAATAACACTAATAAATAATACATTATGGATTTTGTGAAAGTAAGTAAATAAATAAATAATACAATCATGATGACAAATATCACAATGTAACAATATAAAACATAAAATGCAGAATATATATGTATATATATATATATATATATATATATATATATATATATGTATTCTGCATTTTATGTTTTATATTGTTACATTGTGATATTACAGCTACTATCAGGTCGACCTAGTGAAAGAAACGCTATAGGAAAACTAAAATCTGTGTTGTGCTAATGAGTCTACATGAGTCCTGAAAGACAAAAACGCATGCGTTTTAAATATGAATATCCAACCTGATCTTATAAGAAACAGTAACTATTTTAAGAATTTACAAAATTTATTCTGCAGCTACTGTAGGTTGCAGTTTTAGGTCTAACTGGTGGAAGAAGGAAAATGGGTTAAAATGCTAAATATATATATGTGTGTGTGTGTGTGTGTGTATATATATATATATATACACTACCAGTCAAAAGTTTGGACACGGTAAGATTTTTAATGTTTTTAAAAGAAGTTTCGTCTGCTCACCAAGGCTGCATTTATTTAATTAAAAATACAGTAAAAACAGTAATATTGTGAAATATTATTACAATACTAAACAATACTATTATTACAATTTAAAATAACTGTTTTCTGTTTGAATATATTTTATAAAGTAATTTATTCCTGTGATCAAAGCTGAATTTTCAGCATCATTACTCCAGTCTTTATTATTTATGATTATTATCAATGTTGAAAACAGTTGTGTACTTTTTTTTTTCAGGATTCCTTGATGAATAGAAAGTTCAAAAGAACAGCATTTATCTGAAATACAAAGCTTTTGTAACATTATACACTACCGTTCAAAAGTTTGGGGTCAGTAAGAATTTTTATTTAAATTTTTTTGAAAAGAAATTAAAGAAATTAATACTTTTATTCAGCAAGGATGCATTAAATCGATCAAAAGTGACAGTAAAGACATTTATAATGTTACAAAAGATTATATTTCAAATAAATGCTGTTCTTTTGAACTTTCTATTCATCAAAGAATCCTGAAAAAAATATATATATATTGTACACAATAAATGTTTCTTAAGCAGCAGATCATCATATTAGAATGATTTCTGAAGGATCATGTGACACTGAAGACTGGAGTAATGATGCTGAAAATTCAGCTTTGATCACAGGAATAAATTACTTTATAAAATATATTCAAACAGAAAGCAGTTATTTTAAATTGTAATAATATTTCAAATATTATTACAAAACAAACAAACAAACAACAACAACAACAAAAAACATTAAAAATCTGACTGTGTTTTTATGATTTATATGGTTACATTGTGATATTTGTACATTTAACTTTTTGGTATAGTAATATATATTAAATTAACCACCATGATTTTTACATAGTAAAATTAAAATTCAATGAGAACTAAGTCATATATATATATATATATATATATATATATATATATATATATATATTGAGATATATACACATTTAATTCATGTAATAAATTAACTAGGTGGAAAGAGTAACTCTTATTATTTATTTGCTTGTAATATTTACGTTTTATAGTCACTGCACATAAACCTAGAAATATTAAGTAAATTTTAATCTAAAAGTGTAGCGCGTTTGAATCCGCAACACCAGTATGTGCATGGTCACCAAATATATAAAGTAAATGCTAATAAATATTTTTGCCAGCTATATCACTATAACAAAAAAAAATGGTAGGATCAGTTTATTAAGATAAAAGTCACATGAGCCTTATCAATCATGTGATTTCATGAAAATTCAACCCATTTAGCATTTTCTTTCTTCCACCAGTTAGACCTAAAATTGCAACCTACAGTAGCTGCAGAATAAAATTTGTTGAATTTATAAGAAATTACCGCTTTGTAAAATAGTTACTGTTTCTTATAAGATCAAGTTGGATATTCACATTTAAAATGCATGCATTTTTATCTTTCAGGACTCATTAGCACAACACAGATTTTAGTTTTCCTATAGCGTTTCTTCCACCAGGTTGACCTGATAATAGCTGTAGACTAAATTTCTCACCCTTATAACGGCTACATAGTTTGTCATTTAGCCTGGTTTGAACCCACAGTTCAGGGTTCTAATCACACACACACACACACACACACACACATAACATCTATGGTTTTGCCTCCCAAAGCCATTTTCATCCTCTCTGTCTCTGTGACACAGCCACAGCGCTGAATACACTGCACTTCCGTCTGCCTGTTCCCGCACCGCAACTGCACTGTCAGCGAGTGGATATTCTTAGACCCAAACCCGAGCGCTAATCAGACTCACTAGCCTAGCATTGTATATCTGTGTGAGATGACTTTGATTCCTCATTCTGTTCCTTCAGAAAAAAAAAGATTTATTTAAATAAATAGCTCTGACTTCCTTTGTCTCAAGCCAAGTCACTATCATAACATGACCGGTCAGAGGGCCAGAGGAAGGTAACGGGGAGATGGAGCGCGGCTGCAGGCTGCAGATAGAAGAGGTGTACCCTGGGAAAGTGACCTACGCTCCGCCACACCTCAAAACTCTGTAAGACACTCATATATGATTATTAAACATAAGGGAAAGAGAGAGAGACTGACAGGCAAGGCTTAATTTAGTCACTTCCTAATCGAGGGCTCCAGCAGTTTTGTCCTCAGATTACTCAGATGGGATCATCAGACAGGAATGTGGAAGACAGCCTGAGAGAGAGAGAAATGTGGTGTGATGTCTGTAGCAACTTTAAAAATAGATCAACTTTGGAATAAAATTGATATACAGTCATAATTTTGTAGGTTATAATTAGTGTTTATTGAGGCCATCTGCATATGCAAAAGTCACTTTAGTGGTATACGCATTTAAATGTTTTTTCCGTCCAGTGTAAAAATATTGATGACTCATCCTGCACAACACAGATTTTTGTTCAATCAGATGCTCTATAGAATGAGAATGCCCCGCCTCTAAAGCCACCTGCAACAGAGTTGCACAAATAAAATCATGTACCTGATTTAGTATGTACACTACGGTTCAAATGTTTGAGATCTGTGAGGATTTTTAATTCTTTTTTTTAATCATTTTATGCTCACCAAGACTGCATTTTATTTGATAAAAAATAAATACAGTAAAAACAGTAATTATTGTGAAATATTATTACAATTTAAATAACTGTTTTCTATTTTAATATATTTTAAAATGTAATTTATTTTGATGATTTCAAAGCTGAATGAGTCTTCAGTGTCACATGATCCTTCAGAAATCATTCTAAGATGCTGATTTGCTGCTCAAGAAACATTTCTGATTATTATCAACATTGCATTTTAAGCAGTTGTGCTGCTTAATATTTTTGTGGAAACCGTGAAACTTTGATTTTAGAAAGTCCTTTGATTAATAGAGAGTCCAAAAGAATTGATGTGTAAGTTGAATTACGGAAGTTAAATGGATTGTGAAGGCTCATTCATGCTGGCTTAAAAATAAACTTTTTTTTGCTGTTCTCGATATTTTGGTAATAATTGTAAACAGTCTAGATTTGCAAGATTCAAATATACTTCCAAATAAGTTTTCCTCACATCAGTATCATAATGCTAAATGCCTGACGTCTGCTAAATTAATAAATGTGTGTCATAAAGAATACAATATCTGCACTGTAAACCCGAAAGAGTTGGCAAAACTCAAAAAAAAAATTGAGGTAATCAGTTACATCAAATTTACAAACAAGTTAATAAATTCCAAATTTAAGTAAGCAGAACTGGCAGATTTCAATTTTGTACTTGTACATAGCATGCTGGGAAATAGAAATCCCAGCCCAGTTTCAGGTAAATTTAAGTTTGTCTGAATTAAAATAAACAAGTTCATAAAACTCAAATCAATGAAACAATTCAGGTATGTGTCAGTTTCATGAACGCAAAAGAAAAAGAAAGATCTAAATACTTTGTTAATTTGATTGAATTAATTTGTTTAATTTGAGTTTGCCCTACTCAAAACAATTAATTATTTTGAGCGTTACGGTTTACAGTGTGTAGTAAATGTTAATGAGAATCTGTGTGGATGTGGTATTGTATGGATATCAATTGTTTCAGTGTGTGTGAGAATATTTTTCACTTAGGGGATTCCCAAACATAGCTGCTTCCATCCATCGGCACAAACTTCCCTTCATCAAGCGGCAGAAAATACTGTATGAATATTTCATTAAACCTTTGGCACTAATACACACACACTCCCTCATAAATGCACTAATTTGGACCAACTTCAGCATATTCATGAATAATCAAAGCACACACAAACACACACTCATTAACAGAGTCTTTGTTCATCAAAATGCCTGTATTTGTGTATTGGTGTGTGTGTGTGTGTGGTATTGTGTCTGTCTGTGTGTGTCCTTCCCCGTACAGTAAATAAAGAAATAAAAGATGAGAGAGTGTTGTGAAGTTCTCCTCCTCTAGCCGCTCAGTCTGGAGTCTTGGCCAAATTTCCGCTGTGGTGTAGGTGTGGTGCCCGTCTCTCGTTCTTTCACATAGACACAGAGACAGCGGCAGACAGCGTTGAAGTGGGAGTGCTGTCGCTCTCGGCGGGCAGGAGTCCAGCGATCTGCCACGCCAAACCGGGCACCTCCAGAAGAGGACCCGAGGGGTCGGGCGGGTCAAAGGTCAGCTGTCCTTTCTTTTCCTCAGCATTCCCTCTCTTTCTGTCCCGCGGTATCTCTCGATCTTATCAGGTCCCGTCACGACGGCCCTCAGGAACATCCCTTACTTCCTGTTTCTGGAGGTGGTGGGGAGGCAGGAGGTGGACTGGAGGAATGGTGAGACGGCCGCGCACACATTTACTGTGAGAATGTCCAGGGGGGAATGCGGAGCAGACAGCCAGGCGAAGACCACTGTCACGTAGCCAACTTTCACCATCTAAGAGAGGGAGAGACCTTCCCGTCCACACGGCCCACGCAGTATTTGCCAGTAAATCACTGACGCAGCAGAAGCGTGTAAGTGTGAGTGTGTATTTATTTACATTTAAGTTATATCACAATCATGCCATGCCAGATCTAACAGGCAGTGTGAAATAAATGTTAAAACTTTAAACAGGTTTTCAAGCTGCCTTTTTTGTGAGGTAACATACCAAAGAAATTTTCCACAAGAGGCAGTGTGATACAGTTGATTTAACCACAGCTAAAGGGTGTTTTATGCACAACGCTAAGAAAATCCCCTTAACCATGGTAAAATTATTGTAACTTTTTTTCTGGCAAGTAATTATAGATAAAAAAGGTGTATTTCATCTCTCACCCTCCTGCCAAAAAAACAAAAACATATTTTGCATGAAAAATAAAACTACAGCATGTTTAAGGCCACATCCACACGAAGCCAGAGCTTTCCCTATCCAATCTTTTTTTTTTCCTCGTTCTAAAAATAAATTCCGCAAACACGGAGTCGTCTAAAGAAATATCTGCGTACACATGAAACCACTGAAACCGGCTCAAAATGATGTAGTATACATGCCAGACCAGTATGTGGCGCTGTAATTCTTCCAAAGAGATACACTAAAAATGGGGAATAAGACTTGGAGCATGAGTATAAACCTTGCGCGCTGTATATAAACTTTAGTAAAGCTTAGTAATAAAGTTTTACTTTAGTAAAGCTAATATACGGAGCCCACACACATGACATGCAAGAAAAAAAATTAAATCATGCGCACGATTTCCTATTTCGTTCCCTCGATTTAGGAAATCGAGCGCACGATTTAGCCTACTATTTTTTTCCTGCATGTCATGTCCGGGGCTTCGTACTAATAGGCTCGGTAGCTTCTGCGGCACGAACACAAGCATGTAGTCCGCCATTGTTGTTGTTGTTACGTGACGTAGTGGTGTCTGACTAGGGTCAAGACGTGGGGTGATGACATCATCGTTTCACAAAATATACGGATTGGCTGTACACAGGAAAACACAAAGGGTGTCATTTTCAGATTTATCCACTCCGGGACCCGGTTTAAAAAATAGTGGTTTCAGGCTCCCAAAACGCCGGATCCATCTGGACGAAATGCCGATATGATACAAAATGTTTACGTATACAGCTAAACGCATCTCTGTGTGGACGGACTCTAGACTGTTGATTTTTCTTTTGCATTTTTTCATAACCATTTAGTACATTTTCTTTACAAACCTTTAAAGGGTTAGTTCACCCAAAAATGAAAATTCTGTCATTTATTACTCACCCTCATGTCGTTTCACACCCGTAAGACTTTTGTTCATCTTCAGAACACAAATTAAGATATTTTTGATGAAATCCAATGGCTCAGTGAGGCCTCCATTGACAGCAAGATAATTAATGCTTTCAGTGCCCAGAAAGCTACTAAAGACATATTTAAAACAGGTCATGTGACTACAGTGGTTCAACCTTAATGTTATGAAGTGACAAGAATACTTTTTGTACGGCAAAAAAAACCGAAATAACGACTTTATTCTACAATATCTAGTGATGGGCAATTTCAAAACACTGCTTCATGAAGCTTTGAAGCTTTACAAATCTTTTGTTTTGAATCAGTGGTTCGGAGCATGTATCAAACTGCCAAAGTCACATCATTTTTTTTTAGTAAACGAGGCTTTGTTACGTCATAAGTGTTTCGAAATTTCAATGGTTCACCACTGGGGGGGCGTGACTTTGGCAGTTTGATACACGCTCTGAACCACTGATTCGAAACAAAAGATTCGTGAAGCTTCATGAAGCAGTGTTTTGAAATCGCCCATCACTAGATATTGTTGAATAAGTCGTTATTTTTATTTTATTTTTTTTTGGCGCACAAAAAGTATTCTCATCGCTTCATAACATTAAAGTTGAACCACTGTAGTCACATGAACTGTTTTAAATATGTCTTTAGTATCTTTGTGGGCATTGAAAGTGTTAATTATCTTGCTTTCAATGCAGGCCTCACTGAGCCATCTGATTTTATCAAAAATATCTTAATTTTTGTTCTGAAGATGAATGAAGGTCTTACGGGTGTGAAACGACATGAGGGTGAGTAATTAATGACAGAATTTTAATTTTAGGATGAACTAACCCTTTAAAGTTTCAGTGTAACAGAAGTATAGTGCCATATCTTTTCTTCCTTATTGTGAAGTACATCCAAGTGAAATGGATTTTCAAAATGCAAAAGAACTGGTTCTGTATGGAGCATGGTGATGGAAAAAAATATGAGATGGGAAGAAAAATTACATTAAAATTCATGTTTTGCGATCTCTTGCAAATGTTTTGTGTTCCGTCTAGAAACTTTGCATTCGCTCGCAAACCTTTTGAGTTTTTTGTGAGCGAACGCAAAGTTTATGGGGAGAACGCAAAAGCATTGAAATATTTTTTTCCCCTCCTGTCTCATATTTTTTCCATCACAGTGTCCCTTTAGGGGCTCCGTAATTCTGTCCATTGCATGTCGGAAAAAAATTTAGGTAAAGAAAAAAATGCATGAATGCGTCATTCACAGTAAGATCAATGACATACATTTAGAAAATAGATAGTGTGAATTTTCAATTCATGTCAGTTTTAAAATTTCTTAAATGAAATGTGCCCAATGCTTGAATTTTCTCATTGATAATTTTCCATAGCTTGGAAAAAATTATGATTTTCAAAAGTATAATAATGTATAACTCAAAAATGATATGATCATGTTAAATCTATTATATTCATTATAAACTTATAAACAAAAGTTGAGAGACATTTGTTCCTCTATTAACTTCCCATTAACAATCTTTTTATTATATTAGGCAGCTCAGACAAATCCAATTATTCTCAAAAATGATTCTCATAAATCTAATGCCAAAACTGTCCATTACTGGCAAGTAGCCTAAAAAGCGTGTTTCATGTGATAACATCTAAATTAACCTTTTTTTGTTCAGTCTATTATTTAAAATGACTGAAATGGCCGTTCACACAGAATGTTTTTGCATTCCACTCTGTTGCTTTTCCATTGCTTTTTTATGCAAATATGTGCAGATGTGTTTGAACTTTGCGCTCTTTGTCCTAAAAACATGCCGCTCAACTTAAAGAAAATGTAACTTTTAAAAAATATGTAGACCTTAGCATTTTTTTTTTCATTCCATTGCTCTGCATCTTATGTTTTTAAACGCAAAAATCGTGTTCTCTGTGAACGGCCCCTTAACTCAACCTGACTGCATTAATGCATACCGCGACAGTAATTTTAGGCTCAGATCAGGTAGAAAAAACGGTAACTGCACATTGGCAGCTGCACATTTCCCTTTTTATACCCATCACCCTCCCTGCATAATAGCTCTCTCATCTTCCCAAAGGTAAATGTCAGGACCATTATATTTCAGAAAATGATGACAAGTCCTCATAGATAAAACAATAAAAAGCCTCTTGTGGCCTTTTGTGGCCTGTTCTTGAGCTGCCTGCTCTTCTAATGGAGCTAAATCCACTTCAAATTCACATAAAACTCCATTTCCCTCTCAGTGCGATTCTGTGCGGCCTGAACTCTCATGCCTCACTTTGCATTTATTCATGGAGTTGAGCATATTGATGTAGTGCTCAATGGGGGAAGGAATTGGCTGAATGCAGCCGTCTAAGACTGGATGAATTACATAGGTGTGGAGACAAGAAACCACAGGTCTAATTTGTGGTTTTCACATGGACATTTGAGAACGTTTAAATGTGGTTACTTCACTTTCTTATAAGGTAAATCAAAAGCCAACGTTACGTTTTATACACATGCACTTGTGTACATTTAGTTTTAAACACATTCACAATCGGTTAGTGTGCTGAACTATGTGTAACATTAAGAGTGAAGGTCTTTAACTTTCACATCCTCTTGAGTAAAGGAGGTTAAGTGATTGTGTTCAACTGTTGTTGACCGTGACCCTTCTCAAAGGAGAGAGACAAGCCAACATCCCATCTCATTAAGAGGTCGGCCTCTCTGACCCAACCAACGTTCAGTGTTTCTTCTATTTTTATAATATCAGGAGTGATGGAGATTGGACGACTCTCTTTCACATCATTGGCAAACATAACTATTTTTATATTCTCATGAAGTTAATGAAGCTCATTGTGAAGTGTGAAGTTCATTGTAATCGCAGCTGTTTTATGCCTCCTCCTATGCTGCATTTTTTCACTAACAGTCGTGCAATAAATGCCGCTGTCACCCAGAGCACAGCAGTGATTTCAGCTCATTAGACTATAACAATAATGTTTAGATGAGCAATAAAAATACTTACGTGTTTGCAGACAAACCCAGACAGGGAATAATGCCTCAGTATGAAAGTTTTAAGTCTTAGTTTTGTCTTTTGTCATGTCATTAAAAATAAATTTTCCTACATTTTTTCCCACAATAAACAGGGGGAATAACCAACATAAATCCTTAAACAGCTCTAAAAGTACAACCTGAAGCACATTTCTAAAATACTTTGAGAAAATACCAAAAGTAAGTACAGCATATGAAACACTGCTCATATAAATAAGTTACACTGTAAGCTCATTACCTTAAAAAAGATATGCTTATATAGCCATATATATTATTTAATGTGACTAAATTACCTGGACTGTACTGGGTTACACCAATGTAAGTAATTTTTAAGGGTCACATATGATAGAACAAATTTTTTAGGGTAAAAACTGCATGTTTTCACTTTTTATAGTGTATTTTTAAATAAATTATGGGTTGACCACAAATATTTAGCTGTGAAAACTGTCTATAAATCACTTTAAGTATAGTTATTTCATGCTACCAAGAAACCAGAGAGCAGGCTTTGCTTTATATTCAGTGCAAAGGTTGAATGCATCCAAAATGGTTGTATTACATTAGTATGTGTATGTGTGTTGGGTTTGTGTTTTCTTCACTTTGCGTTGACTGCCATGTCTTTACATTCTCACTCATTGTTACAAGTTGTTAACACTCAAGTACACAGCTTTCTTTGTGGTCCCGGCCCCCCAGTACAAACACGGTTAGTGTGTGTGTGTACAAGTGTGTTATGATTTAGTGTATGTGCCCTATATGAGTGTGTGTACAGCAGGCCTAAAACAATGGCCCTCTCAGATTACATCTCTCTGTCTGTGGAGGCTGTAAAGGGGGGCAGGAGAACTCCCACTGGCTAACCCTCCCGCCTCTCCTGTCCGGGCCAACGCTCTGATTGGCTCAGGCCACGTATATATTTACAGCATGGGTTCACCAAAACTCACTACAACTTTCAAACTCAGCACAAGAACTATATACCGTCTGGAGGGCAGGAGTTACAAAACACTAACATCTGTGGGATTTTATACTTCTGAAACATCCAAAACACAGCCTTTTTTAATTTTACCTTTTTTTCCTGGCTTGTTTTATGATTCGTTTCATTTGTGTTACTGGTCAGTCTGTATTTAAAGTAACTTAGAGTAGCATAAAGGCGTCCTGGTGTTCCTTCTATCCAAAGAAAACAGCTTGCTTTAACCGTGGTGGTCTTGCTGGAATGAATATATCTGAGTCTAGTTGCTGTCAAGAGGCCAGTTCTCAGCCCAGCCAGGTTGTGGAGCACGGGACATGGGGTGCCTCCTCCAGCACTCCGGGCCCTGACCGGGGACATAGTTTTGACCGCAGCCGGACCACAGAGCTGGCACCGGTGCCAGGCTCTGGATTGCGGACGGGGTCCCGAAATGGAGGGGCCACAGCAGAGGCCAGGACTGGAAGCCCGGACTCAACTCGCCCTGGAGCTCTGACCTTAGGCTCCGGTGAGGGGAAATCAGGGGGGGAGTCGAGGATCAGGAGGCCGATGAATGCCTTCATGGTGTGGGCAAAAGATGAGCGCAAACGTCTGGCCCTCCAGAACCCAGACCTGCATAACGCCGTGCTCAGTAAGATGCTGGGTAAGACATTCGCTGTGCAACATGGGGGTTAAGCTGGGGTCATTCTAGTACTTCGGCAGGGTGCGATGTCACGGACGTGGCATATTTGAAAAGGGATACTTCAAAAAAAAAAAAAAAAAAAAAAACATATTGAGTTGCCTAATTATTAAAATTGATAAGTAATTACATATAATATTAAAATAAAAATAAATAACCCACAAAGTTTGTACACTTTATTGTAAGGTGTCCTTGTTACGGTGTAATTATATATTGAAGTACTGAGTAATACTGATTAATATAATTAATAATGTATTTACTATAGGGTTAGGGATTTGGTTTAGGGTAGTTGCATGTAATTATGCATAATTTACTGTTATTACTACAGTAAGTACATGTAACATGTAATAAGGACACTATAAAATACAGTATAACCTGTTTGGTTGATATGTGGTTAATAGAGGAATAATTTTGGTCTTGAGATACATAAATATTATATATACTTGACATTGTACTGGGTCAAGCAAACAGGACCACATTATCATTTAAATCTTTAGAAAATGGCCATAAAATAAAAGTCATAGTGAATATAATAATTTAAACATGATCATTTTTGTATTTATTGTGTTGCACAAAATCACATTCTAATCCACATCCTGTTACTTCTCTTTCCTGTTTTACTTCCCTAATCAAGCTGTTTCATTGTTGTTTAATCTAACTACAAGCTAAATGTTACATTCATGCTTAAAACCAACTTATATATTTCAGTTTATTACTATAAAACTGAACTTAGTATGCAGCTCAGAATTATAGATGAGAAAACAAGCCTTGGGCACACATGCAATGGAAGTCATTTAAAAAGTTTGTGAATGTTGCACAATATTTGTTTTTGGCTGTTTCTCGGGGAGGCGTTTTGATGTCCTTATTTTTTGAAATACAGGGCTGTGGCAGACACACAGGCTGCCGATTGTCTGCAGCCATTGACCCATTAATAATTCAAATACTACAACCCAACCCTGTGCGCCCAGCACCAGTTACATGTAATGATTCGCTCATGTCACACTCGTTGTCAGCTTATGTTACGTACATCTATTTGTCACCAAGCAAAACAAATGCTGCTACAAACATAATCATCGTGACAGCTCTTTTAAAAACTTGCGCATGATTATATTTGTATATTGATTCCAGAGAGCTAAATTAAATACTTTTTATGAATAACCAAATGAATCTGACTCAATAACCAGGGGCTTGATTGTTTCTATATTAAATTAGAACAATTTAGATAATGTTGTAGTGATAAAAATCATATTTATAAACCACTAAAACAGAAACAGTGGATACAAAAAGAAGCTTGACTCCTGAATCACTAACACTGATTGGATGATGTTTTTAGGTCAGTCCTGGAAGGCTCTAAGCACACTAGACAAGCGTCCGTTTGTGGAGGAAGCTGAACGGCTCCGCTTGCAGCACCTCCAGGATCACCCGAACTACAAATACCGTCCTCGCCGCAAAAAACAGCCCAAGAAGATGAAACGAGTGGAACCGGGTTTGCTCCTCCAAGGCCTGGCCCATGGGGTCGCTGGAGGTCCGGGACCCGGAGATGCCTACTCGCCGCACCGCCATGCCCATCATCTGCTGCCTCCTCTGGGACACTTCCGAGAGCTCCACCCCTCTGGAGCTCCAGAGCTGGAGAGTTTCGGCCTGCCGACGCCGGAGATGTCCCCGCTAGACGTGTTGGAGGAGGGAGGCGGAGATTCTGTGTTTTTCCCCCCTCACATGCAGGAAGATGTGGGTCTGACTTCATGGATAAACTACCACCAGCATCCAAACCATCAGACTGGCCACCACCCTCACCACAACTCCCATAACCTCCAGCATTCCCACCCACACCTCAACCAGAAGTCTCCACTGGCCTGCCTCCCACTTCAGGAGAAATGTCTGGTGGTCGAGTCCACGAACCCTAACGGTCTCTACCCCAACATGAGCCTCCCAGAATCCTCCAAGGCTCCTCACACTCCCACACCTGCAGGCTATTACGGCCAGATATACGGGAGCAGTCAGCCCCAACCCGCCTTCACCTCTCATCTAGGCCAGCTGTCTCCACCACCCGAAACCTCGGCGGTGGCTCAGGTCGCTCCGCCCTCTCTGGACGCTGTGGACCAGCTGGGACCCTCAGCTGAATTCTGGGGCGAGGTGGACAGGATTGAGTTTGATCAATACCTGAGCGCTAGCAGGACTCGATTGAGCAGGAATGCCCCTTGCGAGGAGAGCAGTGCTTTGATATCAGCCCTGTCCGACGCCAGCAGCGCCGTCTACTACAGCGCATGTATTACAGGATAAAACTGCGATCTCCACGCAGACCTGAAGTCTGGTGCACATATGAGTCTCAGATCTTTTGAATTATTCGAGTTACCTTCTTCAGGGAATCATCTTGCCTGGTTTCACGAATCACTGGAGGTTACTGAACTCTATACATGTCAAGGATGGTTCTTACAGTATAGACTTCACTAAATTGCATTTCACAGTATGACTAGTCATTTCTGGTCTTGATAACCTGTACTTTCTGAGACTGTGGTCGAATTTAACCGATAATTTTGCTGACTCCATCCAGCTACTGTATGCTTACGGTCTCAAATGAGGGTACTGGGACGTGGAAGTCAAGAATGTGAATATTTTTGCTATATATACATATGTCTTTCTATTTGCTTTTTATATTGTTTCTATTTTTATAGACATTTTATATAAGGTTGTATGGAAATATGTTTTGCACTGGGTATGTGAAAACCACTCAAGACTCTTTTATACTGCACTTAATATCTTTCAAATACACTTTCCCATGACATCTGTAGTATTTGGATCTATTGGCAACTAATTTATCATGCATTCTTCCCTTTTTGTGGCTGAATATGTTTGAATTGGGCATTTCATGTGGACATGAAATTTTGTAATCCTCTTAGCACTCGAGGAACGTGCCGAGTTGGTAATAACTCTCCCCCTTTTGGTAATAATTATCTTCAAATAAAAAGAGTTTGCAATAAAAAATGTCTCAGAGCTATTAAATCAAAGCAATTAAATTGAAAACACACAATTGTACATAGTATTTCACTAACACACTTTTCCACACCACAGAGTGCATGTGCTTTTCTAGATGTTTTTTCTTCTTAAAAAGAGTTTTAATTAAAAAAAATTGTATTACACATCAAAATGTATCATGCATTTTTTTTTTTTTTTTTTTTTTTGCTAAATAAAGTTGTCACTAAATGTTGGGTACTTGTCAAAATCATTACACTTGCATTAGGTGCATATTTGCCTTTTTTATGTAAAATGGTGATGTGGCTGCAATTGTTGTTGCCTTTTGAGAGAAACAGAGAGCGAGAGCAGGGCCACAATGTTTAAGTTGTAATCCAGTCTCGTTTCTCTGATTCCCTCCTCCAAGATTTTTGATCAGCCACAAAATGAGTTTGGCTCTTTAAGCTATTTTTTCCCCTAAAACCACGGACAAAAAGAAAACATTTTCGACCGAGGAGAACAAAACTGAAACCGTCTTCTCTTATGTCTTCATGCAAAAAAAGGCAGCTCTGAGATTAAAGAAATGCTCCCTCATGTTGATTCATTCAATACTTGAGAACAAAAAGATTGATATAAGAGAGTTTTTCAAGAGGGAAAGTAGTCTTTCCAAAGCATTTACATTTCAGGCAGGATGCCTAGTGTGTGTGTTCTTTACATCAAATGATACACTTCATGTGTTCTTTTCCTCCATATCATGCTGACTATATTCGGATGTCTGTTGAATGACACACCACAGATTCTGTTGCCAAGACGTTAAGTGGGCTCAGTTAGGTCCAGGTCAGCTGCTGTGCGGTAAAGTTTCATCCCGCCAATTAATTAGCCATAAAATTAGCAGGAATGTCAAAACAGAGGAAGATCCTGGGGAAACTGGGGATGTTGGGATAGCAGGAATCTGTGTGTTGGAGAATATCTCCCTGTATGTGCAGCAGGGGGAAGGATGTTAAAGGGAAGAGGAGCTTTTTTCACCCCTGACCGGCTCCCTAAATGGAAAGAACAACACTGACCGATCATGCAGGTCCAGTAATTCTGAAGTCCAATGTGCAGGTCAGCAAAACGATGTGTATTTTGAGCTGCGCTCTATTTTGTGTGTGACAGACCGAAAGAACGCTCGAAAGGCTACTCTTGTGGTCGTCAGTGGTATTGCGCCATTATGACTTTGTGAACGCTTAAGCAGGGTTTTCATGACATGCCCCCTTGGTGATTTTTTATTTATTTATATATTTATTTTTCAAATGAAACTGATTGTAAAGCTCTTGACTTTTTGGAAAGATTAATAATCAAAACTCAACCCTGCAGACTACAATGTTTCAACTTAAGCTAAGAGATCTTAAGTCTTTATATCTCATTATCAGTCAACAGACCAGTGTTTGTTTTGTAATATTTTTGGGCCTAAAAATAACAAGGTTCAAAGCATTCTCAATGCCTTTGAACATTTTTGCTACATTTTTGCTTACACTGTTTCTACACCTGCATAGTTCTGATATTAGCAGGGCTCCAGAATTTTTTTATGTTGTGTTGATTATGGCTACAACATCCAAAAGTTTTTCATACGGTTCAGCCTTAAAACTGGTTATTTTTATTTACACGTTGTAATATTTAGTAAATGTAAATCTCACAAATCTAAAATTTACTATAAATCACATTAACAGTTCCCGATTCATTTCAAATCTGACTAAAAAAATGACTCTGTCAGTGAAATTAGAAATACTCTAAATTATTCACTGAGTGAGTCTGAATTACAACAATTCATAAGAGTCATTTGTTATGCAAATCAGACATCACGGCTCACGCTGTGTTTGTCAGTGCAGGAAACACTGGTCGACTTTACTGAGATGAAACCACATATGGACCCACACTGAATTATTGTTGAAAATGTTTATTTTTTTGTTACACTTACTGTGTCACAGTCTGGAGCCCTAAAATATGCTGATATTAAGAATATAAAGGCTAGGCTTATTGAGGAAAGGCATGCAACTTTTTGTATTAGACCTAGTTGTCTTTTTTCTATTTTTCTAATATCTATATTTTTCTATTTTCTATTTTTCTAATATAATAATGTAGGCCTATAGTTTTAGCTTAGTAAATGACAAAAATGTATTTAAAAACTACCGTAGACTTGCACTGTATCTGTATCTCTTTTTTTTTCTTTCCTATAAATTATTTATTCCTCAGATCATGCAGATGACACGCCAAAACAAATGATGTCATGTGTTCTGATTTTTGGGAACGCAATTGTGTGAGACAGTTCAAGAAGGCAATTATTCCTAATCATTTTGATGACAGACTTTGGCTGAAGCATTTCAGAATGACTAAAACAGTATTTGATGTTGTGTGCAATGAGAGACACTCATTGCACACAACACTTTAGACATTCTACTAAGTATAAGTAACTACATGTCAACTAACTCTCATTTTGAGTTTTAGTAGCCTGTTAGGGTTTGGGTTAGTAGAATAAATTGACATGTAGTTGCAAAGTTACTTATAGTCTGTAGAATGTCTTGGGGAGCATCAGAATAAAGTGTTAGCAGATATCAAACAGACAATCTACTAATACTCTAATATGAGAGGTAGTTGACATGTAGTTGCAATGTTTTATAGTTAGTAGTATGTCTAAAGTGGACAATCAAAATAAGAGGTTACAATTTTTATGATTTTATGCACATCTTGGTATTTCTATCCAGCGTTTTTTTTTTTTTTTTTTTTTTTTTTAATAAAATATCCCAAATGTGCATAAAAATATGTGGAGGCAAACATAGCTAGAGACTTGGTGTAGAACTCTTGTTCCAGTGACTACCACCTTAGCAACACCCAAACAACCACCTGGAACAACCCAGCAATCGCATAACATTGATAGTAAGTTTTGCTCAACAAGTACTCATAAAGCAGTCATATTTTCATACATTTTCTTCATATTATGCAAAAATCCAGGTGCACACCGTTAGACTTGTATTCATGTAGCATGTTTCTGTGTGTGCGTGTGTGTTTTATGCGTTTGCGCGTGTGGGAGTGTTAGTGATTTCGTGTGTCAGTAAGTAAGAAGGCGAAAGATCTTGACCTGTGTAAATGTTTTATTATTGCAGCTGAAGAATGCATGTGTGTGTGTTTTTCTTTGCACACTTGCTTCAGCTTTTCCATCAGGCCAAACAACGGACTCTCCCCAAAACCCCGTCCAGCAAACCTACTGCATGATGTCATCTGTATATTTTCTGTTTCTTTCCTCCCGTCTTCTTCTTATCAGGAAGTGTGGCCCCCTACTATACCCTTACTCTTCCCTTGTTGGACAGGAAGTTGCTCTGCCTCCCCTTCCTGTGTAAGCAGCAGGACGTGGCGCATATGTGTGCGTGAACAAACATGCGTGTACCCGTAAATGCGTAAAGGAACCAAGCCTCTATTACGGGACTCACTGACCCTGTTTACACCTGGTAGATGCGTGATGTAATAGGCATCTCAGATGTGTCTTGTGAATAGATTTAAATGGAGGTTGGCCTTTGATTTCATATTATATATATATATATATATATATATATATATAATAATCTGTGGGGCTACCTGCCTGACAGTGGGAACACAGCTTGATTTTAGCCTCGTGGCTCGAAGTCTACTGGTGCCGCCGGGCATGCTGTCAGCCTGGCTCGCACTGGTTCCAACAGTGGAAAAATGACTAACGGGGTCACAGACAGGCCAGGCTAGAGTTCAGAGGTGCAAGGAAGAGCCCAATGTTACAGTCAAAATCATATATTAGCTTCTGCTACTTCTATACAACAAAATCTGAAACATCTTGAGATCATTAGATATATTTAGATATATCATTATATCATTAGATATATTTAACATTTTTAGCATTAATAGTGCATGAAACATCGCATTGACTTACTGCAACTTGATCCCTGTGAGTAGGTGGCTTTTTTAATAGAATATTATTCCAGAGACAGTGCTCGAAAACACAAAACTGCTGGTCGCTGGTTCTTGACTTCCTGTGTCCAATCTTTATTGTTGAACTAGAATGTCTCCTCTGACTTTCTCTTTCCTGAACTGTCGGCATAATTTACGAGTGTGGCTATGCACAGGCCTGGTGGTTTGGTGGCCTTGGGTTTGTGTGACCCGTGGGTTGTGGGTTCAAACCCAGGACAGGACGGTAACTGTGACCCAACCAAATGGACACATGCCATTCCACTCTGAGCTTCAAAGACAGGTTGTGATGGTTACAGTTAGAACAACCTGCTAAGACTTCTATGCATTGGCTATATGGGAGATTTCAGCCTATCTGATGCATTAACACATTTGTATTTGTTTAATTCAACCTTCATTGCATATGAAATATGTGCTCTGATCAGGCCACTTTTACAGTTGTAGTTCTACAATTTATTGCAATTAAATGATGACTGCATACTGAGACTTCACAGTAGGTCCAGGAAATGACTATAATGTAGCAGCACTGTGCTGTAGAATTACAATAATTATCTGTGTCTGCATTATAGTAATCTTGAGTATATGTACACAGTGTTTAGGTTCTCAGCATGTTCCCAGCATTTTTTATTTTTTTATATTTGCTGATTTATTGTGCTTTTTTTTTTTTTTTGTCACTTTTAATTGCATGTTTTTTTTTTTATTATTTATTTTTTTGTTTTTTTTTTATAACAGTTAGTTCCGGTCCTCAAATCTGATTGGTTGAGCCGCATTCCAAGAGTGCTGATACAGCACTGGGACTTTACACTGTTCATATCACTCCACTGTGTTTGTGGAAAAACAGATATTCTGGTCGAAATTAAGAATTCATTCCTTTGACTTTATTTGTGGATACGTTTTTTGAACAAATTCCCTCATTTTAGGTAAATCATGGCCAAGTTGTATACATTTTTTTCCTTGGTTTAATTTAGTTAAATTGTGGCCATGAGGGAACAAATTAATAAATCATGGGAATTGTTTTTTTTATCATGTGCTGGGCTCCGTATAACACAGTTACTCCAGTAAGCGGCTACAACTGATCGATGTAATGAGTGAGTCATTGAATAATTCATTTAACCGATTTTTTTTTTTTTTTTAATGAACCATTCAGGAACAAAACATCACTAATGTGTTTTTTTTTTTTGTTGTTGTTGTTGTTTTACCCAGAGCAGACTCAGAAATGAACTTTCCTAGAAAACACACTTAGTTCATAAAATATTATAGCATTATTGCTGTATATAATGTTCAATGTTGCCACATATAGATGCTACTGTAGACATGTGAAGTTATAACTAAATCATATAATTAAACCACAACTAAACTTATCTTTTTTGTGTTCTATAATGCTACTACACCAACTGGAGAAAAATAATTGAGAGTAAAAATAATAATAATGGTGTAATTTTTAGGAAATACCAAACTCAGAAGCTGAGATATCATGAATACAACAGGTTTATTTAGCAGTGTTTGCAAAATGAGCAAACAGGTGAGTAATCTTGAATATAGCAGACAGAAGACAATGAAATTACGATAAATAATAATAATATGTTTTATTTATATAGCGCCTTTCCAGGGCTCAAGGACACTTTACAATGTGCATTTAACAAGGAAGAAATAATACTAGTAGAGTAGACAATGATGACAAACAATAGTTAGAAGATACAGTAAATGAACATTATATGGACAGGACAACATACAGTAGAATAGAATCAAGCACAACAAAATACAAAACAGAACATAACATTCAGATAATTATTAGTTAATCAATCAATCAATCAATTCAGAGACATAACATTCAGAAAATAAGTGAGTTTTGAGTAATGACAGAGTGAGCTGGAGAGAGAATTCCAGAGTCTGGGTGCAACAACACTGAATGATCTGCCCCCCATTGAAGAGAGGCGATGCCGAGGGACAACGAGAAAGCCAGAGTCAGAGGAACGTAGTGAGCGAGTCGGGGTGTAAGGGAGGAGCAGGTCACAAAGATAAGGGGGAGCCAAGCCATGCAAAGATTTAAAAGCGAGCAGGAGAATTTTGAATTTAATACGGTAAGCAACTGGAAGCCAGTGGAGATCATACAAAATTGGGGTGATATTGGGGAACACATACTTCCCAGGATGGATGGTACAGGTGAGTATCCAGGTAATGGTTGAGGTTTACAGGTGAAGGAGAGGATCACTGGAAACTGGAAAAACAAGGAGCAAGTTTGAGGTGTTTTGATGTGTTTGAGGTGTGTGCTTTTATGCCTGAGGTGAAGAGTGTGCTGATGAGGTGCAGATGCAAGTGATGGCTGAGTGAGTGGAGGTATGCTGGGAAATGTAGTGTGCTTAGGTGACAGGGCTGGTGATGGGAGTCTGTGATAGTAATGCCATAATGATGATATATTTATATGATTATCAAACAATTTCACATGATGCAGTTATTTCTTCTGACTGTAAGTTTGCTTTTATATCAGTGTTAAATTGTGAATGCATAATTTTATTGTAAGATATTACTTCTACATTTTGGCAATTGTTTACAGTGTGCTCTAATTGTTAAAGTAGCAGTCGATTGTGTTATTCCAAGACAAGCAACATTTTCTCCAAGGCTTTCTACAGTTTCCATGACAGTGCCATAATTGACAGTGCAGCGTCTGTGAGACGGGCTGCTGACCCGGAGTGACGCCTTGCTAAAGATCGGGGAGCGAGCCAGCAGACTAAAACAGCCCTCATAAACGCTCCGTTCTTTTTTGGGGGTTGTTTTGGGTGTTTTTTGATGTTTTTCTGTTTCGAGGTTATTTTTTCCTTTCACACAATTCCCCTTCTCAGGTTTCCATTTTCTCTTTTACAAACATATCATTGTGAGTCTCTGCAGAGTCAAACAGGACTTGGCCCTGAGAGCGGGTGTGTGTGTGTATGCGCTCTCACCCACACACTCAGCACATACTACTAAAGGGCTAGTCACTGCCCTGGCCCGGAGGTTACGAGGGTAGTGTCTCCACTTGGTCTTTGACAGGGTAATTTCAATTGTTGACTCTCTCAGACATAGTCAATCGCACACACACACACACATACAGTAAACTCACATCCCTTTCCCAGGACCCACAGTCTCTTAACCCGCTGGTGCCATGCGGCCATTGTGTAACATCCACCCAGGCTCTGTATGTTATTTTTTTCCTTTCTCATCCTGCCTGTTATTTGCAATCCATATAATTATAAAAAACAACTCTATGCCCTTGATGAGTGATGTTTTCAAGTCTCTGTGATGTAAAGACACTACCACTTACTCACTGATTTATCCTCACTGTGTTAAATGGCTGTTTCCGTAGCGATGTGACAGGGCTCTGCAAACTGAGGACAAAACTCTTTTTTGTTTGCATTAAGTGGTTTTCTCTGGGAGAGAAGAAGACAGCGAGACCGCAAGTGTGGGGAGTGGCCAAGAGCCAAAATGTGGGGGGAGGGTGGGGGGTAAATGAGGGTAAATGAAGAAAGAAAGAAAGAAAGAAAGAATAATAAATACTCTAAGAAAGGAACAAACAAGCAAAGAAATAAATACTAAAAAGAAAGTCAAAACATACAAACAGAAAAAAACAAACAAGAAAAAATTAACTAACAAACAAACAACAAAACAAAGACTGAAAGAAAGAAAGAAACAAACAGAAAAACAAACAAGAAAAAAACAAAGACTCAAAGAAAGGAATAAATAAGCAAAGAAATAAAAAACAAACTAAAAAGACAGTCAAACAAAAACAAACAGAAAAAAGAAAGAAACTAACAATCAAACAAACAAACAACAACAAAGCAGACTCAAAGAAAGAAACAAACAAGCAAAGAAATTAAACCAAAGCAAACTAAAAAAGAAAGTCACACAAAACAAACAAAAAACATCCAAACAAACAGAAAACTACCAAAACAGAAAAAGAAAAGAAAGAAAAATGAACAAATTCAAACAATCAAAGAAATAAACCAAAAAGAAGCAGTCACACAAAAAAGAAAGAGAAATGAACAAAGAAAAAATAAACAAGCACAGAAAATATGTTAATTTTCAGGAAAAGCTGCTTTAGCTTTCATCTTCTTGCTCTCTGAATATCTGCACACACACACACACACACACACACATTTAGCTTGAAGCTTCACAGCTCTATAAAGCCTTCCTTTTTGTTGCTTTCCAATTCTATTTTCTGATTTTATTTTCACATGAAAAGTTTGTCAGCATATTCCACTTATTTATTCTTAATTTACCCCCCAAAAATGTCTGGAAAGTTCCACCCAAAATTGAATAAGACAGGAAAACAAGATGAGGAAAGATGTTGCTTATGTGTCGCTTGTGAGTCTCTGAAGCTAACCACCCACTCCAGTGCTATTCGGCACATCAAAAAGAGCTTAAGTTTCTGATGGAAAGCCAAACATTTCCTATTCCTTTTTTATGGTCTCTCTCGTCTTCTGCAGCTCTCTCTGTGACCAGCATGGGAGGAAGCATGAAGCAACACTGCAGTGGATCCTGTTCCCAAAATGTTTGAGGGTGACTTTTTTTTTTTTTTAGAGACATTTACATATTCAACTTTTACTTTGTGATTTTCACAATCCTGCTGTTATACTGAATATCAGAGTGTTGATATTCTCTAAAACAGCCCTCTTGCTTGTGCGATATTGTTTAAATATCAAAAATATCATACACTGAGTAGTAGGGACAAATAAAGGTGCAATTATTCTGCTTTGAAATGTGCACATTGTCACCTGTAAAAATGTGTGTGCGTTCAGTCGTATAGCAGATGACTCTGTTTCCTCTACTTTGTTATTCCAGTTTCTTCCTGTTTCACACACTTTAATTTCACATTCAAAAACACAGATTTAAAGAGAGGGAGTGAAATCAATTCTTCATTATTTGTCAACAGGTTATCTGAAAAACACTTGATTGACATTAGAAAGTCAACATATCATTTCATCAGTGTCTTTAAAACCAGACATGTTAAGCAAAGGCATTCACTGCTGCTTTACTGTTAGCCCTCAGCACAACATTTCCTATTTCTCAGTCTGTTCCATTTTTTCCCCCCAGTTGGAGGATGTTTTTTCCTTTTCCTGGTCACGTATTACTCAACATCACTGCTACCTCAAGGAGGTATTTCCCATGACTTTGTAAACGAAAATGTCCATCTTTAGCATTGAGCAGTGCACTGTTGCACCTCTGGCCAAAACAATATGATATGTAGTGGATGTAGTATGTCCGGATTATATTCATACTACACACATTCATACTATATACTGTAGAATGTACTTTTTAATGTTCACAAGATAAGTACTTATTCAAAAGAAGTAGCTACCAAGAGAAAGCTGAAGATAATGACCAGACCTACATTTGTAAAATGCAAAGAAGAGATTTAAACAGTACACATGTTCAAAAAAGAGCATAAAGTGCTACACTCGGGTCAGATGTGTACAGTGTTCCTGACGTAAATACAAAGTGCTGTCATGAAACTCTAGATGGCACAGGCTGATAGGTTCTTAACTCAATCTGCTTGCAATCACATCATTCTCTATAGGGAACAGCTGATTGGTTCTTGCTGTATCAGTAGCCAATGATCTCGCTGCTCAACCTTCAAATATTTGGTCAGCATTTGCTGTGAAGTTGCAGCGTGCTTTCAGAAACCCTCCATCTTTCCCAGCTCCACCTGTATAGATCTGCTATGGGTAATTCATGTATGCTATATTGTGCAGCAGCATGTCTTACTTGCTCACAGCAGTGTGATGTGTATGTATTGGCAGAAGTAAGTCCCGTACTTGCTCTGCAGCAGCAGACAACAGTGTAGCAGATCTATTCTGCCAAGACCAAACATCAACATTGTCATAGTATTACCAAGTTAAACATTTCGAGAGTCATGAAAGAAGTTTAATCAGCGGTGCGCTGTGTGAACATGATGGTTATTGTAGTTCTAGAGTAAATGTGAACGTCTAGGTTACTATTGTAACCCCCGTTCCCTGAAGGAGGGAACGGAGATGTTACGTCGATACTGACGTAATGGGGTCTCGCTTGGGAGCCCAATCACCTCCAAGTGGTACAAAACAAGCCAATGGGAATTGGCCAGTGAGATTTACATGCCAGGCCACACCCCCGGCATCCGGGTATAAATAGGACCGGCATACTCACTTCCATTCATATTTTGCTGAAGAGCCGAGATAGGTACCCGGTCGTTCAGCGGTGACTCAGGGCTATGGCAAGGGGACGTAACGTCTCCGTTCCCTCCTTCAGGGAACGGGGGTTACAATAGTAACCTAGACGTTCCCATTCAGTCAGTCACGTTCGACGTTATGTCGATACTGACGTAATGGGGTCCAAGTGTTAGGGAAGCAGATGCTGGCAAGCTGTGGTGTGCCCAAATGCAGGTGCTACCACAGAGTCGTAACCCTCCAGCATCCGGAGTAAGCCCGAAGAGCTCTTCCATACCAGTGGGATGGAGAGGACTGGGCGTTTATTTAGGGGATGGTCGAAGCTACTGTTCCTTACCCCCGGGGAAGAGTGCTTCGGGACTCGATTCCCACGTTTTTCAGCCATGACCAAAACGCCAGGAAAGCGTTCCCAGTCCAAGGGAGGGGAAAGCTACGGAGACCACACCCTGCCCGAAGGGAGGTGACGTGTGGAAGACACATATGGACTGACCCGAGGGGCAGTAACGCATATGGAAGATCTCTGATGTAGGTCCTACCTCCGGGGACGAAATCTAGCGCTCAGAGACAGGGCAGAGCAGAGCCGCCCAGGGAAAGACACAGGTTTACCGTCAGGGAAACCATACCGTGGACAGACACATATGGGATTACCCGAGGGGAATCACATCATAAAGGCATCTAGCCCAGTACAATGGCTGACCAACCGGGCATGCACACGAGTACTGGACCTGGCGCCGGACGCCTCCGCCGCATCTGGCTGCTGCAGGATGCAGGAGGAACTCCACAGGGTTCACCATGTGGGGAACTGAACTGAGGAGCAAGAGAAGTGCTCGCATTCCCTCGTCCAAGGGAAATGGCAAAAGCAAACGAACACCCGTGGCTATCTATGTGTAGACAGCACACAGGTGGACACCGGGTCCATTCGGAGATTATAAAATCTTGCGAATGTGTTTGGTGTCGCCCAGCCTGCACAGAGGCGCTACAGAGGCGCCGTGCGCCAGTGCCCAGGAGGAGGCAACACCCCGAGTGGAGTGCGCTCGCAACCCGAGGGGGCACGGCTCGCCTTGGGACTGGTACACTAAAGTGATGGCATCCACTATCCAGTGGGCCAACCTCTGTTTGGAGACAGCCTTTCCCTTCTGCTGACCTCCAAAGCAAACAAAGAGCTGCTCAGAGCTTCTGAAGCTCTGCGTGCGGTCCACGTAAACGCGCAGGGCACGAACGGGACACAGCAATGCTAGGGCTGGGTCTGCCTCCTCCAGGGGCAGCGCTTGCAAGTTCACCACCTGGTCCAGGAAGGGAGTGTGTAAACGGACAGGGGGCCCGTCACCGAGGTGAACAGGATGCTGCTGAACCTGGGGGGACGTCTGGCGAACTGAATCGAGTAGCCAAGTCTGACTGTTCGAATGAGCCAACGGGACGGGTTGGGGAGGCGTAGCCAGGCCCCCAAGCACCGTACGAGTGGAACCATCCGGACAGCAGAAGTCCAACTCGGGAGGCAGTGCGTCCCGAAGTAGAGGCTGTGAGTGGGGTGCACTCACATGGCTCCGAGTGTCCTGTGAGGGACGGGGCAGGGTGGCGTGGGGAGGCTGTGCGTCCCCAGGGCGCCAAAGCCCTGCCCGTGGCGAATGAGGGTGTGGCTGAGAGTGAAGAAGCGGTGCGTCGCACACTGTCAGCACAGACCCTGAATGGCCCAAAAATTGTGGAAATGGCTCTTTTATCGACAAAGTGGGTACCAGAAATGTGGAACAGAAATAAAACGAAACACAGGATTCTCCACCCGGCCCTCTCCCAGGGGAAGGAACGGTGCCTTCACCGACTCCTGAAAAAGAGCAGTCCCCTCCATCTCTGGGCCACCCGTCTCAGGGCCGCTTGGCAGACTTCTTTTTTGAGGGCTTAGCGGCCTGGGCAGGTTGTGTCACCTTCCAGCGGGTGGCTCGGGGAGGATGGGAAGGTTCCGATCTCCCAGGAGCCTGTGCAGCTGCAGGGGGATGCCCTCAGCGATGAGCAGGTTGGGGGCCAGCCCGCGGCGGATTGGTGGCAACATCACGCGGGGGCAAGATGTGTTTAATGGCCTCCATCTGCTTTTGCACTGCCGAGAACTGCTGAGCGAAGTCCTCGACAGTGTCGCCGAAGAGGCCGGCCTGGGAAATGGGGGCGTCGAGAAAGCGAACTTTGTCGGCGTCCTTCATTTCAGCCAGGTCCAACCAGAGAGGTCGTTCCTGGACCACCAGGGTGGACGTCGTCTGACCCAGGGCCCGCGCCGTGACTTTCGTCGCCCAGAGGGCGAGGTCAGTCGCCGTGCACAGTTCTTGCAGTAGCCCTGGCTCAGAACTACCCTTGTGCAGCTCTTTTAGAGCTTTCGCCTGATGGACCTGCAAGATGGCCATGGCATGGCACGCCTGTCTAGCGGCAGAGTAAGCCTTAGCAGCCAAAGCTGCCGTCGTCTTACTCGCCTTGGACGGGAGGCGCGGACGATTCCACCAGGTGGCAGCAGACTGCGGGCACAAGTGCACCGCAATCACACGCTCCACCTGTGGAATGTCCATGTAACCCTTGGCGGCCCCACCATCGAGGGTAGTGAGAGTGGAGGAGGCAGAAGAACGGTTCCTGGCAGTAAAAGGTGCCTTCCACGTCTTCTGAACGTCTCCTCATGCACCTCCGCGAAGAATGGCATTGGGGCAGCACGTGGCTGAGAACCACACCCCACAACCAGAAACCAATCATCCAACCGCGAGCGCTTGGGACATGGTGGAGGGTTCCACTCAAGCCCGATGCCCACGGCGGCCCGGGCAAGAATGGCCGTCAACTCTGAATCCGATTCGGCCTGAACAACCACCCCGGAGGGCGGAAGTTCGGCCTCCTCATCCTCTTCAGAGTCCAAAAGCCCACTCCCTGATGCAGCGATCGACATCTGATCCTCATCCGGAGCACCGAAAGTAATGCGGGGAACCTCCGTAGAGGAGGCAGCAGCCGGTAACTCGACGGCACATGGCGTGCTAGAGGAGTGGGATGTTCGTGGGGGCGGACCCGACGAAAAAGTTCCCACTGTGACCCTTAGATCTCCCAGAGTGCTAACCAGACCAGCAGGTTTAGAAGCTGCGGGTGGCTGGGTAGCAGCAGAGGGGACTCGTACCTCCGTGTTAAAGAAGGAGAGTCGCGATCGCAACGCCAACATGGACAAGCCCTCGCAATGAGGTCATGTACCATCCACGAGCGCTGACTCAGCATGCTGTTTACCCAGACAAGTGAGACAGCAATCATGGCCGTCAGACAAGGTCAGGAAACGATCGCATCCAGAAACACACGGACGAAAAGACATCTTGAAAAAAAGATGCTGATCGCCCGTGTTTTGCTCTTTTAGAACTGCTATTTTAGCTGAAGCACACAGGGATGAGTGCCGCACCGTCCTGTGCCAGCTTGCTGTCACACACACACCGCTGAACGTGCCTTCCCACCAGCCAGAGAGAGCTCCGCGAACTGCAGTCACCGGAACAAAAACAATAAAAACAATGAGAATTGCTGTTGTGGAGAAATTCACTTTTTGTTGAAGTTGAGAGAAAGATCACACAACCGATTGGCTCCGAAGCAAAAGTATGAATAGAAGTGAGTATGCTGGTCCTATTTATACCCGGATGCCGGGGTGTGACCTGGCATGTAAATCTCACTGGCCAATTTGCATTGGCTTGTTTTGAAGCGAGACCCCATTACGTCAGTATCGACGTAACGTCGAACGTGACTGACTGAATGGGAACATGCATTTACTCAGCTCACTTGCACGAAAACATTCACAAATATACACAAATATACTTTATGTATTTAATCTCACTTTATTAACCAATGTCTTTGCTGCTGACCTTAAATGATCTGATTCAATCATACTAATAAGCAAAAATGACTTTAGATTAGATTTAGAAGTAAGAGTGTTTAGAAGAAGAGTGAACTTCCTTTTCCTGTATCCTATTCTTCTTTGATCCAGAATGGCAGGACATCTGAAAGGTTTGTTTGAGCTGCGCCCTCTACTGTACAGGAGTAAATATGCATTTCCTACAGCCTGAGGATTATTCATTTCACTTTTGGTGTGAAAGGGCCTTGACATTTGCCAAAAATAGAACTTTTCTGTTGTTATTAAAAAACAAACAAGCAAGCCGAATACATGAATATTTTCATAATAACATGGGCCAACTGGAATGAAGAAAGTGATCAGCGTGATTGATATTCAAAATGGTACGCAAGCACTGCTTTTTACAATTTGTATACCTGCAGTCCTAGTTTGGGATTCCCTTTTTGGATGACGAAAATAGACTATCGATACGTGCTGATATAGACAGTTATTTACTTACACCCAGGCGCAGAACGCACATGCTAGTTGACAGTTGGCTTTAGTCCTTTTGATGTGTTCAAGCATAGCTTTTTGGCCGAGACGCAGTCGACAAAGGGTAACAACACAATCGGCTTTCGTCGTCGCTAGATCTTTGACGTTGGCTTGGTGTGTCCCGGGCTTTAGCTTATCAAAGAACATAAGGGAATGTTCTAGTGTTATGGGTACAGTTGCTGTTCTGGATCTCTGGGTGTTTACTGACCTGAGGAAAAGCCTTGACAACACTGCATCTATGAATGATTCAGACGTCAATAAAACCCTCTAGACCCATCGCTATTATTCTCACATACCTCCCAGTGGAGTTTGTGTGTGTGTGTGTGTGTATGTGTGTGCATGTGTGTGTGTGCGTGTGTGTGTGTGTGTGTGTGTGTATGTGTGAGGTTACTGAGGTTCCTTTGTTGGTCCTCAGAGACAGTTACGAGTTTGTATGAAAAACAGGAAACAGTGCTCATGGTGATGCAAAGAAACAGGAGCTTGGGAAGACGGAGAGAGAGACCAACAGCTGAGGGAGAAAAGAGAGTGTTTAGAGCTCAAATCGTTGTTTGTGTAACCTATCATCACGTACTGTCATTCAAGTCATACCAAAAACTCATCAAAATAAGAATGTATACTTGTAAAACATAACTAAGGCCAGTGCTTCCCAGATGTTTTTTTTTTTTATCATTATTATTTTAAAGAGACAGTTCACCCTAAACATGTAAATGCTGTCATCATTTACTCACCCTCATGTCATGACTTATTTTATTCTGTGGAACATAAAAGAAGATATTTTAAAGAACACTGGGATTCAAACAACGCTGGACCATATTGACTAAATAAATAAATAAAAAGCAACCTGAAAATTTAGTTAAAACACATTAGTCCCACTTTATTACTATTACTATGTAGAACTACTATGTATTTGCATTTAAATTAATCATTTGATACAATGCACTTATTGTGTACATACATATTTTTACATTATACTTATATTTTAAAAAATACCTGCATGTAATTACATCTGTAATTAATTTCTGTAATTACATTTATAATTACACTGTTGACCCATCTCTTACACCTTAACCAACCCTTAAACCTACCCATACCACCAAACCTGTCCCTAACCTTTTCCGTACCCCATCTCAATAGCAGCAAAAGTGTTTTGCAATACAGTATGAACACAATAAGTACATTGTACTTATTTTTTGATGTAAATACATAGTATTTGTCACAGACACGCCAGGTTCCACCCAATCACAGCGCACTCAATCCCCTGAATACTGATCACTGACACCTGCACCTCATCAGCTCACTCATCAGTTCACTTCAAAAGACACTCACACACCCTCAGTCAACGTCCGGTCTCGTTTGAGTCAAGTGCTATTCATGCTTCGCTCAAGGACTCCTTACCTGTGTACTTACCTGCCTCCAGTATCTCGTCGTACCCTAGTGTGTGAAATCCCCGTGTGTGAGTGTCTCCATTCTCCAGCGTCTCCATTCTCCAGCGTCTCCATTCTCCAGCGACTCCATTCTCCAGCACGCATCTGTAACTATAACAAAGACTAAATCATCATCTGCTAATATATATCTGCATCTCAACCATCATTCACTCACCTGTGTCACTATTACCTCTGCTGGTTGTGTAAATAAACCTGCTACATCTACTTCCTGTCTCCGTGGTCTGTGTATTGTAACAGAAGACCGGACCAAGACAGTGAACACACCAGCATGAGTCACCCGGATCCTTTCCAAGAGCTCGTCGAAATTCTTCGACGAGCACTCACCTCTCCATCTCCGTCTTCATCGCCAGCCATCACGTCCGTCAACACACCTCCCTCTCCTTCACCGCCCGTGCACGCCAGTCCCATGGCCAAAACGGCGCCCTACTCTGGTTTGGCGGAGGATTGCAGCGGTTTCCTCCTGCAATGTTCGCTGACCCTGGAGATGCAACCGCACCTGTTCCCCACCGACACCGCCAAGGTAGCTTTCATCATCTCTCAGCTGCAAGGAAAAGCGCTCCAGTGGGCAGATTCATTATGGTCTCAGGATAATCCAATCGTCAAATCTTACACTGGTTTCGTCGCCCACTTCCGGGAAGTGTTTGGCAGGCCCTCGACTGATTCTTCTGCTGGTGAGAAATTATACAAATTAAAACAAGGATCTATGACCATTAATGAGTATGCTTTACGATTCAGAACACTGGCAGCTTCGAGTGGATGGAATGAACAAGCGCTCATCACTACCTACCGTCAAGGTTTGGATCCTCGCCGCGTTGCATCTCGCTGCATACGAGGATACCATCGGCCTGGAACGTTTTATCCAACTCTCCATTCGTTTCGCCACTCGTATGCAGTCGTGTCTCGAAGAACACCAGGGTCAGCCATTCTACAACTTCTCACCCTGCCGACCAGAGTCCGTCAGCCCTCCAGAACCAGCCAACGAACCCATGTCTGTGGAAGGCTCCCGGCTCACTCCAGCTGAACGGCAGAGACGGCTGACCCAGAATTTGTGTTTATACTGTGGTGCTCCCTGACATGTTCTCTCCGCATGTCCCATTCGTCCTCCTCGTCCCATGGTGAGTGCCATAATTCCCTCTATTAAGAAAATGCAACCACTCACCACTGTAGTAAACCTTACTGCTGCCACTGTTTCACTTCCAGTTGTTGCCCTCCTTGATTCTGGGTCAGCCGGCAACTTCATCTCCGGCGCCCTCTGCCGTCAGCTCGCCCTCAAGACCACGGCCACGCCGACCACCTACCTGATCCGCTCAGTGACCGGGAAGCCCCTCAGCAGGAAACATGTCCACCTTTCAGTCGGCCCATTACAACTACGCGTCGGACTGCTTCATGTGGAAGATATCCATCTGCTGGTTCTGGAGGAATCCACCTCTGACGTGATCTTAGGGCGCCCATGGTTGGAGCAGCACAACCCCTCCATCTCCTGGAAATCTGGCGAAGTCCTGAAGTGGGGCGATACCTGTTTCCCGAGTTGTTTTCCAGACCTCCCAAAACCACCTTCTCCTGAATCTGACCAACTTTCACTCTGCGCCACAACCATCGAGAGTCCCATGGAGAAACGCTCGGTGGAAGTTCCCGAATGTTACGCCCCCTTCAGAGACGTATTCTGCCCTCAAAGAGCTTCCAAGCTGCCTCCACATCGGCCATGGGACTGCGCCATCGATCTGCTTCCGGGTGAGCCAGTGCCAAGGGGACGCATTTACCCCCTTTCCATCCCGGAGGAGAAGGCCATGGAGGATTACATCAAGGAAGCTCTCGCCCAAGGTTACATCCAGCCGTCTACTTCCCCTGCTGCTTCCAGCTTCTTCTTTGTGGCTAAAAAGGACGGAGGCTTGCGGCCATGCATCGACTACAGAGCCCTCAACAATATCACCATCAAGTTCCGGTATCCCCTTCCTCTCGTCCCATCTGCCCTGGAACATCTCCGTGGTGCCACTATCTTCACTAAGCTGGACCTCCGCAGCGCGTATAACCTCATCCGGATATGCGAGGGGGACGAATGGAAGACCGCCTTCGTAACACCCACCGGCCACTATGAATATCTTGTGATGCCGTATGGCCTGGTCAACGCCCCCTCCGTATTCCAGGACTTCATCCACGAGGTGCTCCGGGAGTTTCTCCACAAGTTCGTTCTGGTGTACATAGATGACATCCTGATATACTCCCGGAGCATGGCCGAACATCGCCACCACGTTGCGGAGGTCCTCAACCGTCTGTGACAATTCCATCTCTTCCTCAAGGCCGAAAAATGCTCATTCCATCAACCATCAGTTCACTTTCTGGGATACAGCATTGACAGTAGTGGCATCCGGATGGACGAGAGGAAGGTGGAAGCAATTCAATCCTGGCCACAACCCTCCACCATAAAAGAGTTGCAACGTTTCCTTGGTTTCGCCAACTTCTATCGTCGATTTATCCAAGACTACAGTTCCATCGCCCATCCACTCACCAGCCTACTCAAGAATAAGCCCAAGTCTCTGTCCTGGACCCCTGAAGCCACCAACGCCTTCCAAGCCCTCAAGGAAGCCTTCACCACCGCTCCACTCCTCGTCCATCCCAATCCAGACCTGCCCTTCGTGGTGGAGGTGGACGCATCCACCACCGGAGTTGGAGCGGTGCTTTCATAGCAGCAGGGGACACCAAGTAGACTCCATCCATGTGCCTTCTTCTCCCGCAAGCTCAACCCGGCGGAGAGAAATTATGACATCGGCAACCGTGAACTCTTGGCTGTCAAGCTCGCCCTCGAAGAGTGGAGGCATTGGTTGGAGGGGGCTAAGCATCCATTCCTGGTCCTCACTGACCATAAAAACCTGGAGTATCTACGGTCTGCGAAGAGACTGAATCCCCGCCAAGAACGTTGGGCTCTTTTCTTCACGCGATTTGACTTCTCCATCTCCTATCGTCCTGGTGTCAAGAACATTAAAGCGGATGCCCTCTCTCGTCTCCATGCACCAGAAGAGAACCCAGAAGAACCTGAGCCAGTCCTTCCCAACAATCTGTTCGTCAGCCCTATCACATGGTCTGAGGAGACCTTACCCTCCTCCAATGCCTCCACCAACATTCCGCCGGGTTGCCCACCGGGCTTGCAATACACACCCAGAGCACGGCGCACTCCTCTTATACACTCAGCTCACTCTTCACTCGGCACTGGCCACCCGGGGGTCAATGAAACCCTCTCGTTGCTCAAGGAACGCTTCTGGTGGCCCAACATGGCAGCCGACGTCAGAAGGTACGTGCAGGGCTGTGAGGAATGCGCCATCTCCAAGAGCCCGCGCCATCTTCCATCTGGCAAGCTCCTACCTCTGCCCGTTCCCAACCGTCCCTGGTCACACCTAGGAGTAGACTTCATCACTGACCTCCCAGCATCCAACAATAAAACCTGCATCCTGGTCATAGTCGATCGCTTCTCAAAATCCTGCCGCCTCATTCCTCTGGACGGACTCCCCACTGCAATGGAAACAGCAGAAATGCTCTTCAACTTCGTTTTTCGCTACTTCGGCATACCTGAGGACATCGTGTCTGACAGAGGACCACAGTTTATTTCCCGTGTCTGGAAAAGCTCCTAGGTGTGACCATCAGCTTAACATCTGGATATCACCCACAATCGAACGGACAGACGGAACGGAAGATCCAGGAGATCGGCCGCTTCCTCCATACCTTCTGTCACGGCCACCAGGACTCCTGGAGCCAGTATTTGGGTTGGGCCGAGTACGCACAGAATTCCCTGCGCCAGCCAACCACCGGTCTCACACCGTTTCAGTGCGTGCTCGGTTACCAACCCCCACTGTTCCCTTGGTCTGGGGAACCCTCCGACGTTCCTGCTGTGGATTACTGGTTCCGGGAGAGCGAGAGGGTCTGGGACTCATCACCAACTGCAGCGAGCCCTGCGCAGACGCAGGATGACGGCAGACCTTCACCGCTCCAACGCCCCCTCTTACCAGCCCGGACAGAAGGTCTGGCTGTCCACCCGTGACATCCGCCTGCGTCTGCCCTGCCGTAAGCTGAGCCCCAGATTCATTGGCCCATTCACCATCATCAAGCAGATCAACCCCGTCACGTACCAACTTCAATTACCATCTCAATACAGAATTCATCCCACCTTTCACGTATCCTTACTCAAACCTCACCACCCTTCTGTTCCTCTCTCCACAGAACCTGGCGTGGCAGCAGCTGAACCCCCCCTTCCTCTCCTAGTGGACGACGGAGCAGCATACGAGGTGCGAGAGATCCTGGACTCCCGGCGCCGTGGTGGTCGACTAGAATATCTGGTAGACTGGGAAGGTTATGGTCCCGAAGAGCGTTCTTGGATTCCCCGTGACGACATCCTCGATCCCAGTCTTCTTCTCACTTTCCACAATGATCATCCTGACAGACCGGCTCCCCGTGGACGAGGACGACCACCACGACGTCGGGGTCCGCGGCCCTCAGGAGCAGGCCGTGGAGGGGGGGGGGGTACTGTCACAGACACGCCAGGTTCCACCCAATCACAGCGCACTCAATCCCCTGAATACTGATCACTGACACCTGCACCTCATCAGCTCACTCATCAGTTCACTTCAAAAGACACTCACACACCCTCAGTCAACGTCCGGTCTCGTTTGAGTCAAGTGCTATTCATGCTTCGCTCAAGGACTCCTTACCTGTGTACTTACCTGCCTCCAGTATCTCGTCGTACCCTAGTGTGTGAAATCCCCGTGTGTGAGTGTCTCCATTCTCCAGCGTCTCCATTCTCCAGCGTCTCCATTCTCCAGCGACTCCATTCTCCAGCACGCATCTGTAACTATAACAAAGACTAAATCATCATCTGCTAATATATATCTGCATCTCAACCATCATTCACTCACCTGTGTCACTATTACCTCTGCTGGTTGTGTAAATAAACCTGCTACATCTACTTCCTGTCTCCGTGGTCTGTGTATTGTAACAGTATTAAGGCCACTTAATATAAAGTGGAACCAACACATTTTAATTTAGGACTTGTCATAGTCATGATGGTCCGCATGATGGATCCTCTCTACAATATAATTTCCTTTTTTATGTTTTATTTTTAGGGGTGCAAGCACCAAAGGTGTCTGAGCATCAGAGACTGTAAGTATTAGAGATCTCAAATTTGATGGGATGGTTCCAAATCACCCCCAGTACTCAGGTGCACAGACACACATCTATCAGACACTAGGTGGCGCTATAATAATTCCATTTGTGTTTTTTAGTTCATAGCTCTCGAATCAAACAGGGGTTCTCAACTCTGACCCTCGAGGTCCACTTATCTGCAAAGTTTAGCCAAAGCCACTGGAAGGCAAGCCTGCAACCGTTAGCCAAAAAAGCGTAACGACTAATGCTAACGCTCCGCTTCTGGCGGTACGCAGGGAAGGTGACCAGAGGCTGAATGGATGTCAATGGATGAGAGGCATCACTTTGCTGATTAAACAGCTTTTGTGGGGAAATAGCTAATCATTTAATTAATCGACAGCCTGTTTGCTAATCTTCAGCATGTTTTACACTAAACAATACTTTCGTTGGGAACTATATGTAGATTTTAGTTTGATAAAAATGTATTTTTTAAGAGAAGGCAGACTAGGGAATGTTGCGACTGATGTCACTGCCATTACACCATAGGCTGAGAGGTGCCGCACTTGATTAAGTTAGTCGTTACGCTTTCTCCAATGGTAAGAGATACAGACCCTCTCATCTCCCTATAATATACAATCTCTGGTTTAGCTTCAACCTTAACTCTTTCCCAGCTAGAGTTAAGGTTGAAGCTAAAAACTTTTTAAAAAGTTGCCAGCCAGCACCAGCATTTTGGATCATTTTCACAAAATTTTCATGGCCTCCATAATATTTTGTTGTATGAGTGTCTGAGCATACAGTATATCAAAAGAAAGAACAAAGCCTCTGCTTTAAATATTCTAGCTTTATGCTTATGATTTTACCAACACTTGAAAGTGGGTGTTTCATTAAAAAAAAAGCAACATTTTGAAGAAAAATCTAAGAAAATCACATTTTTGTCAAAGGCTACTTCCGGATTGGATTCAAAACTATGATCAAAAACATAGATGGAGTAGATCGAGTCCATCAACACCCCCACAGCTTCACAGTCCTATAACTTTTCCTGGGATGACATTACATTCTATAACATTAGGTAGTTTTTATTTATATGCTGTTTAAAATTGTATGGTCTCTTTAGCTTACATGCGCATAATCAATGCTTCTAACACTTGTTTCTGCTTCTTCTTCGCATGTGTTTTGAACCAGAGATTCTGTATTCTTTCAGAAGATGCATAATAGCGCCCCCTACCGTATAACAGTGAAAACATGGATTGCCTAAAAATTCCATCAATGGCAGGGAAAGGGTTAATCAAACTCACCTGTACACTCACCTGTCTGTAACTCTCTAGTAATCCTAAAGACCTTGATTAGCTTGTTCAGGTGTGTTTGATTAGGGTTAGAGAGAAAAAAAAACTGTCCTCTGAATCCTTCAGTGCCCTTAAATCAGTTGATCAGTTAAATATATAAGAATATCCAAAAGTTAACAGTAACAATGTGGTACAAACGTTACAGCTTTAATAAACAAAGACAGTAACCGACAAACTTGTTAATGAAACACAGGGCTAAAAATATCAGAGACAAACAAGCAACTGAACTAGTCACAGGTGAAATGGAGATTAAAATCAATGGAAACTAAAGGAAACAGGAACTAAACCACAGCAATAGTAAAAACAGAAACAACAGAACAAAATGAGCTGCAAAATAAGAGTCTGTGAATGGAATACAATACAATAGTTGTGAATTTTTTTTTTTTTTTTTTCATTAATAAAAATATAATTCATTAATTAATAGCATATTATTTCTATAAAGGGACACTTAAATCACACAATACATTTCAAAAGATATGTGACAATTTTATCAACCAGCTACATTTTATTCTGCATTGGTTGCACCTCATGACATTGATTTGTTGCACAAAACTGGTTTTAATGTGATGAATTAAAAATAAATTTTAATTCAGAAATCAAAAGCATGCTTAGTTGTATTTGAGTCACTATATGTATAAATTGCATTTTTAATATATCTATGAATAAATTTATAGATCCAGACACTAAATAACTCAGCCATCTAAGTTATTATTATTTTAAATATGTATAGAAAATGTTTGGTTATTCTTTGATTTGTGTGCATTTAATGTATATTAAATAAATAACATTAACATGTATAACAAAACACATATATAAAAATGTTTATGCATATGAAGACAAACCCCTAAGAAGATGTTTTCCAGGTCTCATATTCCTGGCTGGTACACGCTGATCTCAGTGGTTGTGAGCGTGCAGGGCTAGTTTGGAGACACCTACGGTCATGGGTAATGTGGACAGTGAGGTCAGGAAGGTTTGGTCTCTGTGGTGTTGAATCTGCTTCTGATGGCCAAATATGAAGTGAGGACAGCCACATCAACCCAGTGGAACGTCCTCCAGTGGTGCACCAGAACCACTTTATATCTGTATGTCTGACTCTACCTTTCTCTCTTCTTCCCTCTGAAGGAAGCTCTGTGGTGTGGCGTGTTGCAAGCGGGAGCCCGTAAGAACAGCCGTGCTGACCTACTGACCACAGATCAGGCCATCCCGGAGCTCTGTGCTATCTCATTCACACTGATTATACCTCACACTGCCATTAGAACAGCTGCCGGATGACTGACCGCTTGGACAGATACTTGTTTGTGTGTGTTCTATCTATTGATTCCTCATACACACTGCAGAAAAATTCGCTTGACACAGGCAAAATACATTTATGGCCCCTTCTGCCCGACAGAGACAATATTTTAAGTAGTTCATTTATATAGTAATTGTGCTACAGGTTTATAGCATTAGTATGATAATAATAGAATTATAATATTAGAATTAATAATAATAATAATAATAATAATTTAAAAATATTATTTCTGAGCCCCCCTGGATGTGCGAGCATAGGCACATACCTAGTATCCCTTTTCATACATTTGGTCCTGTATAAGTTACTTTTAAAAGTAACGCATTACAATATTGCGTTACTTCCTAAAAAAGTAACTAATTGCGTTACTTACTTTTTATGAAAAGTAATGTGTTTCATTACTTTTGCGTTACTTTTTTCTTACCTGGGCTGGGTAAGAAAAAGCCAGATAACAACAAAAAAAGTTTTATTTTTGACAAATGTCAAGGCCCTTTCACACCAAAAGTGAAATAAATAAGCCTCAGACTGAAGAAAATGCATATTTACGCCTGTACAGTAGAGGGTGCAGCTCAAACAAACCTTTCAGCTGTGCTGCCATTCTGGATTAAAGAAGAACAGGATACAGGAGATGGAAGTTCAAATCTAATCTAAAGTCATTGACATTGGTTAATAAAGTGAGATTAAATACATAAAGCATATTTGTGTCATGAAATATGATTAATTATTACAAGTAACTTAGATATTTTGTTGTAAACTGAAAAAGTAATGTGTTACTTTACTAGTTACTTGAAAAAGGAATCTGATTACGTAACTCAAGTTACTTGTAATGTGTTACACTGTATACTACCATTTAAAAGTTTGAAGTCTATACAAGTGGAGCTGGGGAAGGTGGAGGGTTTCAGAAAAAGTCTTAAAGTGCGCTGCAAACTGCTATAGTGAACGCTAACCAGCTATTTAAATGTTGAGCAGCAAGCTCATTGGCTGCAGATGCGACATGAACCAATCAGCTTGTGCCATCTAGTTAACGATGTAAATATCATCAGGTTGTATTAAGGACCCATCAGCCTGCACCATCTAGAGTTTTATGACAGAACTTGGAATTTATGTTACAAAAGATTTGCATTTCAAATAAATGCTGTTCTTTTGAACTTTCTATTCATCAAGGGGGGGGGGGGGGACAGCACAACTGATCAACATTGATGATAATAAGAAAAGTTTCTTGAGCAGCAGATCAGCATATTAGAATGATTTCTGAAGGATCATGTGACACTGAAGACTGGAGTAATGATGCTGAAAACTCAACTTTGATCACAGGAATAAATTAAATTTTATAATACAACATAAATAATAAATTACAAATAAAAAACAGTTATTTTTAATTGTAATAATATTTCACAATATCACTGTTTTTACTGTATTTTTTTGATCAAATGCAGGCTTTGTGAGCATAAAAGACTTCTTCCAAAAACATTTAAAAATCTTACCAACCCCAAACTTTTAAATGTGGTTGTCAGTTTCAAAACTTTACAGTGTTTACTATTGCAATGTCTATTTTTACACAAAATGTTAATGCTAAAACAATGTTTATGTTAAAACACTCCACCAGTGGTGAAAATTTGGGGAGAATGGCAGATGGTAAATTGTTGGGAGTGTTATTTTCTAATTATTTTCATTTTTTGTGCAACTAGTGGTGCAGAATTTACACAGTTCAGATTGAAATTGCATAAATTCAGACATACTTTACAAAACTACAAAATGATATAAATACTATTGCACTGTAGCAGTTGTCTGCCACAATATAATCGATGAACTTGACACTGGACACTGGGTTATCTAAGGATCCTAATGTTTCTGCAAGTGAATATTACAAGGTGTTGATTTTAGCTTGAAACTTGTTGCTTCCTGTATTAAACGGAAATTTATTCATATAGCAGGTGTTTTAGTCTTTTTATCTCTTTTACACACACACACAAGCCTTTGTCTAAACAGACACACACAAGCCTTTCCTGAGGGTCTGCTGACAGGATGTTCTCCCTAGACCCAGCAACAAACTTTACGGGAAAACACACACAAACACACACGCACACACACACACTAAACAGACCATAAACACCTGGGGTGGCCTGCACAATCTAAAAACTCTGTTCACATCAACTGCTTGTTGTTTTACCGTACAATTTTCGATGCTTATGGATTCATATTGCTCCAGCCGCAATCTTACACCTGTTAGACGCATTTCTTTTCATCTCAAGATGCCTCTGTGTGCGCTGTTTCACAATGGAGCCCATCTATATTTGATATTATGTCTAGACAGTGTTATCACAGCTCCTCATCTCAGCAGAAAGGAAAAGGTCTGCAGAGACTATACTCATTACTTTTGTGTATATGTGTGAGAGATGATTAATGGAGACTATAATGTAAGTAGGGATTTGTTGTGTCTTTGCATAAACTATCATGTGTCGCCACCGCTAAAATTCACAAGGCCTGGGAAGTTATTTTTATGTGTAGGTCCCCTCTGCCTTGGGCCTAATCAGTCGGTTCGGTGAATGTGATATCATCAAGTACACCATGTTTCTGGATTAACATCTTTGATTTTAGGGATAAATTATGGGTAAAGTTAGATTAGGGGTAGGGAGAGGGTTAGGACTACTTTTTCGGACAGGAATGTTGTTCCAGGATCAACAAAATATGTTGGTCCAGGATCAACGGTGACCCAGTATTCACCGCAAGGAAATCCATATTTTTGTCTTGATTCCAAGTAAAAATATCTAAACATACTTAAAACAAAATAAAGTTTAAAGCAAAATTGTGTGAGAAAATTAATTTACTTATTTATTTTCAGTAAATATAGGCCTTTCAGTACCATTTAAACGTTTGGGTTCTGTACGAAATTATTTTGTAACAATGTAAAAGTATTTTCTGTCACTTTTGATCAGTTTATGCTGAATAAAAGTATTCATTTTCTTTCAAAAAAGAAAAAAAAAAAAAAAAAATGAAAGAAAAAGAAAAAGAAGAAAAAAATCTTACTGACCCCAAAGACAGCAGTACATCATGTTTTAAGTATTTTTTTATTTTTTTATTTTTTCATTTTTGACTGGAAATCAAGACAAAAATACAGAAAATTATTTTTGCAGTGCTATAATATAGAGGATCTTAATCGCATTTTGGCCCAGGACAACATCTTATCATGTGTTATTATGTTTTATAGCCCAGTCTGTCTCTAATCATCTCCACTGCTGACGTGGAGTGGAGTTTTACTCATTTAACATTACATCCCTTTTCTGAAGCCAAATTGTAATGAAATATACACAGACACACGAATGAAGAGGTTTGATCTTAAAAGGATACTTTGAAAAGTGAGGTCAGGCAAGGCTGGAGGAAGATGTGTTTTTGAGAGAGGACCGTGATGCACTGCTCTCCCCAGCAGAGGGCATTCTGGGCCATATGGTGACTGTGAGTGTGGCATATGGACAGGGTGGATGGTTCATCACCAGTCCAGATTCATTATAGTTGGACGTATCACACAACTTCTCCACATCCTTCTTTTTTTCTTTTTCATTTTTTTTTTTTTTTTTCACACTTTCAGTACGGTTTCCTTATTGTAAACCTACAATTACTATTTCAAGACCTTTCTGACCCGAAGTGATGGAGAGAAAACTACTACCCTTTTGGCAGTATGCCACTCTGTCTCATTTGTCCTCTCTGTCTCTCTCTCTCTCTCAGTTGTTGTGTTATGTTGTGTTAGACTGGACAGGCAGCTGCAGCGGAGCTGATAAGAGCTCCTGACCTTGGCAGATGGAGTGACTCCTAGAGAGAGCTAATCATAGAACTTCCTCCTCCAGAGAGTGAGAGACGGAGAGAGAGAGACAGAGAGAGAATGAATATATATATGTGTGTGAGTGAGAGAGAGCGAGCAGGTGTACACTCTAATGTTAACCACAGTGTGGCAGCATCTCAGTGTGTCTTACATGTCCAAGTATTAAATAAATAAACACTGTTCAAAAGTTTGATGTCATTAAAAATTTTTTAAAAGAATTTAACACTTTTATTGAGCAAGGACACATTAAACAGATAAAATTTGACTTCTATTTTAAATAAATGCTTTCTTTTTTCTTTTTTTTTTTTTTTTACTTTCTATTCAATAATGATCCTAATTTAATAATCCTATTTCATCAAATAAATCTAGTCTTAGTCAGCATAAGAGGCGTTTTGTTTCATAATGTTTTTTTTTTAAACATTAAGAAATCTCACCAATCCCAAACTTTAACATACACACACACATATATATATATATATATATATATAGAGAGAGAGAGAGAGAGAGAGATAAATAGAAATAATTTCTTTCAGATTATTATAATTCAGATACATATACATTTGGACCACTTTACTTGTGATTCAAATCACCTACCCTGCCTATAATTCTCTTCATGTTTAATTAGTCTATCTGTTATGGAACATGGTCTGTAGAAACTCACAAATTGAAATAATTCTGGCAGGCAGACTTCAATCATAAACCATACAGGAACCAGGAGAAAACCACATACAACAAACGACAAAAGACAGAGACCAAGGGAAATCACAGGGTATATATACATACACAAGGCAGACAAAGGGAGAAACTAACTAGACACACCTGAAACGAGAACTCTAATCAAATCAGTAACCATGACGACTAAATAATGGTGGGAAAAACTGAACAAAGGAGGATATGTGACAAATGAAAAAAAACAAACAGAGAGTCCAAAACAAACAGAACCCTGACATTACTCCCCAGGGGGTGGGCACCCTGGACGTCATGGTCAGGTGCTGGCAGGTTAGGAGGCCTCCATGGTGGTGCCATCAGTTCAGGTGACCAGGGCAGAGCTGGCTGTTCAGGGCACCATGGCGGTGCAGGCAGTTGAGTGTGCCATGGCGGAGCAGGCTGGAGCGGACTCTTGAGCGGGCTCGTGGGCTGGAGCGGACTCTTGAGCGGGCTCGTGGGCTGGAGCGGACTCTTGAGCGGGCTCGTGGGCTGGAGCGGACTCTTGAGCGGGCTCGTGGGCTGGAGCGGACTCTTGAGCGGGCTCGTGGGCTGGAGCGGACTCTTGAGCGGGCTCGTGGGCTGGAGCGGACTCTTGAGCGGGCTCGTGGGCTGGAGCGGACTCTAGAACATACTCAGGGGCTGGAGTGGATTCTGGAGCAAACTCAGGGGCTGGAGCCATCACTGGACTCTGGTCAGGGGCTGAAGCTATAACAGGATACTGGTCAGGGGCTCGAGCAGACTCTGAGGAGGATTCAGGGGCTGGAGAAGACACTGGAGCAGACCTAGGGGCTGGAGCCATCTCTGGGCTCCAAGACATCCCCTCATGCTCCACCAGAATTCCCAGAGGCACAAGTGTGGTGGCCATTTTGGCTGAGGGCTCAGGTGTGGCGGCCATCTTGTCCGAGGTTGCAGGCGTGGCGGCCATCTTGGGAAAAGGCTCAAGAGTGGTGGCCATCTTGGGAAGAGGCTCAGGAGTGGCGGCTATTCGTGGAAGAGGCTCAGGACTGGCGGCCATCTTGGGAAGAAGCACTGGGATGGCGGCCATCTTAATTACTGGACTGAGGACTTGGATGGTCTTGGGTTCTGTAGATGGAGGAAGGCAGGCAGACTTCAGCACTAACCTGACAGATGTTAGCCGGAGGACAGAAATGGACAGATCCATTGGAACGGTATGTGGAGAGATCCGGCGTGGGGTGGGCTGGTGAGACAACGTGTGTTTCCGATAGGGCTGGATGAGGAAGATACTTCTTTACTTTAACTTCTTCAACTTCAAAATTTAAACCGTTTAAATAGAGAATAAGATTAAGATTAAATAACAAATAGGTTCGTTATAACGAATTGTATCCTCGTCCAGTCCCATCCGAAAACACACAGTGAGAGAGGTGTCAGGCCAGCTCACCTGATGGGAAAGCTCTAGAAACTCCTCCACATACCTCGCCAAAGGATGACCACTCTGCCTCAGGCCCCACAGGCGGTCCTCAGCAGGATCATCTTTCTTTGGTCGGATATATCTTTGGTCTTCTGTTATGGAACATGGTCTATAGAAACTCTCATAACTTGGAATAATTCTGGAAGGCAGACTTTAATCATAAACCATACAGGAACCAGGAAAAAACCACATACAGCAAACGAGAACCGACAGAGACTAAGGGAAAACACAGTGTAAATATATACACAAGGCAGACAAAGGGAGAAACTAACTAGACACACCTGAAACAAGGACTCTAATCAAATCAGTAACCATGACGACTAAATAATGGCGGGGAAAACTGAACAAAGCATGATATGTGACAAATGAAACAACAAACAGAGAGTCCAAAACAAGCAGAACCCTGACGCTATCTGCATTTTGTTTATCTACAGCAATGGCTGCATGTCTTTAGTTGCATCCCAAATGACGCACTATACACTATGTACTTATGCACTATGTACTTACGCACTATGTACTCATCCATGTAGTGTATGAATTTTATAAGTTTATTTTGTCATTCAACATTGGAGTCTCTGCTGCGACAGCCGAGTGTATGAAGTGTCCAACATTCCACATTTTTTCCATTAATTTAGTCCATCTTTTTTGGAATTTTCTGTGTGGACCATAGACTGTAAAAAACATAATGGACGACACACCTTCACTCTCTTCCATTGTAGTAACTGAAGCCATGAAGTGTGTCTATATGGCGCTGACATCTTGAGTCTTGAGTCTGCGCATAGTGAACTTGGAGCCCGAGTCTGCACAGTAAGTGAGCACGAAGTGGAGCCGCGATATCAAGGTCCTGCCCACACTCCCACAGAATTGGTTAATACTGCAGAATAACTCATTATGTTGGTGTGAAACAAACAGTTCTGGAAACATAGAAATTAAAATTAAAGCTCCAGAAAAAAGTCCAGTGGTGCTTCAGTGACTACTTTGCTCAGAGAAGCTGTCAATCACAGTTGTCAATCATGATGTCAAAACCCGCATTTTTATAGCATCAAATAACTAACTAAAAACAAACTTATTTAAAGCAAAAACATCAAACTTTAACTAACATCAACATGATAAAAACTGCCTAAAATGACAGAAACCATCATTGTAAAAAAAATTTTTACTGTGTAATTTGACCGTTTAGTTTGTCTCACGTCCCATTACATTACATAGAAAGGGCGGGGTTTATTACCTATACTGTATCCAGCCAATTGAGACAATTGAGACGCTTTGGCTTCACTTTTCAGGACTCGTGTGGCATGCTTGGTGTGGATACACTTCTTGCACTATTTATAGTTAAAAATGTCATAGAATAGTGCATAAGTGTGCAAATTGGGATCCATATTGTCCATATTAGGGATTTCCTGGAACTTATTACTCATGAGTCTCACTTGTGGACTTTCTGCACGAGGGCGCCCTCCTGCATTGAGTATGAATAAAACATAAATTACATGTGAGAGTTTAGCACTCCATAATGCTCACATCGTCCTATTTTGGGTAAAAATAGAATATAAATAAAATATTTTCTCTTTGAGCTACATCACTATATATTTCTTGAAGATGCCCGCATTCTCCACCAAATATGTAGCAAAGTAGCTCAAGGGAAAATATTCATAATTAATCATAACAAGTTATGAATAATTATTAATATTTCCCCTTTGAGCTAATTTGCTACATGTGTGAAGAAGTCTGTCGCTATCCGCACCTCTACAATCTGTCATTAAAACAATATAAAGACAGCCATGATGTGCAATAACAATGATGTGCAATTATCCGTATGTTTACTGTTCAAGCCGATCTACTGTGCATGTGTCGAACACGTCCGCCAAGTGGACCTCAGCATACACTTTCAGTATTATAAATACAAGTAGTCTGTGTCCGTGCTGTCTGCAGCTGTCAGCAGCTGTCCGTGTACATGTCCGAACTGGAGTATAACCACGGAAGTATCAGCTGCGCGCTGTGTCTGCATGTGTTTTATGACAGATGGCAACCAGCGTTAAGGAGCAATACCGCCACCTACTGTACATTGGGATGTCAACCAGAGACTGGCAATGGATAATTTAAGTGCCATATTACCATACATGTAATAGTTTTTTGAAATATTATGGTCATCGCGTCTACTGGTATATTGTGACACACCACTCATCTCGTTCCTTATATTCCTATAACAAACTCTCTTTTTAAACACATAATTAAGAGTATAACTGTAATTTAAACATTATACTTGCATAAAAAATTTATATAATTTTACTATATTACTGTAATGAAAAAATGGTTGTTTAAATTAAACACAACTTTATAGGACCATAAGACAATAAAACTTATTGAATGGACTGTCTATCACTCTAAATTTCTATCACTCACAGACTCATTTTCAATTAAATACTTAAATATGGTGTGTGACTGCAGCACTGACACTGACACCACAAAATCTCATCTGCAGCTAGTATGAACTGCGCAAGTAAACCTCACTGTCCTCTAAGGTTACATCTACCCTAAATAAGGTCCACAATTCTTCATTTAAGACATTACTGCATGCATGATGTTTGTGAGTTTCTGCAAGCCATTTGAAGCAGTTTACATGTGTGCAACATGTGTGGATATAGCCCAAGCCATTATGATGTCATTCTGCTCATACTTCACATCTCTCTGTTATACACACAGTGCCCATAGCCGTACTTACCTGCTCCTTTATAAAGACACTTTCTCATTTCTCTTTTTACTGTCACCTCTTTCCTCCTTGTGTCAGCCGAGCAAATGCTCTCTCTCTCTCGTTCTCTCTCTCTGTCCTCCTGGGGTTGCCTGTGAATGACGATAGTCTTCTGCTTCAGTGCTTTGATGAGATTTTGTGGTGTCGGTGTCACTGCTGCAGTCACACACTCCTCCGTGCGCATATATGTGTTTGCCTCTGTTCATTTCTCTCAGTAATGTCACTCTGCTTGCCAGATATTGGATCAATGTGCAGCATAAAATGCAGCTTTAACTGCAAAGGTTGTAACATTGATGGCTTTGATCAATATTTGTGTTTGTTGTAAAAACACAAGCTTGCGGGCTGATTTCTTTGCCATGTGAATTCTAAGCCTTTCCCAGTTGAAATCCTGAACAAAAGAAAACATTCAAGAGAGAATTACTGTTGAGATCATTATGTAGTTCAGCTCCACGCTTCATTAGCAAACAACAAACACTGGGTTCCCAGTAAAGACTGATAAACTCTTAGATACTCTCCGAAGAATATAATCCAAGACCTTTGAATAATACTATAGTTTCCTATTAGTATCCATTTTAAACTCATAATGTAATATATAACTACCATAATATTTTCACTATCAATATCTTCTTTAGTCTAAACTCATTCATCAAAATGTCTGTGGCAGTTGAGTGGCGTCCAAGTTATTTTAGGAAGAGTCTCATGTAGCCTGACTTCTTCCAGCCAAGAACATAGAAAATACAGCTCATTTTGTTTTTACATGTGGTTCAAAAGTGGATATTGCTGAAATAGTCCATATAATAAACCACTGTGGGCAGACAGATGGACGGAAAGAATGACAGACAGACAGACAGACTTAAAGATAGACAGACGGACGGACAGTCAGATAGATAGATAGTCAAATGACAGATAGACAGACTTTTAATTAATCATAACTAACATTCCTTTTTCTTGTCCCCAACACTTGGGCCAATGTTAGTGTGTGTTGAAATAACAGATACAGATGGACAAGACTAGACGACTGTCTAAATATATAACCTTTTGACTTGAGTAACAAGCTGAAGTAATCAAGAAATCCAGATTTCCTTTTACCTAGTAACAGAGGAGGTTTTGCTGAATCATACATATGAAGAACCAATCATATTGGAGAAAAATGATGTAATGAATCATGTCACCTTTGCCATGCTCCTATTCTATAAAAAACTGCTGTACTCTTTATGTTGAGGGGATTCTCTCTGAAACTGGTCTGAGATCCTCCCGGCCGTGATTAAAGCATATTCGATAGCTGTCTGATTACTTATTAGTGATAGTGTTTAGTGGGGCACTAGAGATCTTATTTCCATTACCAAGTGATAGTGCTTAAGTGGATTACTAGAAACCTTATTGCCAAGTGATAGTGTTCAAAAGGGGTGAGACCTCATCCGACTCTAAGCAAAGACGTGACACCTAGTAGAGTGTAAATTTGTAAGTTTCGATTAGGAGGTAACTTAAGTCAGGTGTGTAGGGGAAAATCTACCATCATAGATAGAGTAAAAGAAGTATTTAATTGAAGGTGGTAGGCACAGTCCAGTGGCTTTTATTTAATATACTTCAGTTAAATCACTTAGCTCTGAGTGCATGTGTGTTTGTTCCCTCCTGTAATCTCTCACACGCTGAGCTGGTTTAACTGGAAAAAGACACTTTTGATGAACCAGCAGCATCAGTTCTGGGCAGAGCCCCCTACTGCTCGCTTGAGTAATTAAACTAAAGGAATTAAAAAGGCAAATGAAAACAGAAAATGAAATAAATAAGGGAGCAATAACCGCCACTCAATAACTTGAGAGTGCTGAGTGTGAAAGTCCAGAAGGTGCGGACGTCTGTGTGCGCGTGTTTGGCGAGGAGAGCCGGGAGACTATTTTCATTAGGATATAGGCCTGAATGCAGCAGAACTGCTGACGGGGGCATCCATAGATTCCTAAAGCTAATCTTCCTCACTTGATAAAAACTTCTCCCTCCGCTGTGTTAACGGCACATTAATTCATTGCCGAGCACTCAGCACTCCTCCCTCGCTTTCGCTGCCCTTCTGTCTTCCTGTCTCGCTATTTAACACTCATACTGCTGTGCTGCCATATCCTCCCTCTACAAAAAGCTCCTGTCCATTAAAATTAGTTGTTCTGCTTTCTTCTTCATCGCCCTCTCACATTCACCTCCTTCTCTTTTCTTCTAGGAATTATGAGCCTTCTCTTTCTCTCTCTCTCTCTCTCTCTCTCTATAGAAACATACTTCATATAAATCTATGTGTAGTGTTATTTTGCTACATTTTATGTAAATTGGAATGTACCATGTGAAAAGAAATCAGTCAGATTATAATTAGAGTATTAAATTCTGACAACTCAAAATATGTACTGTATAGCCAAAAAAAAAAAAAAAAAAATCACTCTTAAAGGGATAGTTCACCCAAAAATGAAAATGATCTCATGATTTACTCACCCTCAAGCCAAGGTCTATCTTTTTTCAGAAGAACATAATCAGAGATATATTTTAAATTATCCTGGCAATTCCAAGCTGTATAATGGTAGTGACGCTGGGTTTTTGTAAGAAAAATATCCATATTTAAAACTTTATAATCTAAAATAACTAGCTTCCGGCAGACGACCGTACGCATATTGTGCAAGTCGACTTGCGCCAAATGAGTAACACCTAAAGCGATGTATGACGTAGGATGTAGGAGTATCGTAAGCTTAGATCCCTCTCACAGTTTAAACAAATAGGGCTGTGCAACAAACTGAAGCTCCTTTTCTCTTATATCGACATTTCACATTAAAATTTCTCGTTTTAGACTTCTATTTCTGTTTAGTTTTGCTCTGAGCTTCTGCGTTCGCCATTGCGTCATGTGTCAGGTCAGGGGTTACTCTTCCACAGCAAATCTATGCGTACGGCAGTCTGCAGAAAGCTATAGTTATTATAGTTAATAAAGTTTTAAATATGGATATTTTTCTTAAACAAAACCCATCGCTTCACTTCAGAAGGCCTTTATTAACCCCTTGGAGCCGTATGGATTATATTTATGATGGATGGATGCATTTATTTGGGGCTTCACTACCATTATAAAGCTTGGTAGAGCCAGGATATTTTTAAATATATCTCTGATTGTGTTTGTCTGAAAGAAGATAGTCATAAACACCTAGGATGTCTTGAGGGTGAGTAAATCATGAGATAATTTTCATTTTTGGATGAACTATCCCTTTAAAGCTAGAGTGTGCAGTTTCGTGGAGGCTAGCAATAGCAAGCCAGCTTTGAAAACAGAAAAACTTCTCCAAAGCTATGCCTCCTCCAAAACACATGAACATGCACAGACAGAGCAGAGTCTGCAAAGCATCACGAAAGTTGGTGGAGGGTGGAACTCAATGCTTTCAAATGACCTCATGTCTCAAAGCACATAACATTACAATAATTATGAACGTAAACAACTTAGAACTCAAAGCTGTTTCTTAAAGGTGCGTTCACGTCATGTCGGAATTACAATAATTACTAGATTCTGACTTTTAAAAAAGTGTTCACCTCCTCGTAGAACTTGTACTTACAACTTGTAAACTTTGAATTTTCAGAGAGCTCTGGCTGTACCACCCAACCATTGCAGATTCATTTTGGTGTTGATAGGGTTGCCACTGAAACTCATGAATCCGAAGACGTGCACAGCTCCGAGTAGAATGTCATGGGTTGCCATCTCGTAATTATGGTAATTACAACATGGCATGAACGCAGCATAAGCTTGTTGTTTTGGTTCAGGAGGAACTGTAAAATGTGGCTGTACTGAGTTGTCCCATGCAGTGGAAAAAGCGTCAAAAAGTGATCCGTACCCAGCCGTACCAAACCGTACCATGCAGCGCTCTGTAACTCTAGCAGTGTGTCTGCAACTCTGCATAGCCACTTGAAGGCAAGCCTGCAAACTTAGTCGAAAATGCAGGGAAGGAGACAAGAGGTCATGTTTTTTTTTTTTTTTTTTTTAATGGATGTCAATGGAGGAGAGGCTTCACTACATTGAATAAATCACTTTTGTGAGGAAATAGCTTATTTAATTAATCGACAGCCCATCGGCTAATCTTATACATGTTTGCTCTTAAACATTCATTTTGGATTGATCTATTTTTAGAGTTTACACCAAAAAAAATTCAGTTTTATATAGAAGTCACAGACAATTGCGTGAGAGGTATGATTCAGTTTATGGCACTTCTCATTTGTTTTGGTATCCGCGAACAGTGATTGACTGTTGCACAACCCTGAAGGAAATTCAGTGATGTCAAGGCTGTAATGTGATTTGTTTCTTAAAAAATTTGCCATGTTTGGCAAGCTGGCAAGAATGATTCACATTGAATTGAAAACAGATTCAGACCATGGCTGCATTTAACTTCAATTTTGGACACACTTGCAAACTTCCTTAAGCACTTCCCCTCGGGGGAATCCCCACCGCCATTTTGAAGTGCGTTCAACTTTTTCAGGTGGGTAAGGGAAGTTTATTTGGAGTGAGTCTGCTCAATATGGACACTTCAGGCAGATCCACAGACCACAATGCAACACGATTGTGATGTCACAGCAGATTGCACTTAATTTACCCCAGACACATTTGATTGAAGAAATAGATGTGGCACCAACAAGCTGATACACTTATGACTGCTGAACAGATGTGCCTCATTTGGAGTTAATACATTGTTTAGACTGCTTGATGCAACACCATAGATCAATACTTATAAATTACACATCTCCCATTTATTTAGAGGGAGGGTCACACATTACATTGCAGTGTCCATGTGATGGTATAATTATGTAAGTGTTGAGTAAAACAAATAAACAACATTTGCTTAAAATGTAATGCCTTCTGCCTTCAGATGCTCTCGGAATTATCTTAAATACGAGTTTCCTAGGTAAAAATTGCACACGAACGGCCTCATAGCTCGTAATCACGACTTCAGAAGTGGGTATTATCAAGTTTCCGATAGCACAAAGGCAGCACAAGTCACATGTGACTTCATCAAGAGAGCTGAAATGACCTACAGTTCATGTTGACAGTCAATGCTGCATTTACACTGGCAGTCATATATCATATTTACGAGTTCCAAATATGTAAATGATCCATCCAAGTCATATATATAAGTGGTAAACTCAGGAATTCCACCATCCAAACAATTCCTGGTGGGCAAAAAAAAAGTCCTGCCAAGCATTTTTTTTCTAGTCCGAGAAGTTGTTTCACTTGGATATACATCACAATAGGGAAGAAAAGACTATTAAAAAAATCCTGATGTACTTTATGTACAGCAGATGTACTTTACGTGCAAAATCAAATCTATTGTTATTAGAACTAATTAATATTATTCAATATGAGTGCATCATCTAACCCTAACACCATTGAAAGTCATTGTTAGTAGCTGTAGAGTAGCTAAATACTTAAACAAAAACAAAAAAACTGTATAAAGTTTCTTCCTCAAACGCAGAGTTTTTCTTTCTACTTCCACACTTCTGTTTTCTTTATGTCTTTCCTCCATTGGATTTTTAGACCTGACTTCAGTCGCCTCGTGCCTTTTGTTTGAACCATCTTAACGTCAGCCTGTCGTGGCAGATCACCAGATCGGTGCGGCAGCAGTGGCTTGGCAGTCGTCTTACCGGGGTGAGAGGACCAGACAAACAACGGAGAGCGGACATGGCAGCTGACAGCCTGCACGAGATTCCTGCCGCTGACACACAAACAAACTGAGCATTTCAAACACGAGACTTGCGTAACGTCACATGCCTTCCAGCAGCAGAGTAAAAAGTCAACAAACAGCCGCTAAGAGAGCTTGGACTGCCGTATATGGTGAAAAACATTGTATATACTGGAATATCATTAATTCATATTACTGTGTGGATTTTTGAGACTGTAGTTCTGTCATGACAAATCTGGGAGTGTTTGGCATGGTAATGGATATGACAATGTTGATATGTTTGGTCTTGGCAGAATAGATCTGCTACGCTGCTGTTGTTATTGCTGCTGCTGCTGCAGAGCAAGTACGGGACTTGCTTCTTCCAATACATACACATCACGCTGCTGTGAGCAAGTAAGACATGCTGCTGCTGTACAATATAGTGTACATGAATTACCCGTAGCAGATCTATACAGGTGGAGCTGGGGAAGATGGAGGGTATCTGAAAGCGTGCTGCAACTGCTATAGCACATGCTGACTAAATATCTGAAGTTTGAGCAGCGAGATCATTGGCTACTGATACAGTAGGAACCAATCAGCTGTGCCCTATAGAGAATGATGTCATTGCAAGCAGATTGAGTTAAGAATCAGCCTGTGTCATCTACAGTTTCATGACAGAACTTTGTATTTGTGACAGATGTGGAGATGTGACATGACAGACGCATTGACTCTTTCAGTGTATGACATCATGGCATTGTCAGTGTATCAGTATTTCCAGCTAAATGCTATCCAATGTTAACTACTATCTATACTAACTTTATGGGTTGAAGTTAGATCTTTGGGTTAAGATGCCCACCCTCAGTGGCATACTATTGCCGCGTTTTTATTATTTTATTTAATATTTAGTGTAATTCATGGAGTTATTTAATAATTCCATGAATAAGATGTACATTCCAAGTCTTCTGAAGCAGTATGATAGTTTGTGTCATGAACAGAGTGAAATTTAAATTACTTAAAGGGACAGTTCACCCAAAAATAAAAATTGTGTTATCATTTACTTACGGTGGCTGAGAGAGCTCAACGCGCTGCAAATGAAGAAAGCACATGCAAATAGAAAAAACACCAGCAAATAAAGAAAACATCTTCATCAGTTTGACAACACATGCAAATACAGAAACGCGCTGCAAAAGTTCAGAGCACATGCAAAAAAACGCGCTGCAAATGTTCACAACACATGCAAATACAGAAACGTGCTGCAATAGGCCTGCTCATAATGCACATACGATCAGAATGTTAAGATAAGCAAAAAAACTCACCTTTCAAGTGCACACCACTGAAGAGTAAACATTGAACAATCCCAGCCAGCGGTCCCAGACAGGTACGTCACTTGTTGGTGTTCCCTTATAACATTTTCGTTGTGGTCTGTGCTAGTCCTGGCGCCAGGACAAACGATTTGGGGGGTATTATTTTGCGTTAAAATATATTATTAATAAATTATTAATAAAATCCCAGTCAATTATTCACTGCAGAAAGTGAAACTAAAAACTCAGCGATGAGAGCTCTACTTCAACATGTTCTGATAACACTATTTAACCTTAATTTATTTCTTAATATTTCTCTTGTAGCCCATACGTAGTGAAAAAAATGAGAAGTGATGTAGGTGTTAAACAAGTAGTTTTTTTTTTTTTAAATGAGGAGTTAGGTAATCTTATTACAGCGCGTCGGTTATGCGTGATGGGCAATAAATTATTGCGGGGTAAACTAAAATATTAATTTAATTCTAAAAGTAGCCTAATCATCATCATCATCATCATCATCATCATTCAGATCATCGCAGAAGGGGCTTCAGATCGCCGGGCCTGGTATGTGCTATTTGCAGCGCGTTTCTGTATTTGCATGTGTTGTGGACTTTTGCAGCGCATGTGTCGTGAAACTGATGAAGATGTTTTCTTTATTTGCTGGTGTTTTTTCTGTTTGCATGTGTTTTCTTCATTTGCAGCGCGTTGAGCTCTCTTGGCCACCGTATTTACTCACTTTTATGTTGTTCCGAACCTGTATGAGTTTCTTCTTCTGTTGAACACAAAGGAAGATATTTTGAAGAATGTTGGTAATCAAAAATACTAAGTCAATGGCTACTGTCAACTGTCTGATTATCGACATTCTTCAAAATATCTTCTTTTGTGTTCAAGAGAAGAAAGAAACTCATACAGGTTCGGAACAACATAAGGGTAAATTATGACAGAATTTTCATTTTTGGGTGAACTATCCCTTTAAGGCTAGTTCACACCAAGGAGGGCAAATATAACTATAACTACTAGTTTTAATAATCATTCTAATTCTGTGAGAATAGGCAAGACCACATCACAACTATAATGATACAAAGAAATGATATCGTTGGAATCACTTTCAGAACAATTTTTTTTTCCCAGCTGATGAATGATACAAACTCTGACAGCCAATCAGAATCAACTTGTCTTCAACAAGCTTGAGCATTTAAAGCGGCAGTCGACATAACCGCAGCTTGTGCTTATAATAAACAGAATGTTATTGTACGCTGTGGATCCTAATATAGTTTTCATTACAGTTATCTTCATAGTTATCATTCTTTCTGTGAATAGACCTTTACTGTAAGTAGCTCTAAAATCCCATATTGCAGTTGTTCACAAAACATGGCATTGACACTGGCGTCAAACATGTAATGCTTTACATGTTTGAAATAGTATGAATGAGACACACACAACTACTGCATGGCTTCAGAAGAGTGAATGTAGCCATTTCTATTTCCAGTGACTTGATGACAGAAATTAGATTTTAATCCTAAAAAATTAACATCATCTAAATGATCTAAATATGGTTTGACTTTTGAATCCAGTACCATAGTGGTGTTTTGGTACTGCAGGACAAAGTTTGCTAGTGAGCTTTTCTATGAGTGAATTTGATTTGGACACACATACGCATAGAGGCGCATAACAATCATTGCCTTTACTTCCGAACATCAGCATGATGAGACCCCAAGATACAGTGATGGAAAGAGCTGAGGAGATGAATTTGAAAATCCGCTGACACAAGAGCCAATACAAAGTGAACGCAGTCCGATTCACTGGTCATATGTTTATGCCAGAGGGGTAAAAAAGCAGATGAAAGCAAGGTGCAAATGTGAGCCTTCTCACAGCAGGGTCTTCACACCACTAATCACACAACTGCTGGCAATGGAAACAGCAGCAAAAGAAAGCACTGACACACCTGAAAAAAGCTTTGATTAATGCTCATGTACTCAAACACTCTGACCCCTCCAAACAGCCCATTATTCAGACAGAAGTTCCCGAAGATAGAGGTGCATGTCTGCTACAAAAGGTGCAGTCAGTCACTCATGCAGCTTTAACTGACACAAAAAAGGACAATAATGTCTTCTGAACCGAACGGGTTGGGGTGAGCTATCATTTACTAGACAACAGTCTCAAAGGGGACTGAAATTTTACATGGCTTTTGTGAACTTCTCTTTGATTTCACTGCATCCCACTGACAGTACTACCAGGGTCAGAGTCTGTTCTGTGTCAAAGCGGATGTCGTATATCTGATTCGCACAGTAATGCTAAGCATTATTTATCTCTGTTGGAAGTTAAAGAGCCTACCCTGCAACTCTGCCAGTACGAATCCCAAAGCAAGCTAGAACGCTAATTGACTTAATGGAATAAGTGTAATTACTCTAGGTCTGCTGCTCATTTCTTACGGTCCACGAGCGATGCTTCTGGACTTCCATTCTGTCAGATAAGGGTTTTTAAGTTGGGAAAAAACCTTTGAATTGATTTTACACCAATTCAAAACTCATAGGCCTATCCTTTCTCTTTTGTAAAGCTCTGTGTGGACATTTTGTTTTAATAGATTTTAAAGAGATAGTTAACCAAAAACCAAACCAAAAAAGACCATGTTGTTCCAAACTTGTATGTTGTCATTTTATCTGTGAAACACAGAAGGAGAATTTTTGAAGAATCTTTACACAGCTCTTTTCCATAACATGAAAAGAAATGCACAAAAAGCACAATATATGTTGTCAAGTCTTCTGAAGCCCCATGACAGATAGAGGAATGGGTTGAATTTTAGTCACTATTCACAGGAAATCTTCCACTCTATTGCTCCTCTCAAATTCCATTCTTGATTTTGCAAATGTGTGCACTATTCATTGTTATTATTATTATTATTATTATTATTTAAAGTTTCATGATCCACTCAGGGTTGCCAAGTCTGTGGTTTTCCTGCATAATTGGACTACTTTTAAAATGTTGTTGAGGTTTGATTTTTTTTTTTTTTTTACCCACTGCGGTTTAAAGCATTGGCATATTGCATAAATTATATTTGACTGAATGCTTGTATTAAAATATTTAATTTAACTTTAATAACCTTTAATTAACTGTTATTCATATTCTACCAATGATAAAACTGTGCAATATGACTCGTAGGGAGCCTGAGTGTAGAAATGTATGATAAGGACAAGAAGGAGAAATGTAGCATCAGAACAAGATCATAAAACTGTAAATAATCCCCCCACCATTTTAATTTCCCCACCACAGGATTTGTCAATCCTGTATCTTTTCCTCAGACTAAGCTATCATATGAAGCTATGTCTTCCAGAAGACTTTAAATAGGCTATTGTCCAAAGGACGTGCTGGTCACTATGACTGTCGTGTCGATATATGGAAATGGTTAATAATGTCAAATTTAATTTTTGTGTGATCTTCGCCAAGTGTGAGTCAACATCCACCAGATTGCTTGAGCATTAGGGATGGTACATTAGATTTACTATAGAGGGGGGTGGAAACATGCAGCTCCGCTGTCATAATGACAGTTCCGGTATGACCACGAGCTCGCCTCGCACTGTCAAACATTAAATATCAGAGAGAGAAAGAGAGAGAGAGAGAGTTTGCGGGTCCGTCCCACTAATCAATAAACCATTTACAATCATTCACCACAAAAGCACGAGTGCTATCATTCTCCATTTATGGACCTGAGAGCACATGGAAAATATACAATGTACTAAATAAGCTGGCTCGATGGATGGGGTAGTTTTAACTGGCCTGTGTTCATGGAATCAGTAAAATATTACTGCCGCTTCAAAGAGCTTACTCTCTATCCACCTTATTTTTCAGGTAAGAGCATAGACTGTAAAAAAAGATGGATGATGCACCTTCACTATCTTTCACTGTAGAAAAGTGAAGCCGCCAATGTCCCAATATGGCGCTGACATCTTGACAACCCCAAGACTGCGCAGTAGTGAACCCGGAGCCCGAGTATTTGCAGTAGTGGAGTCGTGGTATCAAGGCCCCGCCCACACTCCAGCAGAATCAGTTAGTACAGTTTACTGCAGAACATCATGTCAGTGTGAAATACACAGTTATGGAAATGTAGAAATTAAAGCTCAAATCTCCTCCCGAAGATCCCGGAAAAAAGTCTGTTGGCGCCTCAGTGACTAGTTCACTCAGAGAATCTGTCAATCTCAGCTGTCAATCATGACGTCACACCCCAGTTTTTATAGCATCAAATAACTACCTAAAACTTATTTGAATAAACGAACACTTGCACTTACATCAGCGTGATAAAAAACGACCTAAAATGACAGAAACCATCTTCAAAGCTACTGTTTTTTTAAAACATTAAGCGCTAACAGGTTGCTAAAAAAGGACTACAGGTTTACCTAACAAATCAGAGAGCCGTTGAAATCCTTATTTAGCATCATGCAAAATTCATATTTATGTTTTGACTGTGTACATTGTACAACAAATATGAAAATCTTTTAAGTAATGTTACCTTTCTTTTTTCAAGTATTCTTACCATTTTCTTTTATTTATTTATTTTTATACTCTAAATATCTTTTATACTATATCTTTATACCTAAATCTAAAACTGCTATTAAATAATAATAATAATAATAATAATAATATATATATATATATATATATATATATATATATATATATATATATATATATATATATATTTCCGAGGGAACCAATGGAGAATTTTATTCTTTGTTTTATTTATTTATTTATTTATTAATCAAAAATCAAAACAAACAAAACATCTAGGGTGAATTCAGGTTGATTGGGACACTTTTTCCAAGTCATCTCAATGGCAAAATTTCAAAGGCTATAGGGGGAAGTATGAACAATACGCTATTATAAGAATAACTTACTTTACAGAGTGCACATGCTTATAAAATTCAAATAGCTTTTTGTTTCTTCAAGGGTACCCATGGAGATTTAGCCTTAAAGTTTGGCCTACAAATGACGTCACAAATGAACAGCTCTGTTAGTTTAATGAATTATTCATCACGAACAATTATTAAAACTGCACTATTTAATTATGACTGCAGAGACTTATAAACATCCAGCTAAAATACTTTTACCCTATAGTAGTTAAATTTTCCCCTTAGAATGCATAAATGGGTCAAGAATGATAAACAGGATACAAATTAGATGCATTTTGTTTATAACGCTAGTCTTTTTTTTAAGATTAAAGTGTGTGTGTCTAACCGCAGGCTGCTCCAGCGGGGCAAGTATACTGTAAATCAGTAGAATCTGTTAAAGGGGCTATATGTAAGAATTTTCATGTGGGCCTATTGCTTTTTTATTGCCAATGTGTGAATAGCTTGTAACAAAACTTAAACAACAAGACCTTGCCCGACCTCCTCCTAAGTTGTCTATAAAAGCATGCAGACTGACTTTTTATTTGAAGGACTCGGGACGTTTTTGCCGGGAAAATCTATGTTACGTTTACACGCACTCCCTCTCTTCCTTTCAATGACACATGAAACGAATAATTATACAATGTTCAAGATGATGCCAAAAGAGCAGTACAGAGCTATTCTGTCTATAGTCTATACTCTCAGATATACTTTATAATCAAACTATCATAACAGTGTAATTTTAATGACCTTATCTGTCGACATGATGCCGGTGAACTGCAGAGTGCAAACATATCCAGATTGGATCAGATGCTTTCTTAACTGCAGCTTTCTCACTGCTGTTATTTTGTTGTGTGTTTATTTTGTTATTGAGATGATATTCTTCTAAATGTAACTCTCGTTTTACTTCTGAGCAAAGAACTAAAAATAAAAACGTAGCCGTGAGTATATCGGGACATTGAATAATGTCAGAGAATCATGTCAGTGGCTTTGATCCACGGCTGCGTTCATTTTTTTTATGCCCTTCCCTTGCTAACTTCCCTCAGTCTCATTGACTCGGATGTAGGTCATTGCTTACGTTGCATGAGTGCCCACTACTGGTGGAACCTTTGCAATGGGCTGATTTTTTTACGTCCTAAGTTCTTGATCAATGTTGTAATGTTTTTCCCTTACAAAATTGTTTAATGCAGCATTCTATATGTATATAGGTGTGTTTGGGTTGTTTTAAATATTAAATAATAATAATAATAATATATCATAGAGTTGTTTGTTTACATTAAACGTGAAATGCGGTGACATCACAATCGTTGCATTGTGGTATATGAAGCTGCCTGAAGAAGTAGACACGTATGGAGTCAAAATCACGCCATATAGTTTTAGAAAAAAAAGATTAAAGTATTGCAAAAGAAAATAAAGTTTTGCAAACAAAAATAAAGAATCGGAAAAGAAGAATAAAGTATTGAGAGAAAAAAAATAAGGTTTGCAAACAAAATAAATAATTGCAAAAATTAAGATATAATTAATTGCAAAAATCAATGATAGCTGTAAAAGAAGCTTATGAAATTTGATCCTATTTTATCTCTGCAACAGATATTTTCCATGGTCACACTTACTCATTAATTTACAACGCTCCTTTTATTCTGCGTTTCAGTCAAGTGTGAGCTTGCGGCACTGTTTTGACGTGGGGTGGGGTCAAGAAACTGGAGCGTGTTCAGCGTCTCTAACTTAAGCAAACGATTTTAATACACATTTAGTTAACAAAATGAAACCATAAACATTTTAATGTTAGTAAAAGTGTGAGTACAAGGAAACAATCCACCCGCATCCCTCTCAGCGATGTTGCCTTCATCTGTGCTGATCTGCGTCTCGAGCAGATGACGTCACTTGGAGGGAGGCGTGGCCAGGCCCGCTGAACACGCCCCGGTTTCTTGACTCCACCCCACATCAAAACAGTGCCATGAAGTGAAACGCACAGAAAAGTGCAGCGCAAAGGGAAAATGGTATCGCGAGCTCACACTTGACTGAAACGCAGAATAAATTTACAGCTGTCACTGATTTTTGTAATTATATCTTAATTTTTGCAATTCTTTATTCTGTTTTCAAAACTTATTTTTTCTCTCTATACTTTATTTTTCTTTTGCGATTCTTTATTTTTGTTTGCAAAACATTTTTTTTTTTGCTCAATACTTTATTTTTCTTTTGCAAAACTTTATTGCTTTGCAAAACTATATGGCGTGATTTTGACTCCATAAACTCGCTCCCTCTTTCAAAATCGAATGAGCGAGGGTCTGTCCATATAAACTTCCCTCGTCCACTTCACAAGTGGAAGGCACTTCAAAATGGCGGCAGGGATTCCCCCGAGGGAAAGTGCTTAGGGAAGTTTGCAAGTGCGTGTCTAAAAGTGGAGTGGAATGCAGCCATGTTCAGTAAGTGTCACGTGTGTATGGAACCCCACACATGACATGCAGGAAAAAAAATAGTAGGCTAAATCTTTAGCACAAATTTGTTCCCTCGATTTATAAATCATTTGTGCGATTTAGAAATCGAGGAAACGAATTATTAAATTGTGCGCATGATTTATAAATCAAGGGAACGAATTAGTAAATGTATGCACGATTTACTTTTTTCGTGCATGTCATGTGCAGGGCTGGGTACGAGCACGAGCACGAGCAATGGCTGCAGTTCATTTAACAGCCCATGGTGTTGCTAATAAAAAGGGTTTCTGAATTCTACATTTAACCCCTTTAAATGACTTTCTATTTACTGTCTTACTAAATTTAAATCTCAACATGATATTTCACATTGTGCAGTATTAGACTAGATGTTTTTTTTATTTATTTATTTATTTTTTATTTTATTTTTTTATGAATCCTTTAAGGAAGATTAAGGAATTCCTAGATCCAGACAAAAAAAATAAAAAATGTTTTAAAATAACACTTAATGTGGAAAATTTAGCAATAATTGGACGCCATAAATTTATTTTAGAGTTAAAGAGGAATTATTCATTTCACTAGGGTTTAATGTTAAATATGGTTGGATCAAGCTGTCATTCATTTCATTTCACTTGCGTAAAATCTGCATTTTCACAGCTTTCGGTCGTTTATAAAGGAAAAAAAAAAACACGTTTCAAAAGATGCTGCATATCTTTGTAGTCCTTCCAACGAAATGTTTGTGAAACAAGGCTGATTGTATCCCAGCACAAACCAATTATATCCCCGAGGTCTGTCCGTTTATTCCACACACACACCCCCTCCTCTCTCTCTCTTGCTCGCTCGCTCGCTCTCTCCCAACTCTCCCATGAGCTTTCGCACACACTCTCCAGCACACACATCCCCCTCCCCTCTCATTGTACTTCGCTTTCCTTTGCCCACTCTCTTTCTACAACAAACATGGCCGCTAAATCGGATGGAGCAGCCGTGTGTGAGAGCGCTTCTCGGTGTCTGCTTGGCCCTGAGCAGAGCGCGGCTCCTCTGCACCCTCACGCCGAGAAGCGCTTCTCGCTGCTGGACTGCTGCTGGGTGCTGTGCGCCCTCCTGGTCTGCTTCTCCGACGGAGCCACCGACCTGTGGCTGGCAGCGGACTACTACTTGAGGCGGGACTATTGGTGGTTCGGGCTCACGTTAGTGTTTGTGGTGGTTCCCTCCGCGGTGGTTCAGGTGTTAAGTTTCAGGTGGTTCGTGTACGATTACTCGGAGATGAGCGCGTCCCCGACTGGGGACGGATGCGATTTCAGCACCAAGGACAGCGACCGGCGGAGCGGCAGCGGCAGAACCCTGCCTGTGAACGGCACGCGGAAATGCTGCAGAGTGTGCATGTGGCTCTTCCAGTCCATCATCCACATCTTGCAGCTTGGCCAGGTCTGGAGGTAAGATGCATTACGTCTAATATCCAGAACTTCTCTTAAGCGCAGAGCAGCCAGTGCTCATTTTCATCCATATAGTGTCTGTTTTCTTGGAATGGATGTTACTCTTATTGTGGCTCTCATGCTTGGTGATGCTTTGGGAACAGATGGAACGAGCTGCATCCTTGTCTATCTACATCCCGACTCGCTCCTCTTGGCTGCGTGTCTTTGCTGTTTGCCAACATAGATGGTGTGCCAAGGTGGACAGAGCACCCGGTGCCATCTCTGGTGGCCCTGTGTTCACATCACCCTCAGGTTGTGTTGAAATGGATGTTGTATTTGGTGTTTGTCCTTTGGAGCAAATCATTAAGTAATAAAAGCAACTCATTGGTCAATAAATGTGCATTCTGATTCTGAAGACATCTGCGCTGTGCACTGGCACCCGGTTGTGTCCAACAAATCCTAAAAACATTGAGTCTGAAATCTAATTTTTATGTAGTGACCCAAACAGATTTGATTTAATATTAGTATTTTCTTTTATCTCCTGTATTTTCCTTAATGGTTTATATGGATGAGTTCCTGTCTGTGTCCTATATCAGAACAGACCTGTGATTAAGTTGAGAACCTCTGCCCTATAAAAAGAGACAAATTCTGCTTGTACTTTACCAAAACGGCATGGTCAAATCAACAGTGAATCTCAGTCCACAGATTTAGAAATAATGGAAAAGTCTCTTCAGGGAAAAACGGGCATTGTGCAACCTCACTGGTTTATTATTGGCAAAGTACAGGGAGTACAGATAACTTCCAGGCCGGTTTTCCCTGGGGAGGATCATAAATCTTTCTTGCATTGCCTGTTTGCCTTCATCTTTTAATCTGGCTTTCTGTGGATGACTTCCAATTGATTTTTCTGTTCTTGGAGAAGTTATCAAAAGTGCCAAGGCTGGTTTGGGCACAGTCAACTATAATAGGGAAAAAGAATAGGAAGATGTTGTCTTTTTTATGCTTTTATGGCTTTTGTGCTGCTTGAGGACTGGAATGGGCATGCAGCGTGTTCGTGAGAGACACCAGACGGGCACTTGAAGGGCCGAGCAGGTTTGTTTTGCTAATGACAATTGAGCTCTATAGGCACTGCTGAAAGCACCCTGAGGAAAGAATGCATCTGAGGAATGCTTTTCTCTTGTCAGATGCTGCTTTTCTTTATTCCAGAGGAGGGACAGAGGAAGTGATTCACTCCCACATGTGTGTGAGTGTTTTACTGGTAGTTAAGTGCTGAATTATTAACACAGGGCCAGGGAGAACTGTGTGTCTCAGTGATTATGTGGGAAAGGATATAGCATTTCCTGCCATCATTCTACGCAACAAATTCCTGTCACCTATCATTCTTTCCCTCTCACTCTCTTTCAGTCTCTTGCTCTTTACCTCCCACTTGAATTCTCTAAATATGATTCATTATTGTGAACCGTTATAAACAGAATGCTCTGTGTGTGAATATTTGCATGGGTTGACCTGTATGTGAAAGAGGGAATCTTTCATTTTCTGTCTGTCAGCCGTGACCAGGTCCACACGGAATCTGCGCCTGAAGAATGTCTCCGAAATCTCTGCAGATTTCCCAGCATCAGTTCTGAATTTCTCCTGCCCCTTGCGTGTTTGCTTATTAAATATTTTGGAGAACTTTGGTTTTGCTTACAGTTTAAATCCATTATGCACACCACCCTGAAAATATATTCAGATTCTGTCTGGATCGGTTTGTGATTTACCTATATGTTTTAGGACAATGTCTCTTGATTTATTTTATTTTTATGTACTGTACACCCCAGAAATGTATTCTTTTTTTACTCATACTAGATATTTAGCATTATTGTTAACAAGTAATAGATTCATAAGACCAAAGATTGTCTGTTTTATGTACCCAAAATGAATTATATCTTGTGTTTAACCACTATAAGAGCCAGAGGCAAATCCCGAGATGAAGCTGTTCTCAGCGGGTACACGAGCTCTGAACGGCCGCTGACGGCCTGAAGCTCACATTCTGCAAACGTCCAAAAAAATTGTAAAATAGGCGCTATGATTAAATATGAGTCACATATTTCAGGTCTAAACAACTACATTATAGTCTAAAAAACTCTTAAAATTACAGTTTGTGGTACAACAGGTGTAGTTGTAAAAAATACGGTAGATTTGCTCGGCCGCCATGACAGTCGCATCAAGCGGAGTGATACAAATGGTGAAAAGGTAGGAGTGCTGTTATCACTAGAATATCACATGGCTCTCAGCCAATCAGATTCAAGAACCAGAAAGAACTGTGGTATATAATATAATATAATATAATTTGTAAATAATGTGTACTGTTGGATTCCTGGGTTTCCACATTTCTGTAGCTCAAACAGCTATAATGCCAAATGTCATGGGTTTAACTTCCAGGGAACTGATAAAATGTAAAAAGTCAATATGGATTAAAACATCTGCCAAATGCATAAATGCCAATGATAAATATAGAATCTATTAATTTATACTGTTTTACTGAGATATTGGTTTCTGTGCTTTGATTGACTGAAACGTGATATAAGAAGAATAGAACAGAGTATTTTGTTCTTGTGAAGAACGTTTTTCCGCTGTCTTTATAAATATCAACACACATATTGGCAAGCCCTATTATATGTGTGTGTGTGTGTGCATGTTAATGTATTTATTAAGTTATGTATGTTTAACTTAAAGTACCCTACACTGTAAAAAAAAAAAAAAAAAAAAAAAAAATCACAATTTTTATTTCACAAATCTGTGAAATTTATAATTAAAAAAAAAAAAAAAAAAAAAAAAAAAAAAAACAGCAGCTGGTTGCCAGAACTTCACCCTGAAAAATACAGTAGCAATTGAACTAATTATAATTTTTACTATAATTTTACAGTAAAATACTGTTAATTAACAGGGGTTTTTTTTACATTGATTTACACTGTAAAAAAAGTCCGTAAAAATAAGGCACAATGTACTGTATAAATATGAAGGAATTTTCCGTATTTGTATTTTACAGGTGATTTACCTGTATTTTGAAGTAAGGTTTGCATTAGGTTGTGTTTTAATGATTAACGGAAAATTCCGTAAAATTCCGGATAAAGTCCTGGCAGAAAATTACCAGTACATTTTCCGTTTTTATTTTTTACAGTGTAGATTGACAGTTTATAGATTTAAAAAAAATAAATAAATAAAAAAAATAAATAAACTGACAAATTGAAATGTCCTGTTAGATTTACAGTTTCTCACCATATATAGTAAGAGACTTTACTGTTAAACAATTAACAGGGTTTCACCATAGTATTTTTAAAGTGTTTTACCATTAAAATTATGAACATTTTTTACAGTATATGGAAACTCCTTGGGTGCCCGTGGCTGAGAATCTCTGTTTTAGAGGTCATATTCATAGGTCTAAATTGAAAATGTGTGTGTGTTCGTTTACACAGTATCCTGTCGCATTGGGACATCTGTGCAGTGCTTTATCGGTCTGTTTGTTGTTTGTGAGTGGATGTTTCTGGTGTCTCAGATAAAAGGCACATGACCTGAGCTCAAACTGATACATTCACAGGAACATCTCTATGGACTCGACGGTATTTTTGAATATCAGTAGTAAAAAGTGCATTACTCTAGCAGTCAAAAACAGCAGATTAAAGAGGCATAAAACAACTGAGAACATTCAGTTATTAGAAATTCTGACTCAAGGAGTGATCAATGCACACTGCTCACATAAACCAGAACTGGAAGAGCCTGAATCAGCTGCAGAGAGATGGAACTAGATTTACAAAACACGCCAAATCAACAAAGTCATACCTAGATCAGTTATTTCATGAAGGTGTCTGAGACTGCACCTTAGGGATGAATCGCTGATCCTTGATCTGTTCTGTACTGTTGCTCACAATGACTAAGATCAAATGCTCCTTTTATATTGTTCTTAGATCACTGAATAGATCATGGTGAATTCATCTTGCCATCTAAGTTTTTTGCAGTTCAGGTGTTGCAGAGACAGAGATCATCACATTTAAACCTAAAATCAATCAATCAATCAATCAATCAGTCAGTAAGTTAGTCAGTCTGTCTGTCTGTCTGTCTGTCTGTCTATCAGGTCTGCCCACAAGTGTCAGGTGACAAATGCCAACACTGTAAACAGCAGAAAAATGTATAAAAGAGCTACTACATAACTGAGTTAAGTGCTAAAATGCATTTGAGATGCTTTCACTTTCATTTTGTTTAGTGACATACGGCTTCATTGCATCTGTTGTAAAAAATAAATGAATTTTAACGTTGCACACCATTACAGTAAACACATAAATTTAGCTTCTACCTAGGCAAATAATAACACTAGGGAACTGTGACTGTACACCGATATTTCAAAGTCAACAGACTGACAGTTCAACCTTGATGTACTTCGCATTTTAGATGTTTTAATGAACACACCAACAAATGCAGTGAGAAATGTGCAATGTACAGGAAACTGACTGAAAGATGATAGACTGTCTTTATATTCCACTGTTTTACATAAAATGAACAGTTTTTCACACCAAAAGCTGCAGAGAGATGGAACTGCAGAGCATGTACGGCATGGCTTGAAACCTTCTGTACTGCATGTGGCAGTTTTTATTTCATTTAGGCTACATAAAGTTTCCATTGTCTTAAAAAACACATTTTGCCAAGCTGAAGTAAAGGCTTATTTGGACCTGTTTTAACACCCTAGACACACACACACACAGATGCACTCAAGCACAGAGCAGCTGTTGTGATATGTGTGTTGCAGGTGTGTAAGGCAGTGGAGTGTATCCGCTGGGCCATTAAGGGAGTTGATGGGGATATTCTCACCGAGCTGAAGGCATTACACCGCAGCCGATGTGCGTGAGGAGCATTTTAAAGCAGAAAACACCTAACCCATCTCAACTACACACCTCAAAGTGACATTTTCCCAGGGCTGGGAATGGAGAAAATAACTCCTCATTAGATACGGCCGTCATTAAGAACAGGTTAGAGAATGGGAGGTTGTCTTTTGTCTCCTCTCCCCTGCCAATTCCTCTATCCACTTGTCAGTCTTTTCGTCTCATTCCCTTCCTAAAGATGCTATCTGTCTTGTCGGAGCTGACCCAGTTCTTCACAGAAGATGCTGGAAAAATACTCACAATGGAGCGACAGATAGAGGAGAGAGTGTTCACAGGTTTCCTAAAAACAGCAGCTGAATATAGATTACGCTGAGTGCTGTTTGTACTGTATGTGAATGCCTCTGTGTAGCCATCTGCTTGTCAGAGTGAGTTAAATAGAGTTTTTGCCAGCAGATGTGTGGGAGAGCAGATTTAGGGATTGTACTTATGTCCAGGGATGTTACTTCAACTTTGGCGAGGACAACAAACAGCACATTTACAATATTGATTTAAATACTGGATGTTTCTAGGAGCTAGAGAGGACTTCCTCCCAGGACTTATGCTCCAACTTATAGCATTTGTTCTGTGGCAGTGTAACTGGTCCTACTCACACTGCTCCCAGCTGGATTCAAACCAGCGTCATCGGGATGAGAGGTGGGCATGCTAAAGCCTCTACTTTCAGTTGCTAGTGTGCTTTTTGAGGCCAGGGGAGTGAGGTTTACTCACACCACTCTTTACTACTGTTACAGCAGCATTAAAGTTGGCATTAAACGCGAGTTGTGATAGACTTTTCTGAAACGGCTTCACGAACAAGACAAAATGTAAGACAGGACTTGATTTTATCCTTCGGGAATTGGTTGGATCATTGTGGTTTGCTATTGCTGTGATGTCATGTGAGTGACATCGCCCTCATCATCTGGGAAGAGAAGAGATGCTGCAAGAGGGAGGGGAAGTTATTTTGATTAAAGATTACAAAGGCACATGAATTAAAAAAAAAAAAAAAAATAGAAAGATGTGCATGTTTAAATCATTTATAATAAACACTGCAATATTACAAAAAAACAACAAGAATTGTCCGTTTTGATTTCTTGATGACTTAAAATGCGTGTCTGCCCTGCACATGACGTGGTCGAAAATATAGATTTTGTGGCCACCAATTAACAAATCATTCCCACAACTTACTAACACGTCAGCACGATATAATAATGAATTACCTTGTTTTAGTTGAATCAAAAAGAGGGAACAAATTAGTACAACGTGGCCACAATTTACTAAATCAAAAGAACTAATTATTACATCGTAGCCACAATTTTACTAAAATGAAAGAAATAATTCTTAATTCATGGCCACGATATCTATATTTTTGTCCGCATGTCATGTGCAGGGCTCCGTAATTATACTCTAAAAAAAATGCTGGGTTAAAAATAAGCTAACGCAGCATCCTAACCAGACACGATGTGATAATATTCCAGTGACAAACAGTTTGTCCACACCAGACGCGACCCGACTATGAGACGCGATAAAGTCAATCAAAAATCACAGCCAATCAGAAGAGCGCGTGGGCGGGCTCTCTCGGCAAGCTCCTGGCACTCAAAATGGATAAGTACATCATCAAATTCATGAATATTACACCATTTTAACATTATTAGAAATACATACAGAGTTACTGAAACAATCTTTGTCATAGAATACACTTTGACAGTTGAACGTTCTTGTTTCCTTTTATTTATTTCAAAGATCTGAGGTGAATTGTCCATGTTGCTTTCAGTACGGCTATAAAAGACACACAAAATGATATTGAAACTCACATTAGACACTTTTAACATTAAATAAAGCACATAAACAGTACCTGAGAATATAATTTCCATACTTTGTGTTATTGTTCAGCCATGACGTCGCAGAAAAATAGAAACAGTTTCTCAAATAGAATCTTAGTGTGTCGCCGTCGCGGCTGGTTAGGACAAAAACTCAGATTAACATGGAAAAGACACCCTTGCATCACGTCTGGTTAGGACACGGTGTAAGTTGGATTAAAAATGGACAAACCCAGTGATTGGGTTGTTCTGACCCAGCGGTTGGGTTAAATGTTTGACCCAACCTGCTGGGTAGTTTTATTTAAAGGTGAGGTATGTATTTTTTCAACAACGCTGTTGGACATTGTTGATATTTGAAATGAACCCAAACAAACCCACCCCTCTCTTCATTGCTCCGCCTCCAAAACTCACACTCCAATCCTAACCACCCTGCTCCAAGTCGGTCTCGAACCCCGGCCCGGCCGAGTGGTTTAACTCAGTATCTGGCCACTGTTACACATGCAATGTGAGTGGATGTCTGTTTATCACAGATGCTTCATGAAAAATAAAGTGCAGTTGATGAACAAACGACAAGGATGCACAAAAAATGAATGTACAGTACACAAGAGTAAATACAAAGTGTTCGTTGTTAGTCGCAAACAGCACAGCAGCTCCAGACAATCATGATACACAAACCCAGTGTTACTCACATGTGAAGTGGAATGAAAGCAGTCTCCACGTCTGTTTTCAGGCCTTACCACTTAGCCCTCTCTAGCGCTGGAAAGCTTTTCTAACATTAACGCTGGTCCTAAAGCGCTTGCCCAGTCATGAAACTTCATTCCAGTGATATTCTTTTGAGCTCTTTTGTATTGTGTCCCATCTCTCGTTCTGCAGTTTTTTTTTTAATTATTATTTTCAAATCTCCCTCTTGCTCATTCTCTCTCCTCAGTGTCATACGCCCCCTGATGCTGATTGGTTAGATGTTTGTTTTTGGTGTCGGCCAACTAACTTCCAAACAGTGTTTTGAAAAAATACACACCCCACCTTTAACTCAGCTATTGTTTGAAAATGACTGTATTGGTCGCTTAAAATGAACCCAAAATAGATTGTAAATTAACATTTATTAATAAGTTTAATCAATAATAATGAAATAATAAACATGTATTAATAATAATTTATTTATTAATAAATGTTCACCTTTTGATTATTACTGTTGCCTCTAGTAATTATGTGTCTGATTTTTAATTTTCAACCTATTTTAGGTTAATTTTAAGCCAGACATATAGTGATTTTTAAACAATAGTTGAGTTAAATAAAACTTAAACTAAATGAAAATTTTGAAATGTTACATTGGCAACTAACTGAAATAACTTTATTTTTTTTTTAAATACTAAATTAACTGAAATAAAAAAAATAAATAAGTAAAACTATTTAGAATTGTTTTTAAAAACAAACTAAAAAAATGACGAAAGAACATAACAGAATAACTAATTACTAAAATTAAAATTGAAAACTGAGAATCTAAAACTATACCTAATTCATATTAGTATAATTCATAATAATATTCATGTTAATAAAAAATCTATAGTAATAATATTGAAATAACACTTATTCAGGATTCAAAATTCATTATATTTGTAAGAATAACTTTATAGAAATTGCTTAAACTTCAATCATGTTTTGTTGCTTATGATGGTGACTTGATGTTTTTAGAATCCTTAAATCAAAACTTTTGTTTTGCCAAAACACATGAAACTGAATAAAAACCTGAATAAACAAAATATCTTTTCTTTTCAACATCTCTGACGTAAACATGGTTATCTGTCATTGACCCAGCTTCTTTCTAGATGGATTCTGACAGGTCATCAGAGCTCACAGGATGTTTTGTTTTATGAGCACACATGGGACATGAGGTCAACTCAGCTGCAGTCAAACTTTATGATGCATTTGATTTAAAAGGCAACTCATGAATGTTTGGGTGTATAAGGGGCGACGAGTTATTTACTGTCTCAATCTATCAATCAAACAACAATCTGTCGCTGGCAGAAAATTACTTTTTTGTATTTAAAACAAATATTTTTTTTTTTAAATTAGAATTTTAATGAAATCTCTCTTGATTGTCCTTGACTGACTTGACTAGGTTATACTTCAGAGTTTATATCACCAGGAGGACGCACCTTGATTTACCTGTTTGCTATAATGGTGTCTATTTCCCCTGTGCAGTTATTACACCTGTCAATCATATTACTGTGACCTGATTGGCTGTGACAGTTCTGGGCAGCTCCACTGTTTTGAACATCTGGATTGGCAATGACCGAGCGTTAATTATGTTTATACAGTCTACACACATACACTCACAGACACGTTTTCATTGGCTACACAATCAGAGAGCTCTTTTCAGGTTTTAAATGTGATAAATTGTAAGCTGTTTCTGATGTAGAAAGTTTCATTTCTTCAACAGATGGTGAAGAAATGATGCCTTTCTCTGTCAGTTGATATTCAACTTTGTGTCCAAAACTACAGATGAAAGAAACCTTGAGAGATGAGTAACCTATGTATTATAAATCAACGTTAAAGCATGAAGCACCTCTAATTTTCTGTTATTTTGTTTTTGTTTCTTTTTGTGCTCTCACATTTTCTCTATTTCATATCATTTTCAGCTGTGGTGTCACATGACATGCAATATTGTCAAACTGCGCTGGCTTTTCTCTATGCATTGTAAGGGCATTTTAATTTCTGAGTGAAAGATTTCCCAATTACAAAACGAGTGTAATAATGTCACATCAGGAGAGGAAGGGAAGAGAACTCCCTTGGCACATAACCTCTCTTTGACTTGGTTGCTTGCATATTCATTTATGATATGTATATTTGTGCTGATCAGGGCAGAGGTTTAATAGAGTCTGCCTCTGAGTCTGTCTTCTGTTTTTTTGTGGACTGTGCTGAAAAGCGAGTCGAGAATAGACGTGACACTGGGGTTATCTGTGAGAGACAGCTGTGAGAAACCCAGTTACATGGAGGATAATGTGCAAATAAGGATGTTTCAGAACATGTAACATTGTGTAACCAGATGTTTCACTATCGGCCTTAGAGTTTATTCTGGCCAAGAACAACCTGTTTTTTTTTTTTTTTTGTTGCTGTTTTTGTTTTTTCCGTAGTATCTTTTCATTGTTTTTTCAATGTAAACGTGCTCTAGATGGACATTTTGACCATTGTGCCTTGTCTTGCTGTTTTTGCAGCATCTCAGACCTGAATGCTGCATTTTAGATGCCGTGTCAAGTCAAAAAAAGTTCTTTGGAATTCAACATGGATCGGTCACCGTGATTTTGCCAAGTAAGTCATGTTTTGTTGATCCTGGAACAACATTCCTGTCTGAAATTTTAGTCCTAACCCTATCCCTACCCATACCCATAAGTTATCCCTAAAATCAGAGGGTAATGATAGGTGAATAACACTGGTGTAGAAGCAATGTTGTACTTGGTTCACCACACATTCACCAACATGGATCACAGCTCAGTGTCAATTTCAAAAGAGTGGACCAATCGGAAGAGGCTGTGGGCAGGGGAAGCATTGTAAGTGTGTTTAACAGTTGCCTTCAATTCTGAATGACATGTAAAGCATCCAACCACCGTTTGTTTTGATTTGATGTGCTGTTTAGGGGCAGGATAATTTTGAAATATATTACACTACAATAATAGACTGCTATGAAAATAAATAAATATATCTATACACTACCAGTCAAAAGTTTGGACACAGTAAGATTTTTAATGTTTTTAAAAGAAGTTTCGTCTGCTCACCAAGGCTGCATTTATTTAATTAAAAACACCGTAAAAACAGTAATATTGTGAAATATTATTACAATTTAAAATAACTGTTTTCTGTTTGAATATATTTTATAAAGTAATTTATTCCTGTGATCAAAGCTGAATTTTCAGCATCATTACTCCAGTCTTCAGTGTCACATGATCCTTCAGAAATCATTCTAATATGCTGATCTGCTGCTCAAGAAACATTTATTGTGTACAATTGTACAAAATATTTGTGTACAATATTTTTTTTTCAGGATTCTTTGATGAATAGAAAGTTCAAAAGAACAGCATTGATTTGAAATATAATCTTTTGTAACATTATAAATGTCTTTACTGTCACTTTTGATCAATTTAATGCATCCTTGCTCCAAACTTTTGACTGGTAGTGTATATGTTAAACATTTATAATAATACTGCAGCAGTCTGCAAAAATAGAAAACACTGAAAAATAATGAAAAAAAATTGTGTATACTTTGTGTGAAGAGATCACATTATTCTTCAAAAATATTCCAACATGCTGATCTGGTGTTCAAGAAACATTTCATATTATTATCAATGTGGTAAACAGTTCGGCCTAATATTTTTTTATGGAAACATGACACTTTTTTTATGGATTCTTTGTCTAATTCAAAAGAAATCTTTTTAACATTAGGGGCCCATCATACACCCAGCGCAATGACACGCCAGGCGCAACGCAAGTGTTTTTTGCTAGTTTCATCCCGATGCAGTTATCATTTTCACGTCCAACGCCACGTTGTTTAAATAGCAAATGCATTTGCGCCAATCTATTTGCCCAGTGGCGTGCTGGTCTGAAAACGAGGTGTGTTCAGGCGCATTGTTGGCGTGTGTCTATTTTGATGCAACTGAAAACGACAAAGTATTTTTTGTTGTTGTTGTTGTTATTTAAAGGGCACAGTAGTAATACGCTCCTATAGGCAGGTGCACAATGTGCGTACACTCTGCTTGTTACACACACAGGGATGGGCACAAACATGCCAAATATTGCAAATAAAAGGATTACAATGTAAAAGATTATTATTGTGTACATAAAGCTAAAAATGCCTACATGTCATAATGGACAGTCATTGCATGTATCAGAATTACCTATCTGCAGTAATGACGAATGAAATTGGCTAATTATTTGACCAGTCATGGCAATACACACGTATGGGTGTCTATATTCCGCCATGTAAATAGCGAATCCATCATGGTGCAAGTGCCATGCGCTTCAGACCATGTGCTTAGATTGTTAAAATAGAGCCCTATGTTTTTGATGTCACTTCTGAGCATTTGGTTACACTTTAAACAACTAATCCTAAACCAAACCAAACCAAACCCTCTACATGATGATATTTATTATTATTCAAGTACACTGTAACAAGGACACCTTAAAAAATGGGTACACTTTATTTTAGTGTCATTGTTACATGTTGCATGTAGTTACAATAGTAATAACTATAAATGATGCATGAATACATGCAACTAACCCTAAACCAAATCAAACCCTAAACCTAACCCTATAGTAAGTACATGTAGTTACTTAATATTACTCAGTACTTAAATGTATAATTAAAGTATAACAAAGACACCTTAAAATAAAGTGTAACCAAAAAATGTAACCGACAATTTTAAGGCATCGTTGCATAAAAACTTTATTTATTAGCCTTTTACCTTAATATGTTTAAAAATTGTTGCATAATATTAACATTATTATTTATTTATTATTTATTAAAGGGTTAGAGATTTGTCCCAATGAGCAGTATTAGTCATGCTTTCCTCAGCAAGCACCACTAATTATTTCCAACAATAATGGCTGAACACAGGGCCCATTAGTCACGCTTTCATTCCAACATAACGTTTAAAATGACCAGTGTCCCTCGTTCACACTGTCCTCCACTTTCATAGTCTGATTCCTCTAAAAGGCCTCTGATTTAACAATTCAACTACACGCTCTCTCCGGCCCCCTGATGAATGCATTGAATTCCTTTTTCTCTCTCGCGCTCGCCTCATTTTTCTCCACCACTTCAGAGGGTCAAGAATGAAAAATGGAAAACAGAAGAATAGTCTGTTCCAGTTATTTTCCTGAGCAGCCACAGAAAGGCTGGGGGAGAAGATAACTCTGTAGAGGTGTGACATCCCGAAATAATGCCACTATTTCCACAAGCCATAATCAGCGGATTTCACAAGCGCTTTTTAGCTCAGTGTGTCAGAGTATTTAGAGTTTTACTCACAACACTGTTTCTTTTGTGTACTTTAGGAAAACCGTGTCAGCTGCAAACAAAAGTTGGTTGTGAAAGGAAACCAATGCGTCAGAGGTAGAATTTCTTTCCTGACATCTTAATCTCGATCTCGCAGTCATTGCACTTTAAACCACAAGTATAAGAATGTCGATTTAACAGGCGGCTTTATTGCAGGTTGTTTGAAAATAGGCCGTTGTGGGATATACATTGATTTATATATAAATATAGTGGGTTACACATATATTTTAAGAGCGGGGAGGCGATACAAGGCAGGAGAGTTATTCCCATTGCTGCAGAGTTTGCTGTGGAAGCATTTTCATAGGCCAAACAATACAGAATGAAGAGTCTGCATTTCACACAATGCCACTGCACTCCCACACACACACACACACACAACACATAAACACACATGCAGACCAACAAACTTTTGCTTGCACACGGACATAAAAATGGATATTTAAAAGCATAGCATTTGGTTTAGCCTATATATTTATATGTATGGCATCTGCTGTAGGGAAGAGCAGGAGTAATTGTAACACACTTTTGCTCATTGCATGTTTAGTCTAAATCTTTGAACATATGCCATTAGCAGTCATTAAACATCTTAGCAGTCATTACCCGTATCAATCAAATTCATGACTCAAGTATTACTCACGTATACAGTCTGTCTGTATCTGTAATAATGTTAATCAATAGTGACATCAGACTAAACAAACAGCAAACAAGATATGGAATATTGCTTTTTAGTGACAAATGAATGTTTATTTGTTGATTTAACAGTTAGACCCACATTTACAGACAGGCTTAGAGGCTGCAGTTATGTTCAGTGAGATATACAGTGCAGAAATATTTTTGTAATTTTTTTGTAATATTGCTAGCTCACCTATATTAAACACAAAGGAAAACAATATAAACACAAAGCTTATTGAAAGAGAAGTAACTTCTTAGAATTATGTATGGTTATAAATACAATTACGACCCAAAAATGACATAAGTCACTTTTACTTAACTTATAACTTATATTTATATAAACGGTTAGTTCATGTCCTTGATTCTGATTGGTCATTAGCTGTGTTTTATTCACGGCTATGACCGCTTCACCCGACGGTTCTGTGTATTACTACACAACAGCCTTAGCAACCACTCTTAGCAACGTAAACTGTTTGTTCTCAATTGATATTGTTCATTGAAGCTTACTGTATTATGTAGAAGAGTATTGTGAGAACGAGATCGATTGAGTGAGTTTATTACCTGCATTCATATTGAACATTTTCCTTCAGGTCAGTCCTATGTTCATAATAAAATCTATTTAAATGTCCGATGTATTATCTTGTCCTTTTAACAGTTAAGGGGTTTTCCCGTGACTGACAGCGCTAGTCAAAGCATTCGTCAGTTGCGTCTTGTTCCATGTTCACAACAATTCAGTCTTTTCAATGTAAAAGTCTTCGCTACTGACTGACACACTCATAAAGTCAGTCTTTGCTGCCATCTAATGGCGTAATAATGTAACTTCTGTTGCTGTTCACGGTCAGGGACTATTTTTTCGGGCGGAAGGAAGGCTTTTAGTGAAACTTTACTTCATGAAAGTTGCATTGATACATATGTTTGCCTTTAATATTTGTATTGTGTGGTTTTATAAAAGCAATAAGGTACTCGAGGCTAGTGCTGTATCGTGAATAAGTCACGGCTGAAGGGGTTACTCTGCTTTGTGTCGTGCCTAACAACGCCCTTCAGCCGTGACTTATTCACGATACAGCACATCTCTGATTCTCTCTTCATCATGGCACCTGTTAGTGGGTGGATATATTAGGCAGCAAGTGAACATTTTGTCCTCAAAGTTGATGTGTTAGAAGCAGGAAAAATGGGCAAGTGTAAGGATTTGAGCGAGTCTGACAAGGGCCAAATTGTGATGGCTAGACGACTGGGTCTTGTGGGGTGTTCCCGGTCTGTAGTGGTCAGTATCTATCAAAAGTGGTCCAAGCAAGGAACAGTGGTGAACCGGCGACAGGGTCATGGACTCAATGATGCACGTGGGGAGCGAAGGCTGGCCCGTGTGGTCCGATCCAACAGACAAGCTACTGTAGCAAGCCGGTGGAGGCAGTGTGATGCTTTGGTCAATGTTCTGCTGGGAAACCTTGGGTCCTGCCATCCATGTGGATGTTACTTTTTCACGTACCACCTACCTAAGCGTTGTTGCAGACCATGTACACCCTTTCATGGAAACGGTATTCCCTGGTGGCTGTGGCCTCTTTCAGCAGGATAATGCTCCTGACACAAAGCAAAAATGGTTCAGGAATGGTTTGAGGAGCACAACAACGAGTTTGAGGTGTTGACTTGGCCTCCAAATTCCCCAGATCTCAATCCAATCAAGCATCTGTGGGATGTGCTGAACAAACAAGTCTGATCCATGGAGGCTCCACCTCACAACTTACAGGACTTAATGTAATGTTAATTAATGAACCTTATTATAAAGTGTTAATCACACATTTATTGAGTATTACAACTACCCTTTTCTCCCCTTCGGACGTCACTGTCTTCTGCTCTCAGAAAATGTTTATGTTTATATTGATTCCATTGGAATTCTGTATTCAGAGAAGGGTTTTGGACTGCTGGCTGAAGTGTGTTTTATGTCATCTATAAATAAGTGAAGTGCTTGAAGTTTGTTTGTCAGTCAATACTCTGTTCTTTCATCTTCCTCACTTCTGTCTTGAATTGTAACGAGTTTCCTGTCAAATTTGTCTGTCGTAATCAGCAGGTTTGATTTGACAATAGGTAGTGTGACGCATAAGTGGCTGCGAGTTTTACTTAATTTATTATTTTATTTAATTTTCTGCTTGTGGCTGATGCTTTTATCCAAATTACTTGCATTGCATTAAAGCTATACTTTTTTTCTTTTTCTTTTTTTTTTTAAATCCATGCATTCCCAGGGAATCAAACCCGTGACCTTAGCATTGCAAGTGTTAAGCTGTAGTGTTTGAGCTAGAGGACTTTTGCAAGCATCACAGAACATTTTACGAACATTTCTTTCTGATTTATTCCTCAGCAGAAGTAAATACAAAATTCATGCACTGTTGCTAGTATCAAATCTTCGTGTGGATGTGTTGTATGTACAGGATGTTGCTTGATCTAGTTAAGGTTTGGGATGAATCTCAGCAGGTTTCACAGGCAGAATAAATAACATTCACACATGCCATACTAACATAATCCTGAGACATAAAATATGTGAAAATTGTCTATAATCATTTTACTTCCATTTGGGTATTTGTTTCACCTATCAGGTTTTCCCAAACTAACAAGCTGATGAAATGTAATTAATTAAATCATACAAATTGTAAAAAAAAAAAAAAAAAAAAAAAAAAATTATTTATTTATTTTTTTTAAAATAAAGACAATCAAATAAAACATTTACTAAAAAGATTAAATATTCATTTAATAATTTATTGACATCACAGGACCATGAACCAGTGCAATTTAAGTATTTTTTATTTATTATTTAATCAATTTATTAATATTATTTACTATTACAATTTTGATTAATATTTTGCATCATTTTTTTTTTTTTTTTTTGTATGTTCAGTTTAATTTTTAGTAATTTTGTTATTGACATTTTTTTTAAGTTTAATTTATTTTCAGCTTTCATTCAGTTTTAGTTTTTATTTATTTCCATTTAGTAATTTATATTTGGTTACATTTATTTCAGTTAGTTGCCAAGGCAACATTTCTACAGTTCATTTAGTTTCAGTTTTTCATCTAATAATTATATTCTTTTTAGCTATATTTCAATTAACAAAAAATGTAATATTTTCAGGATTATTCAATGGTAATAACCTTTCCATGAGCATGCAAATATGTTGTTAATTTGAGATATTAAAAAAAAAAAAGGGAGGGGGGGGGGGGGGGGGTTAAAAAAAAAAATTTGGGAATCCCTGACCTATATTATAGGGAATAAAATGTCTTCACAATGTAAGGACAAAAAATGCACTATAAAAAGTGTCAGTCTTAAACTTTTCAAAATGCATTTTTTGCTCCTCAAACCTCAAAAACAGTCTCTTTATAGTCAAAAGTGTCTATTAATGTTTGAAAATGTATTGAAAGAGGCATATGGATGAGAATATTGGATAGCAGCTTGCTGCAGTGGGGAAGGAATGAGATCTCACTGGAGCACAGAGATGACAAACTGTGCCAATACAGAGTGAAGTCAGAGGAGACCAAGAGCGAAGCTGCCATATTTAGTTCATTGATTCTGTAAGTGACGTACATTGTCTGCCTTGGCCCGAGAGCCTGAGACGTCTCAGCGCAGAGAGGCAATTGCTCAAGAAAGGTCTCACTGATACTGTCTTCTTTTCCATTATTCTACGATGCTCTTGTTTTGTCAAGGCAGCCTGAGAAACCTATAGGCTTCTATGTTCTTCCAACACATGAATGTAATGGATCGGGGAAATTCAGCTTCATTACTGCCCTGTCTCATTTGCTTTAACACTGAGATGAAAGCTCTCTAATCAAAGCACCAGAACTGTGACAGAAAAAACGAAGGAGGGGTTCGGTTCAGCCATTCACATGTGTGTGTGTGTGTGTGTGTGTGTGAGTGCTGCAGGCATGAGAGTAGATCGAGGTGGAAACCACGCTGGAAAACTGTTCAGCTGAGCTAATTAACTCTCTCTCTCTCTCTCCCACACACATACACACATACACACACACACACACATTTTCTGAGTCTGTAACTCTGATGTATTCTGACCTACTAAAGATGTCACACGAGCCCATAGGCAGTCGCTGTTTGTGTGGAAATTGGGAGGTTTTTGCTGGAACCGCTTCTTGTTATAATACACTATTAGGGAATGAAGTATTTGCTAAATAGCGTTTAAATCAACCAGGGAGGGTGTCTGTGCCTGTGTCTTATCTTGGAGTGTCTCTTTTCAGCCTCTCTGCACTGCTATGCTTGAGAAGATAAAATAGCTTATGGCTAATTACAAGAAAAGGTTCTTGTCAGTTTTCTGCCAACAGTGCGAACAATGATGGATTTTGACTCTGGAATTATTACAGCATAGAGTCAGAGACAGAGGGAAAGCAAGGTGATGTATTGAACCTCAAAGTGTACATGAATCGATATTCACAAAAAAAAAAAAATACTTCCATAATATGGTGCATTTCCCAGTGAAACAGGATATTTAGTGAGGCAGAATTTGATTTTAATATTTTGTTTATTGATAGAATGGTGTAAATTGGATGTTACTCGGCCAAATTGGAGATAGACCTGAGAGGGAGTTTGCATTAACATGGTGTGTAAAAATGTTGGGCAGAAGCATTGGCTTGTTGAAAAATAACATCTGATCATTCCTCTTTAGATAACAACTTTTCCTTTGTGGGAAGCAAGCCATTTTGAAACATTATCCTGTACTCCAAAGCATTAAATGATTTTTTTTTTTTTTTTTTCACAGTGAAGTAGCTCACCAATACCAACAGCTAAAAAGGCTCCCCACACAATGACACCTCTTTCTCCATGCTTCACTGAAGTAGATACATTTATTATTATATTTCTCAGCAGATTTTTAAAGACAACGCTCTGGAGCATCACCATGCAACTCGTGTTTCATTGTGATTCATCAGTCCACACACACAGCAATGGCTTTTTAAGTAGTGCATTTGCTTAAATTTTGCTAATTTGCTGACCAATAATTTGTGGTTAAGACAATTAAAAGTTTAGTGTTTAGCCATTGTGGGCTTGGCCCTTTTTTTGCCCAGGAGTGTACAACAAAGGAGAAATGCACTTAAAGGGTTAGTTCACCCAAAAATGAAAATTCTGTCATTAATTACTCACCCTCATGTCGTTCTACACCCGTAAGACCTTCGTTCATCTTCAGAACACAAATTAAGATATTTTTGATGAAATCCAATGGCTCAGTGAGGCCTCCAATGACAGCAAGATAATTAACACTTTCAGTGCCCAGAAAGATACTAAAGACATATTTATTTTTGAATTTTCATTTGTGGGTGAACTAACCCTTTAACTACTTTAACTAGTATAATAAAATAAAACTTCTAAATAAAAATGTCCTTTTTCATGTTCAAAACTATCCTCCCACAAACATGCAGGCCGATTAAAGTGGTACGCTAAAGTGTGCATATGTGAGTAAAGTTTGAGAAGGAAATTCTAAATAAAAAAGCATGCATTGCTGTTGAATTTTGATATATATATATATATATATATAAAATTGATCCATGTCTGGTAATATGTAAACAATTAACATGGTAAATTTCTCATTAAACTGTGATTTGGTCAAATATTTTGTTAATGCGGTGTATTTCTGAGTGAGATATTCAGGCAGGACTTGATTGTATTATCCAGGTTTTGATTAAATGGTGTAAATTGAATATATTGCATAATGTATTGGACATACCAGATTCTGGATTTTAGTTTATTAAAATAAAATGTATTATTATTATTTTTATTTTTTATTTTTTCTGAGATAAATCTTCCATTAAACAATTATTTGATCACATTTATAAAATTATTTTTATTTTTAAAAAGAAAAAAAAGTTTAAAAATTAAGATTAAGATTAATATATATATATATATATATATATATATATATATATATATATATATAAGATATAGGTACAAAATAATGTCATTAATAAATTATGTACTTGGCAATTTTGATCTTGAACCAGATCTCTAGATCAAGACATTGCATATATTTCTTGGTTATCGAAACAGCACTGTAAACCCAAACAGTATAATTAACTTATAATGGAAAGTATACTTTTACTCAAAATGTGCCAAAAAGTTTAACTAACTATTATTTTTGAGTTCATTCAACATTTATCAGAGATTTAAGTTAACACTATTTTTTAGTTTATTTATTTATTGAGTTTTTACAATTCCCCTAAAGTTTAGAGTTTAGGGAACTTGAAAAAATAGATTCAACCATAATCAAATATTTTAATGTCAAACATACGCCCTCTAGTGGCAATTCATCACTGAACGTGCACTCAGACGCTTTCCCACCACACAGATACCCAGACGTTCGCAGGGCAGTTGAATTCGACAGCAGGTCAATTCAAGTCCAAATACATGCATTTTTATTTCGACAGCTACAAAAATATGCAAGTATTCAGCTGTTTATAATAATGTTGCAGACTGGTCTAATTGGTATCAGCTACACTCACATCATTCGCCCACAGGTTAGGTTATTAAAACTTTGAGTTGCATTAAATTAAGATGAACAAAACACTAAATATATATTTTGATTTACAGTTATTAAAAAAAAAAAAAAAAAAACTAGCTATGCTTACTTTTGATATTTAAGTTCGCAAACTTAAAGGCAATCTGTTGCCTCAAATTTTTTGAGTTATTAGAGTTTACAGTGAGTAAAAGATCATGTTGAATTTGTGTTTGACCTAAGTAATATTCATGAGCTACAGGCTTTCACCACTTTGTGATGTCACAACCAGGGGTGCATTTCCTGAAAGCATCTTTAGCCAGCTATGGTCACAAGTTCCATCGTTACCAACATAGTTCAATGATTTGGTGTTTCCCGAAACCATAGTTTCAACAAACATTCACAAACAGCATCACAAACTCACAGGGTTGGAACCAATTTCATGTTAAATGACATGTGGACTGAAATAGATCATGTTCTTGGGCACAATAAGCAAGCTACCATTCAGTACATTCTATATCTGTCATTCTATTTAAATATATATACATTTTAAGCTATAAATTTTAGCGTGTCAACAATCAGCTGCGTTTTTAAAGAATGCGCATGTGCGTAACATGTGCAAGGGGACTCCGGAGTGTAACATATGAGGGAACCCACGATGAATCAAACATCAAATAAAACAAAATACCATGGAACAAAAACAGTGAAGTAGTCTTTAGATGCCATGTTCGTTACAGCAGCATCTCGGAGACCTCGAATAGATTAATTAGAAGATGTTATTACTCCTCCACCTGCATGTGATGTCATTAACGACAGGACTATATTGTTGAACCAATGTGTTTTAAACCACCATGTTACGGTTTCAGGAAACAGTCATGACTAGTTGGTTAGTTTCTCCAATGATGCATCGTATGGTAGTAAAATAGGCGAGTTGCATCGCTCCTCAGCATGTCTGTGAACCTCCAAACTGTGAAGTCCATATGCTTCCGGTCAAAAAAGCCTACAAAAAAGTGGATACCTTCGGTGTTTCAGGAGTGGAGTTGTCCTCCCATCGACTTCACAGATTGAAGCCATAAATTGGTGAATGTTTCTCTAATTGATTGGTTGAGGGGCAGTAGATGGATATTTGTACAGAAAATGACATCCATAAACAATATTGGATCAAAGACAAAATAATAAAACAATGCACAGGTTTCCAGTGCTTCCAAATGTGTTACTACAGCTCCCCTTTTCTCTGCCAAACATTTCCGTCAGCTTGGATTGGCCTTGTTTGCTTGTGATATAAAGGCTGTGGAATAGTTTTCCAACGGCCCTGTTTCTAAATCACCTCAGTGAGAGCAGCACCAAAGCACTAAACCACTCCAAGACCTATCAAACATTCGTGTGTTCTGTCCTCACCCGTCTTACCAATCCATTTCTGACATGCAGAGCATAATGAATAACTGACAGCTCAATCAAAACACATTTATCCAAATATGTTCTCCTATCCTGAGACAGACAGATTAAAGAGCAGAAATTGAAACCTAAAGTGTACTTTTTATTTTCATTTGAAGTGCTGGCACGAACAGTTGCATTCTCTTGAGTGTTGATTAAGAAACGAAAAAAGAAATTAACCTCTAATTGAATCTAAAAGAGAAGGCTAATCAAACACAGAGAGTGAAAGAAGAGAAAAGGAAGAAATTACACTGAATTAAATCAATAAAGATTGTACAATAGTAAACAAGACTGGAATTTTATGAAATACGAGAGGCGCTTTTTAAAAAAATGTATTGCCTCAATACTTAGGTGGTTGCCAGGGTGTTGCTATGCGGTTGCTAGGGTCTTCTAGGTGATTGCATACTGCCTCAAGTCTACAAGACTTTCTGGTCTATCAATACAACTCATTCAATGTACACCACAGTTTAAAAGTACCAAAGTAATACGATTTTTTAAAAGAAGTCTCTTATGCTCACCAAGATGGCATTTATTTGATCAAAAATACAGTAAAAATGGTAATATTGTGAAATATTATTACAATTTAAAATAACTGTTTTCTATTTGAATATATTTTAAAATGTAATTTATTCCTGTGATCAAAGCTGAATTTTCAGCATCATTACTCCAGTCTTCAGTGTCACATGATCCTTCAGAAATCATTCTAATATGATGATCTGCTGCTCAAGAAACATTATTATCAATTTTGCAAACAGTTTTGCTGCTTAATATTTTTGTAGAAGCCATGACATATATATATATATATATATTTTTTTTTTTTTTTTTTTTTTTTTTTTTCCAGGATTCTTTGATTAATAGAAAGTTCAAAAGAACAGCACTTATTTCAAATAGAATAATCTTGTAACTTTACTAAAATTGAGACATTGAATTGTTTTTTAAAGAATCATTATCAATGATTTGTTAAAACTCATTCACAACTTAAACAAGTCTTATTATCCTTTTATAGAAAAATCTAAACAGGAATAACATTCTAGGTTTGAATCTGTCTGTAACATTAAAAACCAGCTAGTTCCAATGGAGTCTAAATCACTAAATCAGATGAATTGGAGAGTGCTTGTGTGGAAACCGCTGCCCTTCATTTGTTGTATAACTAGCCTCACTTTTGTTTCACCACCCTTTTGTTACAACAATCATGTCCTAATTGATCAGGTGATCTAATCAGGGGCATGTGAGATGTGATGTCTTGTGGCAGCAGCCATTTTGTGTTCTGACCCTGCTGAAAACAACACGATCGCTGGATTCGAAACCGCATACACTCGTACTACGTTTACCATATCTTTCAATGGCAGAAATAGTTATGCTAGTATGCCGTTCCGAATTCAGCACATATGTTGGATGCCTTACCAGAACTTACCAGCATGGAAATTCATGATGTTCAGCATACGCAAAATATGATGTTAATAGTTGAAATGTTACATACACAATTCAAATTATGTCAGACATTTAATCTTTTGGGTGATCTGTCCTCCCCACCACAACACAGACAACTCTTGTTATCTATTTTGTGCAGTCTATCAACATCCTGCAAGCAACAAAAAATAAAAAATAAAAAAATCAGTAGCTCCTTAGACTTGAATTATTTGATTTCACCAGTCCATTAAACACATCGCAGACCTATTTATCACTTGCTGAGAACAGTAGCAGGCACTTCATCTCAATAAGCAGTTGTAGACCAGATCTCATCAGCAGTTTCCTGACCCATCCAATAAGAAGCCAATGACACCGGGCCACCTGAAACCAAATGTGATAAGCAAGTACTGTGTACCATTGTAGTCAGATTCTATGACTCTTTTAAACCCATTCTCTTTAGTTAACATTGCTTCTAGTATATATATATACCAGTCAAAAGTTTGGAAACATTACTATTTTTAATGTTTTTGAACAAAGTCTCTTATGCTCATTAAGGCTGCATTTATTTCATAATAAATACACGGAAAAAAAACAATAATATTGTGAAATATTATTACAATTTAAAATTATGGTTTTCTATTTTAATATACTTTAAAATATAATTTATTTCTGTGATGCAAAGCTGAATTTTCAGCATCATTACTCCAGTCTTCAGTGTCACATGATCCTTCAGTAATATGCTGATTTATTATCAATGTTGGAAACAGTTGTGCTGCTTAATATTATTTTATAACCTGTGATACTTTTTCAGGATTCTTTGATGAATAAAAAGTTTAAAAAAAATATCAGCATTTATTTAAAATAGAAATCTTTTGTAACAATATACACTACCGTTCAAAAGTTTGGAGTCAGTAATTTTTTTTTTTTTTTTTTTTTTTTTTTGAAAGAAATTAATACTTTTATTCAGCATGGATGTGTTAAATTGATAAAAAGTGATAGTAAAGATTTATATTGTTAGAAAAGATTTATATTTTGAATAAATGCTGTTCTTTTTAACCTTTTATTCATCAGTGAATCCTGAAAAAAAGTATCACAGGTTCCAAAAAACTATTAAGCAACACAACTGTTTTCAACATTGATAATAACTGAGTATCAAATCATCATATTAGAATGATTTCTGAAGGATCATGTGACACTGAAGACTGGAGTAATGATGCTGAAAATTCAGCTTTGCATCACAGAAATAAATTATATTTGAAAGTATATTAAAATAGAAAACGTCTCAGGTTACGTATGTAACCATGGTTCCCTGAGAACAGGGAACGAGACTCTGCGTTCGAGACGCATATGGGGAACGTCACTCGTGACCCGGTGTTCGAAACCACTATCAAAAAACTCCAATCCTATTGGCCGGCGACAGCCTATGACGTCATATGGCGCGACCCGGAAGTATAAAGGAGCGCCCAGGGAAGCAGTTAGTATCAGTCATCTTTGAGGGACTGTTCCGCAGGCAGCCCGAAGCATGGCAGGGAAACGCAGAGTCTCGTTCCCTGTTCTCAGGGAACCATGGTTACATACGTAACCTGAGACGTTCCCTTCGAAAGGGAACTTCAACTCTGCGCTCGAGACGCATATGGGGAACGATATACCCACGCCGCCATGCTTGAGGAGAGTGCATGCCAAAGAATGGCTAGGACAAGAGAACAGTTTCTGTAGAAACTGCAGCAACTCCCCCTCGGGTCACACCAGGCTGTCAGTGACAGCATTCCCTACGGCCAACAGCCCAAGCTGAGCCTAAGGAAGGCCCTCCAGAGGAAAAGGCCTACCAGGACCGCTAAAGGCATCTGAGACCAACTTTTCCGCAGATAAAGTGGTCTCTTTAAGGGAATGTGGTCAAGGAACTGAAAGGAACCCCGACCAGTCACTAGAGGGGAACGAAGTCACCCTCAATGCCACCAGGGAGGCCGACCTGGTCTGTTATAGGACAAACTTAGTCTTGGCCAACCCTGTCTGAAAGCAGAATCTCCAAAACGCATTCTTCATAGAAGAAAGCAGGAAAGAGCGACTGCAAAAGGCAGGAGCAACTCAAACCCACGCATAGAGACGGGCATCCTGGAGAGCAGAACTCAGCTGAGTGCTATGAACCCTCGTATTGAGGGGAGTAAAATCCGCTCATCCTAGGATCTACTCAGCGCTTTAATTAACGCACTGAGGAGGCTGTGCGCTAAACGCCTGTTATACAGGGGAGCACAAACCAGCCTAGGGCTGAATCTTAGGAGGAGGCCTGATTAAGGCCTACCACCATAATCAGCTTAGGGAGCTAAGCACTATTACAAACATAACCCCGAAAGGGAAGTACAAAGCTCACCTAACAGGTAGACCATGCAATGGGCACATAATCATGGAGGCCGAAGAGGGGCCTACAGCATGATAGTAGCTATATGTGAAAACAGAAGTAAATTCAGAAAGTGGCCTGGAGGGGCCACTCTGAAACCTGTCTTTCTTGAACAGACAGGAAAACTTCAAAGGCAGCAGAAGGGGCTGCCAATGTGCCCGCATGACCATCCACCTAACACAATCCAACGAGCAGTGCACTCAGTAAAAGTACCTTTTACTCTTTAAAGCAAGAGGAGTACAGCATACGCCAACACGTATTAAGGAAGGCCTGGAGGGGCCTATAACCTCAACAGACACGTGGCATCAGCTCGATAAATAACCGAATAATAGGAGGTTAGATTTATCACCTGGGCCTCTGGCCAACCGGAAGTGTATATAGATAATTCTCAAGAGAAATATACACAAACATACACCAGTATGTTCAAAAAGGCGGCCCATAGGGCCTAGCAACCTTTAAGACACACGGCGTAAGTCCAGTGGCCATTCCTAGGAGCACAATAGATCCACCCTAGGCGCTAGGTGGCTATTCGGCTCAACTAGAGTAAAATCAGACTCAGGGAGGAAGATGTAGTTTAAACCAAACCTCAGTAAGGTTTCAGCATTCACCCTGAGGGGCCAGCCACTCAAAAGTACTCGGTAAAAGCACCCTAATACTCTCACAGCGAGAGGAGTACATAGCTGAACTCCACATGCTACACTGGAGGCCGAAGTAGGCCTACCTTAGTAAACACGTGGCATCAGCAAGTGGCTATCATAACCATACCGACCAATGGGCCATGTATTCAGATCTTTTTACTTAAAAAGGGGATACATAAAACGCTGCCATACAACGTGAACAGGCCTGTTTAGGGCCTATCCGTAAGCAATGGGGCGTGGCCAATGGTGGTATGGTTTTCTGAGCATCCT